>LR738710.1:610172855-610390194 GCA_902687465.1 Secale cereale | reverse complement strand
CCTCGAGTGCACCCTTGTGGGTAGTGGGGCCCTCGGGCATCTTCCCGGCTTCGTTTTCCTTTAGTATGCTTGTTTCCCAAGCTAAAAATTCTTTATATATACCTCTGAACGATTTGACCACCACATCACGGAGATATCCTCTGTTCTTCTTTCGTGTTGTTTTATGCCAGATCTATCAAGCTAGGGATCATGTCTTCTTCCCCCTCCAACAATGTGGAAGAGGATGCTTGGCTGCTGAAGATGGAACTGAGGAGAGAAGAAACAAAAGAAGCCACCAAGGAGGACAAGGCCAAGGAAGTTGTAGGAGATCAAGCTCAAGAAGGAGGGCAATCCATGATCAGGGGAAGTTGAGGAAGAAGAAGAGGATATCCTTCAACCTTACTATGATCACCTCACCCCCATTGAAATTGAAGCCTTTTGGGCATTCCAAACAGTTTGTGTTCAGAATACATATCTCACTCATGAAATTATTTTTGTTGGAGGAGCAAAACATCGCCCTTCGGATCATCAATCGTAGGTTGGAGTACCTGATGAGGCTGAAGTGCGAAACTACTCCTTCCTCATGACCATAATAACCAAATAAGGAGACTTGAGTACATGGGTATTGGCACTCCCCTTGGCTTTAGCCAAGCCTGGGGGAGGTGCCCCGGTATCGTATCACCATCACTTTTACTACCTTCACAAGTTTTTGTTCGATCCTTAGTTATTTCATGATTTAGTTAAATAAAAGTTTAGTATGATCTATCTCTGGAGTGCTAGTTCGCGATCTATCTATCTATATAATCGAGTTGAGTGTTATATAATAAAGATTATAGTTTGAGTTTTTGCTTCTTTACTTCTATGCTTCAACAAAATAAAAGAAATAATGAAAAATATCATATGCTAATCTTACGAAAAGTAATGACATTACATAAGAAAGAGTATAAGTGGTAAAATTTATTGAAGGTTGACAAGCATAGCATTGGTCAATGGTGCAATTCATGAAAGAATTAATAAGGGAAGAGAAGATTCACATGCAAATATACTATCTTGGACATCTTTAATGATTATGAGCCCCCATTGAATATTTTATGTCAAATTGTTGACGTTGGACAAGGAAGACAACGTAATGATTTATGTTTGTTCATATTCACAAAGAAGTTATATTGTCATGGATCCTCCAACATGTGGTGATTGCTCAATATCTTTGCTAGCTAAAAATCCGCACTAAGTAGAGATACTACTTCTGCATCCAAAACCCTTAAACCCAATTTCTTGTTTTAAGAGTCCACTATACCAACCTATGGATTGAGTAAAATCCTTCAAGTAACTTGTCATTGGTGCATAAAGCAATAAAAATTTCTTCTAAATATGTTTGATCTTTTATTGTAAGGGAAAACAGGCGTTATACAAACTTACGATGGCAAAGTAATAAAAGCGATAGACTACATAATAAAGGTTGGTATCATAGGGGGCAATATAACATGACGTCCTTTTGCATTAAGAGATTGTGCATCAAGAAATAAAAGCGCATGACAACCTCTACTTCCCTCTACAAAGGCCTGTCTTTCATTTTTTATGTACTTACCTTATATGAACGAGTCCATAGTGTTCTTCTCTTTTCCTTTTTATGTTTCTCTTTTGCAAGCATCATGTGGTGGGGAAAGATCTAGGCATATATATCTAGTGGAATGTGAGTAATCATGAATTGTTATTGTTGACATCACCCTTGAGGTGAATAAGTTGGGAGGCAAAACTATAAGCTCGTATCTTTCTATGTGTTTGGCTGAAACTTTTTGCTCCATATATATGACATGACTGTTAGCAACCATAGAAGACTACACGATAATTGAGTATGTGGACTTGCTAAAAAGCTCGGACACGAGACCCTTCCTGAAAATATGATGAATTGCAATTGCATTGTTGACTGAGAACATAGTTTGTTAGCTTTCAAGAAAGTTTATGCCTTATACTTTGCTATTGTTGTGATGGCCTGGCTTATTAGGGATGATAGACTACTCATATCAATAAGGAATTCCTTCTTTTCCGGGAGCCCATTCGGATAGAACTCCAAAGTTAAGCGTGCTCAGCTTGGAGTAGTTTCGGGATGGGTGACCGACCGGGAAGTTGCTCCCGGGTGCGCACGAGTGAGGATAAAGTGCGCAGAAAAGACTAGTATTGATATGTGAGGCCAGTCTAGATCCCGCCAGGAGTAACGACCACCGGCGGGTGTGTCCGGGGCGTTACAAGTTGGTATCAGAGCCGATCCTCGCGGTTACACGGATGTTTGCGGACAGTTTGCAGTCATGTTGTGCATGACGTTTGTGACCCGTCGTGGCACACGGCATGGCACATGTGCTGTCCTGGAAGCACAGACGGTTGTGCCAAGAGGGAACGTTCCTGTGGCCCGACGAGGACGTCGGTTCCTCTGAGTGAGGGTGTATGTGATGGCCTGGCTTATTAGGGATGATAGACTACTCATATCAATAAGGAATTCCTTCTTTTCCGGGAGCCCATTCGGATAGAACTCCAAAGTTAAGCGTGCTCAGCTTGGAGTAGTTTCAGGATGGGTGACCGACCGGGAAGTTGCTCCCGGGTGCGCACGAGTGAGGACAAAGTGCGCAGAAAAGACTAGTATTGATATGTGAGGCCAGTCTAGATCCCGCCAGGAGTAACGACCACCGGCGGGTGTGTCCGGGGCGTTACAATTGTGGTGAATTGTTACTTGCTCATAAGAAGTCTTATGTTAATAATTATTGATGTTATAATAGTGATCATGATGCTACTATGTCTATAAATTTTTTTATCGACACCTCTCTCTCTAAACATGTGGACATGATTCTCGATATCGGTTTTCGCTTGAGGACAAGCGAGGTCTAAGCTTGGGGAGTTGATACGTCCATTTTGCATCATGTTTTCTTGTTGTTATTTATAGTGTTTATATTCAATATAACACTTTGGGGAGTAATTCTAATGCCTTTTCTCTTATAATTTGCAAGATTTACACAAAGAGGGAGAATACCGGCAACTGGAATTCTGGACCTGAAAAAGCTACGTCAGAGATACCTATTCTGCACATCTCCAAATGGGTTGAAATTTTATGGAGAATTATTTTTGAATAAATAAAAATACTGGAGAAAAGAGATACCGGAGGAGGCCACCCAAGTGCCCACTAGGTACTAGGGCGCCCCGCCACCACCCTCCCGCCAGGCACACCCTAGTGGGTAGTGGGCCACCTGGCCCACTTCTGGCGACTATCTTATGGTATATATTGCTATTTGACCTAGAAAAAATAAGGAGGGTACTTTCGGGATGGAGCGCGGCCGTCTCGAGGCAGAACTTGGGCAGGAGCACTTTTGCTCTCCAGCGGAGAGATTCCGCCGGGGATACTTCCCTTCGAGCGGGGGAAATCGAAGCTAGCATCATCACCAACAACCCTCTCATCGTGGAAGGGTCAATCTCCATCAACATCTTCACCAGCACCATCTCATATCTTGTATCTAGTCTTTGTATCAAAACCTCAGATTGCTACCTGTGGGTTGCTAGTAGTGTTGATTACATCTTATAGTTGATGCTAGTCGGTTTATTAGGTGGAAGATAATATGTTCAGATCCATTATGATATTTAATACCTCCCTGATTTTGAACATGAATATGCTTTGTGAGTAGTTACTTTTGTTCTTGAGGACATGGGAGAAATCTTGTCATAAGTAATCATGTGAATTTGATATTCGTTCGATATTTTGATGATATGTATGTTGTGATTCCCTTAGTGTTGTCGTGTGAACATCGACTACATGACACTTCACCATCCTTGGGCCTAAGGGAATGCATTGTGGATTAGTTATTAGACGATGGGTTGCTAGAGTGACGGTAGTTTAAACCCTAGTTTATGTGCTACTTTGTAAGGGGCTGATTTGGATCCACATGTTTAATGCTATGGTTAGAGTTTATCTTAATTCTTCTTCTATAGTTGAAGATGCTTGCGAGAGGGGTTAATCATAACTGGGAGGTTTGTTCAAGTAAGAACATCACCCAAGCACCGGTTCACCCACATATCAAATTATCAAAGTAGCGAACGTGAATCAAGCTAATATGATGAAAGTGACTGGATAAAATTCCCGTGTGTCCTCAAGTACGCTTTGCTTATTATAAGAGACTATTCCGGCATGTCCTTTGCCACAAAAGGATTGGGTTATCTTGTTGCACCTATTGTAACTATTGCTACTTGTCACTTGGTACAAATTATATTGTTATCAAACAACTTGTTACTTGTTATAAATTATCTTGCTATCAAACAACTTGTTACCAACATTTTCAGTGCTTGCAGAAATTACCTTGTCGGAAACCGCTTGTCATTTCCTTCTGCTCCTCGCTGGGTTTGACACTCTTACTTATTGAAAGGACTACGATTGATCCTCTATACTTGTGGGTCATCAGGGGCCCACAAGCCTACGGGCGCCCCCTGTGGCGCGCCTCCCGAGTTTATCGCTCCCTCGTGACTCGTCCTGTCTTCTCCCGAACCTTCTAGGATCACTTCTGGTCTAGAAAAAAACATTTTTTGTCCTTTTGTACTATGTTTGATACTCCCTACATTCCGTTATACAAGGCCACAAACTCATATTACATGTACCAAGGTAAAATTTAATGACTGCTTTGCTAGCCAATTTTTCTTTTCGTTATCTGGGATCATTAATGTGTCTGCATGAATGCAAGGAAGAAATAAGAAGGAAGTAGTACATTAACATTATGATTACATGCATGAAAGTATTAAACAAGTTGGTAGCACGAGGAAACATCATTAATATTTGTCTCGATTACTGTTTGTGGCCTTGTATAGATGTAAAATGTATTTATTTTTTATAGTGGCCTTGTATAAGGGAATGGAGGGAGTATTGATTTCCTAATAAGCCAAAAATAGGCAAAAAAAACAACAACTGGCACTGGGCACTAAGTTAATAGGTTAGTCACAACAAATGATATATAATTGTATATAATGGAAACATCCCATATTGATACTATAATAACATGGAACAATCAAAAATTATAGATACGTTGGAGACGTATCACTTCCGCCCTCCCCAAGTCGGTTTCCCCCTCTCCCTCCACCTATATATGCATATGAGGGTGCCGCTTCCGTGAAACACACAAGTTCTCTCCAGTTGGAGGCCCTCTCCCTAGTTCTCTCTCTCTCTAGTTCTAGTCATAATCTAGACTTGATCTTGTTCTAGTTTTCTCTAGTTCCTCATAAACGAGAAGCCCTGTGAGGTTCTATTCCTCCTCTAATTCTTCGACGACGTCAAGCTCTAGATGGTGAAGCGCTACCAGATCGTGTAGCCCGTACGCGTGCAATTCGTAGAGAGATCATGTTTTTGATCTTTTGTTTAAGGATCGTTCGTGGGAAGGTTTGAGATACTTCAAGAACGATCTACCCCAATTCTTCTTCCGCTGCAACTCGAAGTTGGTAATGATCCAATATAAACCTTGTATGATCTTCATAGTGATCCGGGACCTTAATCCGTAGGATGATTTTTTTTGTTTTATACCACGCTTCCCAACACATAGTGAGAGTAACGTAGCAAGTAAGATAACACATCTCAAGGCAAGTTTCCTTATGTGGCAAGTAGTTAATAAGGAGAGAGGTGTTTGTGGTACTAATATGTTACCATAACATAACACACCCCAAGACTAAATGAGTTTATATCTAAATTAATGAAGACTTGCATGACACCGCACATATGTTACTTCCGACTATGAAGATAGTAACAGAAACTAGTAAGATATGCATGTTACTTGTCTAAGTTACTTCCCACTATGACCAACCTAAGCGCTACCCCTTGCGGGGGACCTTCAAGGGTCATTTTTGGTGGCCTGGGAGCACGCTAAGTAGTGTGTCCAGCCGCAGCCACATGTCGCGTGCTAACCCCTCCCTTTGGATTTAATTATTTTATTTTTTTCTATACCTATTTTCAGCTTTTATATGGGATTTTTTTTTTGTTTTTCACATGGTTATTCCTAGGTTTTGGGGATATTTTTTGTGAAGCACAATGCTTCTCGGAAAAAAAATGTGCTCCCATGGGAATCACATATTTGCTTCACGTGGAAGCACGGATTTGCCTCCGCGTTGTGCTTCTTAAAAGAAAAGAAAATTGTGCTTCTTGAAAAAAAAATCTTACACGAGACGCATAGATTTTATTGCGTGAGAAAAAATATGTTCTTCCATGAGAAGCACAAAATTTTGATTCCGCGTTGTGCTTCTCCAGAAAAGTGGAAAACCGCAACCGTGGTTCCGGGCTATGTTTTTTTTCTTTTGTTTCTTTGGTGTTTGCTTTTTTCGCGAACCCTTATTTGGGTGGTGGGGGGGGTTGTTCATTTTCTCGGGTTTTTTTATTTTTTGTTTTTTGCAAGAAAACAGTTCGTCAAAACCTATTGGCATAGGATCTAGTTTCGAAGATCTCGACGCAAAAAATCCAACGGTAAAAATGAGTTGGTATTTGAACGCACAGTTCAAGAGATAAAACATTTTAGAAAAACTAATCTACAAGAAAAAGGGGAACTCTCCGATTGCGACAAGTGGGGCACCTGCAGTGCGTCTATTGTCGAAACTGGAGAAGATGGAGGAGTGACGTTCGTAAGAGGCCCTTAAGTAGTGACTAGATGATACCCCGCGCGTTGCTGCGGGAATTGGTTGCAAAATATTTAAGTGAGACTTATCTTTTCCTTTTGTAGGAATATGAACATTGGTAATGAAATGACAAACTGGAATTGAAAATAATATAATTTACTGTACTTGAGTATATTATATAGTTTCAAAATATCCATTACATATAAGTAGAATAATAGAATGAATGGTGGGTCTATACCCATGCATGAATATGCCAGACTCATTTCAGAAAAATCAAAGTGTATAGCTGAATTATCATAGTAAACAGTAAGGATGAATTGAGGGAGCATCTCCCATCTGTACAATTTTGTATTGTATGGTTGCACTTAGTTTTTCTCACGCTGTTATTCCCTGAACCGTGTCGGTGAATTAAAGGCTCGCAATGGACTCTCAATAGAAATATATAATCCATGGAATTACTCCGGTGTAAGTTAAGTGTCATCCTGGAAGTGACTGAAATTTTGCAATGATAAAAATTAGGTCGATTCAGGAGTCAAGAAAATAAATCTTAACCTGTCAGTCGTATGTGCGATCCTAATCAAAGGGGTGTGAGATCATATTGATATAGTAAAATATCCGTGCGTTGCCACGGGCAATAATACATGTTCAAATCATAGACTTGTCCATTTAATTGGATTACAAAATTTAAGTAGCGTGCATCTGTATTGAATTGAACTTAGGAAGAGCACACATTTCTTTTCATTTAACATACAACTATCCACTTCACATGAAATATTTGAAGTAAGCTTGGAAAAAATATCATTCATCATGTTCATCATGTTCAAATTAAAAGAATAAAAACTGTAATAACGTATTGATATAGAGTAAACAAAGATGTTTTACAATGTTGTAGTAAAACTAATACATATGATTCTTCGACTAAAAAATTATCCCAATTCTCTTCACCAAATCACGCACGACTTGTGGAATGTTTTCTACGCATTCATTGTCCTTGTACAACAGCAAGTGTACCAACACCTGATTTCGTAGGTCATAATCATCCTGCACGTGCATTACGCTGTCAAGTAAGGGCTCACATCTAAAAGGACACATGAGTGATGAATGTAGAGAACTCACCGGGAGAATTGGATCTTGAATATACTCCTTTCATGTCCATCTAGTTACGCGTGGCCAAGAACCTAGGTTAAACTCATTCATCTTAGAAGCAATCTTTAGATGCGCCTCAAGCCCCTGAAGCTGTTAAATAGAAAAAAGAGTATGATAATACAGGTAAAACTAAATGCATGAATTCCAAGTACAGATATAGTAAAATCTTACCGTAAATTGTAGGTCAGCTCGGCCCATTCGAGAACCAAAAGAATCGAGTACCTATATCTCGCGTTGTTTGATATTGACCACAGATAGATACCAATGCTTTTGGTCCATATTGACTGGAATGTAGAACTGACACAAACTATGTAAGTCGTTTCCCCGGCTAGGTAAACAAATTCATAATAAATGATAGAACCATAGGTAGAAAATTAGTCTAACCATGTCATGTTGTAGATACTTCAGCACCTTTTCAACGATGCGTGTATGACTCTCAAGGCTTATGGGAATTTCATCATCTCGCTTAAGTATTCCAGAATCATATGTATTTTCTAAGAATACACGTGCACCCGCTTTACAAATTTTTTCCTGGAGCCTTAGACAGTAAATATATGCATTTATGACCTATAGTAGAAAAAACAATAAATAAATTAGACATTCTTGATGTGTGTAAGTATGACCATCGGTTTATATATCTTAGCTGACCTCACTCTCCACCCATATCTCATCTTCTAAAAGACATTCCAAATCTCGACGTGTCAAGGTTGTGTTATGGATATTCACCAACTTGGTTTTGCTAGGGAAGGACATGATGTATTCCTTCATTTCAGCAAAATTAATAGCACATGCATTTTCACTTATCTATCCATCTGAAATAACATAGACATTAGTCGACAGGGAACACATGCAACGATTACCACACATAAGCGTATGTAGAAGCTGATCCGTCGGTTGCTAATACATGAATGCAAGGAGCTCACCTCGGCGGGTGCGACGGACGTGACGAGCGGAGCGCAGAGGCAACGGCGGTCGTGGCGCAGCGTCACCGGGAGGACGGTCTTGAGGTGCTTTACACCAGTGAGCCCGTCCCGGCTGCCGTCTGGTCGCCGCCGTCCACAGCTTCTCTTCCACACCTGATGAACGTGCCCACAAAGAATCGGCCAGAGAGAGAGAGAAGAAAGAGATATATGCAGGGCCGTCAATGGGGTCGGGAGAGAAGCCTAGAGATTTATTTCCTTCTCTTCCGCTCAACTCGGGAAATCCTTCCTGCATGTGACGCACGGCCTTAACTTCCCTGCAATCTCCACGATTATCTTTCCTACATACACGTGATTGTTTCCTTCTGATTTGTTAACAGATTAGCTAGCACCATTATCGCATGCAAAAATATCGGGAGCAAGAAAATCGCTCGAGATATCGCTCCGTTATTGTATCGTATACTCTTATCTCAATGGAAACATCCCATCCAGCGACAAATTTGGCGAGTCTATGGCGGATAAGACGGAATCACAAAGCAGTCCATTTTTTGAGTCTTTTGATATTCGTTTTGCTACCAGGAGAGCAAATATTGATATTCATGACTGTGCGTGAGTGGCGCAGAAACAGTTGGCTGTATCATAGCCCTCATTTTATATTCTGCAAAGTCTACAAGCTGATAAGATATTATGGTTTCAGTTAAATGAAATTCGGAGAGGCTGTCTCTCTTTCCAAAATTAAAAATATAGCTGATTGTAAGAACATTATCATGGTTTGAATGAAGCACACATTTTCTCTATCGTATATTCTTTGGCACCAGGTAATCCATGGTGATAGAAGGAAGAAGATTGAAAGAAGGAGAGAAGGAAGGAGAGATTGATCACCGTTTGACCGAAAGAGGAAAGGAGATTGATGACTGTCATGAATGAATTGATTGTGTTTGGTTACCTTAAGTTAATTGATTGTGTTTGGAAAGAATTGATTGTCGTGCATTATTGCGTTTGGAAAGAATTGATTTTCATGCATGAATCGGGGACGTAAGGGGGGAAACGGAACCTGAGTGCGTGCGGTGAGTGGGGTGGGTGGGGGTGGGATGGTGTGACGAAAAAACCGGTTGAAAAAAAACCAGACGAGGTGGGACGAAAAAAAACCTGGAACAAAGACTACCAACTAATCCATTAAGAGTAGAGACTAGTAGAACGCCTGTGCGTTGCCACGGGCCAAGAAATGAATCTATGACGAGCCCCTCAACTTAAGCTCTTCAATCATTGTGTTATTACCTCGCTATGTTAGAGCCCCTCAACTTCAGCGCTTCAATCATTGTGTTATTACTTCGCTATCTTGCATGAGAGCTGATAGGCCCACTCGTAAGAATTCTCCTATACCCAAGGATTAAAATCACCCATACAAAGGAAAATAGCTAGAATCATATCATATGCACATAATGATCAAGGCATATCACTTGTGTTGTCGAATTAGCCGTTATTAAAACATTTTTTTCTTTTGTCCACAAAAAATCACATAAAACAAGTTCTTCTCACTTGAATTGATGACTCATGCAGCATAGTTGTATTCTATTGTGCAAATGATTGCATGCTTTGCCGTCTCTCTAAATGGCTACTATGACACAACTTCATGACGGAGCATCCAGTTCCTCATCTCTGCATTGCCCTTTTTCTCTCACAGGCTCGTGCTCCTTGCCCTTACGGAACGCCCGTAGAAATAGGTCAAAACAAAATTCTCTTTTAGAAACCGAAAAAAACTAGGGATCCATTGCCGCCAATAGCTTCTCCAAATGAAATCACGTCAATAACCTGAAGAAAATTCAGACTGGAAGCTCAAGTGCAAGCTTCAGTCCTTCCTAAATTAGTGGAAAGGATTCTTCAGCTACAGAAGGTTTGATTCATCATTGAAGGACGGATGAACATTCGAATTTTATCAAATCCATTTGTTGGGAAGGACGAGGGGGATTCGGGGCGAGGGACCTTGCAGGTGGGCGTAGAGTACGACAGCGCAGAGGCTGAGGTTGAAGGCGCAGAAGCACTACTCCTGCCCGGCGTGTGGGGGTTGTTGGTGAAGCAGCGACGAACGGAGCCAATGATGCGCCGAAGCACTCCTGCCCAGCGGCGGGGTCGTCTGCGTCGGCGAAGCGGCGACCGACGCGTGGGGGTCGTCGTCGAAGCGGTGATGGGCGGAGCCCATGAGGCACCGAAGCACTCCTCCTGTCCGGCAGCAGGGTCGTCGGCGAAGCGACGACAGACGCGTGGGGGTCGTCCGCGAAGCGGTGACGGACGGAGCCAATGAGGCGCCGAAGCACTCCTCCTGCCCGACAGCGGGGTCGTCGGTGCAGCGGCGACAGACGCGTGGGGGTCATCGGCGAAGCGGCGATGAACGGAGCCCAGGAGGTGCCTCGCCTCGACGCGCGTGGTGGGTTCTGGAAGCGATCGAGCAGGGCCGTGAGGGCGTTGTGCGCCTCGTCGCAATCGTCTAGGTTGGAGGGAAGAGAGAGGGGCAAGGCGGCAGGAGACGGGCTGGTCGAGGAGCTCCACGGCGGCGACACAACACACGGAACCCTAGCGCAAGATTGCTAATCGGGAAGAGAAGCGGCTGGCTCGCTAGGTGCGGAGCTTTTTTTCTCTTATATTGATTATTGATTGGTTCTTAGAAAAGGCAAACGTCAATGCATTAGGAAAATTAGGATTTGGAATTGATGGTCATAAAACTAAACTTTATTAATTGGTAACGTGTTATCGGTTCCTGCCCGTTTATAACGTGTCTAGTTAGGAAACATTAGGAAAATTAGGAAAGTTTTTATTGCGTTATGAATGAATTGATTGTGTCTGGTTACCTTAAGTTAACTGATTGCGTTTGGAAATAATTGATTGTCATGCATTATTGCGTTTGGAAAGAATTGATTGTCAATGCATTAGGAAAATTAGGATTTGGAATTGATGGCCATAAAACTAAACTTTATTAATTGGTAACGTGTTATCGGTTCCTGCCCGTTTATAACGTGTCTAGTTAGAAAACTTTGGGAAAATTAGGAAAGTTTTTATTGCGTTATGAATGAATTGATTGTGTCTGGTTACCTTAAGTTAATTGATTACGTTTGGAAAGAATTGATTCTCATGCATTATTGCGTTTGGAAAGAATTGATTGTCATGCATGATTGCGTTTGGAAAGAATTGATTGTCATGCATGAATCGGGGACGTAAGGGGGGAAACGGAACCTGACTGCGTGCGGTGAGTGGGGTGGAGTTGGGGTGGGTTAATTGTAGCGAAAAAACCGGTTGAAAAAAAACCAGACGAGGTGGGACGAAAAAAAACCTGGAACAAAGACTACCAACTGCTCCATTAGGAGTAGAGATTTGAATGAAGCACACATTTTCTCTATCGTATATTCTTTGGCACCAGGTAATCCATGGTGATAGAAGGAAGAAGATTGAAAGAAGGAGAGAAGGAAGGAGAGATTGATCACCATTTGACCGAAAGAGGAAAGGAGATTGATGACCGTCATGAATGAATTGATTGTGTCTGGTTACCTTAAGTTAATTGATTGCGTTTGGAAAGAATTGATTGTCATGCATTATTGCGTTTGGAAAGAATTGATTGTCATGCATGAATCGGGGACGTAAGGAGGGAAACGGAACCTGAGTGCGTGCGGTGAGTGTGGTGGATGGGGGTGAGGATGGTGTGACGAAAAAAACCACGTTGAAAAAAAAATCAGACGAGATGGGACGAAAAAAAAACCTTAAACAAAGACTACCGACTGCTTCATTAAAAGTAGAGATTTCTCCTTGAAATTTCCATTCGGCTGGCTATGCAATATATAGCCCAATAAAGCCCGCAAAAAGAATATAGCCCAATAAAGAAGTGTGGGCTTGGTCGTCTCATCTTATCTCAATTGTAGACGGCGCTCAATAAAGCAGGCTGCCTGATTCAGAGAGAGGGACGGTGAGGGTGTCGTCGTCGAGCGAGCTGTCTACACGTCTGTACCGGTGGAGCCCGAAGGCGTCACGGAGCCGTCCACGCCGGAGGCGTCCTCCGGTGCGCCATCGAAATCCACAAGTCGGCTGACGAGTTGGCGACGACTGGGCGGAGCTTAACGACGTAACCGGATGGCCGGCAGCCGCGCCGACCCTGGCTGCCGGGCTCAAGCCCTTGGCCGACGCTCCGGTGCTCTGGGTCGACCCTGTCACCAAGTCCACCTTCTGCTCCAGGATGTCGACGGACATGGTGCACCTGATGGTGAGGCTGTCATCGCGGATGCACGACGACGCCTCCAGCTCCGTCTTACTGACGCTGAGAAAGCTGAAGCCCCCGCACTTGTCAGGCTGAGCCTTGTGATAGCGCTCGAAGGCGGCGCGCTCGAAGGCGGCGTCCAGGATGTCTATGGAGATCCTGGTCGCCATGTTCTCGGGGTAGTTCCAGCCGTGGTCGGCGACGACGGTGACGCTGACGGTGAGGGAGTCTGAGCAAGCTAGGCTGCCCGCGGGGTCCACGTCGACGCGCCAGCCCTGGCCGCGGAACTGGAACGTCTCCAGAGTCAGCGTGGAGCCGGGGGGCAGGCGGGCCGACTCGGAGTAGTCGGGCATCGTGAAGAGGCGCGCCTCGGTGTACTCCGTCTTGACGGCGGCGCACGAGGCCGGCGGAGAGGGGGTCCTGACCGTGACGCGCGAGGCCGGCCGAGTGGACGACGACGAGCGGCTGGCGGTGGCGCCCATCGATCGTGAAATCGAAACCAGAGTTTCTTTCAGAAAAAAAATTCGAAACCAGATTGCCCGGTGTGCATGTACGACGACCGTGGCAAGGCTCTCTCTCTCTCTCTCCGCGCTTGTTCATACAATCATACATGTAGGGAACCCTCGATCAAGTGGGAGTAGGAGTCGGATCGGTTTTCAACTTTCGATCGTATCCAGGAAGGTACGTAACTCCTTTAAAACCGAAACCCCTCCAAATCGCAATGTCCTCGAGCTGCGGTGCCATTTCTGTCCCACAAACCCTCCGATTCGGGACCCTCCGCACCGCACGGCCATTGCAGCCGGATTTGCCCAAATCGCAAATTCGCAATCCTCTCCAGCTCCAGCACCACGGTTCGTCGGTTCCGCACTGTTAATCACCTCCTGGAGCAATGCTTTTTGAAGCGATCAATTGATGATCAGCTTCACTCTAGGGTCAATTATCTCTGACCATCTTGACGCTTAAGCCCCTCAACATCCTCCCATCGAGCGTCAATATGCAATAATGCAAGCAAACCCTGTATATTTGTTGATTTAATTCACATCTGAACCTTGCATCAGCAAATCATGCTGTTTTCTAGCAAAGTATTGATGCCATACTTTGTTTTCCGTCTTCAGACATAGTCCATGCTAGTTTGATTATTGACTTGTACGGTGGTGCCTAAAACCTGGCTCCAACTCTGTACGGAAAGACAATTAGAACTGTACAGCAAAAAAAAAACATCTACAAGCAGCCAGGCACACAACTCCAGCTACTTGACCATAGCTTGAGTCCCAGGACCAGTTATCTATCTAAAAACACAAGACGGAAAATTCCATAATAGTAGCAACTAAATTATCAGCCTTCCCGCAATAAAGAATACCCAAGGTCTGAAATATCCTATTCTGTGGCTACCAGTTTATTGTTGATCATATTTTGCATTCGAACACACTGATATCCTGCAACTACTAAGATACCCATGAATGTTTTGCAATTACGACCAGCCAGCATTGCAAGATATTGGAGTAGATTGTTACACAACAATCTTAATATGGAGAACTAAGCTCTAGGCTACGATATGGCTAAAGCAAAGAGAACTTACATATCAACAAAACTGAAGCAGTGTAAGCACTATCCTACCCCATCGCTACCACATAACAAGGTTAAAAAACACAAGCTAGCATTGATGTCATCATAACTCAAGAGGTGGGAATATTTTGATCAAACAGCGAAGCATCATTGTTGGTCAAATTGTCAATGAGAACATCTCTAGAGCTCAACTTGCTTAACAATTCTCTTGCCTCCTTCATATAGCCTTCGTTTGCCAAACCATCAATGAGTATAACGTAAGTCGATTCATCAGGCATGCAACCATCAGACACCATATCAGCAAAAATATCAATAGCATGATCTGTTTTGCCATTTCTACAAAGCCCTAAGAGTATTGTATTGTAGAGGACAGCATGGGGTGGTATGCCTGTATCTTGCAGTTTATGAACCACCTGGATTACCTCTTCAACTTTATCCTCTTCATCCAGAAACTCGGCTAACAGCTCATATTTTACCTCTGAGTTGAATCCTTTGTTGCCCATTTCATTCAACAACTCAAGGGATTGCTCCATGTTGCCAGTTTTGGCAAGCCCGTCTATTAGTGTACTGTAAGTGACTGAATCAGGATAGCAGCCTTTCCTGGGCATTTGCTTAAATACTTCGATGGCCTTCAGCGTCAACCCTTTTTGACACAAGATACCAATGAGTGTATTGAATGGCGAAATATCTGGAAGTTGATCAGTTTGGCTCATCTTCGGCATTAGCTCCTCGGCATCCTCCCATTGATCACCACTGCACAAAGCCTTCACTAAAATGTTATAGGTAGTGGTCTTGGGTTTACAACCATGGGATTCCATCTTCACTAGTAACTCCAAGGCATTAGCCACATGGCCTTGCTCACAAAGGGCACTGATGACAGCATTGTAAGTAGCAATATTTGCCGTGCATTCATGCTTTGACATTTTGTCGAGAAGCCTAATCGCCTGCTGGAGCAAACCTTGTTGACACAAGGAACTGATAACCACACTGAGGGTTGCTTCGCTCGGGGGACAATTCTCCCTGAACATCTCGTCTATAAGCTCCTCAACGTCCGGCCACCGCCCGGCAGTGCGCAAACCTTTCAAGATAGTGTTGTAGTTGACGGTGTTTGGCGTGCACCCATGAGAAGGCAAGGTGTTCAACAACTCACGGGCGCCATCCACATCGCCTTCTCTGCACATCCCGTCCATGATAATATTGTATGTCACGTTGGTTGGCGTGCACCCCTCGGCGCGCATCAAATCGATCAGCTCCATGGCCTGCCTGTACCCGCTACCCTTGCACGTCGCCTCAAGGAGGATGTTGTAGGTGACGACATCAGGGGGGCAACCCCGGGAGAGCATACCGTCGAGCACCACGAGCGCGTCCGTGACCTGGCCGCGCACGCACAGAGCGTGGATGAGCGGGTTGTAGGCGTACGCGCTCGGGCGCACGGGCATGCCGTCCACGACGCGGCGCGCCTCGTCGAGCCTCCCCACGCGGCAGTACCCGTCGGCCAGGGCGCTGTACGTGACGGCCGTGGCCGCCGAGCCGCACGCCTGGACGACGCGCGCGGCGTCGTTGAGGCGGCCCCGCCGGCAGAGGTCGCGGACGAGCTTGTTGGCGAGCTGGACGTCGGGCGGGGAGGGAGAGGAGTCCACGACGCGGAGCGCCGCGTCGAGGTCGCCGCGGTGGACGAGCGAGCTCAGGCGGCGGTCCTCGGCGTGCAGACGGCGCGGCGGCGGCGGGGGTGGGTCGGGGCTGGGCTTGGGGAAGCTCGGGGCGTTGGGGTTGGAGCTGCGTGGGCGCGCGCGGTGGCGGCGGCTTGGGGATGTGCGGCGCGGGTGGTGGGGGTGGCCGGAGAAGGAGGGAGGGGGTGAGGGGAGGAGGAGGAGGCTGCAGAGGGTGGGAGGAGATGGCGACGAAAGCATCGTGCGTGTCTGGATTTCCTGGTTTCGGGCAGGGGATGAGCCGTGTATCGGTGTATGTGGGCGCTGCCGCTCATCAACCAACTGTGTGCTAGAGTGGCGTAGAAAATCCGAGCACAAACATAACAGTTGCACCTCGAGAAATACCAGTTGGCAATTACCTGGAATTTTTGTAAGCGAAACTGCTAAGCAAAGTTCAATTCTAATTTCGAGAAAATACCCGGTGAAAACCATATCACAATGAAATCATGTTTTGAAAGGTTTTACAGATATGAAAAATAGTTTAAGCAGGTGACACTATCACTAAAAAACCAAAAAATGGAAAACAATGTAATTTTTTATCTAAATCATATTAGTTCAACGTATGCAGAAAATAAACTCACAATATACGATGACGATTATTTTCATTTTTGCTACTGCCATGATTGAGTTTATTTATTTATTATATTTATACTCCATATGTTTATTGCTTTTTGTAATAGCCCTCTACTTCGGCTTTTGTAATATATCCTCTGGACTACCCTCCTGTGTGGTCAGTCCGTCAGTAAGCTCCTAAACAATGTAGACGTTTTTTTTATCTTAATTAATAAAGCTAGCCATGACGTTCCCTCAAAAAATATAAGACGTTTTTTAAACTGACCATAGAATTGGATATTTTCTCCCACACTTGCATACAACTGGGAAGCATCCTTCGATTTGGTACTCCCTCCGTCCCAAAATTCTTGTCTTAGATTTGTCTAGATACGGATGTATCTAATACTAAAATATGACTTGATACATCCGTATTTAGATAAATCTAAGACAAGAATTTTGGGACGGAGGGAGTACGACAAAAAAGTGAAAACTGATATTCAACCATCAGACAATAAGATACAGAGTGAACGGTAAAACGAGCAACTAGTATAACATGTCCTACGATAGAAAACTGTGACATCCATTTCTTCACAACAAATCTTAGTGTGATTCCAGAGGATGTCAAAACGAGCCACAAAAATCATCACAGTGATAAGCTCAGTTGTAGCTCAGGCCAATGTTACGCCCCCCAAAACTTGCCCAGATGGCTTAGTTGACATGTAGAGCTGATGAAAAAAGGTACATAAAACGACTGTAGGATGTTGATTCAAGCGATGGCAATGACGGAGGAATGTGTTCCCAAAAGCGTCTCAGATTATCCTCGTCCCTTTTGATGACCCGGGTCACCTCTTCACTGCACATTCATTAGCTCCACATCAAACAGAAGAGTTGAGTTCGGCGGTATCGTCCCGGCCTTCTGGTTTCCATAGCTACAAAGAAGACACAGAAATCAGAATCGAAACAAGCAGCTCCTGCTGTAAAAGCAATATGGAGATAATATATGCCCTACCCCATAGATGCTGGAATGGTAAGCTTTCTTTTGTCCCCAATGCGCATACCTATAACAAGCACACAAGACAGGATCATAAGAGATTATAAACTAGCCGCATGTATCAGGTATGGAGTACAACTTATGCACTAGCCACAGGTATGTGTTGGATGACAATTTGAGAAAATACCGTTGACACCAATGTCCCAGCCTTTAATAACCTCTCCAACACCTGCATGAAAGTAACATTAGAACAAATGCTAACAAGGATACAAGTACGCTAAAGAGTAAAACATCAGCAGAAGGAAAAAGGTTACCCAGCCTAAACTGAAATGGCTTCCGACCAACATTAGAGTCAAAAATCTTGCCATTCTTCAACTTGCCAGTGTACGTGACAGAAACCTAGAAAAGAATTCAATTATCACTGATAATACTTAAAATATATACATAATCCAAGGATACAAAAATCTCCAATTGACCAAATTAATTAGAACAATGCAAAGACAAGTACATACTGATCTCATTGAGCAATTGAAAGTATTCAGAAATTGCATTAATAAATGGTAGCTTGAACGGAGTTCTTCTGCTGGTGCAACCTAAAAAATGTTTACCTTTTTCCCAGGGATAGCTTTTTTACCATCTGGTTTTCCCAACGCCACCGTCTGAACAATCAAACCATTGCCATAAGTCCGTGCTTTGGGTGATGTCTGCTCCTTGCTAGCTGAATTCATAACATCAGTCTGTGCCTGGTTCTCGCTTCCATTGTTCTCCTGTGTTTTCTTCTTGTTCTTCTTTTTCTTGGCCCCCTCTTTGCTAGGCTCCTCATCATTGTCGCTATAACAAAGAAATGAGATGATCTCATCAGAAAAATACTCGATATGGAAAGCCAGACACAATATATGACAGCTTAGCATACATACGTTATGGTTTTCTTATCAGCTTGCTCATCAGTGTCACCTTCAGGAGCACTTTGCTTCTTATTTTTCTTTTTCTTCTGTTTGGCTGCAACAGTGTCTGCTGAGGAAGCTAGCTTCATCTCCTTTTCTTCATCGTTTATCTTCTCACTGTCCACAGCATTCTTTTTGTCCTTGGCCTTTTTCTTTTTCTTTGAAACCACATCATTTTCAGCATTAACCTCCCTAGGAAGACAGGCAAAATTAAACACATGTTGCTTCATTACGATTAAACAAATCAGCAAGGGGAAAACAGTGAACTAGCATGTACCCTGACGACTTGTGAGGATCATTAATAGCATCACTTTTCCTTTTCCTGTCTTCAGTACTAGTTCCATTATTCAGATTCTTATCCTTCTTGGAACTACCTTTAGAACTCTTCTTTGATTCAGAAACAGGAAAGCCGTCTTCATCTTCACTTTCCACGGATTCAGCAGGTGGGGTCCTAACAGCAAGCTGAAGTCGAGAATTGTCATCAACAGGCTTCTCATCCTCTTGAATCTCCTCAATGACAACTGCAAAATTTGCCCACATTAAAAGAAAAATCATGAGATGATCTGAGGCCTGAAGGCCAATAGCCAATGTATCTCAACGCCAATACTTATCAAACAAATGGCAACAAGACTTTTATTTTCTTTTATCGACAAATAAGGACAGCATTAGCAATGCTGATTCTATGTAAGCATGCACATAAATTCACAGTACGATCTAGAGAATCTAGGCCTAGGAAACTGGCATATATCACTAATCCAACACACCTGTGACATACTAATCCGTACTAACTTCAACCTGATATACACGTGCAGACATGCACTTACTAAACCTACATACAACTGACTATGTACAATAGTTCTCCTATGCACATTTTCCAACTTCAGAAATTCCTAGCAAATGGAAAGTCTGGACCTAGGAAATGGAACAACATATGGAAGCATTACCAGAACTCTTGCCTCTACCCTGGTTGTACATATCCTCATCATCCTCTGAATCATACTCCTCGTCATAGTCTGAATCATCTTCGCTGTCTGAACATCCCAGGCTAGTCAGACTCCTGGCTTACACAATGACAACAGAACAAAATCTACAAGCATACCTGTGTTCATCTGGCCATGGGATATTGGAATGACCACATCATCATCAGATGCCAAGAAATCATCATCGGAGCCTTGAAGTGAGTCACTACCAGTATCACTGTCACCAATGTCCTCGTAGACATCGCTAACAAAATAATTAAGGAAAGGAAGCCACACTGACAACAACTCTCAACCAGAGAAAATAATTCCAGTAATCAACTATCATCAAAGGAAAATAAGTACAGTAACAGAAACAAAACAAAGGATACCCAACATAGTATCCAGCCAGGTGGACGCTCCTGGGCCCAAGCACCGAGAACGTCACGAACTTCTCCTCGAACTCCAAGTCCAGGTGGCAAGTCACCGACTGCCCCGGAATCAGGGCGCAGAGATACACAGGCTCCTTGTTCTTAACAGTGCACTGCAGCTGCACCAAGTTTGACTTCCCCTTCTCCACCTTGCCAACCTCGGCCCCCAGAGTCGCCTGCGTTGTCCACCAAACAAAATCCGACACGGTCACACAACGTAGAGTGATTATCACAACCAGGAACCCTAACCATCCGGTGCCATTAACAGAGGAAATCGTAAGTTCAGGGCGAGAAATTGCGGACCTGGGTGAGGCGCAGGCGGCCGCGGCGCGGGCTGTGGGTGTGCGTGTAGGGCTTCTCGGGCTTCACCTCCGCGCCTGCAAGCGAAGCAAGCGGCTAAGAGATACATGAAAAGGGAAAGGGAGAACGCGGAGAAATTGACGGCGGCGTCCATGGCGATCGAGCCGGTTGCTTACCCCAAAACGAAGACATGTCTGCGAATCAACGAATGTGCCGATGCGCCGCAAGATGCCACTCGCTCTCGATGGGAGGGGATTGGCTTAAAACGGATGGGCTTGGATGCTTCGAGGAGGTGGTAGAAGAGGGGAGGGGGAGCTGGGCGGAGGGCGGCGACAAACCCTAAAAATGGGGTTTAGGGGAGCGGCGGAGAGGAAGGACGCGCAACGCAGCCAACTTGTGCGATTTCGCTTGGGTTTTGGGCCTTCAGTATTGCAGGATGGGCCTCCAAAGAGAACGGGGAATTTGTTGTCGGGCTGAGCGCCTCGGCCTGGCCATATTTTGGTTTTCCACGGTGCCTTTTTTTACTCCTTGCATTCTTTTATTTTATTTTTTATTGTATCTCTAAAATATATTTTATTTGAATTTTCATTTTCATTTCCCTTTTCTATATTTCCTTTTTGTTTTTTTCAGATTTGTCCATTGCTTTTTTTATCTATATATAATTACTTTTCTCTTGTACTTGAATTTTATTATTATTATTGCGAGAAAGCTTCTGATATATTCATCAACTATAAGGTAGTATTTCTCGCAAAAAAAATATCAAGAGAGTACAAAGAACACTAGAAATAAAAAATTACATACATGTCCGTAGACAATTTAGCGACGACTACAAACACTGAGCGAGCCGAAGTTGCGTTGGCATGCATGATAGGCTTGCTACCGATAATATCATTTTGTGTGTATGAATGTTTGCCATTTTATGAAGCATGGCAAGGCAAAGCCAAACAACTACTGCGCTCTCAAGCTAGATATGATGAAAGCATATGACATGCTTGAATGCCTTATCTCCAAGCTATTATGGCCAAGCTTGGACTTGCTCAACCTTGGATTGAAATAGTGATGGAAATGGTCGGGTCAACATCTTTTTATGTCTTTTATAATGGGGAGAGACTTGAATAGTGTAAACCTCGAGAGGTATTCGACAGAGAGATCCAATATCCCCATAACATTTATTGATTGCGATGGAGGGCCTTTCGTGTAAAATCTAGTTCTCATTCATTGAATTTGGGCGACGTCAAGGTGGCCCCGACATTGTTGACTGTTAACCACCTTTTTTATTGGCAAATGAAAGTCCGTTGCTTTTTCATGTCTAGTGTAAGGGGCAGTTATAGTATCAAAATATGTTTACCAGACAAATAGTGAATCATGATAAGTCTTACACCTTCTTTAGTAAGGGGTCTCCTCGGTCCACTCGTGATAATGTTAAGAACACTCTGCATGTTGAAAATGAATCCCTAAGTGATTGGTATCTCGGCATGCCTACCAAAGTGGGTCATTCAAAGAATGGAACTTCCAGGTATTTAAGGGACCGGGCATGGGAGAAAGTGAGGGGTTGGGTGGAAAATATTTTGTCGTCTGCTCGCAAGGAGGTTCTCATCAAATCGGTGGCATAGCATAAGGATTTCTCATACGTCTCCAACGTATCTACTTTTTCTCGCGATTTTCCTCTTGTTTTGGACTCTAATTTGCATGATTTGAATGAAACTAACCCCAGACTGACGTTGTTTTCAGCAGAACTACCATGGTGTTGTTTTTGTGCAGAAATAAAAGTTCTCGGAATGAAACGAAACTTTGCGAGGATTTTTTATGGAATAAAAGAGAATTACTGGAGCCAAGACCCACCAGAGAGGGGCCCCTGGGTGGGCACAACCCACCAGGGCGCGCCCCCCTCTCTTGGCGCGCCCTGGTGGGTTGTACCCACCGAGTGGCCCCGCAAACCTCAGCCCTGACACTATAAATTTCTATTTTCGGAGAAAAAAATCAGGGAGAAAGAAATATCGCGGTCCACGAGATGGAGACGCCGCCAAACCCTGTTCTTCCTCGGGAGGCCAGATCTGGAGTCCGTTTGGAGCTCCAGAGAGGGGGATCTTCGTTCTTCGTCATCACCAGCCCTTCTCCATCGCCAATTCCATGATGCTCCCCACCAGGAGTGAGTAATTCCTTCGTAAGCTCGCTGTTCTGTGAGGAGTTGGATGAGATTCATCATGTAATCGAGTTAGTTTTGTTAGGGCCCGATCCCTAGTATCCACTATGTTCTTAGATTGATGTTGCTATGACTTTTCCTATGCTTAATGCTTGTCACTTTGGGCCCGAGTGCCATGAACTCAGATCTGAACCGTTTATGAATTCATCATTATATCCATGTTTTAGATCCGATCTTGCAAGTTATAGTCACCTACTACGGTTATGATCCGACAACCCCGGAGTGACAACAACAGGGCCCACTCTCGGTGATGACCGTGGTTTGAGGAGTTCATGTATTCACTATGTGTTAATGCTTTGTTCTGATTCTCTATTAAAAGGAGGCCTTAATATCCCTTAGTTTCCAATATGGACCCCGCTGCCACGGGAGGGTAGGACAAAAGATGGCATGCAAGTTCTTTTAATAAAGCACGTATGACTATTTACGAAATACATGGCTACATTATATCGATGAACTGGAGCTAGTGCCGTATCGCCCTAGGTTATAACTGTCACATGATGAATACCATCCAACAAGTCACCGATCCAATGCCTACGAATTTATTCTATATTGATCTTGATGTGTTACTATTGCTATCATCACTGTTATACTTGCTATAAATTACTGCTATCAATGTTACTGTTACCGTTGCTGTTGTCACTACTATCAAAACTATCAAACTACTTTGCTACTGATCACTTAATACAGATAATTAATCTCCAGGTGTGGTTGAATTGACAACTCAGCTGCTAATACATTCAAATATTCTTTGGCTCCCCTTGTGTCGAATCTATAAATTTGGGTTGAATACTCTACCCTCGAAAACTATTGCGATCCCCTATACTTGTGGGTTATCAAGACCTTTTTCTGGCGCCGTTGCCGGGGAGCATAGCTATATTTGTTGAGTCACTTGGGATTATTATCATATTATCACTATGAAGAATCTGAAGGATCCAAAGACTAAGATATTTCCCTCAAAGACGAGGGGAGGTAAGGAACTGCCATATAGTTCTGCTTTAGATTCACCTTCTGTTATGAGTAAACTTGCAACACCACCACATGATATCAATTCTAATATGTCGCAAGTTATTGATGATGCTACTTCTACTATGAATGATGCTTATGATGATGCTAGTACCTTGCTTGATAATGATGATGTGCCACTTGGTGAATTTCTTGATGAACAAATTGCTAGAGTAATACAACATGATGTTGTTGCATCCGATGATGAGCTTGAAACTGAAACTCCTGAAACACCTGCTAGAACTAGCCTTCCTATATATGAATTGCCTAAGGTACCGGAAGGTTATGTTATGAATGAGGAAGCAACTAGAGATATTCTTGCTTGTAATGATAGAGATGATCTAGAGAAATTACTACACAAGTATAAAGAAAAATCTCTGAATGCTAGAACGAAATGTGATCCTAAGTTTGCTACTTCACCTATCTTTATTGATGATAAGGATTATGAATTCTGTATCGACCCAAAGTTAATTACTTTGGTTGAATCTGATCCTTTCCATGGTTATGAAACTAAAACTGTTGTGGCACATCTCACTAAGCTAAATGACATAGCCGCACTTTCTACTCATGATGAGAAAACTCGTTACTACTTTATTCTCAAATTATTTCCTTTATCATTAAAGGGTGATGCTAAAGCTTGGTACCATACTCTTGTTGGGGAACGTAGTATTTTAAAATTTTCCTACGATCACGCAAGATCTATCTACTAGATGCATAGCAACGAGAGGGGAGAGTGTGTCTACGTACCCTCGTAGACCGGGAGCGGAAGCGTCAAGTGACGCGGTTGATGTTGTCGAACTTCTTCGCGATCCAACCGATCAAGCACCGAACGTACGGCACCTCCGCGTTCAGCACACGTTCAGCTTGATGACGTCCCACGAGCTCTTGATCCAGTTGAGCTTCACGGGAGAGTTTCGTCAGCACGACGGCGTGGTGACGGATATGATGTATTCACCGGCGCAGGGCTTCGCCTAAGCTCCGCGACGGTATGACCGAGGTGTGTTTCTGTGGAGGGGGGCACCGCACACGGCTAAAACAATTCAACTTGTGTGTCTTTGGGTGCCCCCCTGCCCCCGTATATAAAGGAGCAAGGGGGGAGGCCTGCCGGCCCTTGTTTGGTGCGGCTAGGGTTGCAATCCTACTAGGAATAGGATTGCAATCCTATTCCTAGTAGGAATCACCAAAAGAAGGAAGAGAGGGAAAGGAAAAAGGGAGAGGTGGCGCCCCCCAATCCTAGTCCAACTAGGAACCCTAGGTGGGGCGCCGGCCAGCCCTATGGGCTGCCTCTCTCTTTCCTTTAAGGCCCACTATGGACCATCCCCCTTCGTAGGGGGTTCCGGTAACCCCCTCCGGCAATCCCGTTAAATCCGAAACTTTTCCGGAACACTTCCGGTGTCCGAATATAGTCGTCCAATATATCAATCTTTATGTCTCGGACATTCCGAGACTCCTCGTCATGTCCGTGATCTCATCCGGGACTCCGAACTACCTTCGGTACATCAAAACTCATAAACTCATAATATCGATCGTCATCAAACGTTAAGCGTGCGGACCCTACGGGTTCGAGAACTATGTAGACATGACCGAGACTCATCTCCGGTCAATAACCAATAGCGGAACCTGGATGTTCATATTGGCTCCTACATATTCTACGAAGATCTTTTATCGGTCAAAACCGCATAACAACATACGTTGTTCCTTTTGTCATCGGTATGTTACTTGCCCGAGATTCGATCGTCGGTATCTCTATACCTAGTTCAATCTCGTTACCGGCAAGTCTCTTTACTCGTTCCGTAACACATCATCTCGTGACTAACTCATTAGTCTTTTGCTTGCAAGGCTTATTGTGATGTGTGTTACCGAGAGGGCCCAGAGATACCTCTCCGACACTCGGAGTGACAAATCCTAATCTTGATCTATGCCAACACCACAAATACTTTCGGAGACACCTGTAGAGCATCTTTATGATCACCCAGTTACGTTGTGACGTTTGATAGCACACAAGGTGTTCCTACGGTATTCGGGAGTTGCATAATCTCATAGTCATAGGAACATGTATAGGTCATGAAGAAAGCAATAGCAGTAAAACTAAACGATCATAGTGCTATGCTAACGGATGGGTCTTGTCCATCACATCATTCTCCTAATGATGTGATCCCGTTGATCAAATGACAACTCATGTCCATGGCTAGGAAACATAACCATCTTTGATCAATGAGCTAGTCTAGTAGAGGCATACTAGGGACATACTGTTTTGTCTATGTATCCACACATGTACTAAGTTTCCGGTTAATACAATTCTAGCATGAATAAAAGACATTTATCATGATATAAGGAAATACAAATAACATCTTTATTATTGCCTCTAGGGCATATTTCCTTCAGTCTCCCACTTGAACTAGAGTCAATAATCTAGATTACAAAGTGATGATCCTCACACCCATGGAGTCCTGGTGCTGATCATGTTTTGCGCGTGGAAGAGGCTTAGTCAATGGGTCTGCAACATTCAGATCCGTATGTATTTTGCAAATCTCTATGTCTCCCTCCTTGACTAGATCGCGGATGGAATTGAAGCGTCTTTTGATGTGCTTTGTTCTCTTGTGAAACCTGGATTCCTTCGCCAAGGCTATGGCTCCAGTGTTGTCACAAAAGATTTTCATTGGACCCGATGCACTAGGTATTACACCTAGATCGGATATGAACTCCTTCATCCAGACTCCTTCATTTGCTGCTTCTGAAGCAGCTATGTATTCCGCTTCACACGTAGATCCCGCCACGACGCTCTGCTTGGAACTGCACCAACTGACAGCTCCACCGTTCAATAAAAATACATATCCGGTTTGTGACTTTGAGTCATCCGGATCAGTGTCAAAACTAGAATCGACGTAACCGTTTACGACGAGCTCTTTGTCACCTCCATACACGAGAAACATATCCTTTGTTCTTTTCAGAAACTTTAGGATGTTTTTGACCGCTGTCCAGTGATCCACTCCTGGATTACTTTGGTACCTCCCTGCTAGACTTATAGCAAGGCACACATCAGGTCTGGTACACAGCATTGCATACATGATAGATCCTATGGCTGAGGCATAGGGAATGACTTTCATTTTCTCTCTATCTTCTGCAGTGGTCAGGCATTGAGTCTTACTCAACTTCACACCTTGTAATACAGGCAGAACCCTTTCTTTGACTGATCCATTTTGAACTTCTTCAAAATCTTATCAAGGTATGTGCTTTGTGAAAATCCAATTAAGCGTCTTGATCTATCTCTATAGATCTTGATGCCTAATATATAAGCAGCTTCACCGAGGTCTTTCATTGAAAAACTCTTATTCAAGTATCCTTTTATGCTATCCAGAAATTCTATATCATTTCCAATCAACAATATGTCATCCACATATAATATTAGAAATGCTACAGAGCTCCCACTCACTTTCTTGTAAATACAGGCTTCTCCAAAAGTCTGTATAAAACCATATGCTTTGATCACCTCATCAAAGCGTATATTCCAACTCCGAGATGCTTGCACCAGTCCATAGATGGATCGCTGGAGCTTGCATACTTTGTTAGCACCTTTTGGATCGACAAAACCTTCTGGTTGCATCATATACAACTCTTCTTTGAGATATCCATTCAGGAATGCAGTTTTGACATCCATTTGCCAGATTTCATAATCATAAAATGCGGCAATTGCTAACATGATTCGGACAAACTTAAGCATCGCTACAGGTGAGAAAGTCTCATCGTAGTCAACTCCTTGAACTTGTCGAAAACCTTTCGCAACAAGTCGAGCTTTGTAAACAGTAACATTACCGTCTGCGTCGGTCTTCCTCTTGAAGATCCATTTATTTTCGATGGCCTGCCGATCATCGGGCAAGTCAACCAAAGTCCACACTTTGTTCTCATACATGGATCCCATCTCAGATTTCATGGCTTCAAGCCATTTTGCGGAATCTGGGCTCATCATTGCTTCCTCATAGTTCGTAGGTTCATCATGGTCTAGTAACATGATTTCCAGAACTGGGTTGCCGTACCACTCTGGTGCGGAACGTACTCTGGTTGATCTACGACGTTCAGCAGAAACTTGATCCGAAGTTTCATGATCATTATCATTAACTTCCTCACTGATTGGTGTAGGAATCACTGGAACAATTTTCTGTGATGTACTACTTTCCAATCCAGGAGAAGGTACAATTACCTCATCAAGTTCTACTTTCCTCCCACTCACTTCTTTCGAGAGAAACTCTTTCTCTAGAAAGGATCCATTCTTAGCAACGAATATCTTGCCTTCGGATCTGTGATAAAAGGTGTACCCAACAGTCTCTTTTGGGTATCCTATGAAGACACATTTCTCCGACTTGGGTTCGAGCTTATCAGGTTGAAGCTTTTTCACATAAGCATTGCAGCCCCAAACTTTAAGAAACGACAACTTTGGTTTCTTGCCAAACCATAGTTCATAAGGTGTCGTATCAACGGATTTAGATGGTGCCCTATTTAACGTGAATGCAGCTGTCTCTAAAGCATAACCCCAAAACGATAGTGGTAAATCGGTAAGAGACATCATAGATCGTACCATATCTAATAAAGTACGGTTACGACGTTCGGATACACCATTACGCTGTGGTGTTCCAGGTGGCGTGAGTTGTGAAACTATTCCACATTGTTTCAAATGAAGACCAAACTCGTAACTCAAATGTTCCCCTCCATGATCAGATCGTAGAAACTTTATTTTCTTGTTACGATGATTCTCTACTTCACTCTGAAATTCTTTGAACTTTTCAAATGTTTCAGACTTGTGTTTCATTAAGTAGATATACCCATATCTGCTCAAATCATCAGTGAAGGTCAGAAAATAACGATACCCGCCACGTGCTTCAACACTCATTGGTCCACATACATCAGTATGTATGATTTCCAACAAATCTGTTGCTCGCTCCATAGTTCCGGAGAACGGAGTTTTAGTCATCTTGCCCATGAGGCATGGTTCGCAAGCACCAAGTGATTCATAATCAAGTGATTCCAAAAGTCCATCATTATGGAGTTTCTTCATGCGTTTTACACCAATATGACCTAAACGGTAGTGCCACAAATAAGTTGCACTATCATTATTAACCTTGCATCTTTTGGTTTCAATATTATGAATATGTGTATCACTACAATCGAGATCCAATAAGAATAGACCACTCTTTAAGGGTGCATGACCATAAAAGATATTATTCATTAAAATAGAACAACCATTATTCTCTGATTTAAATGAATAACCGTCTCGCAACAAACAAGATCCAGATATAACGTTCATGCTCAACGCTAGCACCAAATAACAATTATTTAGGTCTAAAACTAATCCCGAAGGTAGATGTAGAGGTAGCGTGCCGACGGCGATCACATCGACTTTGGAACCGTTTCCCACGCGCATCGTCACCTCGTCCTTAGCTAATCTTCGTTTAATCCGTAGTCCCTATTTCGAGTTACAAATATTAGCAACCGAACCGGTATCAAATACCCAGGTACTACTACGAGCATTAGTAAGGTACACATCAATAACATGTATATCACATATACCTTTGTTCACCTTGACATCCTTCTTATCCGCCAAATACTTGGGGCAGTTCCGCTTCCAGTGTCCAGTCCCCTTGCAGTAGAAGCACTCAGTTTCAGGCTTGGCTCCAGATTTGGGTTTCTTCGTGGAAGTAGCAACTGTCTTGCTATTCTTCTTGAAGTTCCCCTTCTTTCCCTTGCCCTTTTTCTTGAAACTAGTGGTCTTGTTAACCATCAACACTTGATGCTCCTTCTTGATTTCTACCTCCGCAGCTTTGAGCATGGCGAAGAGCTCGGGAATTGTCTTTTGCATCCCTTGCATATTATAGTTCATCACAAAGCCTTTATAGCTTGGTGGCAGTGATTGAAGAACTCTATCAATAACACTATCCTCGTCAACCTTGCAACCAAGTTGAGTCATATGATTGTAGTACCCAGACATTCTGAGCAAGTGTTCACTGATAGAACTATTCTCCTCCATTTTGCAGCTGTAGAATTTATTGGAAATCTCATATTTCTCAATCCGGACATTTGCTTGAAATATTAACTTCAACTCCTGGAACATCTCATATGGTCCATGACGTTCAAAACGTCGTTGAAGTCCCGGTTCTAAGCCGTAAAGCATGGCACACTGAACTATCGTGTAGTCATCAGACCGCGATTGCCAGACGTTCAAAGCGTCCACATTAGCGGGAGGGGGCTTGTCATGCTTCAAGGACATAATTCTTCTGTGCAGCAATGAGGATAATCCTCAGGTTACGGACCCAGTCCGTGTAATTGCTACCATCATCTTTCAACTTAGCTTTCTCTAGGAATGCATTAAAATTCAAAGGAACGGTAGCACGTGCCATTGATCTACAATAACATAGATATGCAATAACTATCAGGACTAAGTTCATGATAAATTAAAGTTCAATTTAATCATATTAATTAAAGAACTCCCACTTAGATAGACATCCCTCCGGTCATCTAAATGATCACGTGATCCAAATCAAGTAAACCATGTCCGATCATCACGTGAGATGGAGTAGTTTCAATGGTGAACATCTTATGTTGATCATATCTACTATATGATTCACGCTCGACCTTTCGGTCTCCAGTGTTCCGAGGCCATATCTGCATATGCTAGGCTCGTCAAGTTTAACCCGAGTATTCTGCGTGTGCAAAAACTGGCTTACACCCGTTGTATTTGAACGTAGAGCTTATCACACCCGATCATCACGTGGTGTCTCGGCACGACGAACTTTCGCAACGGTGCATACTCAGGGAGAACACTTATACCTTGAAATTTAGTAAGGGATCATCTTATAATGCTACCATCGTTCTAAGAAAAATAAGAAGCATAATAAGATAAACATCACATGCAATCAAAATATGTGACATGATATGGCCATCATCATCTTGTGCTTTTGATCTCCATCTTCAAAGCACCGTTATGATCACCTTCGTCACCGGCGCGACACCTTGATCTCCATTGTAGCATCGTTGTCGTCTCGCCAACTATTGCTTCTACGACTATCGCTACCGTTTAGTGATAAAGTAAAGCAATTACATGGCAATTGCATTTCTTACAATAAAGCGACAACCATATGGCTCCTGCCAGTTGCCGATAACTTTACAAAACATGATCATCTCATACAAAACCGTATAACTCATCATGTCTTGACCATATCACATCACAACATGCCCTGCAAAAACAAGTTAGACGTCCTCTACTTTGTTGTTGCAAGTTTTACGTGGCTGCTACGGGCTTAGCAAGAACCGTTCTTACCTACGCATACAAAACCACAACGATGTTTCGTCAAGTATGTGCTGTTTTAACCTTCACAAGGACCGGGCGTAGCCACACTTGATTCAGCTAAAGTGAGAGAGACAGACACCCGCCAGTCACCTTTAAGCAACGAGTGCTCGTAACGGTGAAACCAGTCTCGCGTAAGCGTACGCGTAATGTCGGTCCGGGCCGCTTCATCTCACAATACCGCCGAAGCAAAGTATGACATGCTGGTAAGCAGTATGACTAGTATCGCCCACAACTCATTGTGTTCTACTCGTGCATATCATCTACGCATAGACCTGGCTCATGATGCCACTGTTGGGGAACGTAGTATTTTAAAATTTTCCTACGATCACGCAAGATCTATCTACTAGATGCATAGCAACGAGAGGGGAGAGTGTGTCTACGTACCCTCGTAGACCGGGAGCGGAAGCGTCAAGTGACGCGGTTGATGTTGTCGAACTTCTTCGCGATCCAGCCGATCAAGCACCGAACGTACGGCACCTCCGCGTTCAGCACACGTTCAGCTTGATGACGTCCCACGAGCTCTTGATCCAGTTGAGCTTCACGGGAGAGTTTCGTCAGCACGACGGCGTGGTGACGGATATGATGTATTCACCGGTGCAGGGCTTCGCCTAAGCTCCGCGACGGTATGACCGAGGTGTGATTCTGTGGAGGGGGGCACCGCACACGGCTAAAACAATTCAACTTGTGTGTCTTTGGGTGCCCCCCTGCCCCCGTATATAAAGGAGCAAGGGGGAGGCCGGCCGGCCCTTGTTTGGTGCGGCTAGGGTTGCAATCCTACTAGGAATAGGATTGCAATCCTATTCCTAGTAGGAATCACCAAAAGAAGGAAGAGAGGGAAAGGAAAAAGGGAGAGGTGGCGCCCCCCAATCCTAGTCCAACTAGGAACCCTAGGTGGGGCGCCAGCCAGCCCTATGGGCTGCCTCTCTCTTTCCCTTAAGGCCCACTATGGACCATCCCCCTTCGTAGGGGGTTCCGGTAACCCCCTCCGGCAATCCCGTTAAATCCGAAACTTTTCCGGAACACTTCCGGTGTCCGAATATAGTCGTCCAATATATCAATCTTTATGTCTCGGACATGACGAGGATCTCATCCGGGACTCCGAACTACCTTCGGTACATCAAAACTCATAAACTCATAATACCGATCGTCATCAAACGTTAAGCGTGCGGACCCTACGGGTTCGAGAACTATGTAGACATGACCGAGACTCATCTCCGGTCAATAACCAATAGCGTAACCTGGATGTTCATATTGGCTCCTACATATTCTACGAAGATCTTTTATCGGTCAAAACCGCATAACAACATACGTTGTTCCTTTTGTCATCGGTATATTACTTGCCCGAGATTCGATCGTCGGTATCTCTATACCTAGTTCAATCTCGTTACCGGCAAGTCTCTTTACTCGTTCTGTAACACATCATCTTGTGACTAACTCATTAGTCTTTTGCTTGCAAGGCTTATTGTGATGTGTGTTACTGAGAGGGCCCAGAGATACCTCTCCGACACTCGGAGTGACAAATCCTAATCTTGATCTATGCCAACACCACAAATACTTTCGGAGACACCTGTAGAGCATCTTTATGATCACCCAGTTACGTTGTGACGTTTGATAGCACACAAGGTGTTCCTACGGTATTCGGGAGTTGCATAATCTCATAGTCATAGGAACATGTATAAGTCATGAAGAAAGCAATAGCAGTAAAACTAAACGATCATAGTGCTATGCTAACGGATGGGTCTTGTCCATCACATCATTCTCCTAATGATGTGATCCCGTTGATCAAATGACAACTCATGTCCATGGCTAGGAAACATAACCATCTTTGATCAATGAGCTAGTCTAGTAGAGGCATACTAGGGACATACTGTTTTGTCTATGTATCCACACATGTACTAAGTTTCCGGTTAATACAATTCTAGCATGAATAAAAGACATTTATCATGATATAAGGAAATACAAATAACATCTTTATTATTGCCTCTAGGGCATATTTCCTTCAACTCTTACTCCTGATTGTGTGCGTAGTCCCAGGATATGATTTATTATTTCTCTGAAAAATATTTCCCTGCTCCTAAGAAATAAGCTGCTTTACAAGAAATATTTAACTTTGTGCAAAGTAAAGAAGAGAGTCTCCCACAAGCTTCGGGGAGGCTTTGCCAACTACTTAATGCTTTGCCTGACCATCCTCTTAAGAAAAATGAAATACTTGATATCTTCTATAATGGACTAATTGATGCTTCTAGGGACTTCCTAGACAGCTGTGTTAGTTGTGTTTTCAGTAAACGAACCATTGCCCAAGCTGAAGAATTATTGAATAACATATTGAAAAATTATGATGATTGGACCCTTCCTGAACCACTGGCTAAACCCACTCCGAATAAGTGGGGTATATTATATCTCAGTCCGGAAGATATGCAAGAGGCAAAGAAATCTATGAAGAAAAAAGGTATTAAAGCTCAGGATGTTAAAAAATTACCTCCTATTGAAGAAATACATGGGCTTAATGCACCACCACTGCCTAAGGTGGTAGAGGTAAATTCTCTAATGAAGTTCAATTATTATGATCATCCTCGCAATATGCATCCTAGCCAATGCCTTTATGTTGGGAACGTAGTATTTCAAAAAAATCCTACGATCACGCAAGATCTATCTAGGAGAAGCATAGAAACGAGAAGGGGAGAGCATCTTCATACCCTTGAAGATCGCTAAGCGGAAGCATTTATCAACGCGGTTGATGTAGTCGTACACCTTCACGATCCGTCCCGATCTAGTACCGAACATACGGCACCTCCGTGTTCAGCACACATTCAGCTCGATGACGTCCTCGCCTTCTTGACCCAGCAAGACGGGCGAAGTAGTAGATGAGTTCCGGCAGCACGACGGTGTGGTGACGGTGGTTGGTGAAGTACAATCTTCGCAGGGCTTCGCCAAGCACTACAGAAACTATACGGAGGAGAAACTAGAGGGACGGGCTTGCCGGCACACGGCTTGGTGTATCTTGATGTGTCTTGGGTGTTAGCCATGTCCCTCTATTTATATGTTGAGCCTTGGGGTCGAAACTTGGAGTAAAAGCCTCCACAAAGTCGGTTTCACCCGAAAGGCAAGAGTCCTTCTCGGACTCCAGGGCCAGACACCAGACCCAGACGCCACGGACCCTAGCATCTGGCCCATGGACTCCGCAAAACTTCCTTTTGCGCTTTCCAAAAACCTTGTGGGCTTTCCCCTTTGGCCCAAATAAAGTGTCCTCGTACCCAAACTTTTCGGGAAACATCCGGAACCCCCTCCGGTAAATTTTGGAACCCTTCCGGAGGACAAACACTATTATCCCATATATCAATCTTTATCTCCGGACCATTCCGGAGTTCCTCGCCATATATCAAACTTTAAGAAACGACAACTTGGGTTTCTTACCAAACCATAGTTCATAAGGTGTCGTCTCAATGGATTTAGATGATGCCCTATTTAATGTGAATGCATATGTCTCTAAAGCATAACCCCAAAACGATAGTGGTAAATCGGTAAGAGACATCATAGATCGCACCATCTCCAATAAAGTACGGTTACGACGTTCGGACACACCATTATGCTGTGGTGTTCCAGTTGGCATGAGTTGTGAAACTATTCCACATTGTTTCAAATGAAGACCAAACTCGTAACTCAAATATTCGCCTCCGCGATCAGATCGTAGAAACATTCTTTTCTTGTTATGATGATTCTCTACTTCACTTTGAAATTCTTTGAACTTTTCAAATGTTTCAGACTTGTGCTTCATCAAGTATATATACACATATATGCTCAAATTATCTGTGAAGGTAAGAAAATAACGATACCCGCCGCGAGCTTCAACACTCATTGGACCGCATACATCAGTATGTATGATTTCCAATAAGTCAGTTGCTCACTCCATTGTTCCAGAGAATGGAGTTTTAGTCATCTTGCCCATGAGGCATGGTTCGCAAGCACCAAGTGATTCATAATCAAGTGATTCCAAAAGTCCATCAGCATGGAGTTTCTTCATGCGCTTTACACCAATATGACCTAAACAAAAGTGCCACAAATAAGTTGCACTACCATTATCAACTTTGCATCTTTTGGCTTCAATATTATGAATATGTGTATCACTATGATATAGATTCAACAAAAATAGACCATTCATCAAGGGTGCATGACCATAAAAGATATTACTCATATAAATGTAACAACCATTATTCTCTGATTTAAATGAATAACCGTCTCGCAATAAACAAGATCCAGATATAATATCCATGCTCAACACTGGCACCAAATAACAATTATTTAGGTCTAAAACTAATTGAAAGTGCAACTAATCCCCGGGTGGTTTTGGTAATTAATAACAACATATATATCATTGAACTAATATTATCTTGAGAATCATTTCAGAGAAGTTCGATGATGTGGGTATGGAAATGTCTGAAGAAGTGGACCCCTCAAAATGCTAAGACAAGCATTGGCAAAAGCTCAAGACTCCTTTTTGGTTTAGTGATCAAAGATCACATTGAGTCCATAGGAAAGCCAATACTATTAAAAGGGGATGAGGTTGTGTTAATGTTCTTGTTGCTCAAGTGCTTGGTGATCTAACTCCCTCAACTATCAGCACTATTCACTACTTAACACACACCCATAAGTAATCTCGGTCACACCGATTTCTCCAACTCAGTCCCACCGAGATGAACCACTTCAGTTGTTTCTCCAAACCCTAGCTTCTCGGTCAAACCGATTCTGAGTTTCGGTCTCACCGAAAAAGGGCTGCCAACCTTCTGTGATCACTTCACATCAATTCGGAATATCCGAGTTTATATTTTCGGTCTCACCGAAATGGCAAACCCTAACCTTTGACTCACTTCGGTCTCACCGAGATGGTATTTTCGGTCCCACCGAAAATCCCAACGTTCACTATATTTGAACTTTCGGTCTGACCGAGTTTTCACTTCGGTCTCACCGAGATTGGTCAAATGTGTGTGTAACGGTTGGATTTTGTGTGGAGGCTATATATACCCCTCCACCCCCTCCTCATTCGTGAGGAGAGCCATCAGAAAGTACCACCACTTCTACCATACACTTTCTGAGAAGTGAACCACCTACCCTTGTGTTGAGATCAAGCCATTCCATTCCTACCATATGAAACTTGATCTCTAGCCTTCCCAAGTTGCTTTCCACTCAAATCTTTCTTCCACCACAGCCATATCAGTGAGGAGAGTTGAGTGTTGGGGAGATTATCATTTGAAGCACAAGAGCAAGGAGTTCATCATCATCAACACCGTCTATTACCTTTTGGGGGGTGGTGCCTCCTAGATAGGTTAGGTGTCGCTTGGGAGCCTCCGTCTTTGAGATGTGGAGTTGAACCAAGAAGTTTGTAAGGGCAAGGAGATCGCCTACTTCGTGAAGATCTACCCCGAGTAAGGCTAGTCCTCCGTGGGCGTAGGCCGTGATGGAATAGACAAGGTTGCTTCTTCGTGGACCCTTCGTGGGTGGAGCCCTCCGTGGACTCGCGCAGCCGTTACCCTCCGTGGGTTGAAGTCTCCATCAACGTGGATGTACGATAGCACCACCTATCGGAACCACGACAAAAATCTCCGTGTCACCAAACTGCGTTTGATCTTCTCCACCTCTTTTTTACATGTGCAATTTACTTTCCGCTGCATATACTCTAGAATTGCCTGTGTAGGGTGATACTTGAATTGATCTTAATTGTGAAACTGCCAAAAACATTGCATGATCTAAAGGCAGATTTTTTATATTGTCAAGTAGTCTAATCACCCCCCCTCTAGACCTACTTTCGATCCTACAAGTGGTATCAGAGCATTGGTCTCCATTGCCTTGGTTTCCATTGCATTGGACTCCATAAGCTTGGTTTCACAACCTAGGAGAGTATGGCGTCTAGTGAGGGTAATTATCGTAGAGGTCCTTACTTTGATGGTACAAATTTTGCTAGTTGGAAGCATAAAATGAAAATGCATATTCTTGGTCATAACCCAGCCGCATGGGGCATTATTTGCGTTGGTATGCAAGGTGATTTCTTTGAAGAAGGAAAAGTTCCGGATCGCGAAGCTACACCCGAAGAGTTGAAGATGTTGCAAAACAATGCTCAAGCTTGTGACATTCTCTTCAATGCTTTGTGTCCCGAAGAGTTCAACAAAATCAGCCGTCTTGAGAATGCTAAAGAGATTTGGGATACTTTGGTTGAAATGCACGAAGGTACTGAATCTGTGAAGGAATCAAAGCTAGATATTCTTCAAGGTCAACTTGACAAGTTCAAGATGAAGGATGGTGAAGGAGTCGCTGAAATGTACTCTAGGCTTGCTCTCATCACAAATGAGATTGCCGGCTTAGGAAGCGAAGAAATGACCGACCGATTCATCATTAAGAAGATTCTCAGAGCTTTGGATGGAAAGTATGACACCGTGTGCACTTTGATCCAAATGATGCCAAACTACAAGACCCTCAAGCCAACTGAAGTCATTGGAAGAATTGTTGCTCATGAAATGACACTTAAGGATAAGGAAGAGCTTCACAACAAGTCAAGTGGTGCTTACAAAGCTACAAGTGATGCTCCTACTACCTCAAGTGACAAGCTAATTTACAATGAAGAGATAAGCCTAATGGTCAAGAACTTCAACAAGTTCTACAAGAATAGAGGCAAAGAAAGAAGCTCAAAGTCTAGATCATATGATGAAAAGAGATCTTCTAGTCGTGATCGAAACTGCTACAATTGTGGAAGACCCGGACACTTCTCAAATGAGTGTACGGCTCCCCACAAGAGAAGAGAAGAATCTCCAAGAAGAAGAGCAAGAGATGAGTCACCTCGGAGAGAGAGAAGGAGTAGAGATGATCGTTATGAACGAAGACCCTCTCGGAGAAGCAAAGATTCGGAGAGGAAAGACAAGTCATCAAGGAGCTACACAAGAAGAAGACATCAAGCTCATGTAGGTGAATGGGTCTCCGGCTCCGACTCCGACAATCAATCCGATGGAAGCTATCACTCCGACTCCGACTACAGTCAAGATGAAGGTGTTGCCGGACTTGCACTCGTATCCTCCAACTCCAACTCCTACGACTTATTTGATTCACCAAATGAGGGAATTGGAAGATGCTTCATGGCTAAAGGCCCCAAGCTTATTGAAGGAAATCATAGAGAAAGGTGTCTACAAGAGTCTTGCCGGAAGCAAGAACTTTGAGGAGATTGTTCGCAAACAAGGAAGGCACCGGAAGAATCAAGGGATTGGTTTTGAGCGGAAGTTCAACGCCGAAGGTGTTGAGTGGGAAGAAGGTCAATACCCTACTCCATAGTTTGTTTCACAAAAGGAGAAGTATGATCCTACTTCTTCCAATGTGGAACAAGCTCAAGATGACCTTCTACCACAAGACCACAAGCTAAAGGCCAAGGACAAGCTTCAAGAGGAGATTGATGCATTCATTGAAGCACCTCAAGCCATGGTCAAGTGGGTTCCCAAGGACACATCAAGTTCTACTTCGTCAAGCTCAACTACAACCCCAAGGATTCCCATCAAGATGATGTGGATCCCAAAGAAGAAGAACTAGAAGGTTCTTGAGGGTGACTCCGCCAACAAACTTCACTCATATTCATTTTGGCAAGAACTTGTGCAATCACTTCCACATCATGCACTAGTTCATGGAGTCACAAACCCTCTTGTTGGTAAGTCAAGGGACAAGGTAATCATTGCTTTCATGGACATCATCTTTTGTGTACTTCAATCTATGTCTATGGATATTCTTGTTTGTTCCTTGTGGGACTAACCCATGTAGGTATTGAAAGTGCCCTAATCCAAAGGATAGCTCCCAACTCTTGATGATCTACATCAACATTGAGCATCCACATCTTCAACATCTACATGAAGTCTTCTACGACAACCCAAGGTTAGTTTGACCCTTTAAAAGGGGTTCTCACATCTAGGGGGAGCTTTGCTCTAAAAATTGAGCTAAAAGCATCTCCAAATGATGTGAACACATAAATGCTTTATGTAAAAGTGGTAACCCCACTTGTGCTTAAACGATGAGTATGACCTATGATCAAATGTTCTCATTTGACTCCTAAGTCAATATACTCATATATAGATGACCTAGTCATCGACAATTTGTGTGCTAGTAGCTAGAGTTTTGGTTGTGCATGTTTGACACATATTTCAGTTGCTATCTTATTGTGTGAGCATGTTGGATGCATGATTTTATCCATTCAAGGACATCCATTTGTTGTTTTGACTGTTTTGGTTTCTTTTTCTGGCCAAATGGATGGACAAGAATGCCTAAGCACCTTCCCTAGCTATCTATGCTATCTTGTCTCAAAATTCTATTCATGCTTATATCACAACTTTGAACAAGTCTTTTTCGGACAGTCCGAGTGAGGAGCACTCGGAACCACCGATTCGTCTAAGGCTGACTTCCAAAACCTTCTAAGTCTATTTCGGTCTGACCGGCTTCTCAATCTCGGTCCAACCGAAACACTTAGATTGATCTAGGTTTCATCTCGGTGAAACCGAGTTCAAAATCTCGGTCTGACCGATATGTGTAACTGTACAGCAGAAATACATCTCGGTGACACCGAGTTTTTCAACTCGGTCCCACCGACAGTACGGGGTTATATATACTGAGGGCTGCGCGCGATCTATTCCTTTCAAACCGTTCGCCCTCCAAGACCCCTGCTGCCGCCGCCCTGATCTAAGGATCGTCGCCTTCGTCGCCTGTGTGCCCTTGCCGCAGGTCTCCGCCGCCGTCAACGGTAATCTTCTCCTCCGTTGCCGCCGTAGAGGGACACCACCAAGTTAGGGTGTGTCCCGATCCCTATTCATGCTCCACTTCTGATTCTTGCATGATAGGACTGCCCTGATTCAATCCACGTTTGATATGTTCCCAATACATTGTTCAGATCGTTTAGTTTCGAGGAAAATTCTTAGGTTTAGGTTTCCACGGAATGCATCTCGGTGAAGCCGATTCCTGAAACTCGGACTGACCGATTTGGTCTCTGACCATTGCACTACACAGTTCGGTCTGACCGAGTTGTGAAAATCGGAATGTCCGAATTGAAGTTTCTGTGAAACCCTAAGTTTTCGGTAGGACCGAAACCCATTTCGGTCTGACCGAAAGTGGTGTGTAGGTTCTGTTGAACACTTCGGTTACACCGAAACTTGAAATCGGTTTGACCGAAATACATTCTGTGAAAACTCAAAACTAAGTTTTTAACTCATTTTTTTGCAAAAACTTCTGCAGTTGTGATAACTCTTCTACTCTGCCTATACCTTATCTATTCACAGGTTTTTTTCAGCCATGTCAGATGTCAGTGACAGCCAGAACAGGTCTGAGTCACCGTTTGCTGAGATTCCAGAGGCAGGTACAAGTCCTGAGGCTAGCAGCTCTAGTGATGATGGTGAGAGGAGCACCCCTAGTGGTCTACCTCCTGCTGCTACGAGAACCAGGAAGAAGAGAACTTCTGATTCTGAGGATTCCGATTTTGTTGCTGAGGAAGTTACCTCCAAGCCAAAGAGGCAAGTGGTTGCCAAAGAGCTCCAAGGGCAGCAGCCAAAGAAAGGCACGAGCAAAGTGAAGCAGTCTGCAGTTGCCAAGAAGCTCAACTTGGAAGAGGCAGCTCCAAGCAAGGTGAAGAAGACTTCCAAGAGGAAGAGAGTTGTTTATGCTGAACCTCAAGTTGATGCTGCTGAAGAAGAAGAAGAAGAAGATGCACCCCAGCCTCCTCCTCAGAAAGCTAAGTTCATGGGTGATGCTATTCGGGCTCAAGCCTCCTCCAAGCCCAAGAAGCCTGCTCCAGCTAAGGCAGCTCCAGCCAAGCCCAAGAGGACAACCAGAAGCATTCCAGCTTCTGAGAAGAACAAAGGTGAGATGCCACCTTCTGAGTCAGATGAAGAGCATGTGTTGCTCAAGCTCCGTCCCAAGTTGCCACTCCACAATGATGCTCATCCTCAAGCTGAGGATATGAAGGCAAGAAAGGACAAAGGTCTCAGGCTATGGAGACAGTCTGATCCATATGCCGTAAGAAGAAGGACTGCTGTGGACCCCAGATTCCACACCAGAGAGCAGCAGGATTTCTATGAGATCGTGCTAATGGATAAGAAGCCCATTGTTGCTGACACCAGGTATGTTGACTGGAAGTACATTGACAGCAGAGAGCATCGGGACTTCTTTCCCCATGTGCATGAGAGCTTTACTGCATGTGGAGTTGCTGATTTTGTGGGTCAAGAACTGACAGCCTGGAATGACGAGATGATCATGCAGTTCTATGCCACAGCCCATTTCTACCCCGATGGCAAGATCACCTGGATGACTGAAGGTCAACGGTTTTCTTCAACTGTTGCAGAATGGGCAGAAATTCTGAACGCTCCAGTGCAGAGAGAGGACGACATTGATGTCTATGGGATTCCTAAGAAGAGTCATGATTCTATGAAGAATATGTACAAGGAGATCCCAGCTGCTGATTTGGAAGGATGGAAGCTCGGCTCAGTGTATTATCTTCAGGCAGGTCTGACCACCACCAACACTATTCTGAGGCATACTTTGATGCCTAAGTCAGGTGACCACCGGATGATACGAGGCTATTCTATCAACATGCTGCACATTCTCGATGAGAAGGCACCTTTTAAGGTGATGGACTTGATGGTTGAGACCATTAAGAGGACTGCAGCTGACCAGAAGAGGTCATGTGGGTTTGCTCCGCAGATACAGATGCTCATCAACGCCAAGTTTGGCACGGGCAAATTCATGTTGGATAGGAAGCACTTGCCACTGCAGCCAGAGCATGAGGACAACGTAGTTGTGATGGATGAAGAGGATCCCACCTCAGTTGAAGGGCAAGCCAAGATCGAAGCTGCAAAGAAAGCCAAAGCTGACAGAGAGGCAGCAGCAGCAGCAGCTAAGCCAAAGAGCTTTGGAGAGCAAATCCTTGAAGCAACCCAGAGAATTGAACAACGCTTGGCCAGCATTGAGCAATCTCAGGAGAGCCTTGAGAGGATTGTCGAGGACAAGATCCACGCTCTAGACGTGAAGCTGACTGAGATTCAGGTGTCTGTCAACAAGCTTGAGGCAGACATGGAGGAGACTAGGCAGGAGAGAGCAGAGCTTATGCAGGATGATATAGTCCAGGACTCTCATCGCCAGACTGCTCCGGTTCCCAGAGGATCCAGGTCTGCAGCTATCCCAGTTACTTCAGCTCCAGCCACAGCTCCAGCTCCAGCATCCACTCCTCCAGCGCAGACATCAGCAGAAGTCTTCGCCGACGCAGCTATCTCTACACCGACATCGACCCAGACGGGAGCAGCCAGCCGAGCCCGCAGTGACGCTTAGCTCTATACCTTTTCGAACTTTTTGGTAACTTGTTGCCAAAGGGGGAGAAATTGCTATAGATCATAGGGCTTCGAGAGAGAGAGTGCTCTTTCGTCTTTTCGTTCTTTTGCCGGTTTTCCTTGTGATACATTGGTTTCTTTTGGTTCCAGATACTTTATGTGTGCTTGCTACTACGTTTGATGCTACCTTAATGAGTGCTTAGTCATACTATGCCTTAATGTGTGCTTATTGCTTATCATATGCTATTTCTTATTGTATGGCTATTTACTCTTGTCTTGGTGATTGAGTGCATGTTATTCATTCTTATCATTTTGTGCGCTCCACCAAGATGTATGTGACATGGAAGAGTGACCCATAATCCTAATCGATTGTGCATTTGCATTCAAACGCAAATTTTAAATAATGCACAAATTTAGGGGGAGCTCTTGTTTATCACATACTTCTCAAAGCGACGATATTATTCATTGATTATACCTTTTGTCGAAGCTTTGATCTATATGTTGTCATCAATTACCAAAAAGGGGGAGATTGAAAGTGCAACTAATCCCCGAGTGGTTTTGGTAATTAATAACAACATATATATCATTGAACTAATATTATCTTGAGAATCATTTCAGAGAAGTTCGATGATGTGGGTATGGAAATGTCTGAAGAAGTGGACCCCTCAAAATGCTAAGACAAGCATTGGCAAAAGCTCAAGACTCCTTTTTGGTTTAGTGATCAAAGATCACATTGAGTCCATAGGAAAGCCAATACTATTAAAAGGGGATGAGGTTGTGTTAATGTTCTTGTTGCTCAAGTGCTTGGTGATCTAACTCCCTCAACTATCAGCACTATTCACTACTTAACACACACCCATAAGTAATCTCGGTCACACCGATTTCTCCAACTCAGTCCCACCGAGATGAACCACTTCAGTTGTTTCTCCAAACCCTAGCTTCTCGGTCAAACCGATTCTGAGTTTCGGTCTCACCGAAAAAGGGCTGCCAACCTTCTGTGATCAGTTGACATCAATTCGGAATATCCGAGTTTATATTTTCGGTCTCACCGAAATGGCAAACCCTAACCTTTGACTCACTTCGGTCTCACCGAGATGGTATTTTTGGTCCCACCGAAAATCCCAACGTTCACTATATTTGAACTTTCGGTCTGACCGAGTTTTAACTTCGGTCTCACCGAGATTGGTCAAATGTGTGTGTAACGGTTGGATTTTGTGTGGAGGCTATATATACCCCTCCACCCCCTCCTCATTCGAGAGGAGAGCCATCAGAAAGTACCACCACTTCTACCATACACTTTCTGAGAAGTGAACCACCTACCCTTGTGTTGAGATCAAGCCATTCCATTCCTACCATATGAAACTTGATCTCTAGCCTTCCCAAGTTGCTTTCCACTCAAATCTTTCTTCCACCACAGCCATATCAGTGAGGAGAGTTGAGTGTTGGGGAGTTTATCACTTGAAGCACAAGAGCAAGGAGTTCATCATCATCAACACCGTCTATTACCTTTTGGGGGTGGTGCCTCCTAGATTGGTTAGGTGTCGCTTGGGAGCCTCCGTCGTGATGTGGAGTTGAACCAAGAAGTTTGTAAGGGCAAGGAGATCGCCTACTTCGTGAAGATCTACCCCGAGTAAGGCTAGTCCTCCGTGGGCGTAGGCCGTGATGGAATAGACAAGGTTGCTTCTTCGTGGACCCTTCGTGGGTGGAGCCCTCCGTGGACTCGCGCAGCCGTTACCCTCCGTGGGTTGAAGTCTCCATCAACGTGGATGTACGATAGCACCACCTATCGGAACCACGACAAAAATCTCCGTGTCACCAAACTGCGTTTGATCTTCTCCACCTCTCTTTTACATGTGCAATTTACTTTCCGCTGCATAAACTCTAGAATTGCATGTGTAGGGTGTTACTTGAACTGATCTTGTTTGTGAAACTGCCAAAAACATTGCATGATCTAAAGGCAGATTTTTTATATTGTCAAGTAGTCTAATCACCCCCCCTCTAGACCTACTTTCGATCCTACACTAATCCTGATGGTAGATGTAGAGGTAGTGTGCCGACGGCGATCACATCGCCTTTGGAACCATTTCCCACGCGCATCGTCACGTCATCCTTAGCTAATCTTCGTTTAATTCGTAGCCCCTGTTTCGAGTTACAAATATTAGCAACCGAACCAGTATCAAATACCCAGGTGCTACTACGAGCATTAGTAAGGTACACATCAATAACATGTATCTCAAATATACCTTCGTTCACTTTTCCATCCTTCTTATCCGTCAAATACTTGGGGCAGTTCCGCTTCCAGTGACGAGTCCCTTTGTAGTAGAAGCACTAAGTTTCACGCTTGGCTCCAGACTTGGGTTTCTTCGCGGGGGTAGCAACTGGCTTGCTATTCTTCTTGAAGTTCCCCTTCTTTCCCATGTCCTTTTTCTTGAAACTAGTGGTCTTGTTAACCATCAACACTTGATGCTCCTTTTTGATTTCTCCCTCAGCAACTTTGAGCATAGTGAAGAGCTCGGGAATTGTCTTTTGCATCCCTTGCATATTATAGTTCATCACGAAGACTTTATAGCTTGGTGGCAGTGATTGAAGAACTCTATCAATAACACTATCTTCATCAACTTTGCATCCAAGTTGAGTCATGTGATTGTAGTACCTAGACATTCTAAGCAAGTGTTCACTGATAGTACTATTCTCCTCCATCTTGCAACTATTGAACTTATTAGAGACTTCATATCTCTCAATTCGGGCATTTGCTTGAAATATTAACTTCAACTCTTGGAACATCTCATATGCTCCATGGCATTCAAAACGTCTTTGAAGTCCTGATTCTAGGCCATAAAGCATGGCACACTGAACTATCGAGTAGTCATCAGAACGAGCTTGCCAGACGTTCATAACGTCAGGAGTTGCTCCTGCAGCAGGCCTGTCACCTAGCGGTGCTTCAAGGACAGAATTCTTTCTGTGCAGCAATGAGGATAATCCTCAAGTTACAGACCCAGTCCGTGTAGTTGCTACCATCATCTTTCAACTGACCTTTCTCTAGGAACACATTAAAATTCAGGGGAACGGTAGCACGTGCCATTGATCTACAACAACATAGATATGCAAAAACTATCAGGACTAAGTTCATGATAAATTAAAGTTTAATTAATCATATTACTAAAGAACTCCCACTTAGATAGACATCCCTCGAGTCATCTAAATGATCACGTGATCCAAATCAACTAAACCATGTCCGATCATCATGTGAGAGGGAGTAGTTTTCAATGGTGAACATCTTATGTTGATCATATCTACTATATGATTCACGCTCAACCTTTCGGTCTCCAGTGTCCCGAGGCCATGTCTTTACATGCTAGGCTCGTCAAGTTTAACCCGAGTATTCTGCATGTGCTAAACTGTCTTACACTCGTTGTATTTGAACGTAGAGCTTATCACACCCGATCATCACATGTTGTCTCGGCACAACGAACTGTTGCAACGGTGCATACTCATGGAGAACACTTGTACCTTGAAATTTTGTGAGGGGTCATCTTATAATGCTACCACCATACTAAGCAAAATAATAAGCATAATAAGATAAACATCACATGCAATCAAAATATGTGACATGATATGGCCATCATCATCTTGTGCTTTTGATCTCCATCTCCAAAGCATCATCATGATCTCCATCGTCACTGGCTTGACACCATGATATTCATCGTAGCATCATGGTCGTCTCGCCAACTATTGCTACTACTACTATCGCTAACTCATAGTGATAAAGTAAGGCAATTACATGGCTTTCACAATTCATACAATAAAGAGACAACCATAAGGCTCCTGCCGGTTGCCGATAATTTACAAAACATGATCATCTCATACAATAACGTATAACTCATCACGTGTTGACCATATCACATCACAACATGCCCTACAAAAACAAGTTAGACGTCCTCTACTTTGTTGTTGCAAGTTTTACGTGGCTGCTACAGGCTTAGCAAGAACCGTTCTTAACTACGCATCAAAACCACAACGATTTTCATCGAGTGTGTTGTTTTAACCTTCAACAAGGACCGGGCGTAGTCACACTCGATTCAACTAAAGTTGGAGAAACAGAAACTCACTAGCCACCTTTGTGCGAAGCACGATGGTAGAACCAGTCTCATGAACACGGTCATGTAATGTCGGTCTGGGTCGCTTCATCCAACAATACCGCCGAATCAAAGTATGACATGCTGGTAATCAGTATGACTATTATCGCCCACAACTCATTGTGTTCTACTCGTGCATATCATCTACGCATAGACCTAGCTCATGATGCCACTGTTGGGAACGTAGTATTTCAAAAAAAAATCATACAATCACGCAAGATCTATCTAGGAGAAGCATAGCAACGAGAAAGGGAGAGCATTTTCATACCCTTGAAGATCGCTAAGCGGAAGCATTTATCAATGCGGTTGATGTAGTCGTACACTTTCACGATCTGTCCCAATATAGTACCGAACATACGGCTTGGAGTATCTTGATGTGTCTTGGTGATACGTCCAAAACGTATCTATAATTTCTGCTTGCTCCATGCCACTTTTGGGTGATATTGCTATGATATTTATACACTTCCATACACTTTTGATCATATTTGGACTAACCTACTAATCCAGTGCACCCCAGTGCCAGTTTCTGTTTTCGGCTGTTTTTGTATTTCAGGTTTTCACATTACGAGAACTGTCAGGAAAAATCCAGAAAAATTATATAAAAAATCAGCGTTCCAGAACCTACCTTGCGCCCGAAGTACAGCCGGGGGGGGGGGCACGAGGGCCCCAGGCGCCCTGGCGGCGCCCCCCCTGGGCCGCGCCGGGGGGGGGGCGCCTGGGCCCCCCGAGCCCCGTCTGGTGCCCCCCCTTTGGCATATATTTAGAGCATCCTTCGAAACCCTCGAAACGGGAACTCTTTTTCGCGATCTCATCTCTGTTCCGCCGCCGCCGCCGCTTCCAAGATCGGAAGCACCAGGAGAACTCTTCCCGGCACCCTGCCGGAGGGGAGGATCATCATCGGGAGCCTCTCCACCACCATGGACGCCTTCCGGATGAGTTGTGAGTAGTCTCCCTTGGACCATGAGTCCATGGCCAGTAGCTATGTGATGTTCTCCTCCCGTTCTTGTGCTTCACTAATTAGTCCTCGTGAGCTGCCCTACATGATCGAGGCACATATGTAATCCTTATGCTGTTGCTATGATGAGTTTGCTGGGATCCGATGGATTATGAGATTATGTTCAGATTGTGATTGAGTAATATATTTGATCTACCTCTTTTATATTTATGTTCGTAAGTAATTCTTGCATGTTCTCCGTTGTTATTTATTGCTTTGGCCAAGTAATAGGTAGTGACTCCAAGAGGGAACGTTATGCTCGATTGTGGGTTCATGCCCCTCGATGACTAGTTTGAGTGACAGAAACATGAGTCTAGGGGATGTGTTGTTGCCACAAGGGGGAAAACAACGGTGCTTGTGCCCGCGGGTGCAAGGATTGTTTACTTTACGCAAAGTTCTTTTAATGCAGTTGTCTGTTGCTTTGAGTTTACACTATGGGTGGGGCTCGCAACTTAATACCAGCAAGATGTTCTGGATAGATATCTCAAGGTGGATGATTAGTATTAGATATTGATGGATTTCGGTCTACTTACTTTGGTGTACCGCCCATGCTTTGAACCTCAACCTTTCTTGCAATGTAGTCAGCATTGGTTTGCGTTCGTGGTCCTGTCAATTGCCCAGCTGTAATTCGTTTACCTCACATAGCTGTTTTATCGTCTTTTGGGAGAGAGACATCACTAGTGAACATCATGAGACTCCGGTCCATATTACCATCATTGATCACATCCGCTATTTACTTTTCGCTTTTACTTACTATTGCAACATTATCTATCACTACTATCATTTGCATTTAATCCTTTGTGAACTACAAGGCCAGAGGGATTGACAACCTCTCTGTACTCGTTGGGAGCAAAGTTATTTGTATCTGTGTGCAGGTCCACGTTGATTGCTAATATCTGGCGCCGTTAGCAGTTGACACCTACTTGTTGAACCTAGGAGTCTCTGGGGATTCGATCCTTGGCATCTTTGCTAAGGGAAAAACTTCCACAACACTGCATCTCACACCTTCCACTTGGGGTAACCAACGAGGGGTTAGAGGCCCATCAAGGAGTTTTTCTGGCGCCGTTTCCGGGGACTCCACTCTTCAGGATAGGGGAGTTGCACGCTATCTTTTACCTTTGCTTTTAGTCTTTTTAGTTTACCTTTCAGTTTTTGCTTTAGTATCTTTTATCGAAAATCACAAAAATAGTTATCTTGCTTGCTTGCTACTATGGGTTCCACCGAGAACACCAAGTTGTGTGACTTCACTAGTCACAACAACGATGACTTTATCAGCACACCTATCACTACACCTGCCACTTCATTACCTTCATATGAAATTAAACCTGCTTTACTGAACTTAGTCATGAAAGATCAATTCTCCGGTGCTGGAGATGATGCTGCTTTACACTTGAACAACTTTGTTGAACTTTGTGATATGCAAAAGTACCAAGAAATAGATGGTAATATTGTTAAGCTTAAGCTTTTTCCTTTCTCCTTGAGAGGAGGAGCTAAAATTTGGTTTCAGTCTTTGCCTAGAAATAGCATAGATTCATGGGACAAGTGCAAAGATGCTTTTATCGGAAAATACTATCCACCTACTAAAATTATCCAACTGAGAAGTAACATAATGAATTTTAAACAATTGGATAATGAACACGTTGCCCAAGCTTGGGAACGTATGAAATCTCTTATCAAGAACTGCCCTACTCACGGTTTGACTACTTGGATGGTTATCCAAACTTTTTATGCAGGCTTGAACTTTACCTCGCGGAACTTGTTAGATTCGGCCGCGGGAGGAACTTTTATGTCAATTACACTTGGTGCTGCCACGAAGCTTCTCGATGAGATGATGACCAACTATTCCCAATGGCACACCGAACGCGCTCCAACAGGTAGGAAGGTAAACTCTGTCGAGGAGATTTCCTCCCTTAATGAAAAAGTTGACTTGATCATGTCTCTACTTTCGAAGCAATCTTCTGTTGATCCTCGCGATGTTCCTTTAAATTCTTTGATTGCTCAAGAACAAGTAGATGTGAACTTTATCTCTAGAAACAATTTTAACAACAATGCTTATAGGAGTAACTTTGGTAGCAATCCTAGACCGTTCCCCTCTAATTCTTATGGGAACAACAATGCTTATCCTATCACCAAGAACTCCACTACTGAACTAGAGACTATGCTTACAGATTTCATCACTACCCAAAAAGCCTTTAATAAGAGTGTAGAAGAAAAACTACATAAACTAGATGATCTTTCTTCGAAGGTAGACCATTTAGCCAATGAGGTAAAATTGCTAAAAATTAAAACTCCTCCTCTTGAGGAGAGGGAAGTCACTCCTATAAATGCTATTCAAGTGCAAATTAATGAAAACATTAGGATGATGGCTAAACTTAAAGAAAGATGGGCTAGAGAAAGGGAGGAAGAAGATAGAATTAAGAGCCTTCCTACCCACCACACTGTTGCTACTATCCAAGTTGTTGAGGATATCCAAACTCTTAGCACCCAATGTACTCCTGGTCCCATTGGACCTATTAATGGTGATGCTATGACTATAGAAACTACCAAACAAGTGAACCTAAAGGACACCACTACTACTTTACTTGATGCTCGTGACCTTGATTTTGATAATTGCACTCTTACCAAAGTTATTGATTTCCTTCACAAGATGTCTAGAGACCCCCGCACTAGCACGCTTAACCTTGCCTTTACGGAGCATATCACTAATGCTCTCATCAAAGCTAGGGACGAGAAACTTAGAGTAGAAGCCTCCATACCTAGAAAGCTAGAAGATGGTTGGGATCCTATGATAAAAATTATGTTGAATGACTTCTCTTGCTATGCATTATGTGATGTTAGAGCTAGTACCTCTGTTATGCCCAAAAGAATATATGATATGCTTAAATTGAAACCTTATGATTCTTGTTCTTTTGCTGTTCGTCTCATTGATTCTTCCATAAAGAAACCTTTGGGGAGGATCGATGATGTTCTTATCGTTGTCAATGACAACTACGTTCCCGTTGATTTCACTATTATGGATATTGAATGTGATCCTTCATGTCCAATTATTTTGGGACGTCCCTTTTTACGCACCGTTGGTGCTATCATTGACATGAAAGAGGGTAATATAAAATTTCAGTTTCCTCTCAAGAAAGGGATGGAACACTTCCCTCGAAAGAAGATCAAGTTACCTTTTGAGTCCGTTGTACGGGCTAGCTATTCTTTTACTCTTGATAAAACTTGATCTCTATGCATTATGCCTAGCTTAAAGGCATAAAAGAAAGCGCTTTTGGGAGGCAGCCCACATGAATAAATTTATTTTGCTTTCGTTGTGTCTTGATGTTGTTTACTACTGTAGCATCATCATTGTATCTTTGCTTTTCATATTTGTGCCAAGTATAGGCTCTGATTGCTAGAAAGTTCAAAAGTTGTGAGGTGCTGTCCAGGAAACAGATTCTGTCCTTGGATAGAAAAATTCGTATAAAATCACCAGATCATCTTTTTGGTCTGAATTTTTTCGACAGCGTTCTCTATATAATTTTCTTTCGTGCGTCTGTTCTGAGTTTTTTTATTAGAGTTGCAGAAGTACCCTGAACAAATCAATTACTACCTGTTGTTCTGTTTTTCACAGATTCTGTCCTGTTTTGCCTTTCCTTCATTTTGCAAATCAAGAGCTTGCTTTTTCTTTGCAAAAACCTTTTGGCAATCTTGAGAAACATTAGAACTTCAAGAATATCTTTATTTCCAGCAAGGAACAATTATTTTATTAAGGGTACTAACCTCGCTAATCAGATTATGATGAGTTATGTATGAAGGGAGTTTTCAAGTGTGCGAGGGAAGATGATAAAAAGATTCAGGAGTGTCAAGCGCTCAAGCTTGGGGATGCCCCCGTGCACCCCCAAGAAATATTCAAGGAGACTCAAGCGTCTAAGCTTGGGGATGCCCCCGTGCATCCCCTTCTCCATCAACATTATCAGTTCGTCTTTCGTTCCGCTATATTTTTATCACTTCATGTGTTATGTGCTATGCTTGGAACGTCTTGCTTTTAGTTTTCTTTTTAGTTTTTCATAACAAGTCGGAACTCAACGTTCTTTATGTGGGAGAGAAACACGCTCCACTTCTACCTAGAACATAACATAGAATTTTCATGTCTATCTTTGCTGTGTGTGTTCTTTGTCTTTTAATAGCTACTATCATGTTCAGCTCTTAGTATTCATGCTTATCTTTTCAAAGAGCTTTTGTTTAGTTGGTTGCTTGAACTCTCTTTAATTATCATGCTTATCTTATTAAGAGAGTTTGCTTCCGTTGCATTGGTTGATATGTCTATGATAAAGATGCTACGTGCATAATGGCGCTTAGTAGTTCAGGTTTTCTTATGGTTAGTCTCAAATAGCTCGGGGATTCCCAATGTGTTATTGGAATACCAACATGATTTGTTTGCCTATGATGTGGTATGGTTTAGTAATATCTTCCTTCAAGAATTTATTTTGATTGACTTGGCGTATGCTCACGCATATTTAAGACTGTAAAGAAAGTCTGTCAAGCCTTGATGATCTTTTATTTCTGAGTAGCGATATAACTACCATGCCTGATTTAATGTTGCTTTGTCGCTCTGCATGATTATGACCGTCATTGCTCTCTTAGTTGGTCGCTCCCAGTCTTTTGCTAACCTCCACCTGTACTAAGCAGACTAACTTTGCAATACATAGCTCATGGGAAAGTAGCTTAAAAAACTATTGTGGTAAAGAATATGTTGCTTATGTATCTTATTTCTTATAAGTTGCTTGCTGAGCGGTAACCATGTTTCTGGGGACGCCATCAACTGTCACACTTTTGTTGAATATCATGTGAGTTGCTATGCATGTTCGTCTTGTCTGAAGTAAGGGTGATTTGCCATGGGTTGAATGAGTATGCATATTGTTAGAGAAGAACATTGGGCCGCCAACCAAAGCCATGTATCATGGTGGAAGTTTTAGCTTGGACATTAATCCTCAATCTCTTATGAGAATATGCTTATGCATTAAAGAGGAGTCCATCATCTATTTTCTATGTTGTCCCGGTATGGATGTCCTCAAGTTGAGATCTATCAAAAACGAGAAATCAAATGCGATTTATCTCCTTGGACCTTTGTACAGGTGGCATAGAGGTACCCCTTTGTGACACTTGGTTGAAACATATGTAATGCAATGATAACCCATGGAAATCCGAGCTAATTAGGACAAGGTGCGAGCACTATTGGTATTCGATGCATGAGGCTTGCAACTTATAGGATGTCTTATGCATGACACATATGAAGTACTACTATCGTTGACAAAATTGCTTCTATGCTTTCAAAATAAAAAAAGCTCTAGCACATAACCATTCTTTTACTTTTAAGTTGAGTCTCCACCTTCTTTCTTCAAGCACCAACTACTAAGAGCATGATTGTCATTCTAAGTGTAATGTGCATTGTCCCAAAGTACCATTGTCTTTTGCATGATTGTGATATCGTTTATTTTGAAATCATTGTATCTAGTCATCACTTAAACCTTGAAGGTGCCCCTGCATTTATGTTTTGCTTCACTAAAGGGTGCAAGCTAGATATCACTTTATCATATTTGCACATCACGTTCATTGCAAATCTTTTTGATGTTTCAGTTTCATATTGTAAAACTTTCAGTCCTTTGTGATTTTCTCATGAGGCAACTTAATTACTACAGAATCATTGTCTCAGTAAGCTTTTGTCATATGACTATGAAAAAGTCCTATATGGTTAATAGCATGTCATCACAGAAATTATTCATGTTATCATTTACCTACTCGAGGACGAGCATGAATTAAGCTTGGGGATGTTGATACGTCCAAAACGTATCTATAATTTCTGCTTGCTCCATGCCACTTTTGGGTGATATTGCTATGATATTTATACACTTCCATACACTTTTGATCATATTTGGACTAACCTACTAATCCAGTGCACCCCAGTGCCAGTTTCTGTTTTCGGCTGTTTTTGTATTTCAGGTTTTCACATTACGAGAACTGTCAGGAAAAATCCAGAAAAATTATATAAAAAATCAGCGTTCCAGAACCTACCTTGCGCCCGAAGTACAGCCCGGGGGGGGGGGGGCACCAGGGCCCCAGGCGCCCTGGCGGCGCGCCCCCCCTAGGCCGCGCCGGGGGGGCGCCTGGGCCCCCCGAGCCCCGTCTGGTGCCCCCCTTTGGCATATATTTAGAGCGTCCTTCGAAACCCTCGAAACGGGAACTCTTTTTCGCGATCTCATCTCTGTTTCGCCGCCGCCGCCGCTTCCAAGATCGGGAGCACCAGGAGAACTCTTCCCGGCACCCTGCCGGAGGGGAGGATCATCATCGGGAGCCTCTCCACCACCATGGACGCCTCCCGGATGAGTTGTGAGTAGTCTCCCTTGGACCATGAGTCCATGACCAGTAGCTATGTGATGTTCTCCTCCCGTTCTTGTGCTTCACTAATTAGTCCTCGTGAGCTGCCCTACATGATCGAGGCACATATGTAATCCTTATGATGTTGCTATGATGAGTTTGCTGGGATCCGATGGATTATGAGATTATGTTCAGATTGTGATTGAGTAATATATTTGATCTACCTCTTTTATATTTATGTTCGTAAGTAATTCTTGCATGTTCTCCGTTGTTATTTATTGCTTTGGCCAAGTAATAGGTAGTGACTCCAAGAGGGAACGTTATGCTCGATTGTGGGTTCATGCACCTCGATGACTAGTTTGAGTGACAGAAACATGAGTCTAGGGGATGTGCTGTTGCCACAAGGGGGAAAACAACGGTGCTTGTGCCCGCGGGTGCAAGGATTGTTTACTTTACGCAAAGTTCTTTTAATGCAGTTGTCTGTTGCTTTGAGTTTACACTTTGGGTGGGGCTCGCAACTTAATACCAGCGAGATGTTCTGGATAGATATCTCAAGGTGGATGATTAGTAGTAGATATTGATGGATTTCGGTCTACTTACTTTGGCGTACCGCCCATGCTTTGAACCTCAACCTTTCTTGCAATGTAGTCAGCATTGGTTTGCGTTCGTGGTCCTGTCAATTGCCCAGCTATAATTCGTTTACCTCACATAGCTGTTTTATCGTCTTTTGGGAGAGAGACATCACTAGTGAACATCATGAGACTCCGGTCCATATTACCATCATTGATCACATCCGCTATTTACTTTTCGCTTTTACTTACTATTGCAAACATTATCTATCACTACTATCATTTGTGTTTAATCCTTTGTGAACTACAAGGCCGGAGGGATTGACAACCTCTCTGTACTCGTTGGGAGCAAAGTTATTTGTATTTGTGTGCAGGTCCACGTTGATTGCTAATATCTGGCGCCGTTAGCAGTTGACACCTACTTGTTGAACCTAGGAGTCTCTGGGGATTCGATCCTTGGCATCTTTGCTAAGGGAAAAACTTCCACAACACTACATCTCACACCTTCCACTTGGGGTAACCAACGAGGGGTTAGAGGCCCATCACTTGGGTGCTAGCCCTGCCCCTCTATTTATATGTTGAGCCTTGGGGTCAAAACTTGGAGTAAAAGCCTCCACAAAATCGGTTTCACCCGAAAGGCAAGAGTCCTTATCAGACTCCAGGGCTAGGCACCAGGGTTTCCGACGTTTGGACGCAGACGCCAGGGACCCTGGCGTTTGGCCCCTGGACTCCACAAAACTTCCTGTTGCGCTTTCCAATAACCTTGTGGGCTTTCCCCTTTGGCCCAAATAAAGTGTCCTCGTACCCAAACATTTTGGGAAACATCTGCAACCCTTCCGGAGGTCAATCACTATTATCCCATATATCAATCTTTATCTTCGGACCATTTCGGAGTTCCTCATCATATCCGTGATCACATTTGGGACTCCGAATAACATTCGGTCACCAACATACATAACTCATTCAATACCATATCGTCAACAAACATTAAGCGTGCGGACCCTATGGGTTCGAGAACTATGTAGACATGACCGAGACATCTCTCTGGTCAATAACCAATAGCGGAACCTGGATGCCCATATTGGCTCCTACATATTATACGAAGATCTTTATTGGTCGAACCGCATAACAACATACGTTGCTCCCTTTGTCATCGGTATGTTACTTGCCCGAGATTCAATTATCGGTATCATCATACCTAGTTCAATCTCGTCACCGGCAAGTCTCTTTACTCGTTTTGTAATACATCTTCTCGTGACTAACTCATTAATCATTTGCTTGCAAGGCTTATTATGATGAGTATTACCAAGAGGGCCTAGAGATACCTCTCCGACACTCGGAGTGACAAATCCTAATCTTGATCTATGCCAACACCAGAAACACTTTCGGAAACACATGTAGAGCATCTTTATAATCACCCAGTTACGTTATGACGTTTGATAGCACACAAGGTGTTCCTCTGGTATTCAGAAGTTGCATAATCTCATAGTTAGAGGAACATGTATAAGTCATGAAGAAAGCAATAGCAGTAAAATTTTAACGATCATAGTGCTAAGCTAACGGATGGGTCTTGTCCATCACATCATTCTCCTAATGATGTGACCCCGTTGATCAAATGACAACACATGTCTATGGTCAGGAAACATAACCATCTTTGATTAACGAGCTAGTCTAGTAGAGGCATACTAGGGATACTCTGTTTTGTCTATGTATTCACACATGTATCAAGTTTCCGGTTAATACAATTCTAGCACGAATAAAAGACATTTATCATGATATACAAGGAAATATAAATAACAGCTTTATTATTGCCTCTAGGGCATATTTCCTTCAACCTCCCACTTGCACTAGAGCCAATAATCTAGGTCACATAGTAATGATTCTAACACCCATGGAGTCTTGGTGCTGATCATGTTTTGCTCGTGGAAGAGGCTTAGTCAACGGATATGCAACATTCAGATCCGTATGTATTTTGCAAATTTATATGTCTCCCTCCTTGACTTGATCGCGGATGGAGTTGAAGCGTCTCTTGATGTGCTTGGTTCTCTTGTGAAACCTGGATTCCTTCGCCAAGGCTATTGCTCCAGTGTTGTCACAAAAGATTTTCATTGGACCCGATGCACTAGGTATTACACCTAGATCGGATATGAACTCCTTCATCCAGACTACTTCAATTGCTGCTTCTGAAGCAGCTATGTACTCCGCTTCACACGTAGATCCCGCCATGACGCTCTGCTTGGAACTACACCAACTAACAGCTCCACCGCTTAACAAAACACGTATCCGGTTTGTGACTTTGAGTCATCCGGATGAGTGTCAAAGCTTGAATCGACATAACCGTTTACGACGAGCTCTTTGTCACCTCCATAAACGAGAAACATATCATTCGTCCTTTTCAGGTACTTGAGGATGTTCTTGACCGCTGTCCAGTGATCCACTCCTGGATTACTTTGGTACCTCCCTGCTAGACTTATAGCAAGGCACGCATCATGTCCGGTACACAGCATTGCTTACATGATAGAACCTATGGCTGAAGCATAGGGAATGACTTTCATTTTCTATCTATCTTCAGCAGTGGCCGGGCATTGAGTCTTACTCAACTTCACACCTTGTAACACAGGCAAGAACCCTTTCTTTGACTGATCCATTTTGAACTTCTTCACAACTTTATCAAGGTATGTGCTTTGTGAAAGTCCAATTAAGCGTCTTGATCTATCTCTATAAATCTTGATGCCTAATATATAGGCAGCTTCACCGAGGTCTTTGATTGAAAAATTCTTATTCAAGTATCCTTTTATGCCATCCAGAAACTATACATCATTTCCAATCAACAATATGTCATCCACATATAATATCATAAATGCTACACAGCTCCCACTCACTTTCTTGTAAATATAGGCTTCTCCAAAAGTCTGTATAAAATCATATGCTTTGATCACTTCATCAAAGCGTATATTCCAACTCCGAGATGCTTGCACCAGTCCATAGATGGATCGCTGGAGCTTGCACACTTTGTTAGCACCTTTAGGATCGACAAAACCTTCTGGTTGCATCATATACAACTCTACTTTGAGATATCCATTAAGGAATGCAGTGTGGCACCCCGGCTCAGAGAAACCAGAACGCCCTGTATTCTAGCCCAGAGATCGAGGAGAGGTCTTCTGGAATACGGCACTGCTCAGCATAGAACAAACCAGCTTTCTTTTATTACACGAATACGAATACAAGGTCTCGGATATTACAATGAATAACATCAGCGCGGCGATAGTACGCCAACCACAGTTGCTCTATGCAAGCAGCATAACAACTTGAGGCAGCGGAACCTCTAGTGGCAGCGGAACAACGAACGACGATGATGGACTCCAATCCACAGGGACTCTGGCTGGAACGTTTATCCTAGCTCGCGAACACCGGAACCACACCAAACAAGCAAGCAATCCAAGCACGACCTGCAAACTGGCATGACATGCCAGGTCAGTACATTGAATGTACTTGCAAGCTCACAATAAACCAAAAGCATTCAAGACAAACAACAGCATGGCATTAGCATGTTAAATTATTCATGAACATGGTACTAACAGAACAACATGGCATGCACAACTGAAGTTGATACAACTAGAACAACATAGCATGAACATACGAGCATGATGATGCTACATGCAACATGATGATACTAACATGCACCAACTTACTCTCCTCGGGTTACCTCGTAACCAGAACAAATATCCAACAACTCAGTATCCTCGATACCACGGTGATCGTTCCGGTGATCATAACCAACTTATCTCATCATCGAACCAGGGTTTTTATTAATCAAGTTATTATTATTATTACTGTTGACTCACGGTGTGACCGACACGAACTGGGCCCTTATCCGCGGGCATGGCTATCGATAGATTAAGACACACACACTCTGCAGAGGTAGCACACTGTACCCACACCACAGAACCCATGGCCTCGTTCTACCATTCGGGTGGACCAACGGCGTTCTAACAAAACCGATCTACTGTCATGACACTCTGCCGGCCACTCCGAACAACTGCCCTTTGGGCTAAGTCCTGGGTGGCCCCGTGTCTACCAAAGACACAACGGCCACCGTCGTGGCCAAACATAAATGGTCCCAAACGGGGACCTGAGCTCAAAACAACAACATCAACGGGCACACAAGGTTATGTCCGCCTACCTGATCAGGGTAACGCGTGTCCATAACCTTCCCTCGTTGGAGGCACCGGCGAGAGGCATGACAATAAACCCAATTAGGACCTTCCCATAAAAGGTAAGTGGGGTTGCACTGGTCAGCTCGATATGGTGGCACGATGACTCAGCCAACAATTGTTCAAGTTCATTATTATCCGGTTAAACCTGAATGTAATAAACTGAGTCATAATAAAATAACATGATGCAACTATAATGCATGAACATGATATAAACATAAGCATGAAGGTGCACATAATCATCGAGCATAACCACGATGAAATATTTAACCAAATGAACATGGTGAAAGAACATGCGGTGCCCCCATGTTTGGTTTTGGTAATTGATGACAATCTCTATGGACTAATGGTTGCCTTGAGTTATATTTGAAGGGTTTGTCCATAGGCTTTTCTTGGAGTTCAGTTGTTGGTTTCAAGGAGAGTTTGTGATGACCAAGGTGCTATTAAGGAATTATCCAAAGATTGGTCTTGTGAGTGTTGAGCTTATTGCAAGCATGTCTTGAAGAAGAAGAGTGTGTTATCATTCATGTTTACCTTCAAGACATCATCCAAATGAAGAGAGTTGGAAAGATTCAAGGTTGATCAAGACTAAGTGAAGGAGTGAATCAAGTTGATCAACACACAAAGTGTAGAAGATGTACCGAGAGGGATCAAGAAATCCCATGGTATGGTAAGCATTGTCAATCACGCTTTGTGTACTAACCCATGTTCTTCGTGAGAGTTCTTTGTGGGGTTAGGTTGCGGTGTGCAAGCTCAAGTGGAGCATCACAAAGAAATCAAGTGCTTGAATCTTGCCGTCCATTGTCGTGACAATGGACTTGTGAAGATATGCCGAAGAGTGGCTCACCCATAGAGGAGTATGGGGGAGCAATCTACTAGTCTTCACCGAGACAACGCAATCAAGAAAGATGGTCCAACTTGAGGAAGTCAAGATCGTCTACATCTAGCTCAAGTGGTCTTTGTGCAAAGCAAAGGTTTGCCCTTGATAGGTTTTCTATTTTACCGGTCTCGTGGTGGTAGTTGGGAGACCGGGTTATAGGATCGTTTGCCGTACTATCAAGGGGGGCTCTCAAGTTGGTAGCTTGATCGTATCGTTAGTAGAGAGCTCAAACCATTGCATCCTTGCATCATGTTTCTTGGTTCTTGTTTGGTTCTCTTTGTAGTCTTAGAGCATATGGTCATCTTGATTACAAGCTTGAGTTCATCGAAAACGGAGTTCACATGTGTCTTCTATGATGTTTTCGGTGTTGGAGGTTTTACCGGTCTTATCCGAGAAAGGGTTCTCACCATTTTCTTTTGGGACTTTTCTAACTTGCTTCTTATTGATATTTCTATCAAGATTGTGTTAGCCCTTGTCGCTAGCTTTCCAACAAACTTGGTTTCATCGAATTCGGAGTCCGTATGCAAAAGTTATTGTCGTTTTGGTGTACTGAAAAGGCTGCAGCGGTACTACCGCGCGTAGGAGCGGAAGTAATTTTTTACTACCGCTTTCGGAAGCGGTACTACCGCTTTCGGGAGCGGTACTACCGCTTGGAGCAGTACTACCGCGGCTACTTCCGTGGCTACTTCCGCTCGGGACCAAAAACTCGTCACAAGTCCAGCGGTGGTAGGCACGGATGTAATTTTTTAGTACCGCTCGCAAGCAGTAGTACCGCTACCCTTAGCAGTACTACCGCTACCCCTAGCGGTAGTACCGTGAGGTCAAGCGGTACTACCGCTCCGACGGTTTTTCTGGCCTTTTTGCCTCCTCGATGTTGTTTTTCAAAGGGGTTCTACTGCCCTAGCGGTAGTACCGCTCCTGGAGCGGTAGTACCGCTCTGTGCGGGCTGTGAGCATAACGGTTGGATTTTCCCCCACCTATAAAAGGGGGTCTTCTTCCCCAATGAACCTTATCCTTTGAGCTCGTGTTCTTCCCCCATTGTTGACCTTCTTCGAGCTTGCTATCTCTCAATCCCTCCATGGATTCTTGCTAGTTTTTGGGGGAAAAGAGAGAGGAGATCTAGATCCACATTTCCACCAATCACTTTCTCCTCTAGGTGAGGGGAACCCCTTGGATCTTGATCTTGGAGTTCTTGGTGTTCTCCTTCTTGTTCTTCCTCTCATTTCCCTCCCTAGCATTAGTTGCTTCGGTGGGATTTGGGAGAGAAGGACTTGGGCACTCCGTGTGCCCTTGCCATTGCATTTGGTGCATCGGTTTGAGTTCTCCACGGTGATACGTGGAAGTGAAGTTGAGAAGCTTATTACTCTTGGGTGCTTGGTACCCTTGAGCTTGTTCCTCTTGGGTGCTTGGGCGCCCTAGACGGTTGTGGTCACCTCGGAGCCATATTCCATTGTGGTGAAGCTTCGTGGTGTCGTTGGGGAGATAGCCCCAACCTTGGTGTTCGGAGCTCAATTATTATGGTGTAAAGCTCCGGGCAAGCGTCGGGGTCTCCAATTAGGTTGTGGAGATCGCCCCGAGCAATTTGACGGGTTCCGGTGACCGCCCCCAAGGGTTGCCAAAGTGTACGGGTTCGGTGACCGCCCCCAAGGGTTGCCATTTGTACGGGTTCGGTGACCGCCCTCAAGGGTCCCTTAGTGGAATCACGGCATCTTGCATTGTGCGAGGGCGTGAGGAGATTACGGTGTCCCTAGTGGCTTCTTGGGGAGCATTGTGCCTCCACACCGCTCCAAACGGAGATTAGCATCCGCAAGGGTGTGAACTTCGGGATACATCGTCGTCTCCGCGTGCCTCGGTTATCTCTTACCCGAGCCCTTTACTTATGCACTATACTTTGTGATAGATATATTGTTTCTGGTCATATATCTTGCTATCACCTAGTTGTTTATCTTTCTTAGCATAAGTTGTTGGTGCACATAGGTGAGCCTAGTTGTTGTAGGTTTTGTGCTTGACAAATTAACCGCTAGGTTTATTCCGCATTTGTTCAAGCCTAAACCGTAATTATTTTAAAGCGCCTATTCACCCCCCCCCTCTAGGCGACATCCACGATCTTTCAATTGGTATCAGAGCCTCGTCTCTCTTTATAGGGCTTAACCGCCTAGAGAGTAAGGATGTCGACTAGGGGTTTAGGATTCTCTGACACTCTTAGTTTCAATGGCACAAATTTTGATGTTTGGGTAATTCGCATGCTTAATCTCTTTAGGGTCATGGACCCAAATTTAGAGCGAATTGTAGATATGGGTTTTTCTCCTCCAAAGGATCCACAAAGATTATCTTTAGAGGATGAGAAAAACTCTTATCTCAATGCTCAAGCTTCTAATGTGCTTTTTGATGCTTTGAGCAATGTAGTTATATTTCAACTCATGCCGTTCCGGGATGCTCATGAGTTGTGGACAAAGCTTCAAGATAAATATGGTGTGTCCAAGAATTGTAGGAATGATTGTTCTCCCTCCACCTCCGGCCGTATTGTGTTCTCAACTTCTTCTACTTCACCTACATGTGGTTTGCCACAAGGTAATGATATGGTGAGTAGTGTTGGTCATTGCAATGATGATAGTATGCTTATTGTGGATGATCCTTCATCACTATCTTATTGCAATGCATCTTCTTTGGACTTTAACACTTCGAGCACCCTACATGTTTCACATGCTTGTGTTGATAGTCCTTGCATATCTTGTAGAAATTGCTTGACTAAAACTCATGATGATATGCTTGCTATGTCTTGTTGCCATGATAAAAATGCATCTATTCCCTCGAATTGTTGTGCTAACAATATAGAGGAAACCCAACACCCCATGGAACAAGATGTAGTCTTGAATGGTGCTTCAAGGGATCCTACATCATCATCTACTGCATTTTGCCTTATGGCTAAGGCTTCAAAGGTATCTCCCACTTTGAACCCCAATATATCTTGTCATGATAGTGATGACGAGAATGATGATGATGTAGAAAATGATGAAGAGAATGACAATGTTGCCTCCTTAAAAATTAAGGGGGAAATAATTTTTAAAGCTCTTCATAAGAATAAAATTGCTCGTTCCAACTTCATGGAAATCATGTCTATTGCCATTGAGGGCAAGAAATATATAGTGGAGTTGGAATCTCATCTAGAGGAGCATGAGGTCACCATTGAGAAAATGGAAGGTCATGAGCGTGATTACGCTAATGAGATCGCCGACCTCTCGCAAGCTCTTGAATTTGAACAAACCACCAAGGAATCTCTTGAGGAGACTTTTGCTCTAGAACTATCTAGAATAAAGGAATCCCGTGATAGAGCTCTCGAGGTGGCTAATGATTTTGAAACTAAAAATGAGAAGCTTGAAGTTGCACATGCTAAACTCCTTGAGGATTTTGATCACCTCAAAAATGGCTCAAGGGTCATTAAGAGTGAGCTTATCAAACTCACCGAGTCTCATGCTCAACTTAAAGCTTCATATTCTAAAGAGCTTGCCAAGTTGCCTTCTTCTCTTGCTATTATTGATGATGCGTGTGATACTAACTCTATTTCTAGTGAAGCATCCATTTTGAAGGAGAATGTTGAGCTAAGGGCTCAACTTGAGTTGCTATCTAGCAATTATGGGAGATTGGAAGAAAGTCATGTAAAGCTCACAAGCTCTCATGATGATCTTCTAGTATCCCATAATGTGCTAAAGATAGCTCATGAGGCCATGATCATCAAGGTAACATCTAGTGAGTCTCATGTGGTCGCTAGCACTACTTCTAGTCAAAATGCTATATTGCCTTGTGCTAGTCCTCGTAATTCATCTATGCATAACATTGGTACATCTTGTGATGAATTTCTTTCCTTGCCTTGTTGCTCTAACAATGAAGCCTATACTTCCTCTAGTACTTGTGTTGATACTAACCATGTAGAGGAAATCAAAGAGCTCATGGCCCAAGTCTCTTCCTTGAAGAAAGACTTGGAAAAGTGTCATGAAGGGAAGTCCACACTCAACAATATCTTGAGTGTGCAAAAATCCCCCAATGACAAAGGTGGACTTGGATTCAACTCCAACAAGAAGAAGAAGTCCAAGAGCAACAAGAAGAAGGGCCAAGAACAACTCAAGAATTCGGCCAAGATTATTTGCTTCAAGTGCAAAATTGAAGGGCATCATGTTAGATCTTGCCCATTGAAGAAGAAGGTCATTAGTGACAAGCAACAAGGGAAGAGGCCACACGTTCAATCTCGTGCTCAACCGCAAGTTGGAGAAAGGCCGCTTCCCAAGAAGACTCATGGTAATGCTTCTCATTTTGAGAAATCAAATGAGAAGAAAGTAAAGAGTAGATGTTGCTACCTATGCCGTGAGAAGGGTCACCTTGCTTCTTCATGCACTAGTGGTAACTTATCCAACCCAATTATTATTGATGATGTCTATTTTCTTGGGAAGGATAATGTTGGCAATGTGTTTGCCAAGTTTTTTGGTACTCAAAGTGGTGTCAAGAAAAGAACCATTTGGGTGGCCAAGCCTATTGTGACTAACCTCTTAGGACCCAACTTGGTTGGGGACCAACAAGCTAAAACTTGATCAATAGGCGTTGTTGGAGGGCATTGGAGACTTGGTACATTATGAAGAATTAAGGGGTCTTCATCATTCATATTGTCTCAAGCCAAGTCATTCGGATGATCAAGTTTCTATCTTATATCCAATGTTCCTCCTTGCGGTAACTCATGCTTAAATTGTTTACATTGAAAGTTACTTGCCCCTTTGCATGTTGTGGTTTTGTACCTTGCATGTGCTTGTATATGTTGTGCTTCCAATTTGCTTATCTTGAGAAATCAAGTTTGTGTATGTTGGTTTGTACATCATGTACGCGTGTGTCGTGTGTTGAGCCTTTTTTGCATCTTGTTTATATCTTAGTTGGCTCTTGTGAGAGATTAATGGAACATCCCATTTTGGGGGAGTGATGTGCTTTGTGCACCTCACAATCCTAAAAATGTGTGTACATGAGGAATACCATCTAGTTTTGATATTACAAGATTATCTAGTCACTATGTGGTATATCTTATCATGAGAAATTCAAATTATAAAGTGTCCATTAATTATCTCTTGTTGGTTCCTCTTTTGCATCTTGGTAAGTTTTTCATTGGTATCACATTATGGGGGAGTAATATTCTATGTGCATATTACAAGCCTAGAAAATGTGTAAATTTGAGATTTTGTCACCTAGAGTTGATAGTATAAATTATGTTGTTCCTAGGTGACATGTTAGCTCTACAAGTTCCAATTTGCTTGTGCTTGGTGTGAAGATGATGTTGGATATCATTGCTATCCATCACCGGAAATTATTCCCAAATACTTCTTGTCTCTTGACAATTGGTAATCATATATGTGGTAGAAATTGTTGATCATCTTTACATTGGCTTTTGCTTTTGTTCGGCCTATTTCTTTCCAAGATGGCATCAACTCCCATTCCCTTCCGTGCCACTTGTGGATCTTGTTGTTTTCTTGATCTTGTCTAGTGTTTTATGGATATAGCGAAAGTGGTGATCCCATCGTGTGCATTTCGTATTCAACTGCAAATTCTCTATAGTGCACAATTCTTGGGGGAGCTATCCTATTTTCGATAGAACACTCTTATTGTGATTCATTTCAAGTGTGTGTTGATGGAAGGCAAGCCGTTTCTTTTTTGTACTTTGTGCCATCATGAAACTTTGTAGATGGGTTGGTTTGTTTGGAACCATCCTCTCTTTTGGGAGTCCGATTTCTTTCCTTTTGCGTGTATCAATGGATATCTCATTCCTTGATGTATCTTCTAATAGATATCTTCCAAGTGATGATTTCTCCATTTGGTATCATATTTTCACTTGGTATTTCTTTTTCATTTTGTTTCGTTTCTTGAAAGTCTTGAGCATGCATATTTACTTCATGTATTTTCTTTGGCATGCTTTCTTTCTTTAACCCAATATATAGGGGAAACTCCACCTAGTCTCAATTTGGATGAGATGTGCATGAAATTCATTTTCATATATAAATGCACATATGTTTGTGGAGTTTGTCCTATGTATTGGTGTTTCTAACTCTTTGGTCCCAATGAGTTTGGGTACCATTTTGTTTGCGTTTTTGTTCTAGGAACAATTGGAGATGCATTGGATGCTCAGCTCTTTCAAAAGGAAGGTGGTGTCACCATGTGCTTATTGGAGTCAAGCTAGGATGATCAATGAACTACTATCTACCTTCAATTGGTATCTACTACATCCTTCCAATGGTATCTCGGTAACAAGTATCACCATCTACTTCATGCACACATTTCTTGCACCAACCTTGTGTAGGTTGTATCATGGCATGTTAGTCATTCCTTCTAATGATACTTGTTTCCTTTCTCAAAGCATCCCAATAATGATCTCTTATTGCTAGTTGTGATGTCTTTGATGCTCGTGTGGTTGGAACTCATTTATATACAATAAGAACATATCTAGCAATGTGCTATGCCTTCAAGCAAATATCTTATTGGTTTATTTATGACTTCCTTGGGGATATCTTATTCATTCCTTTTTGCAACAATTTTGTGTGTACATCCTTCTTTGTGGATTGATATCATCATGATCTTCATCTACTAGAATCTTATACACTTTTGAGAAGTTGCATATCTTTTTGATATCCCCTTCTTTCACGTCCACCTTTTTGTTCCTGTTTTATTTCTTTGGTGGCTCCGTGAAGGTGTGTGTCCCGAGTGCGGATCTTATATCGTTTCATCTAGATGCACTCTATTGTGGTGAAGATCATTCTCTCTTGCTTGTCTTGATGAGGCTTTGCCATTTCTACTGGTATCCCTCCTCATGACAAAGCTATCATTTTTATATCTTCACCACAGGTTGTCACAAGCATAGGTTATTTATATAATTATTAGTGAGCTTGTGAACCCATTTGCTGTTTTGTGTGGGAATGATAGGCCTTGCACTGTGTATCTCATTCATTCAAGAGTATACTGATGCTTAATGTTCATCCATACATTAATCTTCTCAAGTGCTTTGCCATGACTCACACACATCATTTTGGTTGAGCCTACTCTTAAGTTGACTCTTTTATATATTGCTCAACCAGTTTTTTGTTGCAAGTGCTAGGCTTTGTTTCCTTCATGCTCACTTGCACTTGGTGTGAGTGTCTATTGATCTTGGGGGAGTGATGATCCTATTTTGTGCACTTGGTATCCTAATGAAAATATTCTAAGGAGTGCATAAATTATGGGGAGCTTCACTAATGTCTTTAGAACACTCCGTTGCTATGTGGTGAGGTTCTATTGATCTTGGGGCAGCGACGATCCTACTTTGTGCTCGTTGTATCCAAATACAAAACTAAATTGTGCACAAATCATGGGGAGCTTCCCTAGTTTCTATAGAACACTCCTTTGCTCCTATCATAATATCTTTTATTCATTTGGCATGTAGGATCATTGGTCTAGTTGGGTCAATTGCTATCTTTTGATAGCTTGATTTAATTGGTATCCTTTGATTGCTTGATTGCGTGTTTTTCTCCCTTTGTTATGCCTTTGTGGCATATCATTCTTTTGCAATCTTTGGGCCTCAATATAGTTTGTCTTCCTCCAAGTATTTACAGTTGGATATATGTATTGCCTTCCACTCTCTATTTTGAGGAATACATAATTTATGGAGGAACACAATTTATATTGAACTTCTAAGCTTTTCGCCCATTTTGGCAATCGATGCCAATGGGGGAGAAGTTTCAGAGAGTTGAGTTTTGTGAGGAAGTTTAGAGAGTTGTCTCTTCGCTCTTCTTGCTTTGGTTTTGTTCCTAAGCTTTTGCATCTCATGCACATACATTATTGTTGCATGGTATTTTGATGCATAATTCCTTATATAAACTCTCTTGAAAGTGATTGTCATCAATTACCAAAATGGGGGAGATTGAAAGAACATGCGGTGCCCCCATGTTTGGTTTTGGTAATTGATGACAATCTCTATGGACTAATGGTTGCCTTGAGTTATATTTGAAGGGTTTGTCCATAGGCTTTTCTTGGAGTTCAGTTGTTGGTTTCAAGGAGAGTTTGTGATGACCAAGGTGCTATTAAGGAATTATCCAAAGATTGGTCTTGTGAGTGTTGAGCTTATTGCAAGCATGTCTTGAAGAAGAAGAGTGTGTTATCATTCATGTTTACCTTCAAGACATCATCCAAATGAAGAGAGTTGGAAAGATTCAAGGTTGATCAAGACTAAGTGAAGGAGTGAATCAAGTTGATCAACACACAAAGTGTAGAAGATGTACCGAGAGGGATCAAGAAATCCCATGGTATGGTAAGCATTGTCAATCACGCTTTGTGTACTAACCCATGTTCTTCGCGAGAGTTCTTTGTGGGGTTAGGTTGCGGTGTGCAAGTTCAAGTGGAGCATCACAAAGAAATCAAGTGCTTGAATCTTGCCGTCCATTGTCGTGACAATGGACTTGTGAAGATATGCCGAAGAGTGGCTCACCCATAGAGGAGTATGGGGGAGCAATCTACTAGTCTTCACCGAGACAACGCAATCAAGAAAGATGGTCCAACTTGAGGAAGTCAAGATCGTCTACATCTAGCTCAAGTGGTCTTTGTGCAAAGCAAAGGTTTGCCCTTGATAGGTTTTCTATTTTACCGGTCTCGTGGTGGTAGTTGGGAGACCGGGTTATAGGATCGTTTGCCGTACTATCAAGGGGGGCTCTCAAGTTGGTAGCTTGATCGTATCGTTAGTAGAGAGCTCAAACCATTGCATCCTTGCATCATGTTTCTTGGTTCTTGTTTGGTTCTCTTTGTAGTCTTAGAGCTTATGGTCATCTTGATGACAAGCTTGAGTTCATCGAAAACGGAGTTCACATGTGTCTTCTATGATGTTTTCGGTGTTGGAGGTTTTACCGGTCTTATCCGAGAAAGGGTTCTCACCATTTTCTTTTGGGACTTTTCTAACTTGCTTCTTATTGATATTTCTATCAAGATTGTGTTAGCCCTTGTCGCTAGCTTTCCAACAAACTTGGTTTCATCGAATTCGGAGTCCGTATGCAAAAGTTATTGTCGTTTTGGTGTACTGAAAAGGCTGCAGCGGTACTACCGCGCGTAGAAGCGGAAGTAATTTTTTACTACCGCTTTCGGAAGCGGTACTACCGCTTTCGGGAGAGGTACTACCGCTTGGAGCAGTACTACCGCGGCTACTTCCGTGGCTACTTCCGCTCGGGACCAAAAACTCGTCACAAGTCCAGCGGTGGTAGGCACGGATGTAATTTTTTAGTACCGCTCGCAAGCAGTAGTACCGCTACCCTTAGCAGTACTACCGCTACCCCTAGCGGTAGTACCGTGAGGTCAAGCGGTAATACCGCTCCGATTGTTTTTCTGGCCTTTTTGCCTCCTCGCTGTTGTTTTTCAAAGGGGTTCTACTGCCCTAGCGGTAGTACCGCTCCTGGAGCGGTAGTACCGCTCTGTGCGGGCTGTGAGCATAACGGTTGGATTTTCCCCCACCTATAAAAGGGGGTCTTCTTCCCCAATGAACCTTATCCTTTGAGCTCGTGTTCTTCCCCCATTGTTGACCTTCTTCGAGCTTGCTATCTCTCAATCCCTACATGGATTCTTGCTAGTTTTTGGGGGAAAAGAGAGAGGAGATCTAGATCCACATTTCCACCAATCACTTTCTCCTCTAGGTGAGGGGAACCCCTTGGATCTTGATCTTGGAGTTCTTTGGTGTTCTCCTTCTTGTTCTTCCTCTCATTTCCCTCCCTAGCATTAGTTGCTTCGGTGGGATTTGGGAGAGAAGGACTTGGGCACTCCGTGTGCCCTTGCCATTGCATTTGGTGCATCGGTTTGAGTTCTCCACGGTGATACGTGGAAGTGAAGTTGAGAAGCTTATTACTCTTGGGTGCTTGGTACCCTTGAGCTTGTTCCTCTTGGGTGCTTGGGCGCCCTAGACGGTTGTGGTCACCTCGGAGCCATATTCCATTGTGGTGAAGCTTCGTGGTGTCGTTGGGGAGATAGCCCCAACCTTGGTGTTCGGAGCTCAATCATTGTGGTGTAAAGCTCCGGGCAAGCGTCGGGGTCTCCAATTAGGTTGTGGAGATCGCCCCGAGCAATTTGACGGGTTCGGTGACCGCCCCCAAGGGTTGCCATTTGTACGGGTTCGGTGACCGCCCTCAAGGGTCCCTTAGTGGAATCACGGCATCTTGCATTGTGCGAGGGCGTGAGGAGATTACGGTGGCCCTAGTGGCTTCTTGGGGAGCATTGTGCCTCCACACCGCTCCAAACGGAGATTAGCATCCGCAAGGGTGTGAACTTCGGGATACATCGTCGTCTCCGCGTGCCTCGGTTATCTCTTACCCGAGCCCTTTACTTATGCACTATACTTTGTGATAGATATATTGTTTCTGGTCATATATCTTGCTATCACCTAGTTGTTTATCTTTCTTAGCATAAGTTGTTGGTGCACATAGGTGAGCCTAGTTGTTGTAGGTTTTGTGCTTGACAAATTAACCGCTAGGTTTATTCCGCATTTGTTCAAGCCTAAACCGTAATTATTTTAAAGCGCCTATTCACCCCCCCCCTCTAGGCGACATCCACGATCTTTCACATGGCATACTGATGAGCATGAATATCATAAGCATAACGCTACTCATGGCATACATGACTACTAGCATCATAAATAAATACCATGCAAGAGCATACTAGCATCAACAATAAATACCATGCAAGAACATAGCAAGAACAGTACCAAGTAAGCATGTAACTAGCTAGTTGCAACGGAACATGCATATCACAGTACAACAAACATGCATCAAGACTACTGCTAGTAGGTACTTATACTACCAAGCATAACATGTGAACATGATAATAACAAGTAGTACAAAATAACAACAAGTATCAGATCATAGCATGACAGTGAACATGAAACCACGAGAATAACCGAAACAACGACAGCAGTAGCAAACAAGCAGACAAATAACAACAATCTTTTATTAAATATTCAAGTTGAAAACCATGGCTACTGCATGGCTATCATGCAAGTGGTTGTTGTGGCTTGCCTGGGGTGGAACAAATCACCGGGAAGAAGTGCGAGAAGCTCGTGGAAAGAATCGCCGGAAACAGTTCTCTCTCGGAGGGGGCTGTTTACGGCAAGGGCAAAATTGTCATTTTCATAATGTTAACACATGGTGAAAATGATACCAACAGAACGAGCTCGACGAAACGAAGAAGTGGGCTTTGGATTCACCTCGTTTGGAGTTACGAGTAAAAAGTTATGTGGTGACGAAGTTGAGGGACTTTTCTACAAAAATATCATCACAAACGTCCCTGAGTGGATAAGGCAGAAGCGGGTTTTGACAAAATACGCTTTCTAGAGATGAAAACGTACTTACGCTCGAAGAAGAAACGGAATACGCCTTTGGATAAGGGAAAGTGTACTTCGCGGAGTACGTCTCCACTTAACACGTCAGCGGGGGTGGGGCTGGTCTTCTGGGTCACTGACAGGTGGGTCCCGCGCCTTATCCAAGTCAACAGTGGCGGGGCCTAGCTAGGTGACGCTGACAGGAGGGTCCCGCGTGGAGGTGGGGCCCGCTGACAGGGGTTGTCTTCTTCCTCGCTGCCTCCTCCTCGCGCGAGGCAGAGCAGAGCAGAGGAGAGGGCGCCAACGTTGGCCCTGCTGCCTCCGGCCACCCCTGGCCAGGGAGGGGGCACCGGCGGCCGCTGGGAGGTGCGCCGCACCCATCCAGGTGAGGAGCGCGGGACGGGGAAGAATGCAGCCGCGGTGACTTGCGGCGACAGAAGGTTCAGGCGGCAGTGATGGGGCCAGCCAGCTCCGGCCGTCTCTGGCCCGGCCGAGGGCACCGGCAGATGCGGGGTGGTGCGGCGGTCCCATTCAGAGGCAAAGGGGCCGCCGGGGAGGAGTAAAGAGGAGGGGAGGCCGCGGTGATGGAGGTTATAGAAGGCTCGGACGATGAAGGTACTCGGAGCTGCGGGCGTCTCCGGCGAGGGGCAAGTGGGTGGGGCGACTTGTGGGAGTGTGGGGGAGCTAGTGGTGGTGCTGGAAAGGAGAGAGGGGCTCAGCTTCAAGCTAATTTAGGCGGAAGCGTGGCCATGGCGGCGAGGGAGGAGCAGGAGAGCTCCTGGGGATCGGGAAGAGGAGAGGGGAGGGATAGTGGACTATGGGGAGGCTGCTGGCGTGTTCAAACGGCTCGGGGAAGGCCTATATATAGGCGGGGAGGGAATGGCCGAGGGGTGTGCTGCCGTGCACATTTGGCCGACGTTCTAGCGCGCATAGAGCTCACGGGAGAGGGCGGGAAGGCGACGAGGGGGGTGCGGACGCGCTACAGCTGCGCGCTATGTAGGGGGGCCGAGAGCATAGGAGGGAAACGGCCGAACGCCGCTGAAGCTTGGTCGGCCACAGTGCACTCGTGGGCGCGCGGCGACGAGCACCGGCGGGGAAGCGGACGGAGGGGGCAAGGGGTAAGGGCGACGCAGACGATCACGAGGAGGCTACTGGACACGGTGGGAGGTCGAGACGAGGAGAGAATGGACGAACACGGCGCCGGATTCGAGCCAGAGCACGCTGGCTGCATGCCAGGGCGGTGGTCACCACGCGCACTGGTGCACACAGTGCAACACTATTTGCCAGACGTTGTCTAGTGATAAGATCATCCAAGATAGGTTTACCATGCGGTGGTAACTTGGTGAAAGGTGATATGGTAAAATAGAAATCTACTTCTAAAGTTTACTGCAGTAAACTTGATCATGAAGTAGTGATCAACTGAGGTAGGATTAGAGGCAAAGGGTTGTCTGGGGTGATTAGCTAAGGAAGAACTACCATACCGGGGAGTTTGGCAGGAAATGGACCAAGATTTAATATGGTTGCTTTGCAACTGCCAAATCTGGTCCAGAAATAAGAAGATGAAGTAGCACTCACTTGGAGTAACCACTTGAGCTGAATTTTGGTGTAGATAGATTATTTGACCATATGGAGCTGCTGTAAAAAGGTGGTCATGCCATTTGGAGTTACCAAAGTGGCACTTCCTTCACAATGCTCCATTCTGGCCAGTAACTTAGAAAATTTACTGAGGGTAAATGGCTAGGTGGATTGAGCTAAAACTTGGTGAAAGGAGTAGATGTAGATGTAAGAATGCCCTGGTAAATTGCCAGAGCAAATGAAGCAAGGAAAGATGGGGTTGCTTCACAAAGTGAAAATTTTACCAGAAAACAAGAGTTGGAGCTGAGCTCACATAGATGATCTCCATGAGCTCTAATTTGGTAGAGACGCATGATTTGGTCAAATGAAGGATGTGATCAAGTTTCATATCATTTGGACATGCCTAGAATATACTTCCTTCATAGAGTTCCTTCCTGGACGGAAACTTTGGAAAATCATTGAAAAATATTCACTAGGCAAATGAGTGTGAAAATTGGCACATGTCAATGATATGGACAAGCAAAGATGCCCAGGGAGTTTGGAGTCAATTGGCCAAAGATAAATAGCACTTGCTTCACAAAGTGCCATTTAGGGCAGAATAGAAAAAATGATTATTGGAGGATTATTTTTGAACATGGCAATGAAATGTTTTGCCATATTTGAGCAAGATATGCCCCAAACAAATTATTAGAATTTATTTGGGAATTTTTGAAGTGACAAAAATATAGGTTGCTTCACAACCTAGGGCAAACAGGGTTATTCCTTTAATAGAAAAAGAAATTAGGGTTTGGTCAGGCAGTGGAGTGACATGATCTTGGCAAGGTTTTGGGTAATGTGAGCCACATGGGAGAGGAAATGAAGATGATTTCCCAGGTGACAAGGCCACAGAATCACTCCAAAAAGAAAAACAGAGCAAAAACCAATAAATCAAAAAGAAAAAGAAAAGGGCCAAAACCCAAGCTGTTACATGCAGTTTTGACATCCATTTGCCAGATTTCATAATCATAAAATGCGGCAATTGCTAACATGATTTGGACAGACTTAAGCATCGCTACGGGTGAGAAAGTCTCATCGTAGTCAACTCCTTGAACTTGTCGAAAACCGTTTGCCACAAGTAGAGCTTTGTAGACAATAACATTACCATCCGCGTTAATCTTCCTGTTAAAGATCCATTTATTCTCAATGGTTTGCCGGTCGTGGGGCAAGTCAACCAAAGTCCATACTTTGTTCTCATGCATGGATCCCATCTTAGATTTCATGACCTCGAGCCATTTTGCGGAATCTGGGCTCATCATCGCTTCCTCATAGTTCGTAGGTTCATCATGGTCTAGTGACATGACTTCCAGAACAGGGTTACCATACAACTCTGGTGCGGAACGTACTCTGGTTGACCTACGAGGTTCAGTGGTAACTTGATCTGAAGTTTCATAATCATCATCATAATCTTCCTCGCTGATTGGTGTAGCAATCACTGGAACTAGTTTCTGTGATGAACTACTTTCCAATTCGGGAGAAGGTACAATTACCTCATCAAGTTCTACTTTCCTCCCACTCACTTCTTTCAAGAGAAACTCCTTCTCCAGAAAGGATCCATTCTTAGCAACGAATATCTTGCCTTCGGATCTGTGATAGAAGGTGTACCCAATAGTTTCCTTTGGGTATCCTATGAAGACACATTTCTCCGACTTGGGTTCGAGCTTATCAGGTTGAAGCTTTTTCACATAAGCATCGCAACCCCAAACTTTAAGAAACGACAACTTGGGTTTCTTACCAAACCACAGTTCATAAGGTGTAGTCTCAATAGATTTAGATGGTGCCCTATTTAATGTGAATGCAGCTGTCTCTAAAGCATAACCCCAAAACTATAGTGGTAAATCGGTAAGAGACATCATAGATCGCACCATATCCAATAAAGTATGGTTACGACGTTCGGACACACCATTACGCTGTGGTGTTCCAGGTGGCGTGAGTTGTGAAACTATTCCACATTGTTTCAAATGAATACCAAACTCATAACACAAATATTCGCCTCCGCAATCAGATCCTAGAAACTTTATTTTCTTGTTATGATGAATCTCTACTTCACTCTGAAATTCTTTGAACTTTTCAAATGTTTCAGACTTGTGCTTCATCAAGTAGATATACCCATATCTGCTCAAATCATCTTTGAAGGTAAGGAAATAATGATACCCACTGCGAGCTTCAACACTCATTGGACGACATACATCAGTATGTATGATTTCCAATAAGTCAGTTGCTCGCTCCATTGTTCCGAAGAACGGAGTTTTAGTCATCTTGCCCGTGAGGCATGGTTCGCAAGCACCAAGTGATTCATAATCAAGTGATTCCAAAAGTCCATCAGCATGGAGTTTCTTCATGTGCTTTACACCAATATGACCTAAACGAAAGTGCCACAAATAAGTTGCACTATCATTATCAACTTTACATCTTTTGGCTTCAATATTATGAATATGTGTATCACTACGATCGAGATTCAACAAAAATAGACCATTCACCAAGGGTGCATGACCATAAAAGATATTACTCATATAAATAGAACAACCAATATTCTCTGATTTAAATGAATAACCATCTCGCAACAAACAAGATCCAGATATAATGTTCATGCTCAACGCTGGCACCAAATAACAATTATTTAGGTCTAAAACTAATCCCGATGGTAGAAGTAGAGGTAGCATGCCGACGGCGATCACATCGACTTTGGAACCATTTCCCACGTGCATCGTCACCTCGTCCTTAGCTAATATTCGTTTAATCCATAGCCTCTGTTTCGAGTTACAAATATTAGCAACCGAATCAGTATCAAATACCCAGGTTCTACTACGAGCATTAGTAAGGTACACATCGATAACATGTATATCAAATATACCTTTGTTTACTTTGCCATCCTTCTTATCTGCCAAATACTTGGGGCAGTTCCGCTTCCAGTGATCAGTCCCTTTGCAGTAGAAGCACTCAGTTTCAGGCTTGGCTCCAGACTTGGGTTTCTTCGCGGGGGTAGCAACTGGCTTGCTATTCTTCTTGAAGTCCCCCTTCTTTCCCTTGTCCTTTTTCTTGAAACTAGTGGTCTTGTTAACCATCAACACTTGATGCTCCTTTTTTATTTCTCCCTCCGCAGCTTTGAGCATAGCGAAGAGCTCGGGAATTGTCTTCTGCATCCCTTGCATATTATAGTTCGTCACGAAGCCTTTATAGCTTGGTGGTAGTGACTGAAGAACTCTATCAATAACACTATCTTCATCAACTTTGCATCCAAGTTGAGTCATGTGATTGTAGTACCCAGACATTCTGAGCAAGTGTTCACTGATAGAACTACTCTCCTCCATCTTGCAACTATAGAACTTATTGGAGACTTCATATCTCTCAATTTGGGCATTTGCTTGAAATATTAACTTCAACTCTTGGAACATCTCATATGATCCATGGCGTTCAAAACATCTTTGAAGTCCCGATTCTAAGCCGTAAAGCATGGCACACTGAACTATCGATTAGTCATCAGAACGAGCTTGCCAGACGTTCATAACGTCAGGAGTTGCGCCTGCAGCAGGCCTGTCACCTAGCGGTGCTTCAAGGACATAATTCTTCTATGCAGCAATGAGGATAAACCTCAAGTTACGAACCCAGTCCGTTTAGTTGCTACCATCATGTTTCAACTTAGCTTTCTCTAGGAACGCATTAAAATTCAAGGGAACGGTAGCACGGGCCATTGAGCTACAACAACATATATATATGAAAAAACTATCAGGACTAAGTTCATGATAAATTAAAGTTCAATTAATCATATTACTAAAGAACTCCCACTTAGACAGACATCCCTCGAGTCATCTAAATGATCACGTGATCCAAATCAACTAAACCATGTTCGATCATCATGTGAGATGGAGTAGTTTTCAATGGTGAACATCTTATGTTGATCATATCTACTATATGATTCACGCTCGACCTTTCGGTCTCCAGTGTTCCGAGGCCATGTCTGTACATGCTAGGCTCATCAAGTTTAACCCGAGTATTCTGCATGTGCAAAACTGTCTTACACCCGTTGTATTTGAACGTAGAGCTTATCACACCCGATTATCACGTGGTGTCTCGGCACGACGAACTGCCGCAACGGTGCATACTCAGGGAGAACACTTGTACCTTGAAATTTTGTGATGGGTCATCTTATAATGCTACCGCTGTACTAAGCAAAATTAGAAGCATAATAAGATAAACATCACATGCAATCAAAATATGTGACATGATATGGCCATCATCATCTTGTGCTTTTGATCTCCATCTCCAAAGCATTGTCATGATCTCCATCGTCACCGGCTTGACACCATGATCTTCATCCTAGCATCGTGGTCGTCTTGCCAACTATTGCTACTACTACTAACGCTAACTCATAGTGATAAAGTAAAGCAACTACATGGCTTTCGCAATTCATACAATAAAGAGACAACCATAAGGCTCCTGTCAGTTGCCGATAATTTACAAAACATGATCATCTCATACAATAACGTATAACTCATCATGTATTGACCGTATCACATCACAACATGCCCTGCAAAACCAAGTTAGATGTCCTCTACTTTGTTGTTGCAAGTTTTACGTGGCTGCTACGGGCTTAGCAAGAACCGTTCTTACCTACGCATCAAAACCACAACGAATTTTTGTCGAGTGTGCTGTTTTAACCTTCATCAAGGACCGGGCGTAGTCACACTCGATTCAACTAAAGTTGGAGAAACAGACACCCAATATCCACCTTTGTGCGAAGCACGACGGTAGAACCAGTCTCATAAACGCGATCATGTAATGTCGGTCTGGGCCGCTTCATCCACCAATACCGCCGAATCAAAGTATGACATGCTAGTAAGCAGTATGACTATTATCGCCGACAACTTATTCTGTTCTACTCGTGCATATCATCTATGCATAGACCTGGCTCATGATGCCACTGTTGGGAACGTAGTATTTCAAAAAAAAAAAAATCCTACGACCACGCAAGATCTATCTAGGAGAAGCATAGCAACGAGAAGGGGAGAGCATCTTCATACCCTTGAAGATCGCTAAGCGGAAGCATTTATCAGCACGGTTGATGTAGTCGTACACCTTCACGATCCGTCCCGATCTAGTACCAAATGTACGGCACCTCCACGTTCAGCACACGTTCAGCTCGATGACGTCCTTGCCTTCTTGATCTAGCAAGACAAGCGAAGCAGTAGATGAGTTCCAGCGGCACGACCGCGTGGTGACGGTTGTTGGTGAAGAACAATCGCCGCAGGGCTTCGTCAAGCACTACAGAAACTAGACGAAGGAGAAACTAGAGGGACGGGCTTGCCGGCACACGGTTTGGTGTATCTTGATGTGTCTTGGGTCCTAGCCCTGCCGCTCTATTTATATGTTGAGCCTTGGGGTCAAAACTTGGAGTAAAAGCCTCCAGAATGTCAGTTCCACCCGAAAGGCAAGAGTCCTTCTCAGACTCCAGGGTGAGACGCCAGGGTTCCCGGCGTCTGGACCCAGACGCCAGCGACCCTGGCCTCTGGCTCCTGGACTCCGCAAAATTTCCTTTTGCGCTTTCCAAAAACCTTGCGGGCTTTCCCCTTTGGCCCAAATAAAGTGTACACGTACCCAAACATTTCGGGAAACATGCGGAACCCCTTCCTGTGAATTCTAGAACAATTCCAGAGGTCAAACACTATTATCCCATATATCAATATTTATCTCTGGACCATTCCGGAGTTCCTCGTCATGTCAGTGATCACATCCGGGACTCCGAATAACATTTGGTCACGAACATACATAACTCATTCAATACCATATCGTCAACGAGCGTTAAGCGTGTGGACCATACAGGTTCGAGAACTATGTAGACATGAGCGAGACATCTCTCTGGTCAATAACCAAGCGGAACCTGGATGCCCATATTTGCTCCTACATATTCTACGAAGATCTTTATCGGTCGAACCGCATAACAACATACATTGTTCCATTTGTCATCGGTATGTTACTTACCCGAGATTCGGTCGTCGGTATCATCATACCTAGTTCAATCTCGTTACCGGCAAGTCTCCTAACTCGTTTTGTAATACATCTTCTCGTGATTAACTCATTAGTCATTTGCTTGCAAGGCTTATTATGATGAGTATTACCGAGAGGGCCCAGAGATACCTCTCTAACGCTCGGAGTGACAAATCATAATCTTGATATGTGCCAACACCACAAAAACTTTCGGAAACACCTGTAGAGCATCTTTATAATCACCCAGATACGTTATGACGTTTGATAGCACACAAGGTGTTCCTCCGGTATTCAGGAGTTGCATAATCTCATAGTTAGAGGAACATGTATAAGTCATGAAGAAAGCAATAGCTGTAAAACTAAACGATCATAGTGCTAAGATAACAGATGGGTCTTGTCCATAACATCATTCTCCTAATGATGTGATCACGTTGATCAAATGACAACACATGTCTATGGTTAGGAAACATAAACATCTTTGATTAACGAGCTAGTCTAGTAGAGGCATACCAGAAATACTATGTTTTGTCTATGTATTCACACATGTATCAAGTTTCCGGTTAATACAATTCTAGCATGAATAAAAGACATTTATCATGATATACAAGGAAATATAAATAACAACTTTATTATCACCTCTAGGGCATATTTCCTTCACTTTATGAGTTTGAAAACTATATTAGAAAACAAGTTCACTTCAATGCAAAATGTTATGAAACAATTGAAATATAATTCAGATATGATTGCCCGTTTGAGTGACTTGTTATTTAGAATTTCAAATGATGTTAGAGGTGTTGGAAAAAATGCTTCTATGGTTCAAACTCAATTAGAACAAGTTGCTAAATCTCAAAGAGATTTACTTGATGAAATGAATCATAATATGCATGACTTTGCTGTTAGAGTTGCAACTAGAGGAGGTAAAATGACTTAGGAACCACTTTATCCTGGGGGACACCCTAAAAGAATTGAACAAGACTCACAAAGAAATAACACTAGTGCACCTAGTCCTTCTCAAAAGAAAAAGAAAAAGAAAAATGATAGGACTTTGCACACTTCTAGTGAACCTAAAATAGAAAAACCTCCTGATAACGATAATGAAACTTCTATCTCTGATGTTGAAACTCAATTTGGTAATGAACACTCACCTAGTGATAATGAAAAAGATAATGATGAGGTTCATGAAGAGGCTCAACCAAACAATGAAAAAGAACCAGATAATGATGTTAGATAGAACCACCTGTTGTTCTTGATAACCCACAACCTAAAAATAAAAGATATGATAAAAGAGACTCTATTGCTAGAAAGCACGGTAAAGAAAGAGAACCGTGGGTCCAAAACCCTATGCCCTTTCCACCCAAGTCAACTAAAAAGAACGATGAAGAAGAATTTGAATGCTTTGCTGAAATGCTGAGGCCAGTCTTTTTGCGTACTCGCTTGACTGACATCTTGAAAATGCCTCCTTATGCAAATTATATGAAAGACATCATCACTAATAAGAGAAAAATATCAGAAGCTGAAATCTCCTATGCTTGCTAATTATATTTAAAAGATGGAGTACCTAAAAAACTTGGAGATCCAGGTATACCAACTATACCTTGCTCCATCAAAAAAATTATGTGAAAACTGCTTTGTGTGATTTAGGAGCTGGTGTTAGTGTTATGCCTTTCTCTTTATATAGAAGACTTGACTTGAATAAACTCACACCCACTGAAATATCTTTGCAAATGGCTAACAAGTCAACTGCCATACCTATCGGTATCTGTGAGGATGTGCCCGTTGTTGTTGCTAATGTTACTATTTTGACTGACTTTGTTATACTTGAGATACCCGAGGATGACAACATGTCGATTATCCTCGGTAGACCCTTCTTAAATACCGCAGGGGCTGTTATTGATTGCAATAAAATCAAGGTCACTTTTCATATCAATGGTAATGAGCATACGGTGCTTTCGAAGAAACAATTCCAAGTGAATGGTATTAATGTTATTGAAAAATCTCCGACAATCACTATTGGAAGTTTTCAAATACCTCTACCTACTATAAAAAAGAAATATGAAATGCTTATTGTTGGGGACATCCATATCCCCATTGAGTTAACTTAGTGATTTACGAAAGTTCTTTGGTTTCATGCTAATCGAAAGTGGTTGTTAATAAGACCTGATCAACCTTATTAATGAATCATTTTTGAGCAGTATGAAGTTGATGAATTTAGTAAGCACTACTTCCTGTCCCTGCTTTTTATTTTCTGTTTTTACTAGTAAAATAAAATAAAATGCCATGTTTAGTCTGTTTTCTGAATTTACAGTGCAATAAAAATGACGCAAAAATATAAGTTCTCGGAATGCCCTGAAAATTTTATACGATTGTTTTCTGAATATTTCTGAATTTCTGGTGCAAATAATACCGGAGGGAGGTGCACTAGGTGGGCACAACCCACCTGGGCGCGCCAGGACCCCTAGGCACGCCCTGGTGGGTTGTGGTCCCCACATGGCCCTCCTCACTTACCTCTTTAGCCCACATCACCACTCATACCCAGAAAAAAAAATCTATTGCTCTCTCTCCCGTGTTCTTGAGCTCAAACTCCCGGATTTCGATCACTTGGCTCGACGCTTTGTTTCCGAAACTATTTTGGGGGATTGTTGCCTGAAAATTGTACGCGAACATGAATATCTTGTGGGGACCCCGACTCATAAGTCGAGATCACCGAATGCACGTGTACAGTGATGCCAGAGATCAATGCTCACTGAACACACAGAAGCTGAATAACAAGAGTCTTACATCCATACATATTGTATTACACAAATAGGACCATAATGGTCAAGTCTTGAGTATATCATCGGAGCGGAAATCATCAATGACAACTTGGACCCATGCCATCCGCCTTAAACCTACAGGCATTCTGACTGGGAAGCGTCCTAGCTCGCATGTTCGTCACCAAGAAATCTTCATCATACCCTGTTTTCTCATGACTGGCCAATAAAATAACCAGTGGCAAGCCAATGAGTACTTTGAATGTACTCGCAAGCAACCCAAGTGTGATGACAGAATAATTATGCAAGGCTCTACTGCTAAATTGGCAGTTTTGCGGAAAGCTAGTTTTTCATATGCAAGTATGATCAACATATAACATGGGCATACATGTGTCTGCAACAAGTATCAGGAGGTCACAGACATCATTATCGAGAAAGAGTTGTAATCAACTCATGCTCAAGCTCATTGTGACTTCCTCAAGAATCAGATCATCAATATCATTGAACCATGTTGTTTCCTCACACACACTCACACACCAGGTTTCGCAAACATTGGACGTAGCCCAAGAGCGGTTACCCAACTGTCCTTGACCGTGGACACGGCTATTCGAATAGTTTTACACTCTGCAGAGGTTGCACACTTTACCCACTAGATCCGGGGAACTTCCGTGACATCCACGACCCGCGGTACCTCAAGTACCCGGGGTAAGCACCCGATCACTATCTTTCCCTAGGCGACACTAATATGGAGTCCACTCGATTGGTAGCAACCCCCGTGCCCCACATTTCACATCTCAAGATTTTTGGAGCCACGCTCCCATATTCATCACATACCACAAGCACGGGGTACCAACGGTGTGTCCGGTGCCCTGTAAAGACAGTCATGGCCGCCTATCCAAGCGCGACCCCATCCCAAGAGTGACCTCATGTCACCCCCGTCACTAGTAATGCGGGCACCATGCTAGTATCGGCCTAGGTAATCAATAATGCCCTTTCCCATATAAGGGTAGAGTGGTTGCGCATGTAAGGTTGGAATAACGGTCGCAACTTAAACCAATCCGTTTCCAAAACAACACACACACTTGCCTCGGTACACCACTTCGTCATCAAGTGGTTACCCATCTCACCATCTCCCTCGGGCATAAGTGGCACCAGACGGGGTTTTCAAAAAGTCCTTTGAAAGTATTCTGCCTCCGTCACCATGCATATACCCGTCCCATTTGCGTAGCCACTACTATAGCAACCTAACTACTCCCACCCACATAACCCTCATAGGAAGGTAGGGTCATGTTTGATGCAAGTTTCAATAGTAAAGTAACAAAGGTAGCAACCAAAGTGGTCTCCACCTCAACATGATTCCGATGCATTGATAATAAGGTGCTATGAGACATGCATAAAAAGGTTTCTTGAACATGGTCAAAGGGCTGCTTGCCTTATCCTTCCGAGCCTTCAAACCTTCTGGTCCATCTCCGAGTACTCCGTTTATTTCGTCAACTAACGATGGAAACAATCATAATAAGCAACACAACAAGGCAAAAATAAAAGTGCTCTAAAAATAGGAGTTGGACTTTTCTAGGATACCTCTGGTCATATTAGAAATGACCAAGGTGTTTTCATAGGCATTGGATCAATGGATAGTCTGGATCATTTCAATATGATGAAACCAAGGTGTTTATGGATTTGAAAGAAGTATACAGAAATATTTTCTTGAGTGATGAGCAAAGGCACCCATCAACAAGTCATGGTTTTAGAAGCATCTAGGAGTTGGTTTCACTGGATTTGGAATTCAAATGAATTTCCTAGGATTTTGCAAAGCTGATAAATATGAAGAAATGGCTCAATATTTGGTGGGGTACAGAAAGTATTAATAAAAATGTTCCAAAACTAAGTTTGGATATGACAAGCATCTAGGAATTTGAACTACTGCATTTGGATCAAATTTGAGCCCTCTGTGATTTTCTAAAGTTCATCACAGAAAATGAAATAAGGGTATTTGCTAATTATGTGTGAAGGAAATGTCTCTGGAATAATGTGCATGTTGCACCAACAGGTAGATCATGATTTTGAAGGAAATATGCCCTAGAGGCAATAATAAAGTTATTATTTATTTCCTTATATCATGATAAATGTCTTTTATTCATGCTAGAATTGTATTAACCGGAAAATTAGTACATGTGTGGATACATAGACAAAACAGTATGTCCCTAGTATGCCTCTACTAGACTAGCTCATTGATCAAAGATGGTTATGTTTCCTAGCCATAGACATGAGTTGTCATTTGATCAACGGGATCACATCATTAGGAGAATGATGTGATGGACAAGACCCATTCGTTAGCATAGCACTATGATCAACTGCTATTGCTTTCTTCATGACTTATACATGTTCCTATGACTATGAGATTATGCAACTCCCGAATACCGTAGGAACACCTTGTGTGCTATCAAACGTCACAACGTAATTGGGTGATCATAAAGATGCTCTACAGGTGTCTTCGAAAGTATTCGTGGTGTTGGCATAGATCAAGATTAGGATTTGTCACTCCGAGTGTCGGAGAGGTATCTCTGGGCCCTCTCGGTAACACACATCATAATAAGCCTTGCAAGCAAAATACTAATGAGTTAGTCACGAGATGATGTGTTACGGAACGAGTAAAGAGACTTGCCGGCAACGAGATTGAACTAGGTATAAAGATACCGACGATCGAATCTCGGGCAAGTAACATACCGTTTGACAAAAGGAACAACGTATGTTGTTATGCGGTTCTGACCGATAAAAGATCTTTGTAGAATATGTAGGAGCCAATATGAACATCCAGGTTCCGCTATTGGTTATTGACCAGAGATGAGTCTCGGTCATGTCTACATAGTTCTCGAACCCGTAGGGTCCGCACGCTTAACGTTTGATGACGATCGGTATTATGAGTTTTTGAGTATTGATGTACCGAAGGTAGTTCGGAGTCCCGGATGAGATCACGGACATGACGAGGAGTCTCGGAATGTCCGAGACATAAAGATTGATATATTGGACGGCTATATTCGGACACCGGAAGTATACCGGAAAAGTTTAGGATTTATCGGGAATGCCGGAGGGGGTTACCGGAACCCCCTACGAGAGGGGATGGTCCATAGTGGGCCTAAAGGGTGAGAGAGAGGCAGCCCATAGGGCTGGCCGGCGCCCCCACCTAGGAATCCTAGTTGGACTAGGATTGGGGGGGCGCCACCTCTCCTATTCCTTTCCCCCTTCTTCCTTTCGGTGAATCCTACTAGGAATAGGATTGCAATCCTATTCCTAGTAGGAATCCCTTCCCTAGCCGCACCAGGAGAGTTGGCCGGCCCCTCCTCCCTTGCTCCTTTATATACGGGGGCAGGGGGGCACCCAAAGACATACAAGTTGAATTGTTTTAGCCGTGTGCGGTGCCCCCCTCCACAGAATCACACCTCGGTCGTACCGTCGCGGAGCTTAGGAGAAGCCCTGCGCCGGTGAACACATCATATCCGTCACCACGCCGTCGTGCTGACGAAACTCTCCCGTGAAGCTCAACTGGATCAAGAGCTCGTGGGATGTCATCAAGCTGAACGTGTGCTGAACGCGGAGGTGCCGTACGTTCGGTGCTTGATCGGTTGGATCGCGAAGAAGTTCGACAACATCAACCGCGTCACTTGACGCTTCCGCTCCCGGTCTACGAGGGTACGTAGACACACTCTCCCCTCTCGTTGCTATGCATCTGGTAGATAGATCTTGCATGATCGTAGGAAAATTTTAAATTACTACGTTCTCCAACAGTGGCATCAGAGCCAGGTCTATGCGTAGATGATATGCACGAGTAGAACACAATGAGATTGTGGACGATACTAGTCATACTGCTTACCAGCATGTCATACTTTGCTTCGGCGGTATTGTGAGATGAAGCCGCCCGGACCGACATTACGCGTACGCTTACGCGAGACTGGTTTCACCGTTACGAGCACTCGTTGCTTAAAGGTGACTGGCGGGTGTCTGTCTCTCTCACTTTAGCTGAATCAAGTGTGGCTACGCCCGGTCCTTGTGAAGGTTAAAACAGCACATACTTGACGAAACATCGTTGTGGTTTTGAATGCGTAGGTAAGAACGGTTCTTGCTAAGCCCGTAGCAGCCACGTAAAACTTGCAACAAACAAAGTAGAGGACGTCTAACTTGTTTTTGCAGGGCACGTTGTGATGTGATATGGTCAAGACATGATGAGTTATACATTTTTTTTATGAGATGATCATGTTTTGCGAGGGTGATCATGACGGTGCTTTGAAGATGGAGATCAAAAGCACAAGATGATGATGGCCATATCATGTCACATATTTTGATTGCATGTGATGTTTATCTTATTATGCTTCTTATTTTGCTTAGAACGACGGTAGCATTATAAGATGATCCCTTACTAAATTTCAAGGTATAAGTGTTCTCCCTGAGTATGCACCGTTGCGAAAGTTCGTCGTGCCGAGACACCACGTGATGATCGGGTGTGATAAGCTCTACGTTCAAATACAACGGGTGTAAGCCAGTTTTGCACACGCAGAATACTCGGGTTAAACTTGACGAGCCTAGCATATACAGATATGGCCTCGGAACACTGGAGACCGAAAGGTCGAGCGTGAATCATATAGTAGATATGATCAACATAAGATGTTCACCATTGAAACTACTCCATCTCACGTGATGATCGGACATGGTTTAGTTGATTTGGATCACGTGATCATTTAGATGACCAGAGGGATGTCTATCTAAGTGGGAGTTCTTAAGTAATATGATTAATTGAACTTTAATTTATCATGAACTTAGTCCTAGAAGTAGTAGCATATCTATGTTGTAGATCAATAGCTCGCGATGTTGCTCCCCGTTTATTTTTCATATGTTCCTAGAGAAAACCAAGTTGAAAGATGTTAGTAGCAATGATGCGGAATTGTTCCGTGATCTGAGGATTATCCTCATTGCTGCACAGAAGAATTATGTCCTTGATGCACCGCTAGGTGACAGACCTATTGCAGGAGCAGATGTAGACGTTATGAACGTTTTTGACAAAGGCTCGATATGATGACTACTTGATAGTTTAAGTGCACCATACTTTACGGCTTGGAACCGGGACTTCAAAAACGTTTTGAACGCCACGGAGCATATAAGATGTTCCAAGAGTTGAAATTAGTATTTCATACTCATGCCCGTGTCGAGAGGTATAAGACCTCTGACAGTACTTTGCCTACAAGATGGAGGAGAATAGCTCAACCAGTGAGCATGTGCTCAGATTGTCTGGGTACTACAATTACTTTAATCAAGTGGGAGTTAATCTTCCAGATAAGATAGTAATTAACAAAGTTCTCTAGTCACTATCACCAAGTTAGTAGAACTTCGTGATGAACTATAATATGCAAGGGATGACGAAAACAATTCCCGAGCTCTTCGCTATGCTCAAAGCTGCGGAGGTAGAAATCAAAAAGGAGCATCAAGTGTTGATGGTTAGCAAGACCACTAGTTTCAAGAAAAAGGGCAAGGGAAAGAAAGGGAACTTCAAAAGGAATAGCAAGTCAGTTGCTACTTCCACGAAGAAACCCAAAGCTAAACTCAAGCCTGAAACTAAGTGCTTCTACTGCAAAGGAAATGGTCACTGGAAGTGGAACTGCCCTAGATACTTGGCGGATAAGAAGGATGGCAAAGTGAACAAAGGTATATTTGATATACAGATTATTGATGTGTATTTTACTAGTGTTCATAGCAACCCCTCGGTATTTGATACTGATTTAGTTGCTAAAAAGTAGTAACTCGAAATGGGAGTTGCATAATGAACAGAAACTAGTTAAAAGGATGAAGTGACGATGTGTATTGGAGATAGTTCCAAGATTGATATGATCATCATCGCACACTCCCTATACTTTCGGGATTAGTGTTGAAACTAAATAACTGTTATTTGGTGTTTGTGTTAAGCATGAATGTGATTTGATCATGTTTATTGCAATACAGTTATTCATGTAAGTTGGAGAATAATTGTTGTTCTGTTTACATGAATAAAACCTTCTATGGTCATACACCCAATGAAAATAGTTTGTTGGATCTCGATCGTGTGATACACATATTCATAATATTGAAGCCAAAAGATGCAAGGTTAATAATGATAGTGCAACTTATTTGTGGCACTGCCGTTTAGGTCATATTGGTGTAAAACGCATGAAGAAACTCCATAATGATGGACTTTTGGAATCACTTGATTATGAATCACTTGGTGCTTGCGAACCATGCCTCATGGGCAAGATGACTAAAACTCCGTTCTCCGGAACTATGGAGCGAGCAACAGATTTGTTGGAAATCATACATACTGATGTATGTGGACCAATGAGTGTTGATGCTCGCGGCGGGTATCGTTATTTTCTGACCTTCACTGATGATTTGAGCAGATATAGGTATATCTACTTAATGAAACACAAGTCTGAAACATTTGAAAAGTTCAAAGAATTTCAGAGTGAAGTAGAGAATCATCGTAACAAGAAAATAAAGTTTCTACGATCTGATCGTGGAGGAGAATATTTGAGTTACGAGTTTTGGTATTCATTTGAAACAATGTGGAATAGTTTCACAACTCACGCCACCTGGAACACCACAGTGTGATGGTGTGTCCGAACGTCGTAACCGTACTTTATTGGATATGGTGCGATCTATGATGTCTCTTACCGATTTACCACTATCGTTTTGGGTCATGCATTAGAGACAGCTGCATTCACGTTAAATAAGGGCTTCATCTGAATCCGTTGAGACAACGCCTTAAGAACTGTGGTTTGGCAAGAAACCAAAGTTGTTGTTTCTTAAAGTTTGGGACTGCGATGCTTATGTGAAAAAGTTTCAACATGATAAGCTCGAACCCAAACCGGAGAAGTAAATCTTCATAGGATACCCAAAAGAGACTATTGGGTACACCTTCTATCACAGATTCGAAGGCAAAATATTCGTTGCTAAGAACGGATCCTTTCTAGAAAAAGAGTTTCTCTCGAAAGAAGTGAGTGGGAGGAAAGTAGAACTTGATGAGGTAATTGTACCTTCTCCCGGATTGGAAAGTAGTACATCACAAGAAATTGTTCCAGTGATTCCTACACCAATTAGTGAGGAAGTTAATGATAATGATCATGAAACTTCGGATCAAGTTTCTACTGAACGTCGTAGATCAACCAGAGTACGTTCCGCACCAGAGTGGTACGGCAACCCAGTTCCGGAAATCATGTTACTAGACCATGATGAACCTACAAACTATGAGGAAGCGATGATGAGCCCAGATTCCTCAAAATGGCTTGAAGCCATGAAATCTGAGATGTGATCCATGTATGAGAACAAAGTATGGACTTTGGTTGACTTGCCCGATGATCGGCAGGCCATCGAAAATAAATGGATCTTCAAGAGGAAGACCGAGGCAGACGGTAATATTACTGTTTACAAAGCTCGACTTGTTGCGAAAGGTTTTCAACAAGTTCAAGGAGTTGACTACGATGAGACTTTCTCACCTGTAGCGATGCTTAAGTCTGTCCGAATCATGTTAGCAATTGCCACATTTTATGATTATGAAATCTGGCAAATGGATGTCAAAACTGCATTCCTAAATGGATATCTCAAAAAGAGTTGTATATGATGCAACCAGAAGGTTTTGTCAATCCAAAAGGTGCTAACAAAGTATGCAAGCTCCAGCGATCCATCTATGGACTGGTGCAAGCATCTCGGAGTTGGAATATACGCTTTGATGAGGTGATCAAAGCATATGGTTTTATACAGACTTTTGGAGAAGCCTGTATTTACAAGAAGTGAGTGGGAGCACTACAACCTTTCTGATAAGTATATGTGAATGACATATTGTCGATCGGAAATGATGTAGAATTTTCTGGAAAGCGTAAAGGAGTGTTAGAAAGGAGTTTTTCAAAGAAAGACTTCGGTGAAGCTGCTTACATATTGAGCATCAAGATCTATATAGATAGATCAAGACGCTTGATAAGACTTTCGATGAGTACATACCTTGATAAGATTTTGGAATAGTTCAAAAATTGGATCAGTCAAAGAAGAAGTTCTTGCCTGACTTGTAAGGTGTGAAGTTGAGTAAGACTCAAAGCCAGACCACGGCAGAAAAATATAGAGAGAATGAAAGTCATTCCCTGTGCCTCAGCCATAGGTTCTATAAAGTATGCCATGCTGTGTACAAAACACGTTGTGTACCTTGCCAAGAGTTTGACAGGGAAGTACAATAGTGATCCAGGAGTAGATCACTGTACAACGGTCAAAATTATCCTTAGTAATTGGATGACTAAGGAAATATTTCTCGATTATGGAGGTGATAAAGAGTTCGTCGTAAAAGGGTTACGCCGATGCAAACTTTGACACTAAAACCAGATGACTCTAAGTATCAATCTGGATGCGTATTGAAAGTGGGAGCAATTAGCTAGAGTAGCTCCATGCAGAGCATTGTAGACATAGAAATTTGCGAAATACATAGGGATCTGTATATGACAGACCCGTTGACTAAACTTCTCTCACAAGCAAAACATGATCACACCTTATTACTCTTGGGTGTTAATCACATAGCGATGTGAACTAGATTATTGACTCTAGTAAACCCTTTGGGTGTTGGTCACATAACGATGTGAACTATCGGTATTAAATCACATGGCGATGTGAGCTAGATTATTGACTCTAGTGCAAGTGGTAGACTGAAGGAAATATGCCCTAGAGGCAATAATAAAGTTATTATTTATTTCCTTATATCATGATAAATGTCTTTTATTCATGCTAGAATTGTATTAACCGGAAACTTAGTACATGTGTGGATACATAGACAAAACTATGTCCCTAGTATGCCTCTACTAGACTAGCTCATTGATCAAAGATGGTTATGTTTCCTAGCCATAGACATGAGTTGTCATTTGATCAACGGGATCACATCATTAGGAGAATGATGTGATGGACAAGACCCATCCGTTAGCATAGCACTATGATCGTTTAGTTTAACTGCTATTGCTTTCTTCATGACTTATACATGTTCCTATGACTATGAGATTATGCAACTCCCGAATACCGTAGGAACACCTTGTGTGCTATCAAACGTCACAACGTAACTGGGTGATCATAAAGATGCTCTACAGGTGTCTCCGAAAGTATTCGTGGTGTTGGCATAGATCAAGATTAGGATTTGTCACTCCGAGTGTCGGAGAGGTATCTCTGGGCCCTCTCGGTAACACACATCATAATAAGCCTTGCAAGCAAAAGACTAATGAGTTAGTCACGAGATGATGTGTTACGGAACGAGTAAAGAGACTTGCCGGCAACAAGATTGAACTAGGTATAAAGATACCGACGATCGAATCTCGGGCAAGTAACATACCGTTTGACAAAAGGAACAACGTATGTTGTTATGCGGTTCTGACCGATAAAAGATCTTCGTAGCCAATATGAACATCCAGGTTCCGCTATTGGTTATTGACCAGAGATGAGTCTCGGTCATGTCTACATAGTTCTCGAACCCGTAGGGTCCGCACGCTTAACGTTTGATGACGATCGGTATTATGAGTTTTTGAGTATTGATGTACCGAAGGTAGTTCGGAGTCCCGGATGAGATCACGGACATGACGAGGAGTCTCGGAATGTCCGAGACATAAAGATTGATATATTGGACGGCTATATTCGGACACCGGAAGTATACCGGAAAAGTTTCGGATTTATCGGGAATGCCGGAGGGGGTTACCGGAACCCCCTACGAGAGGGGATGGTCCATAGTGGGCCTAAAGGGTGAGAGAGAGGCAGCCCATAGGGCTGGCCGGCGCCCCCACCTAGGAATCCTAATTGGACTAGGATTGGGGGGGCGCCACCTCTCCTATTCCTTTCCCCCTTCTTCCTTTCGGTGAATCCTACTAGGAATAGGATTGCAATCCTATTCCTAGTAGGAATCCCTTCCCTAGCCGCACCAGGAGAGTTGGCCGGCCCCTCCTCCCTTGCTCCTTTATATACGGGGGCAGGGGGGCACCCAAAGACATACAAGTTGAATTGTTTTAGCCGTGTGCGGTGCCCCCCTCCACAGAATCACACCTCGGTCGTACCGTCGCGGAGCTTAGGAGAAGCCCTGCGCCGGTGAACACATCATATCCGTCACCACGCCGTCGTGCCGACGAAACTCTCCCGTGAAGCTCAACTGGATCAAGAGCTCGTGGGACGTCATCAAGCTGAACGTGTGCTGAACGCGGAGGTGCCGTACGTTCGGTGCTTGATCGGTTGGATCGCGAAGAAGTTCGACAACATCAACCGCGTCACTTGACGCTTCCGCTCCCGGTCTACGAGGGTACGTAGACACACTCTCCCCTCTCGTTGCTATGCATCTGGTAGATAGATCTTGCGTGATCGTAGGAAAATTTTAAATTACTACGTTCTCCAACAGATTTATGGAGTCACTGGAAATTTGAATCACCAAATTTGGAGTTCAAATGAATTATTTAAGCATTTATGGAGTTTACAGAAAAAAGAAAAAGGGAAAAGGGGAGGGGTTTTATACCTATACTGCGTTTTGGCGCAGTATAGCACCGCAGCGCTCTGGGCCGGCCCAACTGCACAGCAGCGCGCAGGGAACCTGGCCACGTCGAAGGCGCCCGCCAGGAAGGGCGTTTTCGCGCGGGGAAGGTGGCCGAGGCCAGACCCGTTTCCACTTAAACGGAGGGGCCCGCCCACTGGGTTGCTGACGTGTGGGCCCAGCGGCAGGTTCTTCCCCCACCTCTCGCTCGAACAGAGCAGAGGCAGGGGAGGCACGGCCGAGCGCTCTCCGGCGTGGCCCCGTCGGCTCGGGCCGTCTCCGGCGACGCCCCGGCCATCGGAGTGACCAACACGGAGAGGCGCATCCAACCATGGGTAGCACGCCTGCCGGGGAGGACCAGGGCGAGCAGGGGTTCAACCGCGGCGGAGGAGGGCTTCGGTCATCTTGGGCTTCGAGCGTACGGGCATCCTGGGGAGGTTTGGCGGAGGAGGGGAGATTCCTGGAGGTCGTGCGGTGGCACCGGAGTGTCCAGGAGGGAGAGAGAGGCTCGGAGTTGTTTGAATTCGAACGGCGGCCGGCGGCTCTGCTCTGGCCAGGGAGGTGGCTGTAGGGCACGGGGAGGGCATTTGGCCTGTCGGGGAGGTGCACTAGAGGAGAGGGGGCCATCGGAGCCGCGAGGGAGCTCGGGGGTGACCTATAAATATGTGGGCGGCGGTCCACCGAAGACTCATGCGCCGGCGAGGCCGTTGCTGTCGTTGCAAGCCACGGGAGCACGCGTGGGTGTGTCCGGGGTGCTCGTGGGGCTGGTCTACGCCAAGAGGAAGAGAGAGGAGGAGCGGGGAGGCGCCAGAGCGTCGCGCGTGCGAGCTTGCTCACTGGAGGGCTCGGGCGGCCATGGCGCGCGTGCGAGCAGGGGTGAGAGAGGAGGAGAGAGGAGGGGGCCGACCGCCCAGCATGTTGCGGACGCCGAGGCAGCCTCGGGGGACACGAGGGGGAGGCCCCAGGCTGTCGGGTGCAGCCGATTGGAGGCGGCTACAGTGCGGGAGCGCACTGTAGCACGCTCCAGAGCGCCCGAATGGCTGGCACGGCTGTGCCCTCGCCGCTCTGGTCGTGTCCGTCTTGCCTAACGTTGTCTAGGGGGTCGAGGGAGAAGTAAACAAATGCGCTGTGGCCTTGGATGCTCTGGGAAGCCACTGGAATGAGGAGGGAGGTGAAGAAGAAGGTGAAAACTGCTGTCCAGAAGAGTAAGTTGGGGTTTTACCCCCTCCAATGATTGAGTTGAGGCAAGGGAGAGTTACTGGAGGTAGGAGATGATCAGGAGAAGCTGTGGTAAGAATTTGGGGTAAAGGGAAATAGTAAAAGGGGTCAATCCAATGGTTTTGGTAAATTGGCAGAAGGTGTTTGATCATGTTTTGGGAAAGCAAATGACTTCCAATTGACATGGGACTCAACAGGATGGAATGTCACACACAATTAGGCCCCTCCACCAAATTTGAGCTCATTTGGGCAAAGTTGCCAATGTAACTTTGGTGTACCCTAGAAATCAACAGAAATGGTTTCACCTTGTTTGAGTTAAGCAAATCATCTCCCCTTGATGCACCACTTGGTGTAGTGTCATCATTTGGGGTTGTGATCATGCCCACAAAGTTTGAAGCTCCAGATAAAAAGTTGACAATGTAGAGTTGTTCAAATTTGAATTTGAACAAAAATGGTCTTGGGGCACTTAGATCAAGTTATGCTTCTCCAAAACTTGTGCCATTTGGCATAGATGCATAATTACATCATTTTAGCATGGGCACCAAGTTTGAGAGCATTTGGACAAGTTTGGCAATGTAAAGTTGCTCAAACTTAAAAATGGACAGAAATGGTTTTGAGGGGATTAGATGATGTTCCCTTGATCTTCAAGGCATGGGGCTTTGCAAGATCATCAAATATGTCATATTTGACATGATAGAATTTCCCTGGAATTTTTGGAGAATATTTCCTTTGTAAATATTTCAAAAGCTTGAAATATCCAGAAAGGGTTTTGGAAGGATTTGTCCAATATTTTGAACATGAACGTGTGTTGAAACTCTTATATATGGACAATATATGTCCTATGAGTCTCCCTGAATTTTGGCTAATATTTTTGAAATAATTAAATAATATTTCCCTATTAAAGACCATTTCTGGCCTTAAGAAAAAGCTTTTAAAAGTAAAATATAAAAATAACTTTTAAAATTATAATTTTGTGGTTTCTAGGAGTCCTATACCTAATAGGATTCAAATATACTTTTTGAAAGATTTTTCACACCCTAAATAAGGTACTTGCAGTGCAAACCTTAATTCAGGGGTTTTTGGAAAACTAATTTTAGAAAATACTATTTGGCCAAAATATTTTTATAAGAAAATTCTATATTGTCTATACACATGGCATGATCATTGGGAAAATGTTTTGGATCAAGGAGATGAAGTATAAGAGTTGGAGGATTTATTTGATTTTTAGAGCACTAGCAAACAACAGACAGAAAATCAATCAAGCAAAGCCAAAACACTCAAAAGTTTTTGTAAATCCATATTTTTAACATGGTAATTAGCTTAAGCAATGTGACATGAAAATCAGGGTGTGACAGACCTACCCCCCTTACAAGAATCTCGTCCCCGAGATTCCCAGACTATGCGTGGAAAGGAATGCGGAGTCTTGGATGCCGGGTAGTCTTCACTTCTTCTTGTTGGTTCTGCTTCCGAGTGGTGCTCCATGGAATCTTGAAGTACTTGGTGGTGTGGCTTCTTGCTTGTTGCCTGAGGGGTCTCTTGCATAGGTTAGGTTGGGTTAGCTGTCAAAGGCTTGGTGATGTCCTTGTGGGCACCGGGCTAGTTAGGAAGTAAGAAGCATTTCCAGAGTGGGGACTCGTGGAATATTTGGTGCACAGAGGCTAACTCAGGTGATAAATCTAGCCGGGAGCCGTCTGCTATTTGACTGGCAGTGGCCTTGAAGAAAGTCGATAAATCTTGGTGTGAGCGTCCCTTCGACACGGAAATGCCCGGTCCCTTCGAGAGGAGTGGTTTGCAGATACGCCCGGTCTTCGAAGCGGAAGTTTACTTCTTGATGACGGTGGTCGGTGTAGTTCTTCCTTCTTGACAGGGCGGTCTTCAAATGTCTTCTATCCAGCTGCCCGTCTCTTCTTTTGTCTTCGGGCAGACAAGTAGGCCATCAAATAATGATGTTACCCAACTTGTCCAATTACTCCATGAGGTCTATGGGGGTACGCAAGGTAGGCTGGGGTATTGGTGGTGGTCTCCATTGAGTATTTACAAGGTCTTCCCGACTTAGGGCGAAGGCCCGTGGTCGGGATCTGACCGGGTTGTGGCTTGGTGGGGCTTAAGGGTTTCAAGGATTCTAGTCAGTGAGTGAACATATATCATCTTATCCTTAAGCACAGCTTCTGAGATGCCATTAGCTCTATCTAGTACTCCGAACGAAAAAGCATCTTCTCGCATAGACCAACTTCAATCACCACTCATGCCATACATGTCCTCATGACTCTCAAGAGGCGGTCTAACAAAATTGTACTTGCCTACGATCCCCAAATCCATATGCATGCCTTCCCCTAAAATCCATGGGTAGGTCATACATGCTACTATGCTTAAATTAAACTCCACAATCCAAGCACTCAACCTGTTCTTGCAAGGTTCAAGATAATGCATCTCTATTCTAAGGAAACACGTCATATGCCACTCCAAGATTTGTTTCCTTCCTATAGATCAACTCCAATAGCCCGGTAATTTCCATTAATCACCACATAATCCAACAATTCTACAAATCCGATGTCTACGGTGTTCCACAAGATCTCAAGTCCCTATAATACCCAAATACTTGGAAGGACTATGCATTACGATAGTAAGTCCACCAAATTCTCATCACCTGGGTCAAGTAAACTCCAAGATCACGATTATATAGATCCCTAAATCAACTCCGACAAATAATCCAATCTCCTAGGTTATTGTCCACCGAGAAGCATGATATCATAATCAGGATCATAGGTCTAAATCCAATTTACTCCGAACCATGCAGGCATATCTAGCATTTATACCAACCAGAATCACCTACATAAATCCAAATCTCAGACCCAACATGTACTCCTACATGCTTCCCCAAAGTCATGATCCCACCAACATGAAAACCTCATAATCCATCAAGGTCTCAGATAATTCCTCGAAGTCACTGATATAAAGCCACCAAGTCATCTGTCTAATATCCTCAAATTGGTCTATCTATGGCATCGTTAGTTCTTGTGCTATATTAGGATGAGAATGTGCTCGTTCACTGCGTCCACTAGCTCCTTTACGAACCCCGTGTTGTGCAAGGTTATAAAGGCTTAACAGGTTCTCTCGCGATTCTATGGGTTAGGCACATGGTTAAGGGTTCGTGCTGGAGTGTCTTGTGAAGTCTCAAAGGGTCTAGGAATGGGTTACTAGTCTGGAGGGTTAAACATAATTCTACGGGGTTGTACTTGGTCATGGAGGTTGTGGCAGGAGTCTTTAGTGCCAGTTGGTTGTCGAGGTAGAATCCTTGGTGCATCTTGTCTTGCGGGTCTTCAGTTGGGGAGAGAGAAGAGAGGGAAAAAGTAGCGTAGAGGAGGGAAATGCCTAAAGGGGGTTCTATAGTGTAGGTGCAACAAACAGGTGCAAAAAGGTCGAAACAAAAGAAACAAGGCAAGGAAGGTGATATAGCCATGCACTTGTTGCCTGGGGCAAAAGTGCGACTTATATCAAAACACAAACAAATAAAAGCAAGCAACACAATATCATGGTTCTATTCGAACCATCATACGGACTCGACTGCACATAGGGGGTACACGACTCATCCTACCCTAGGGGTTCTCAGACTCAGTGTCATGACCTGTGCCTCGTGCAGTCTCCTGAGTTTTCCTCAGGTGTTGCTATGTCCCTTGTAGTTGTTTGATAAACGATCTGGGTGGAGCCTGAAGAATCTTCAACAACTTCTCGCCTGATGAGGTGATGTGGTGAAGGTGCCTCCTTGTAGCTGGCGTTGACTTGGTCTTTTCTTGTCTCTTTAGTCATGACGATCCCTTGTGCCTTCTGGGACGTCGAGGGTACCAGGTAGGCAAACCGTATGTAATGACAATAACGAGGCATAATAGAGGTCCAACATGTCGGTTTCGTTGATGAAAACATTGACACCAAGAGCGGGGGATGAAGATAACCGTTTTCCTGCTCACTATAGTGAGGCGGACCAAATGGCGAGGTTCTCATCCACCGGTGGTTGCCGATACAACAATGATAGTAACAGGATTACTCTATTAGCGATGCATATCATGGTTTTGCATAACCTATACCCTGGTCATCATAGGCCAATGTTGCACCATCTTGGGGGCTCTGTCAAGGGTGTCCCCATCTTCTGGGTCTTCATGCCCTCATTCATTGAGGATGTAGTTTCTGTTGGTACCGTCTTGTCGCGGTGTCGCCAATCTTGTGTTCAGAAGTGGTGGGTGAGTGTTTGGCAAGGTGCACTCCACGAGGATTACAGAAAATCCAGTGGTCCGGGCATAAGGGTTCTAGCGACCAACAGTTTTGAAGGGAGAAGAGATTAGGTATTGCCTAGTTTTCGAAAAACTGAGAAGGGAAGAAAAGTATAGACAATTTTGAAAACTAGTAATAGTTTTGGAAATAGTTTTACCCTAACTAATGACCATGCTAACTAAGGCTTCCTACAGTCAGGACGGCTCTGATACCAGCTCTGTGGGGACCCCGACTCATAAGTCGAGATCACCGAATGCACGTGTACAGTGATCCCAGAGATCAATGCTCACTGAACACACATAAGCTGAATAACAAGAGTCTTACATCCATATATATCGTATTACACAAATAGGACCATAATGGTCAAGTCTTAAGTATATCATCGCAGCGGAAATCTTCAATGACAACTTGGACCCATGCCATCCGCCTTAACCCTACAGGCATTCTGACTGGGAAGCGTCCTAGCTCGCATGTTCGTCACCAAGAAATCTTCATCATATCCTGTTTTCTCATGCCTGGCCAATAAAATAACCAGTGGCAAGCCAATGAGTACTTTGAATATACTCGCAAGCAACCCAAGTGTGATGACAGAATAATTATGCAAGGCTCTACTGCTAAATTGGTAGTTTTGCGGAAAGCTAGTTTTTCATATGCAAGTATGATCAACACATAACATGGGCATACATGTGTCTCCAACAAGTATCAGGAGGTCACAGACATCATTATCGAGAAAGAGTTGTAAACAACTCATGCTCAAGATCATTATGACTTCCTCAAGAATCACATCATCAATATCATTGAACCATGTTGTTTCCTCACACACACTCACACACCAGGTTTCGCAAACATTGGACGTAGCCCAAGAGCGGTTACCCAACTGTCCTTGACCGTGGGCACGGCTATTCGAATAGTTTTACACTCTGCAGAGGTTGCACACTTTACCCACTAGATCCGGGGAACTTCCGTGACATCCACGACCCGCGGTACCTCAAGTACCCGGGGTAAGCACCCGATCACTATCTTTCCCTAGGCGACACTAATATGGAGTCCACTCGATTGGTAGCAACCCCCGTGCCCCACATTTCACATCTCAAGATTTTTGGAGCCACGCTCCCATATTCATCACATACCACAAGCACGGGGTACCAACGGTGTGTCCGGTGCCCTGTAAAGACAGTCATGGCCGCCTATCCAAGCGCGACCCCATCCCAAGAGTGACCTCATGTCACCCCCGTCACTAGTAATGTGGGCACCATGCTAGTATCGGCCTAGGTAATCAATAATGCCCTTTCCCATATAAGGGTAGAGTGGTTGCGCATGTAAGGTTGGAATAACGGTCGCAACTTAAACCAATCCGTTTCCAAAACAACACACACTTGCCTCGGTACACCACTTCGTCATCAAGTGGTTACCCATCTCACCATCTCCCTCGGGCATGAGTGGCACCCGACGGGGTTTTCGAAAAGTCCTTTGAAAGTATTCTGGCTCTGTCACCATGCATATACCCGTCCCATTTGCGTAGCCACTACTATAGCAACCTAACTACTCCCACCCACATAACCCTCATAGGAAGGTAGGGTCATGTTTGATGCAAGTTTCAATAGTAAAGTAACAAAGGTAGCAACCAAAGTGGTCTCCACCTCAACATGATTCCGATGCATTGATAATAAGGTGCTATGAGACATGCATAAAAAGGTTTCTCGAACATGGTCAAAGGGCTGCTTGCCTTATCCTTCCGAGCCTTCAAACCTTCTGGTCCATCTCTGAGTACTCCGTTTATTTCGTCAACTAACGATGGAAACAATCATAATAAGCAACACAACAAGGCAAAAATAAAAGTGCTCTAAAAATAGGAGTTGGACTTTTCTAGGATACCTCTGGTCATATTAGAAATGACCAAGGTGTTTTCATAGGCATTGGATCAATGGATAGTCTGGATCATTTCAATATGATGGAACCAAGGGGTTTATGGATTTGAAAGAAGTATACAGAAATATTTTCTTGAGTGATGAGCAAAGGCACCCATCAACAAGTCATGGTTTTAGAAGCATCTAGGAGTTGGTTTCACTGGATTTGGAATTCAAATGAATTTCCTAGGATTTTGCAAAGCTGATAAATATGAAGAAATGGCTCAATATTTGGTGGGGTACAGAAAGTATTAATAAAAATGTTCCAAAACTAAGTTTGGATATGACAAGCATCTAGGAATTTGAACTACTGCATTTGGATCAAATTTGAGCCCTCTGTGATTTTCTAAAGTTCATCACAGAAAATGAAATAAGGGTATTTGCTAATTATGTGTGAAGGAAATGTCTCTAGAATAATGTGCATGTTGCACCAACAGGTAGATCATGATTTATGGAGTCACTGGAAATTTGAATCACCAAATTTGGAGTTCAAATGAATTATTTAAGCATTTATGGAGTTTACAGAAAAAAGAAAAAGGGAAAAGGGGAGGGGTTTTATACCTATACTGCGTTTTGGTGCAGTATAGCGCCGCAGCGCTCTGGGCCGGCCCAACTGCACAGCAGCGCGCAGGGAACCTGGCCACGTCGAAGGCGCCCGCCAGGAAGGGCGTTTCCGCGCGGGGAAGGCGGCCGAGGCCAGACCCGTTTCCACTTAAACGGAGGGGCCCGCCCACTGGGTTGCTGACGTGCGGGCCCCAGCGGCAGGTTCTTCCCCCACCTCCCGCTCGAACAGAGCAGAGGCAGGGGAGGCACGGCCGAGCGCTCGCCGGCGTGGCCCCGTCGGCTCGGGCCGTCTCCGGCGACGCCCCGGCCATCGGAGTGACCAGCACGGAGAGGCGCATCCAACCATGGGTAGCACGCCTGCTGGGGAGGACCAGGGCGAGCAGGGGTTCAACCGCGGCGGAGGAGGGCTTCGGTCATCTTGGGCTTCGAGCGTACGGGCATCCTGGGGAGGTTTGGCAGAGGAGGGGAGATTCCTGGAGGTCGTGCGGTGGCACCGGAGTGTCGAGGAGGGAGAGAGAGGCTCGGAGTTGTTTGAATTCGAACGGCGGCCGGCGGCTCTGCTCTGGCCAGGGAGGTGGCTGTAGGGCACGGGGAGGGCATTTGGCCTGTCGGGGAGGTGCACTAGAGGAGAGGGGGCCATCGGAGCCGCGAGGGAGCTCGGGGGTGACCTATAAATAGGTGGGCGGCGGTCCACCGAAGACTCATGCGCCGGCGAGGCCGTTGCTGTCGTTGCAAGCCACGGCGGCACGCGTGGGTGTGTCCAGGGTGCTTGTGGGGTTGGTCTACGCCTAGAGGAAGAGAGAGGAGGAGCGGGGAGGCGCCAGAGCGTCGCGCGTGCGAGCTTGCTCACTGGAGCGCTTGGGAGGCCATGGCGCGCGTGCGAGCAGGGGTGAGAGAGGAGGAGAGAGGAGGGGGCCGACCGCCCAGCATGTTGCTGAAGGAAATATGCCCTAGAGGCAATAATAAAGTTATTATTTATTTCCTTATATCATGATAAATGTCTTTTATTCATGCTAGAATTGTATTAACCGGAAACTTAGTACATGTGTGGATACATAGACAAAACAGTATGTTCCTAGTATGCCTCTACTAGACTAGCTCATTGATCAAAGATGGTTATGTTTCCTAGCCATAGACATGAGTTGTCATTTGATCAACGGGATCACATCATTAGGAGAATGATGTGATGGACAAGACCCATCCGTTAGCATAGCACTATGATCGTTTAGTTTAACTGCTATTGCTTTCTTCATGACTTATACATGTTCCTATGACTATGAGATTATGCAACTCCCGAATACCGTAGGAACACCTTGTGTGCTATCAAACGTCACAACGTAACTGGGTGATCATAAAAATGCTCTACAGGTGTCTCCGAAAGTATTCGTGGTGTTGGCATAGATCAAGATTAGGATTTGTCACTCCGAGTGTCGGAGAGGTATCTCTGGGCCCTCTCGGTAACACACATCACAATAAGACTTGCAAGCAAAAGACTAATGAGTTAGTCACGAGATGATGTGTTACGGAACGAGTAAAGAGACTTACCGGTAACGAGATTGAACTAGGTATAGAGATACCGACGATCGAATCTCGGGCAAGTAACATACCGTTTGACAAAAGGAACAACGTATGTTGTTATGCGGTTCTGACCGATAAAAGATCTTCGTAGAATATGTAGGAGCCAATATGAACATCCAGGTTCCGCTATTGGTTATTGACCGGAGATGAGTCTCGGTCATGTCTACATAGTTCTCGAACCCGTAGGGTCTGCACGCTTAACGTTTGATGACGATCGGTATTATGAGTTTATGAGTATTGATGTACCGAAGGTAGTTCGGAGTCCCGGATGAGATCACGGACATGACGAGGAGTCTCGGAATGTCCGAGACATAAAGATTGATATATTGGACGGCTATATTCGGACACCGGAAGTATACCGGAAAAGTTTCGGATTTATCGGGAATGCCGGAGGGGGTTACCGGAACCCCCTACGAGAGGGGATGGTCCATAGTGGGCCTAAAAGGGAAAGAGAGGGGCAGCCCACAGGGCTGGCCGGCGCCCCCACCTAGGGTTCCTAGTTGGACTAGGATTGGGGGGGGGGGCGCCACCTCTCCTATTCCTTTCCCCCTTCTTCCTTTTGGTGAATCCTACTAGGAATAGGATTGCAATCCTATTCCTAGTAGGACTCCTTCCCTAGCCGCACCAGGAGGAGTTGGCCGGCCTCCCTCCCTTGCTCCTTTATATACGGGGGCATGGGCACCCAAAGACACACAAGTTGAATTGTTTTAGCCGTGTGCGGTGCCCCCCTCCACAGAATCACACCTCGGTCATACCGTCGCGGAGCTTAGGCGAAGCCCTACGCCGGTGAACACATCATATCCGTCACCACGCCGTCGGGCTGACGAAACTCTCCCGTGAAGCTCAACTAGATCAAGAGCTCGTGGGACGTCATCAAGCTGAACGTGTGCTGAACGCGGAGGTGCCGTACGTTCGGTGCTTGATCAGTTAGATCGCGAAGAAGTTCGACAACATCAACCGCGTCACTTGACGCTTCCGCTCCCGGTCTACGAGGGTACGTAGACACACTCTCCCCTCTCGTTGCTATGCATCTGGTAGATAGATCTTGCGTGATCGTAGGAAAATTTTAAAATACTACGTTCCCCAACAGTGGTATCAGAGCCAGGTCTATGCGTAGATGATATGCACGAGTAGAACACAATGAGTTGTGGGCGATACTAGTCATACTGCTTACCAACATGTCATACTTTGCTTCGGCGGTATTGTGAGATGAAGCGGCCCGGACCGACATTACGCGTACGCTTACGCGAGACTGGTTTCACCGTTACGAGCACTCGTTGCTTAAAGGTGACTGGCGGGTGTCTGTCTCTCTCACTTTAGCTGAATGAAGTGTGGCTACGCCCGGTCCTTGTGAAGGTTAAAACAACACATACTTGACGAAACATCGTTGTGGTTTTGTATGCGTAGGTAAGAACGGTTCTTGCTAAAGCCCGTAGCAGCCACGTAAAACTTGCAACAAACAAAGTAGAGGACGTCTAACTTGTTTTGCAGGGCATGTTGTGATGTGATATGGTCAAGACATGATGAGTTATACGGTTTTGTATGAGATGATCATGTTTTATAAAGTTATCGGCAACTGGCAAGAGCCATATGGTTGTCGCTTTATTGTATGAAATGCAATCGCCATGTAATTGCTTTACTTTATCACTAAACGGTAGCGATAGTCGTAGAAGCAATAGTTGGCGAGACGACAACGATGCTACGATGGAGATCAAGGTGTCGCGCCGGTGACGAAGGTGATCATGACGGTGCTTTGGAGATGGAGATCAAAAGCACAAGATGATGATGGCCATATCATGTCACATATTTTGATTGCATGTGATGTTTATCTTATTATGCTTCTTATTTTGCTTAGAACGACGGTAGCATTATAAGATGATCCCTTACTAAATTTCAAGGTATAAGTGTTCTCCCTGAGTATGCACCGTTGCGAAAGTTCGTCGTGCCGAGACACCACGTGATGATCGGGTGTGATAAGCTATACGTTCAAATACAACGGGTGTAAGCCAGTTTTGCACACGCAGAATACTCGGGTTAAACTTGACGAGCCTAGCATATACAGATATGGCCTCGGAACACTGGAGACCGAAAGGTCGAGCGTGAATCATATAGTAGATATGATCAACATAAGATGTTCACCATTGAAACTACTCCATCTCACGTGATGATCGGACATGGTTTAGTTGATTTGGATCACGTGATCATTTAGATGACCGGAGGGATGTCTATCTAAGTGGGAGTTCTTAAGTAATATGATTAATTGAACTTTAATTTATCATGAACTTAGTCCTGGTAGTATTAGCATATCTATGTTGTAGATCAATAGCTCGCGATGTTGCTCCCGGTTTATTTTTCATATGTTCCTAGAGAAAACCAAGATTGAAAGATGTTAGTAGCAATGATGCGGAATTGTTCCGTGATCTGAGGATTATCCTCATTGCTGCACAGAAAAATTATGTCCTTGATGCACCGCTAGGTGACAGACCTATTGCAGGAGCAGATGTAGACGTTATGAACGTTTTTGACAAAAGCTCGATATAATGACTACTTGATAGTTTAAGTGCACCATACTTTACGGCTTAGAACCGGGAATTCAAAAACGTTTTGAACGCCATGGGGCATATAAGATGTTCCAAGAGTTGAAATTAGTATTTCATACTCATGCCCGTGTCGAGAGGTATAAGACCTCTGACAGTACTTTGCCTACAAGATGGAGGAGAATAGCTCAACCAGTGAGCATGTGCTCAGATTGTCTGGGTACTACAATTACTTTAATCAAGTGGGAGTTAATCTTCCAGATAAGATAGTAATTGACAAAGTTCTCTAGTCACTATCACCAAGTTAGTAGAACTTCGTGATGAACTATAATATGCAAGGGATGACGAAAGGAATTCCCAGCTCTTCGCGATACTGAAGTAGGCGAAGGTAGAAATCATGAAAAAAGCATCAAGTGTTGATGGTTAACAAGACCACTTGTTTCAAGTAAAGGGCAAAGGGATAGAAGGGGAACTTCAAGAAGAATGACAAGCAAGTTGTCACTCCCGTGAAGAAACCCAAAGCTAAACTCAAGCCTGAAACAAGTGCTTATACTGCAAAGGAAATGGTCACTAGAAGTGGAACTGCCCTAGATACTTGGTGGATAAGAAGGATGGCAAAGTGAACAAAGGTATATTTGATATACAGATTATTGATGTGTATTTTACTAGTGTTCATAGCAACCCCTCAGTATTTGATATTGGTTCAGTTGCTAAAGAGTAGTAACTCGAAGTGGGAGTTGCATAATGAACATAAACTAGTTAAAGGATGAGGTGACGATGTGTATTGGAAGCAGTTCCATGATTGAGATGATCATCATCGCACACTCCCTATACTTTCGGGATTAGTATTTGAACCTAAATAAGTGTTATTTGGTGTTTGTGTTGAGCATGAATGTGATTTGATCATGTTTATTGCAATACGGTTATTCATATAAGTTAGAGAATAATTGTTGTTCTGTTTACATGAATAAAACCTTCTATGGTCATACACCCAATGAAAATAGTTTCTTGGATCTCGATCGTGTGATACACATATTCATAATATTGAAGCCAAAAGATGCAAGGTTAATAATGATAGTGCAACTTATTTGTGGCACTGCCGTTTAGGTCATATTGGTGTAAAACGCATGAAGAAACTCCATAATGATGGACTTTTGGAATCACTTGATTATGAATCACTTGGTGCTTGCGAACCATGCCTCATGGGCAAGATGACTAAAACTCCGTTCTCCGGAACTATGGAGCGAGCAACAGATTTGTTGGAAATCATACATACTGATGTATGTGGACCAATGAGTGTTGAAGCTCGCGGCGGGTATCGTTATTTTCTGACCTTCACTGATGATTTGAGCAGATATGGGTATATCTACTTAATGAAACACAAGTCTGAAACTTTTGAAAAGTTCAAAGAATTTCAGAGTGAAGTAGAGAATCATCGTAACAAGAAAATAAAGTTTCTACGATCTGATCGTGGAGGAGAATATTTGAGTTACGAGTTTGGTCTTCATTTGAAACAATGTGGAATAGTTTCACAACTCACGCCACCCGGAACACCACAGCATAATGGTGTATCCGAACGTCGTAACCGTACTTTATTGGATATGGTGCGATCTATGATGTCTCTTACCGATTTACCACTATCGTTTTGGGTCATGCATTAGAGACAGCTGCATTCACGTTAAATAGGGCACCATCTAAATCCGTTGAGACAACGCCTTAAGAACTGTGGTTTGGCAAGAAACCAAAGTTGTTGTTTCTTAAAGTTTGGGACTGCGATGCTTATGTGAAAAAGTTTCAACCTGATAAGCTCGAACCCAAGTCGGAGAAATGTGTCTTCATAGGATACCCAAAAGACTGTTGGGTACACCTTCTATCACAGATCCGAAGGCAAAATATTCGTTGCTAAGAACGGATCCTTTCTAGAAAAAGGAGTTTCTCTCGAAAGAAGTGAGTGGGAGGAAAGTAGAACTTTATGAGGTAATTGTGCCTTCTCCCAGATTGGAAAGTAGTACATCACAGGAAATTGTTCCAGTGATTCCTACACCAATTAGTGAGGAAGTTAATGATAATGATCATGAAACTTCGGATCAAGTTTCTGCTGAACGTCGTAGATCAACCAGAGTACGTTCCGCACCAGAGTGGTACGGCAACCCAGTTCTGGAAATCATGTTACTAGACCATGATGAACCTACGAACTATGAGGAAGCGATGATGAGCCCAGATTCCGCAAAATGGCTTGAAGCCATGAAATCTGAGATGGGATCCATGTATGAGAACAAAGTGTGGACTTTGGTTGACTTGCCCGATGATCGGCAAGCCATCGAAAATAAATGGATCTTCAAGAGGAAGACCGACGCAGACGGTAATATTACTGTTTACAAAGCTCGACTTGTTGCAAAAGGTTTTCGACAAGTTCAAGGAGTTGACTACGATGAGACTTTCTCACCTGTAGCGATGCTTAAGTCTGTCCGAATCATGTTAGCAATTGCCACATTTTATGATTATGAAATCTGGCAAATGGATGGCAAAACTACATTCCTGAATGGATATCTCAAAGAAGAGTTGTATATGATACAACCGGAAAGTTTTGTCGATCCAAAAGGTGCTAACAAATTATGCAAGCTCTAGCGATCCATCTATGGACTGGTGCAAGCATCTCGGAGTTGGAATATACGCTTTGATGAGGTGATCAAAGCATATGGTTTTATACAGACTTTTGGAGAAGCCTGTATTTACAAGAAGTGAGTGGGAGCACTACAACCTTTCTGATAAGTATATGTGAATGACATATTGTCGATCGAAAATGATGTAGAATTTTCTGGAAAGCATAAAGGAGTGTTTGAGAGGAGTTTTTCAAAGAAAGACCTCAGTGAAGCTGCTTACATATTGAGCATCAAGATATATATAGATAGATCAAGACGCTTGATAAGACTTTCGATGAGACATACCTTGATAAGATTTTGAAGTAGTTCAAAATGGATCAGTCAAAGAAGAAGTTCTTGCCTGACTTGTAAGGTGTGAAGTTGAGTAAGACTCAAAGCCAGACCACGGCAGAAAAATATAGAGAGAATGAAAGTCATTCCCTATGCCTCAGCCATAGGTTCTATAAAGTATGCCATGCTGTGTACAAAACACGTTGTGTACCTTGCCAAGAGTTTGACAGGGAGGTACAATAGTGATCCAGGAGTAGATCACTATACAGCGGTCAAAATTATCCTTAGTAATTGGATGACTAAGGAAATGTTTCTCGATTATGGAGGTGATAAAGAGTTCGTCGTAAAGGGTTACGCTGATGCAAGCTTTGACACTAAATCCAGATGACTCTAAGTATCAATCTGGATGCGTATTGAAAGTGGGAGCAATTAGCTAGAGTAGCTCCATGCAGAGCATTGTAGACATAGAAATTTGCGAAATACATAGGGATCTGTATATGACAGACCCGTTGACTAAACTTCTCTCACAAGCAAAACATGATCACACCTGATTACTCTTGGGTATTAATCACATAGCGATGTGAACTAGATTATTGACTCTAGTAAACCCTTTGGGTGTTGGTCACATGGCGATGTGAACTATGGGTGTTAATCACATAACGATGTGAACTATCGGTATTAAATCACATGGCGATGTGAGCTAGATTATTGACTCTAGTGCAAGTGGGAGACTGAAGGAAATATGCCCTAGAGGCAATAATAAAGTTATTATTTATTTCCTTATATCATGATAAATGTCTTTTATTCATGCTAGAATTGTATTAACCGGAAACTTAGTACATGTGTGGATACATAGACAAAACAGTATGTCCCTAGTATGCCTCTACTAGACTAGCTCATTGATCAAAGATGGTTATGTTTCCTAGCCATAGACATGAGTTGTCATTTGATCAACGGGATCACATCATTAGGAGAATGATGTGATGGACAAGACCCATCCGTTAGCATAGCACTATGATCGTTTAGTTTAACTGCTATTGCTTTCTTCATGACTTATACATGTTCCTATGACTATGAGATTATGCAACTCCCGAATACCGTAGGAACACCTTGTGTGCTATCAAACGTCACAACGTAACTGGGTGATCATAAAAATGCTCTACAGGTGTCTCCGAAAGTATTCGTGGTGTTGGCATAGATCAAGATTAGGATTTGTCACTCCGAGTGTCGGAGAGGTATCTCTGGGCCCTCTCGATAACACACATCACAATAAGCCTTGCAAGCAAAAGACTAATGAGTTATTCACGAGATGATGTGTTACCGAACGAGTAAAGAGACTTACCAGTAACGAGATTGAACTAGGTATAGAGATACCGACGATCGAATCTCGGGCAAGTAACATACCGTTTGACAAAAGGAACAACGTATGTTGTTATGCGGTTCTGACCGATAAAAGATCTTCGTAGAATATGTAGGAGCCAATATGAACATCTAGGTTCCGCTATTGGTTATTGACCGGAGATGAGTCTCGGTCATGTCTACATAGTTCTCGAACCCGTAGGGTCCGCACGCTTAACGTTTGATGACGATCGGTATTACGAGTTTATGAGTATTGATGTACCGAAGGTAGTTCGGAGTCCCGGATGAGATCACGGACATGACGAGGAGTCTCGGAATGTCCGAGACATAAAGATTGATATATTGGACGGCTATATTCGGACACCGGAAGTATACCGGAAAAGTTTCGGATTTATCGGGAATGCCGGAGGGGGTTACCGGAACCCCCTACGAGAGGGGGATGGTCCATAGTGGGCCTAAAAGGGAAAGAGAGGGGCAGCCCACAGGGCTGGCCGGCGCCCCCACCTAGGGTTCCTAGTTGGACTAGGATTGGGGGGGGGGGCGCCACCTCTCCTATTCCTTTCCCCCTTCTTCCTTTTGGTGAATCCTACTAGGAATAGGATTGCAATCCTATTCCTAGTAGGACTCCTTCCCTTGCCGCACCAGGAGGAGTTGGCCGGCCTCCCTCCCTTGCTCCTTTATATACGGGGGCAGGGGGGCACCCAAAGACACACAAGTTGAATTGTTTTAGCCGTGTGCGGTGCCCCCCTCCACAGAATCACACCTCGGTCATACCGTCGCGGAGCTTAGGCGAAGCCCTGCGCCGGTGAACACATCATATCCGTCACCACGCCGTCGTGCTGACGAAACTCTCCCGTGAAGCTCAACTGGATCAAGAGCTCGTGGGACGTCATCAAGCTGAACGTGTGCTGAACGCGGAGGTGCCGTACGTTCGGTGCTTGATCGGTTAGATCGCGAAGAAGTTCGACAACATCAACCGCGTCACTTGACGCTTCCGCTCCCGGTCTACGAGGGTACGTAGACACACTCTCCCCTCTCGTTGCTATGCATCTGGTAGATAGATCTTGCGTGATCGTAGGAAAATTTTAAAATACTACGTTCCCCAACAATTGCGGACGCCGAGGCAGCCTCGGGGGACACGATGGGGAGGCCCCAGGCTGTCGGGTGCAGCCGATTGGAGGCGGCTACAGTGCGGGAGCGCACTGTAGCACGCTCCAGAGCGCCCGAATGGCTGGCACGACTGTGCCCTCGCCGCTCTGGTCGTGTCCGTCTTGCCTAACGTTGTCTAGGGGGTCGATGGAGAAGTAAACAAATGCGTTGTGGCCTTGGATGCTCTGGGAAGCCACTGGAATGAGGAGGGAGGTGAAGAAGAAGGTGAAAACTGCTGTCCAGAAGAGTAAGTTGGGGTTTTACCCCCTCCAATGATTGAGCTGAGGCATGGGAGAGTTACTGGAGGTAGGAGATGATCAGGAGAAGCTGTGGTAAGAATTTGGGGTAAAGGGAAACAATAAAAGGGGTCAATCCAATGGTTTTGGTAAATTGGCAGAAGGTGTTTGATCATGTTTTGGGAAAGCAAATGACTTCCAATTGACATGGGACTCAACAGGATGGAATGTCACACACAATTAGGCCCCTCCACCAAATTTGAGCTCATTTGGGCAAAGTTGCCAATGTAACTTTGGTGAACCCTAGAAATCAACAGAAATGGTTTCACCTTGTTTGAGTTAAGCAAATCATCTCCCCTTGATGCACCACTTGGTGTAGTGTCATCATTTGGGGTTGTGATCATGCCCACAAAGTTTGAAGCTCCAGATAAAAAGTTGACAATGTAGAGTTGTTCAAATTTGAATTTGAACAGAAATGGTCTTGGGGCACTTAGATCAAGTTATGCTTCTCCAAAACTTGTGCCATTTGGCATAGATGCATAATTACATCATTTTAGCATGGGCACCAAGTTTGAGAGCATTTGGACAAGTTTGGCAATGTAAAGTTGCTCAAACTTAAAAATGGATAGAAATGGTTTTGAGGGGATTAGATGATGTTCCCTTGATCTTCAAGGCATGGGGCTTTGCAAGATCATCAAATATGTCATATTTGACATGATAGAATTTCCCTGGAATTTTTGGAGAATATTTCCATTGTAAATATTTCAAAAGCTTGAAATATCCAGTAAGGGTTTTGGAAGTATTTGTCCAATATTTTGAACATGACCATGTGTTGAAACTCTTATATATGGACAATATATGTCCTATGAGTCTCCCTGAATTTTGGCAAATATTTTTGAAATAATTAAATAATTTTTCCCTATTAAAGACCATTTCTGGCCTTAAGGAAAAGCTTTTAAATAAAATATAGAAATAACTTTTAAAATTATAATTTTGTGGTTTCTGGGAGTCCTATACCTAATAGGATTCAAATATACTTTTTGAAAGATTTTTCACACCCTAAATAAGGTACTTGCAGTGCAAACCTTAATTCAGGGGTTTTTGGAAAACTAATTTTAGAAAATACTATTTGGCCAAAATATTTTTATAAGAAAATTCTATATTGTCTATACACATGGCATGATCATTGGGAAAAGGTTTTGGATCAAGGAGATGAAGTATAATAGTTGGAGGATTTATTTGATTTTTAGAGCACTAGCAAATAGCAGACAGAAAATCAATCAAGCAAAGCCAAAACACTCAAAAGTTTTTGTAAATCCATATTTTTAACATGGTAATTAGCTTAAGCAATGTGACATGAAAATCAGGGTGTGACATATCTTCAGGAAGTTTGGCTCTAGGAAGAACTCCAAGGGTGTTATTGGGGAATCATCTGACAGTTACCTCCACCCTCGAAGATTGGCCGAGGTACGACCGCGTGAATGGCCGCACACCCCGTTCCTGGAAGAGGCTGGAATCCTGCACGAGTTCAAACAATATGTTGCAAATGCCGGCCTCACGGACTTCATCGAAGATGAGTGTGACCAACACCAAATCCTCACAAACATCTTTGTTCGAAGTTTTACTTTCCTGCCTAGAAATAATCCTCCTGAAGTGAGCTTTGATTTATATGTTGAAAACTATCAGATACCACTTACTGAGTTTTGTGACATATGCATGATCTCGTCTGATGGGAGCTTGAATGAGCCTAGGCCGGATGAGTTTGAGGCCTTTTATCGCACTTTGTCAGTGGGTGATGAAAGAGGAATGTCAGCCATCACTGCCGCTGGCTTACATTTTCCTGCCGTTCGTTACTTTGCACTTTTTATTACCAAATGTTTAATTGCTAGGGAGAAGGTGGGTGCACTTAGTTCACCAGACCTTGCTGTTTTACGTCGTAGACTGGAGGGCGACAACACACATAGCTTGAGAGCTATCGTGGCTCGTCGCCTGCATCTTAATAAATCCCAGGGTAAAATACATGGTGGGATTTTGCCACTCGTTTGGCAGCTCATTTCGAGGTTGCGATACGCCCTCATGACTACCCTCTGACTAAGGTTTACCTAGACCGTGCAACCATGGATCACCATCACTTTCTTGCGCATGATCGTCCTGATATTGCCATTCCTTACAACCTGGTCTATAGCGTTAAAACTCGTGATGTTATTCCATTGCCTGCGTCTGCTTTGTTTGATTCAGCTGCTAGGGGCGGATACCGGATTATGCCTGTAGACATCATCGCCTACTGGAATGCTCACGCTGCTGCAGAGGCCGTGGAGGAGCCTAGGCAGCGGGATGAGTGGATGCTTGCTCCTCGGGATCCCTACTACCATCCAGGCTACTGATCGACTACCAAGCTAGGCCAAAAGCCTAAGCTTGGGGGAGTACGTGTTTCTCATCGATATTACATTTATGTTTACGTATCATTCTATTTGTCGGTGTTCACACTTTTTAATTGTATCATCCATGCTTAGATTTATTTTCTTGCTTCCTTCTTGCGTGTTTGGAAAACTTTAGAAAAAACAAAAAAAATTAGTTGTAGTAATTTACTTTCTATGCATGCTTAGTAGTAGAATTAAAAAGAAAATCCAAAAAGATTTGCTTGTTCTTCTTTTGCTTGTTGGGAGTTTTCCCGTGTAAATAGTCTTTCTCGTTTTTGGTTTTCCCCTTTTATTAGCTTGTTTAAGAAAACCAAAACTCCAAAAATATTTCAGTGTGTTTCTCTGAATTTCTTTTATTTTTACTCAAGTTGTACCGAGGAGAAGACCACGATGAAAATGTTGAGTGGCTCCCATATGAATAATTGTTGAACTAATAAAGAGCACATTTTACCTTGTCTTCTCATGTTGAATAAAATGTTTTGCAGATTCCAGCTTAGTCCACGACACTCTTGCACTATTATTATTTTCCTATCATTCGGTCGTGCAAGTGAAAGGCAATAATGACGATATTCGATGAACTGACCGTGGCAAGGAGAAACTGGTATGAACTCAACTTGTTCTGTTTGTGTAAATGTGTTTAACCTGGTATCCATGATTCAACCCATTAGGATTAAACATGTTTGCAATGACAATTAGAGATTATAGTTTCTCATGCCATGCATAAGTAGTTGGGGGTTGATAATGATTTATCTTGGATATCAACATAGCATTAAAATGATTGTGATGTAGTATGATGATATGATATCCTCCTCTGAATGTTCGAGTGGCTTGACTTGGCACATGTTCATGCATGTAGTTGAATCAAAACGAACATAACCTCTATGATGTTTATGTTCATGGTGTCCATACCCTACTCATGCTAGTGTTCAATGTTACTTATGCATAATGCATGGTTATGATCGTTGTTGCTCTCTAGCTGGCCGCTTCTCTACCTTAATTGCTAGCCTTTGCCAGTACTAAGTGGGAATTCTGATTGTACATCAAAAAAACCTTGAACCCAAAGTTATTCCAGATGAGTCCACCATACCTACCTATATACGGCATTACCTCGCCGTCCTAAGTAAATTTGCATGTGCCACCTATAAAAACTTCTAAAAATTATCATTTTTGTGTGCTTGGATCGTTCATGGAACGATAGGAGGTGGGCGTATCTTCCATGCTAAGCGGGTTATTCTCGGGTCGAGCGTTTATTCACTCACCATCGCACGAGAAAATGTGCGGTAATAGGGATGCCCAGTCCCAAACTGCAAAAATGAAAAAGAGTTCATCTCTTAAATAATCAAACAAAGACTCCCAATGGAGTCAAAACCTTTACTTTTATCGCTTGGGAACCGCCACTAGCGTGCTTAGTATGGAAGATGTTAATAACTGATGGTCGTGAAGTGAATAAGAAGGGTGCATGTCTGAAAATAATAATTTATCTTTGTTTTAAAAAATTGAGCTCTGGCACCTCTGCAAATCACTGCTTCCCTCTACGAAGGGACTTTCTATTTACTCTTATGTTGTGTCACCACCTTCTAAAACAAGTGCCAGAAACTAAGTAGAGCACAATTGTCATGATTTATGCATTGTGTATCGATAATGTTGGGTGCATCATGACTGGATCTTTTCTACACAGAATTACAATGTTTAGTCACTGCTTGAACTTTCGAGGTGATCTGCATTTATGTTTTGCGGTCTCAGAAAGGGCTAGCGAGATACCACTATTGTCATATTATATCATGATTGTTTTGACAATGTGTTGCTGTTTGAGATCTTTTATTATCGCTCGCTAGCTGATTATGTCATTGATATGAGTTAATATAATCTTTAAATGTTATTTTGACATGGTTAGTTATAATGTTGGCTGAAAACCTGGGTGATGTTTAAGCTTAGTTATGCAAACAAGATCAAAAGAGTTCGTAAAAGTTTTTCTTTATCACTTTCAGTTGGTCAACTAAATTGATTGAGGACAAGCAAAGGTTTAAGCTTGGGGGAGTTGATACGTCTCCAACGTATCTACTTTTTCTCATGCTTTTCCTCTTGTTTTAGACTCTAATTTGCATGATTTGAATGAAACTAGCCCCGTACTGACGTTGTTTTCAGCAGAACAACCATGGTGTTGTTTTTGTGTAGAAATAAAAGTTCTCAGAATGAAACGAAACTTTGCGAGTATTTTTTATGGAATAAAAGGGAATTACTAGAGCCAAGACCCACCAGAGAGGGGCCCCTGGGTGGGCACAACCCACTAGGGCGCGCCCCCTCTCCTGGCGCCCCCAGGTGGGTTGTACCCACCTGGTGGCCCCACAGACCTTAGTCCTTACACTATAAATTCCTATTTTCGGAGGAAAAAATCAGGGAGAACGAATTATCGCAATCCACGAGACGGAGCCACCTCCAAACCCCGTTCTTCCTCGGGAGGGCAGATCTGGAGTCCGTTTGGGGCTCCGGAGAGGGGGGTCTTCATTCTTTGTCATCACCAATCCTTCTCCATGGCCAATTCCATGATGCTCCCCATCGGGAGTGAGTAACTCCTTCGTAGGCTCGCTGGTCGATGAGGAGTTGGATTAGATTCATCATGTAATCGAGTTAGTTTTGTTAGGGCCCGATCCCTAGTATCCACTATGTTCTTAGATTGATGTTGCTATGGCTTTGCTATGCTTAATGCTTGTCACTTGGGCCCGGGTGCCATGAACTCAGATTGGAACCGTTTATGAATTCATCATTATATCCATGTTTTAGATCTGATCTTGCAAGTTATAGTCACCTACTATGGTTATGATCCGACAACCCCGGAGTGACAACAACCGGGCCCACCCGGTGATGATCGTGGTTTGAGGAGTTCATGTATTCACTATGTGTAAATGTTTGTTCCGGTTCTCTATTAAAAGGAGGCCTTAATATTCCTTAGTTCCAATATGGACCCTGCCGCCACGAGAGGGTAGCACAAAAGATGTCATGCAAGTTCTTTTAATAAAGCACGCATGACTATTTACGGAATACATGCCTACATTATATCGATGAACTGGAGCTAGTGCCATATCGCCCTAGGTTATAACTGTCACATGATGAATATCATCCAACAAGTCACCGATCCAATGCCTACAAATTTATTCTATATTGATCTTGCTGCATTACTATTGCTATCATCACTGTTACACTTGCTACAAATTACTGCTATCACTGTTACTGTTACCGTTGTTGCTGTCACTGCTATCAAAACTATCAAACTACTTTGCTATTGATCACTTGCTGCAGATAATTAATCTCCAGGTGTGGTTGAATTGACAACTCAGCTGCTAATACCTTCAAATATTTTTTGGCTCCACTTTTGTCGAATCTATAAATTTGGGTTGAATACTCTACCCTCAAAAACTGTTGCGACCCCCTATACTTGTGGGTTATCAATTTCTCTTTGGAAAATTTGAGTTTGACCAGAACTTAGTTTCTATGGCGTTTGGTGCAATAGTCAATCCCGATGGGAGAGCTACTCCAGTGCAGGAACATGTCGACGGCGTGTGTATGTCCCTTGTGCGGGGTGCATGATACTTGGCACCACACCATGCTAAGTTGTTTTATGGCAAGAAGTGTGTGGGCTCTTTCTTGTGAATAGATGATCAAACACATGCATTCCAATCAAGATCTTAAGGCAAGAAGTGGTTCTTTGCTACACATTAATCCTTGTCTAGTGATGAGTTCATTCGGATGGTGGTCACCTCATGGGCAATTTAGAAAATAAGGAGGAAGGCAATTCACGAGGACATCTTTCAGAGTCTCTTTCTAACCATTGTTCTATTAACTATTTCTATCAGATATTCAAGTTACTGCAAAGCCAGCCACAATCTCATCCAGAACTAGTGCCCCTAGATAGTCGTTGTTGGTGTATAAAAACATGGGTGTTTTCATACCTTGACTTATGCACGAACAGTAGCAACCTTCTCGACGGTAAGGGCTTGTCGGAATATGGCTTTGATTAACACTCAAGACTTGGTTGTTAAAACTATGAAGAAGGCCTCCAGGCAGGTGACCGAGAAGTACTAAAAAGGTACTAAAGATCAAGGTTGAAGTTGCAGGCAAGCCACGCACCAGCAAGAGAAGACCCGGCAAGCTCAGTGGCAGCAAACTGCTTATGCCTCTCCACCACTCCATCTTAGTGAACAACTAGTCACTTGTCAATAGGCATTGAACGTGCAGGCAGTTAGGTGGGGCCTGTCGGGGTACGTGTCAGCACGCCGCCTGAAGATCAACTTTATTGACACACGTCTCAGAGGTGTGCCAAGTTAATAGAAGGTAGCTGGGCTGACGACACAAAAGGGGAGGCACTTCCTTGCCGGAGTTCACCCCAACGCTATACCTGACGGCGCAATAAATGTTTTTGTTCTATAATCCAACAGGGTTAGGTATGATAGAACTGTAGCCAATATTATGTTGGGGAACGTAGTATTTCAAAAAAAATCCTATGATCACGCAAGATCTATCTACCAGATGCATAGTAACGAGAGGGGAGAGTGTGTCTAAGTACCCTCGTAGACCGAAAGCGGAAGCATCTAGTGACGCGGTTGATGTAGCCGAACTTATTCTTGATCCAACCGATTAAGCACCGAACATACAACACCTCCACGTTCAGCACACGTTCAACTTGATGACGTCCCACGAGCTCTTGATCCAGTTGAGCTTCACGGGAGAGTTTTGTCAGCACGACGGCCTGGTGATAGAGATGATGAAGCTACCGACGCAGGGCTTCGCCTAAGCACTACAACGGTATGACCGAGGTGTGTTTATGTGGAGAGGGGCACCACACATGGTTGGGAGAGATCAACTGATCAACTTGTGTGTCTATGGGGTGCCTCTACCCCTGTATATAAAGGAGGAGGGGAGGGGAGGGGCCAGCCCTCTCTAGGGCGCGCCCTAGGAAGTCCTACTCCCACCGGGAGTAGGACTCCCCCGTTTCCCTAGTAGGATTATGAGAAGAAGGAAGGAGGAGAGGGAGAAGAAGGAAAAGGGGGCCGACCCCCTTCCCAATTCGGATTGGGCTGGTGGGGGGCGCGCCCCCACCTTGGCCGCCTCTTCTCCCCTTCCCCTATGGCCCATTAAGGCCCATTAACTCACAGGGGGGTTCCCGTAACCCCCTGTACTCCGGTATATGCCCGAAACCTACCGGAACCTTTCTGGTGTCCAAACATAGTCGTTCAATATATCAATCTTTATGTCTCGGACATTCCGAGACTCCTCATCATGTCCGTGATCTAATCCGGGACTCCGAACTAACTTCGGTACATCAAAACTCATAATCTCATAATACTGATCGTCATCAAACGTTAAGCGTGCGGACCCTACGAGTTCGAGAACTATGTAGACATGACCGAGACTCATCTCCGGTCAATAACCAATAGCAGAACCTAGATTCTCATATTGGCTCCTACATATTCTACGAAGATCTTTATCGGTCAAATCGCATAACAACACACGTTGTTCCTTTTGTCATCGGTATGTTACTTGCCCGAGAGTCGATCGTCGGTATCTCAATACCTAGTTTAATCTCGTTACCGGCAAGTCTCTTTACTCGTTCCATAATACATCATCTTGTGACTAACTCATTATTCATTTGCTTGCAAGGCTTATTATGATGTGTATTATCGAGAGGGCCCAGAGATACCTCTCCGACACTCGGAGTGACAAATCATATTCTTGATCTATGCCAACACCACGAATACCTTCGGAGACACCTGCAGAGCATCTTTATAATCACCCAGTTACGTTGTGACGTTTGATAGCACACAAGGTGTTCCTCCGGTATTCGGGAGTTGCATAATCTCATAGTCATAGGAACATGTATAAGTCATGAAGAAAGCAATAGCAGTAAAACTAAACGATCATAGTGCTAAGCTAATGGATGGGTCTTGTCCATCACATCATTATCCTAATGATGTGATCTCGTTGATCAAATGACAACTCATGTCTATGGCTAGGAAACATAACCATCTTTGATCAATGAGCTAGTCCAGTAGAGGCATACTAGGGACATACTGTTTTGTCTATGTATTCACACATGTACTAAGTTTTTCGGTTAATACAATTCTAGCATGAATAAAAGACATTTATCATTATATAAGGAAATACAGATATCATCCTTATTATTGCCTCTAGGGCTTATTTCCTTTAGTCTCCCACTTGAACTAGAGTCAATAATCTAGCTCACATCGCCATGTGATTTAATACCGATAGTTCACATCGTTATGTGAATAACACCCACAGTTCACACCGCCCTGTGACCAACACCCAAATGGTTTACTAGAGTCAATAATCTAGTTCACATCGCTATGTGATTAACACGTGTAACATCCCAAATTTTCAATTTGGAATGTTATACATAGATCATATTGCATTGCATATTTTATTGCAGTTTGTGCGTGGCAATCCTCGAAAATTTTAAGCAACTCAAGGACCTACGGATGGAGTTGGGAATTCTACCATTTTCGTATTTGAGTTTTCTCGAATACCGGTACGGGGATCATGTTGGTTTTAATTATTTTTCTCTCCTAAAAATATTTCTTAATAAAACATATGAGCGGAGATAATATGTCTTCTCCAAATAGAAGCTATATTGGAGGAAAAATATTAAAATCACTTTTGGATTTTATTCGGACTTATTTGCGATTTTATTTGCATAGGAAAAATGCGCATTTTTCAAAATTTCATTCAGGTCGAGGAAAAATGTTCACTTTGTCCTCAATATTGTTAGAGGACGGTGAAAAATTATTTCGGAATTTTCGGAGTCCATTTAGTATTTTTTTCGTCTGTTCTAGTGCGTTAGGACTCTTTAAAAAAAAGGAAACCGACCTTGGGCCGTGTCCGACCTGGACACCTCAGCCCGGCCGGCCTTTAAAAGGCGAGGCCCGAGCCGAGCCGCCCAGCCCGCCAGCCCCGCGCCCGAAACCCTAGAGCCGCCCTCTGTCCGCCGCAGCCAGTCGCCGCGTCGCCCGTAGCCGCCGCGCCGCCCACGCCACCCGCCGCCGTCGCCGGAGACCGCCACCGCCACCGCCATTCTCGCCGGAGTTTGTCAACCCGAGGTAGCCGCCGTTTTTTTTGTAAAGCCCTAGATCTGTTTTTTTAGATCGGTTCGGTTTTTTCGGTTTAGTTAGATAGCAGACGTTCGTCCATACGTTTGTTTTAGCGAACGTTGTTCGCCCGTTAGTTACAGACAGCGAACGTTCGTTCGTTAGCCTGTTCGTCAGTTTTCTTTTTTGGGGCTTTTTCCGCGATTATTTTCGATCGTGATTTCTGCCGTGATCTTGTTTTTAGTTTTCCTTTTCGCTCGAGAGTCGGAATCAGATGATTTAAAAGCCCAGATCTTCATCTCGAAGCCCTATTTCCGTTTAACCAACTTGAACAAGGTTTTGCTACTGTAAAATTTGACCTTAGATCAATTTAGTAAACGTATCTTGTTTCTTTCGCAGTTTGAGTTTCGTTGCTCCGTTTGATTTGATTATTTTTGCAAACCGGAGTTCTTAAGCTGAACTTTCCGGTTAGATCTTCTTATTTGGAGTTCTGTTTGTGCATCTTTGCTTGACTGCTTATGTATGCTATTGTTTGCTTGCAATAGAATTCCCGGAGTGTGAAGCGTGCTACTACGAGTCTCTAGGTTTTGCGAATCATCAGAAAGGCAAGTAACACTTTGATCATACCCCTTTATTACCCAGTTTTTATGCATTAGATCAAACCCTCACACGTTGCATGAGTAGGATCTCTTAACTTGTGGGTCTGGGAAGTAGATTGAGGTAGAACCTATTACCTGCATTATTTTCAAACCCTTGGGAGTTACTTCTACGTTATGCTTAGGTTGCCATGCTATGCCCGTAGATGTGGTTTGGGTTTGAGTGAAATCCATGACAGATGTGAGTTGTTAATTAATGGTTCAACTTAAGGTGGCTACTTGAATACACATCTGGGTGGATTGGTTGCAGGGCACCTGGAGAATCCAGTGTTGTCCTAGGAAATCCCGGAGGAACCGTGTGACTATCCTATGGAATGCCACCCAGGCTCAAAGGGATCATAAAACTATTCATGCTAGAAACTTCCGTGTGCAGCCACAATAACATTATGGGCTCTGGCATAGTTTGAGTAAGTTGTGTGATCTCTTTCAGTGGTGGACTAGCAGATGTAAGGGAAAGTAGGTGTATCGGTCCACCCGGGGTAAAGAGTAAATGCTTCTGAAAGACTGTGTCTCGGTCATCCGTTTCTCAAACACCATGCAGTGCGAGAAATCCAATGGAGGAGATCGAGTCTTGTGGGGAAAAGTGCGCAAACCTCTGCAGAGTGTACAAACTAATCATGATTAGCCGTGTCCCCGGTTATGGACAATCTTGAGTATCTGGTACTTGAATTATTGGTTGATCTCATCACTCTAAAATTAGTTTGTTGGGTTAATGATGACTAATTTAATTGGGATTGAGTTGGAGGTACCTTCTCAATGATGTTTCAACTACCATGATAGTTGAAGCAAAATTTATTCCTTTGTTGTAGGGGAAAATTGGCTTTACGCAAAAACTTTAACCCTAGAGCCTCCACCAGCCAAATATGCATATAGTGTTAGCCTTTATTCTGTTACTTGCTATACTGTGTTATCTTGCCAGCATATTCCATGTGCTGACCCGTTTCGGGCTGCAACATGTTACATTGCAGACTTTTCAGACGAAGAGTAAGACGTGCTAGGTCATTTATCATGCACTCAGCTATGCCGTTGGAGTTGATGGACTCACTTATCTTCCAAGCCTTCGCGCTGTTATTTTGTTAGATGACCTTAAGCCATAGACTTTTGTAATAAGTTCTCTTTTGAGACATTCGATGTAATAAGTGTGTGATTGCCACTCTGTTATAAATCCTTCAAGTACTGTGTGTGTCAGCATTACCGATCTAGGGATGACACTGAAACACAAAGACTTTGGTCCATTCGGATCGTGGTCGCTACAAGATGGTATCAGAGCACACGCTGACTGTAGGACACGACCACTAAGATAAACGCTAGGTCACTCTTGTCTACTCATTTCTGACTCCTATCCATTTTCTACTCTTTAGGATGGTGGACCCAAGGAACAAGTTCACTCAACCAGATGAAGACACACCTTTTGGACGACACTTGAATGAAGTCACTAGGTACCTGAACATTGGAATACCAAGCTTTACCGGGACCTACACCGCCACTTTACCAGAAGAAGAGTGATGGAGTATTCAAGTTCAAATTCCCGGGAGAACCTTCGCACCATCCACAGAGCCAATAGAGTTTTCTTTTGATGCACCAACCTGGAGCCTAGGCTAGAGTATGGCAGCCCACATTACCATGGGACGGATTGGAGAAGTCTACAAGAAGGAGCTGAAGGACACTATCTACCAGATTTGCGGACGCCGAGATGAGCAATGGGACATGATTAATACCCGGAAGGACAGGTCCATTGCAGCATTCATCCAGGAGCTGAATCAGCACATTCGTCGACAGGAGCACCAGATGTGCGTAGGGATGATAGAATTGAAGAAGGCGCTAACCAGGAACTTGGAGCTAGAATAGGAACTCAAGTCTACACGTGACGGATACGAGGAGGAGATGACAATACTTGTTGAGAAGAATGATGACTTGATAAGGAAGCTAGGAGTATTCATGGGAGATCCAGCACCAGGAGGAGGAGAAGAAGAAGAACCCAAGGAGATCCGTTCTGAGGACTACATCATCATCGACGACACGGACTCAGACCCCGATGATAGTGATGACGAAGACTACAAAGAAGAAGTTGGAGCAGATATCATGGAATCTTCCGCCGATCAAAATTTCTAGATGACCACCCTATGATTAGTAGTTTCCCCCCATAAAGTAGAATACAGAGCACTTTTGTAACGTTAGTTAGATCTTTGTAAGCCCTTGCTTGAAATTGATTGGTGTGATATGATTGTGTTTGTCTCATGTGCATATGGGTAGTGAATTTTCCCTTAGACCTCATTTCTATTCTAATCTCTTCCCTCTACACCCATCAGATGCCTCCGATACGTGAGCCCGTATTTCAGTTTCCCCCTGAGCTCACTCAGTTGATCCAGCAGCAGAACACTTTGATGCAACTTCTTGTCCAGAACAATCAGAACAACCAGAACAACAACTACAACAACCCTCCACCACCACCACCCGTGGACAACCTGACACGGTTCTTAAGGTTGCAACCACCGGTTTTCTCTAGCAGCATTGAACCAATAGTTGCTGATGACTGGCTACGCAAGATTGGAAGGGATTTGACCACCGCCAATTGCACGGATGTTGAGAAGGTGCGATTTGCCGCACATCAGTTGGCTGGACCAGCAGCAGCATGGTGGGAGAATTACACATCCACTTTCCCTGTAACCAATGTCACTTGGCATCAGTTTCAGCAAGCTTTTCGCACTGGTCATGTCTTAACTGGAGCCATGAGCATGAAGAAGCGAGAGTTTCTCAACTTGCGCCAAGGAAATCGTACTGTGGCTCAGTATGTAGATGAGTTTAGTACCCTATCTCGTTATGCCCCGGATGATGTGGCCACAGATGCCGCGAAGCAGGAGAGGTTTATGGAAGGGTTGAATGATGAGATGAGTGTACAGTTGATGGTGGCAACCTTCAACAACTACGAGGAGTCGGTAGACAAAGCTCTTATGATTGAAGGGAAGCAGCAGCGGATTGAGAGCCGCAAGAGGAAGTATGGACAAGGAAGGAATAATTCTGGAGCCCAGCAGAAGCCCCGTTTCACCCCGAATTCGGGAGGATAGACCCATAACCATGGAAGCCACACCCACACTGGAGGAAGTTCTCACAACCACAACGGCCCGAATGGGAATGGAAACGGAGCAAACAATAATCAAAACCGCTCTACCCCATCCACACCCGCCAAGAGGGATTTGAGCCACGTTACCTGTTTCAAGTGCGGGAAGAATGGACACTACGCCACGGAGTGCCCTGAAGCTAAGAATGGGTATGACAATGGAAGCGCTGGGAAGAAGCCCAACCCGTTCAACAAAGGACAAGTGAATCACGTGACCGTGGAGGAGGTTGAAGAGCAACCAGATGCTATTGTCCGTAAGTTTTTGGTTAAGTCATTTACCGCAATAGTTCTTTCCGATACTGGTGCATCGCATTCATACATTTCAAGGGGATTCGTAAATAGACATAAGTTGGCCACCCAAGTCCTTAAGACCCCCATGTTAGTAAGTTCCCCGGGAGCGGAGTATATGGCACATCAGGGATGTTTTCAGACACCATTGGTCATTGGACGCCATGTTTTCCCCTCAGACCTGATAGTTTTGGAGTCACAAGGATTGGATGTGATACTAGGTATGGATTGGCTATCGATGTATGGAGGGAACATCGATTGTGCCAGTAAGACTATTTTGCTTACCACCCCGGAGGGAAAAAGGATCAAGTATATATCTAGGCATTCGCCTAGATGGACACAAGTACATTCTCTCACGGGAGTTGCTCAGGAGGAAGTGCCTGTAGTAAAGGATTACCCGAATGTATTTCTAGTGGAGCTACCAGCCATGCCGCCGGATAGGGATATTGAGTTTTTGATAGAGCTATTACCTGGCACCGGACCAATATCGAAGAGACCGTATCGGATGCCAGCAAATGATCTGGAGGAGATCAAGAAGCAGATTAAGGAGTTATTGGAAAAAGGATTTATACGACGAAGTTCATCACCTTGGGGAGCCCCAGTGCTTTTGCTCGAGAAGGATGGATCCTTAAGAATGGTCGTTGATTATCATGCACTGAGTGAAGTGACCATTAAGAATAAGTACCCGCTGCCGATGATCAATGATTTGTTTGACCAACTTCAAGGAGCTAAAGTAGTTTCCAAGATCGATCTACGATACGGATACCACCAATTGAAGATCTGAGAGAAGGATATACCTAAGACAGCCTTCACCACAAGGTATGGGCTATATGAGTATACGGTTATGTCATTTGGATTGACTAACGCCCCTGCCTATTTCATGAGTATTATGAATAAGGTGTTCTGATGTAGGGTGGAACCCTAATCAGCAGATCTTTCACGAACGGAGGTTATTCCACAACAAACACGGAGAACACAAGGAAGAAACGGAGGAATACACGAGGAGAAACACTCAAATCAACACGAATACGGTCACACAAGTGCTAGATCCACGATACATATCAAGATACACGGTCCATAATCAACAACGGTGGTACAAAGATAGTCTTCTCCCGGAGGAGGTCTTGGATATCCCTTGGGATCTTCCCCGATGTGGAGGTCTTGAATCCGAGGTGGATCTTCTCCGAAGAGGCCGCGGTCTCGTAGGAGAGAATCCACAGAGGTGTCTATGATGAGCTATCTAAAAGCTACCTCGAAAGGAGGGAAGTCAATGAGTATATATTACATGAGTTGTCGCCGTCGGGGCGGACATCCGCTAGTTACCGGACGTCCGGAGGTTCCGGAGGGACCGGACGTCCGGTAATCCTCGGATTTCCGCTATTTAGCTTCTGTGGTCGTTGTCACGGACGTCCGGTGGCTTCCGGTCGTCCGGTCGTCTGGGTGTTGCCGGTCGTCCGGTGGACGCCGGTCGTCCGGTGCCTGGGAGTTGCCGGTCGTCCGGTGTAGGCCGGACGTCCGGTGCCTGTAGCATCTTCAGCCTTCCTTCTTCTTGTTTCCGGCACTTGTCGAACTCGCCGTCTTGACCATTGTGCAGAGCTGTCCCATGGCCTTCATCCAAGTACCTGAGTATGCACAGAGTTCCTGATGAGGGTAGAAGCCATGTCTCCTGTGAATCTGAGGGATGTCGAGAGAGGAGGGAAGTCACCTCGGTCTCGAGAGCTCTTGCACGGGCTCGAGTCATTGGTCCTTTGGGCACTTGGTGAGGCGATGAAAGGTCCATGGGGGTGACCTTAGGATGCTCCGCATCATCTCCCCTCCCTTGGGAAAGATCCGACCTCGGATCGAAATCTTCATCACCATAGAAAGGAGATAGGTCCTTGACGTTGAAAGTATCGCTCACGGAGTACTTGTCTCGTGGGATGTCGATCTTGTAGGCGTTGTCGTTGTAGCGTTCTAGCACCTTGAAGGGTCCGTCGGCGCGAGGTAGTAGTTTGGACTTGCGCTCGTGTGGGAAACGGTCCTTGCGAAGATGAAGCCAAACAAGATCTCCCGGTTGGAACACCATTGGTGCCTTGTTGACGTTGAGCTTGTTGGCGAGACGATGGACTTGTCGCTCGATAATTGCCCTTGTATCTTCGTGCACCTTCTTGAGATAGCTTGCTCGTGCACTTGCGTCCATGTTGATGCGCTCTTGTAGAGGTAGAGGTAGGATGTCCAATGGGGACAACGGGTTGAATCCGTAGACAACCTCGAAGGGGGACTTGCCGGTAGTCGAATGTCTTGCGCGGTTGTAGGCGTACTCGGTGATGGGCAAGCATTGCTCCCATTCCTTGATGTTCTTCTTGATCAACACACGAAGAAGCATGGAAAGCGTGCGGTTCGTCACCTCCGTTTGGCCGTTGGTTTGTGGATGGTACGCCTAAGAGAAGAGTAACTTGATTCCGAGTTTGGAACATAGGGTTTTCCAAAAGTAGCTCAAGAACTTGACGTCCCGGTCCGACACGATCGTTTTGGGCACGCCGTGTAGACGAATGACCTCCCTACAAAAGAGATTGGCAACATGTGAAGCATCGTCTATCTTGTTACAAGGAATGAAATGAGCCATTTTAGAGAATCTATCTACCACAACTAACACGGAATCTTTGCCATTTTGAGTCCTAGGCAACCCAAGTACAAAATCCATGCTTATGTCTTCCCATGGATGGTATGGAATAGGAAGAGGCATGTAAAGACCATGAGATTGAGCTTTGGACTTAGCTTTGCGGCGTGTAGGACATCGATTGGTGAGGCGTGAGACGTCACGGAGCATCTTGGGCCAAAAATAGTTCTTAGAGAGGGTAGCAAACGTCTTGTCGTGTCCAAAGTGTCCCATGAGTCCTCCTCCATGAGATTCCTGCAAAAGGAGCAAACGAAGCGAAGACTCGGGAATGCAAAGTTTGTTAGCTCTCATAAGATATCCATCCTTTAGGTAGTAACGTTCCCAAGAAGTGTGAGTCAAGCACTTAGCATAAGCATTTACAAAGAAAGGATCATGCTCATATAAATCTTTTATGTGCTCAAAGCCAATCACATTCAATTCAAGTTGTGTTACAAGCATGCATTTTCGTGAAAGCACGTCCGCCACAACATTTTCTTTTCCTTTGATGTACTTGATGACATAGGGAAAAGACTCAATGAACTCACTCCATTTAGCATGATGCTTGTTCAACTTAGTTTGACCCTTGAGATACTTGAGAGTCTCATGGTCCGTATGAAGAATGAATTCATGAGGTCTAAGATAGTGTTCCCAAACACGTAAAACTCTCACCAAGGCATAAAGCTCTTTATCATAAATGGGATAGTTAAGTTGCGCTCCGGATAGCTTCTCGCTAAAGTACGCAATTGGGCGCTTTTCTTGCATTAGCACGCCACCTATGCCGGTACCACTGGCGTCACAATGAATCTCAAAAGGTTTATCAAAGTTTGGTAGGGCTAGAAGTGGTGCGTGGGTAAGCAAGCTTTTTAGCTCATTGAACGCGGTGTCTTGCGAAGGACCCCATATGAAGGGTGCGTTCTTCTTGCTCAAGGCGTGTAGAGGCATAGCAATAGTGCTAAAGTCCTTCACAAAACGTCGGTAGAAACCGGCTTGACCAAGGAAACTACGCACTTGCATGAGATTTGTTGGTTGAGGCCAAGTTTTAATTGCTTCAATTTTAGTTTCATCAACGTGAACACCTTGTGAAGAAACGCCAAATCCTAGGAAAACAACCTTGTCAACGCCAAAGGTGCATTTCTCCATATTAGCATATAAGCGCTCTTTCCGAAGGGTTTGTAAAACCAAACGGATGTGTGTCACATGGTCCTCTAGCGTCTTGCTAAAAACGAGGATATCATCAAAGTAGACCACTACAAAGACACCGATGTAGGGTCGAAGGCAAAAATGCATAAGACGCATAAATGAGCCGGGTGCTTCCGATAAGCCCATTGTCATAACAAGCCATTCATATAACCCAAACTTGGTTTTGAAAGCCGTTTTCCATTCATCACCCTCTTGAATGCGAATTTGGTAGTAACCACTTTTAAGATCAATTTTCGAAAAGATGGTGGCACCGCATAATTCATCAAGCATGTCGTCTAAGCGTGGGATAGGATAACGGTATCTAACGGTGATAGCATTTATGTGTCGACAATCGAAGCACATGCGAAAACTTCCATCTTTCTTAGGCATGAGAATAACCGGAATGGCACAAGGGCTTAAGCTTTCACGTACATGACCTTTGTCGATGAGTTTTTGCACTTGCCGTTGTATCTCCTTTGTTTCCTCGGGGTTGACGCGGTAGTGAGCCTTGTTTGGAAGTGGTGCGCCGGGTATGAGGTTGATGCGGTGTTCGATTCCGCGAAGTGGAGGTAGACCCGGAGGTAGCTCATCGGGAAAGACGTCCGAGAATTCCTGCAACAATTGAGACAACACTAAAGGTAGAGGTGGTGAAGTGTTAGTAGGTTTGGCTTCCCCTTTGCATAGAAGCACAAGGTGAAAGACACTCGATGGGTTCTCACACACTTCTCTCATCTCACTTTTGGTGGCAAATAGCACTAGTTGCTTCTTGTCGCTCATCGTGGAGTCGCTCATATTTGGCTTGTGGCTCTCACTCTCTTTTTGGTGGCTCACTCTCTCACCATTCTCTCCATGATGGTTGGTAGGTAAATGCTTGTCGGCGGCTACTTGACTTGGATGGTCGGAGCACGAATTCCTTGCCCTTCATCTTGAAGCTATAATGATTTGTCCGTCCATTGTGTGTGACTCCACGATCATATTGCCATGGACGTCCAAGAATAAGGTGGCACACGGACATGGGGATCACATCACATTCAAGAGTGTCCTCGTAGGCGCCTATCTTGAAAGAGACTTGCATGGTGTGCTCGACTCGAAGAATTCCAGGGTCGTTGAGCCACTAGACCTTGTAGGGGTGAGGATGCTTCGTCTTGACCAATTGAAGCTTGTCGCGTAGCTCTTTGCTTGCCAAGTTGTGACAACTTCCTCCATCGATGATAACCTTGACGGAGCGTCCATTGATGCCGGCCTTGGTATGGAAAATGTGACATCGTTGGTCGTCATCTTGTTGGTGTTGGAGTGGCAAGACCTTGGAGACAACAAGATTGGGGCTTGAGTCATTGTCGCAAAACACTTGATGGTCTTCTTCTTCATTCACTTAGCGATGCATAGCGACATGCTCAAGTGCTTCCATCTCATCATCGCTCATGGAGTCATAAGATCCGTCATCATTGATGATCATGGTGCGAACGGTCTTGCACTCAAATGACTTGTGGCCTCGTCCTTGGCACTTGAAGCATTTGATGGAGCTCCTCTTGTTGTTGTCTTCGGTTGGAGTTGTAGACGATGAAGCTCTAGGCTTGAAGTTGTTGGTAGAAGGTGGACGACTCGATGTAGTCGCATTCTTGTAGCTTGAATTGTCGCCGAAGTTTGTAGATGGCTTGGTAGAGGTAGGAGGAGTAGCCGAAGTCGTTGAAGCTTGATTGTAGGAGCCAAAGTTCTTGGAGTTGAACTTGGAGTACTTGTAGTCCTCTTGAACTTGTTGCTCCGCTTTGGTTGCTTGATGTACTAGCTCGAGGAGATTGTTGTATGGTTGGAAGTCCGCAATCTTCTTGATGGGATAGTTGAGTCCATTCAAGAATCTCGCCATTGATTGCTCTTCATCTTCCGTGATGTTGGCTCTTATCATGGCAATCTCCATCTCCTTGTAGTATTCTTCAACGGACTTGGTACCTTGCTTGAGGAGTTGTAGCTTCTTGAACAAGTCACGATTGTAGTGTGTTGGCACAAAGCGTGCTCTCATGACTTCCTTCATTTGAGCCCAAGTGGTGATAGGAGGTTCGCCTTTTGCTTCTCTTTGCTCTATGATTTGCTCCCACCAAATGAGAACATAGTCTTGGAACTCAAGGGATGCCATTGCGATCTTCTTCTCTTCATCGAAGTTATGAAGGCGAAAGATCTTGTCAACCTTCAATGCCCATGAGAGATAGTCTTCGGGATCAATGCTTCCGGAAAACTTTGGCATGGTGAACTTGAGCTTCCCGTAGCGATGCTCTTCATTGTTTCCATGCCTATTGGGAGGGCGTTCTTGATTTTGTCGATTGGCAATATCACGTTGCTCTTGCCGAGCTTGTTGTTCTTGTTGGGGTTGTTGCTCTTGCCGCGCTTGAGGAGGAGCTTCTTCTTGCATTCTTGCTTGATGGAGTCTCTCTTGCATCTCATCACGAAGGAAATCCTCGTCTTGACGAGTGTGTCGAGTGCGGGCTGCCACATTGCGATGTGCATCGCGTAATGCTCGTTGCGCCTCCCTAGCTTGAGCTTCTCGAAGGTGTTGTGCTTGGTGGTTAGCCTCGGTGTCTTGTTCTTCTTGATATTGACGTGCTCGCTCTTGTTGTTGTTGGCGTAGTCATTGCCGTTCTTGTGCTTGCTCAAGTGTAGCTTGGTTTTGACGACGTCAGCTTTCTTGCTCGTCAAATAGCTCTTGTGAACTCGTGTTATGAAGAGGCTGCCGGTTGTCATGTCGAGCTTGAAGTGCGGCTTGACGAAGAGTGTTGGACGTAGGGGTACTTGAGTCTTGCATGTAGTCGGAATGTCGACTTGAGCGGCTTCTTCTTTGAGAGGATGTGGAAGAAGAACGTTAGTTGACTATCAATGTCCGGAGCTCGTTGAATTGAGTAGACATGTTGGTGTTGATGATGTCGAATTGCTCTTTTGTTCTTGCTTCAAATTGGCGCGCGTCCTCGGCGACTTGACCAATGTACTCGCGCATAGCTTCACTTTCTTGATGTAGAGCTCGTTGGACACCGAAGAGATGTAGTTTGGTGACGTAGTTGTTCGCTTCTTGAGGATCGTCGAAGATCGGGTTGGAAGATGTACTTGGCCTATCCATCATCACACGCAAGTATGTAAGTGGGAGAAAGGAGAAGACAATACCAAATGTACCTTAACCGAAGTTGAAAATGGATCAATGATCACTCAATAATGTAACCCGGAAATAGCACTATTGGTACCACTTTGTGTCGATTCTCACACCTACACAAGTAAAGCTTTGAGAGGAGCTTGGTTAGGATGGTGGCAATCAATTCAATGCAATCGTCAAAGTGACTCAAGAATGTTGAAAATGGTTTACAATTTGCTCATGCAACAAGTAGATCACTAGCAAGGTAGCACACGGAACACACGCATGGATAGATAAAGGTGGTTGTGCAACCAAGGGTGAGCGAAAAATGTGGAAACCACGAAAAATGCTCGTGTTGGACAACACTAGAGAGACGCTAACTGATTGCTTAATAGGCGGATACGCACTTGTGCACGACCTATAAGAGGCAAAACGTAACGACTATCTATCACAAGTATGCTATGAGTGTATGATGTGCCGATGCTTGAGCACAAGATGATGTATTGCTATCTCATATGATCTCTTTTGATGCAAGGCATATGATGCTATTGTCCTTTTGCTTATAAGCTTTGGTTGGCTCTTTTGCTTAAAATCTTGTGAGCTCTTTCTTTGGATACTTATGCATGATTCTCGTATCAAGGTAGCTATTGTGTATGCGGATCACTCTTGTGGCACACGGAGATATGATGATATGGTATGCAATATCTATGACTATCACTAATGTGCACAAGTGTCGTGGCCCGGCAATACTCAAATGGCTAGTCTCAATGGGAAAGCTACGCAAAGATGGTCCATAGGGTGACAATGCAATTGCAAGGTAGAATGAACAAAGTGTCGTTGATGTTACCGTCCTTGCTGAAGTTGAGCGATGGTGTTGTCGAAGTCGTGCCGTTCCAAGGTAGCCTAAACATCCAAGGAAATGGTGAAACCACAACTCATGTATCCAAGGCAAAGGGAGACAAGATGTTCCAAATTGTAGCGGTTAATCGATGGTGGTTGCGGAAGTGGTGGTGGAATGGGAAGGTAGGTGGTAGCGGAAGGTGGTACGGAACTGAACAAATTCAGCTTCGTCAGGGATCGTCGGACGTCCGGAAGTGGCCGGTCGTCCGGTCGGTCGGAAGCGGTCGGACGTCCGGTAAGTTCCGGAAATCCGGTAATAGTTTCTGTTGGTGGGGTTCCGGTCGTCCGGTGTTTAGCGGACGTCCGGTGTCTCGAGAGGTGCCGGACGTCCGGTAAGCGTCGGTCGTCCGGTAGGTCTGGGGCTAGGGTCGAAGGATCCGTGAACAAATTGGTCAAACTTGCCCGAATTCGTGGAAGAAAATCGGTGAGAAGGTGGGGAAAAGCTAGATCCTCTCGTGGTACAGCAAATCCATGGAACAAAGTCAACAAAATCTTGCCAAATCAACATATCACAAAAAACATTGGGGCTATTTTTGTGGGGAATTTTCGAAATTGGGAAGAACACAACAAAAACAAGCTAGAAAACAGGGTGTGGGGCTCCAAATTCGTGATCAACCTATGCTCTGGATACCAAAGATGATGTAGGGTGGAACCCTAATCAGCAGATCTTTCACGAACGGAGGTTATTCCACAACAAACACGGAGAACACAAGGAAGAAACGGAGGAATACACGAGGACAAACACTCAAATCAACACGAATACGGTCACACAAGTGCTAGATCCACGATACATATTGAGATACACGGTCCATAATCAACAACGGTGGTACAAAGATAGTCTTCTCCCGGAGGATGTCTTGGATATCCCTTGGGATCTTCCCCGATGTGGAGGTCTTGAATCCGAGGTGGATCTTCTTCGAAGAGGCCGCGGTCTCGTAGGAGAGAATCCACAGAGGTGTCTATGATGAGCTATCCAAAAGCTACCTTGAAAGGAGGGAAGTCAACGAGTATATATTACATGAGTTGTCGCCGTCGGGGCGGACGTCCGCTGGTTACCGGACGTCCGGAGGTTCCGGAGGGACCGGACGTCCGGTAATCCTCAGATTTCCGCTATTTAGCTTCTGTGGTCGTTGTCACGGACGTCCGATGGCTTCCGGTCGTCCGGTCGTCTGGGCGTCGCTGGTCGTCCGGTGCCTGGGAGTTGCCGGTCGTCCGGTGTAGGCCGGACGTCCGGTGCCTGTAGCATCTTCAGCCTTCCTTCTTCTTGTTTCCGGCACTTGTCGAACTCGCCGTCTTGACCATTGTGCAGAGCTGTCCCGTGGCCTTCATCCAAGTACCTGAGTATGCACAGAGTTCCTGATGAGGGTAGAAGCCATGTTTCCTGTGAATCCGAGGGATGTCGAGAGAGGAGCGAAGTCACCTCAGTCTCGAGAGCTCTTGCATGGGCTCGAGTCATTGGTCCTTTGGGCACTTGGTGAGGCGATGAAGGGTCCATGGGGATGACCTTAGGATGCTCCGCATCATGTTCATGGAGTTCTTGGATAAGTTTGTCGTGGTATTCATTGATGATATTTGGGTGTACTCGAATAACGAAGAGGAACACGCTGAGCATTTGCGTTTGGTACTGGAGAAGCTCAGAGAACATCAGTTGTACGCCAAGTTTAACAAATGCGAGTTTTGGTTGAAGAAAGTTGCATTCCTAGGGCATGTTATATCAGGAGTAGGTATAGCAGTGGACCCCGTCAAAGTGCACGCAGTCACTGAGTGGTTGGCACCCACCTCAGTTGGAGAGATCCGCAGTTTTCTTGGACTCGCAGGATATTACCGGAGATTCATAGAGAATTTCTCCAAGATTGCGAAGCCCATGATGACATTGTTGAAGAAAGACACAAAGTTTCATTGGACTGAAGAGTGCGAAAAAAGTTTCCAGGAGTTGAAGAAATGGTTAACGACAGCCCCAATGCTGATCTTGCCAGATATACGCAAGGATTTCCAAGTGTACTGCGACGCCTCACGCTTAGGACTTGGAGGAGTACTCATGCAAGATGGAAGAGTTGTTTCTTATGCATCTCGTCAACTTCGACCGCACGAGTTGAATTATGCGACACGTGATTTGGTGCTAGCAGCAGTTGTGCATGCGCTCAAAACTTGGAGACATTTCCTTATTGGAAATCGTTGTGATGTGTACACGGATCACAAGAGTTTGAAGTACATTTTCACTCAGAAGGAGCTGAACCTCAGACATAGGAGATGGTTGGAGCTTATAAAATATTATGATATGAAGCTACACTATCACCTTGGAAAGGCCAATGTCATTGCAGACGCTTTGAGCCGAAAGAGTTATGCAAATACCCTGGTGACGGGAGGATTGCCAAAGGAGTTAGCAGAAGATCTCAGGGAACTTCATTTGGAGATAGTTCCTAGAGGTTTTGTTGCAACATTGGAGGTTCAGTCAATGTTGTTGGGAAAGATACGAGAAGCCCAGAAGGATGACAAAGAGATTGCCGAGATAAGGGAGAAGATGAGTGAAGGAAAAGCCAAGGGTTTTCGTGAGGACGAACACGACACCTTGTGGTTTGAGGATCGAATCTATGTGCCCAAGAACGCCGAAATCAGGAAGTTGATACTACAGGAAGCACATGATTCGCCATACTCGATACACCCCGGAAACACCAAAATGTATTTGGATTTGAAGGAACGTTTCTGGTGGACGGGAATGAAGAAGGATATTGCCGAGTATGTAGCCGTATGTGATGTATGCCAGAGAGTGAAGGCAGAGCATCAGAAGCCAGCAGGATTGCTACAGCCTATGCCGATATCCGAATGGAAGTGGGATAAGCTTGGCATGGACTTTATCACCGGATTGCCCAGGACCAAATCAGGATATGACTCAATCTGGGTAGTAGTGGATCGCTTGACCAAAGTAGCCCACTTTATCCCCGTGAAAACCACGTATACCAGTGCGAAGTTGGCCAAGATATATATGACCAGGATCGTATGTCTGCATGGAGTTCCGAGGACCATTGTATCAGATAGAGGAACACAGTTCACCTCAAAGTTTTGGCATCAGTCACACCAAACTTTGGGAACGAGGCTGGAATTCAGTACAGCTTTTCATCCACAGACAGATGGATAAACCGAGAGATTTAATCAGATTCTGGAGGACATGTTGAGAGCTTGTGCGCTAGATTATGGATCTAGTTGGGATGACAATTTGACATACGCGGAGTACTCATACAACAATAGTTACCATGCCAGTTTGAAGATGGCACCGTTCGAAGCATTGTATGGGAGGAGATGCTGAACACCGTTGATGTGGGATGAAGTCGGAGACCGTCAGTTATTTGGACCAGATCTGATCAAATAGTCAGAAGAGAAGGTTAAGCTGATTTGAGATAGGCCGAAGGTAGCTCAGTCCACGCAGAAGAGTTATGCAGACTCGAAGCGCAAGGAGGTAGCCTACGAAATCGGAGACAGAGCATACCTGAGAGTGTCGCCTCTGCGAGGAGTTAAACGTTTCGGAGTTACGGGAAAGTTGGCCCCGAGATTTGTGGGACCATACCGTATTTTGGAACGCATGGGAGAGGTTGCCTACAAGTTGGAGTTACCCGAAGGATTGTCAGGAGTGCACGATGTGTTTCACGTTTCTTAGCTTAAGAAGTGTCATGCAGAGATGGCCGATATTCCTTTAAGAGACACAGTACCCCTGGAAGCAATTTAGTTGGATAGTGATCTGACTTACGAGGAGAAACCCGTCAAGATTCTCGAGTTTTCGAGCAGAGTCACCCACAGTAAGGTTATCAAATTTAGCAAAGTTCAGTGGGGTCACCACACCGAGGAAGAAGCCACCTGGGAACGAGAGGACGATCTACGCACGGACCACCCACACCTGTTCTCTAGCCAAGCCGAATCTCGAGGGCGAGATTCATTCTAAGGGGGGTATGTTTGTAACATCCCAAATTTTTGATTTGGAATGCTATACATAGATCATATTGCATTGCATATTTTATTGCATTTTGTGCATGGCAATCCTCGAAAATTTTAAGCAACTCAAGGACCTACAGAGAGAGTTGGGAATTCTACCGTTTTCGTATTTGAGTTTTCTCGAATACCGGTACGGGGATCACGTTGGTTTTAATTATTTTTCTCTCCTAAAAATATTTCTTAATAAAACATATGAGCGGAGATAATATGTCTTCTCCAAAATAAAAGAAATATTGGAGGAACAATATTAAAATCACTTTTGGATTTTATTCGGACTTATTTGCGATTTTATTTGCATAGGAAAAATGCGCGTTTTTAAAAATTGCATTTAGGTCCGGGAAAAATGTTCACTTTGTCCTAAATATTCTTAGAGGACGGTGAAAATTTATTTCGGAATTTTTGGAGTCCGTTTAGTATTTACTTCGTCTATTTTAGTGCGTCACGACTCTTTAAAAAAAAGGAAACCGACCTTGGGCCGTGTCCGACCAGGACACCTTAGCCCGACAGGCCTTTAAAAGGCAAGGCCCGAACCGAGCCGCCCAGCCCGCCAACCCCGCACCCAAAACCCTAACACTGCCCCCGGCCCGCCACCGCCTCCGCCAGCCGCCGCGCCGCCCATAGCCGCCGCCGCCGGCTACTGCGCCGCCGTAGCCGCCACGCCACCCACGCCACCCGCCGTCGTCGGAGACCGCCGCCGCTGCCACCGCCGTTCTCGCCGGAGTTCGTCAACCCGAGGTAGCTGCCGTTTTTTCGTAAAAACCGTTCAGTTTTTTGTAAAGCCCTAGATCCGTTTTTTTAGATCGGTTTGTTTTCTTCTTCTTCGGTTTAGTTAGATAGCGGACATTCGTTCGTACGTTTGTTTTAACGAACGTTGTTCGCCCGTTAGTTACAAACAGCGAACGTTCGTTCGTTAGCCTGTTCGTCAGTTTTCTTTTTCGGGGCTTTTTCCGCGATTATTTTCGATTGCGATTTCTGCCCCGACCTTGTTTTTAGTTTTTTTTTCGCTCGAGAGTCGGAATTAGGCGATTCAAAAGCCCGGATCTTCGTCTCGAAGCCCTCTTTCCGTTTAACAAAATTGAACAAGGTTTTGCTACTGTAAAATTTGACCTTAAATCAATTTAGTAAACGGATCTTGTTTCTTTCGCAGTTTGAGTTTCGTTGCTCCGTTTGATTTGATTATTTTTGCAAACCGGAGTTCTTAAGCTGAACTTTCCGGTTAGATCTTCTTATTTTGAGTTCTGTTTGTGCATCTTTGCTTGATTGCTTATGTATTCTATTGTTTGCTTGCGATATAATTCCCGGAGTGCGAAGCGTGCTACTACGAGTCTCTAGGTTTTGCGAATCATCAGCAAGGCAAGTTACACTTTGATCATACCCTTTATTACCCAGTTTTTATGCATTAGATCAAACTTTCACACATTGCATGAGTAGGATCTCTTAACTTGTGGGTCTAGGAAGTAGATTGAGGTAGAACCTTTTACCTGCGTTATTTTCAAACCCTTGGGAGTTACTTCTACGTTATGCTTAGGTTGCCATGCTATGCTCGTAGACGTGGTTTGGGTTTGAGTGAAATCCATGATAGATGTGAGTTGTTAATTAATGGTTCAACTTAAGGTGGCTACTTGAATACACATCTGGGTGGATTGGTTGCAGGGCACCTGGAGAATCCAGTGTTGTCCTAGGAAATCTCGGAGGAACCGTGTGATTATCCTATGGAATGCCACCCAGGCTCAAAGGGATCATAAAACTATTCATGCTAGAAACTTCCGTGTGCAGCAACAATGCCATTATGAGCTCTGGCATAGTATGAGTAAGTTGTGTGAGCTCTTTCAGTGGTGGACTAGCAGATGTAGGGGAAAGTAGGTGTACCGGTACACCCGGGGTAAAGAGTAAATGCTTCTGAAAGACTGTGTCCCGGACACTGTTTCTCAAACACCATGCAGTGCGAGAAATCCAACGAGGAGATCGAGTCTTGTGGGGAAAAGTGCGCAAACCTCTGCAGAGTGTACAAACTAATCATGATTAGCCGTGTCCCCGGTTATGGACAATCTTGAGTATCTGGTACTTGAATTATTGATTGATCTCATCACTCTAAAATTATTTTGTTGAGTTAATGATGACTACTTTAATTGGGATTGAGTTGGAGGTACCTTCTCAATGATGTTTCAACTACCATGATAGTTAAAACAAAATTTATTCCTTTGTTGTAGGGAAAAATTGGCTTTACGCAAAAACTTTAACCCTAGAGTCTCCACCAGCCAAATATGCATATAGTGTTAGCCTTTATTCTGTTACTTGCTCTACTGTGTTATCTTGCCAGCATATTCCATGTGCTGACCCATTTCGGGCTGCAACATGGTATATTGCAGACTTTTCAGATGAGGAGTAAGACGTGCTAGGTCGTTTGTCATGCACTCAGCTATGCCGTTGGAGTTGATGGACCAACTTATCTTCCAAGCCATAGACTTTGTTAGATGGCCTTAAGCCATAGACTTTTGTAATAAGTTTTCTTTTGAGACATTCGATGTAATAAGTGTGTGATTGCCACTCTGTTATAAATCCTTCATGTACTGTGTGTGTCAGCATTACCGATCCAGGGATGACACTGAAACACAGAGACTTCGGTCCATTCGGATCGTGGTCTCAACAACACCCAAGAGTAATAAGGTGTGATCATGTTTTGCTTGTGAGAGAAGTTTAGTCAACGGGTCTGTCACAATCAGATTCGTATGTATTTCGCAAATTTCTATGTCTATAATGCTCTGCATGGAGCTACTCTAGCTAATTGCTCCCACTTTCAATATGCATCCAGATTGATACTTGGAGTCATCTGGATTGGTGTCAAAGCTTGCATCGACGTAACTCTTTACGATGAACTCTTTATCACCTCCATAACCGAGAAATATTTCCTTAGTTATCTAGTAACTAAGGATAATTTTGACTGTTGTCCAGTGATCTACTCCTGGATCGCTTTTGTACCTCCTTGCCAAACTCATGGCAAGGTACACAACTGGTTTGGTACACAACATGGTATACTTTAAAGAGCCTATGGCTGAGGCATAGGGAATGACTTTCATTCTTTCTCTATCTTCTGCCGTGGTCGGGTTTTGAATCTTACTCAACTTCATACCTTGCAACACATGCAAGAACTCTTTCTTTGACTGTTCCATTTTGAACTACTTCAAAAAACTTATCAAGGTATGTACTCATTGAAAAAACTTATCAAGCGTCTTTATCTATCTCTATAGATCTATGATGGTTAATATGTAAGCAGCTTCACCGAGGTCTTTCTTTGAAAAACTCCTTTCAAACACACCTTTATGCTTTCCAAAAAAATTCTACATCATTTCCGATAGACAATATGTCATTCACATATACTTATCAGAAAGGCTGTAGTTCTCCCACTCACTTTCTTGTAAATACAGGCTTCATTGCAAGTCTTTATAAAACAATATGCTTTGATCAACTTATCAAAGCATATATTCCAACTCCGAAATGCTTGCAGTAGTCCATAGATGCCTCGCTGGAGCTTGCACACTTTGTTAGCACCTTTAGGATCGACGAAACCTTCTGGTTGCATCATAGACAACTCCTCTTTGAGATATCCATTCAGGAATGCAGTTTTGACATCCATTTGCCAGATTTCATAATAATAAAATATTAAAATGTGGCAATTGCTAACATGATTCAGACAGACTTAAGCATCGCTACGGGTGAGAAAGTCTCATCGTAGTCAACTCCTTGAACTTGTCGAAAACCTTTCGCAACAAGTCGAGCTTTGTAGACAGGAACATTACCATCGGCGTCGGTCTTTCTCTTGAAGATCCATTTATTTCAATTGCTTGCCGATCATCGGGCAAGTCAACCAAAGTCCACAGTTTGTTCTCATACATGGATCCCATCTCAGATTTCATGGCCTCAAGCCATTTTGCGGAATCTGGGCTCATCATCGCTTCCTCATAGCTCGTAGGTTAATCATGGTCTAGTAACATGACTTCCAGAACTGGGTTGCCGTACCACTCTGGTGCAGAACGTACTCTGGTTGATCTACGAAGTTCAGCAGAAACTTGATCTGAAGTTTCATGATCATCATCATTAGCTTCCTCACTAATTGGTGTAGGAATCACTGGAACTAGTTTATGTGATGTACTACTTTCCAATTCGGGAGAAGGTACAATTACCTCATCAAGTTCCACTTTCCTCCCACTCACTTCTTTCGAGAGAAACTCCTTCTCTAGAAAGGATCCATTCTTAGCAACGAATATCTTGCCTTCGGATCTGTGATAGAAGGTGTACCCAACAATCTCCTTTGGGTATCCTATGAAGACACATTTCTCCGACTTTGGTTCGAGCTTATCAGGTTGAAGCATTTTCACATAAGCATCGCAACCACAAACTTTAAGAAACGACAACTTTGGTTTCTTGCCAAACCTCAGTTCATAAGGCGTCGTCTCAACGGATTTGGATGGTGCTCTATTTAATGTGAATGTAGCTGTCTCTAATGCATAACCCAAAACGATAGTGGTAAAATCGGTAAGAGACATCATAGATCACACCATATCTAATAAAGTGCGGTTACGACGTTCGGACACACCATTATGCTGTGGTGTTCCGGGTGGCGTGAGTTGTGAAACTATTCCACATTGTTTCAAATGAAGACCAAACTCGTAACTCAAATATTCGCCTCCACGATCAGATTGTAGAAACTTTATTTTCTTGTTACGATGATTCTCTACTTCACTCTGAAATTCTTTGAACTTTTCAAATGTTTCAGACTTGTATTTCATCAAGTAGATATACCCATATCTGCTCAAATCATCAGTGAAGGCCAGAAAATTACGATACTTGCCGCGAGTCTCAACACTCATCGGTCCACATACATCAGTATGTATGATTTGCAATAAATCAGTTGCTCGCTCCATTGTTCCAGAGAACGGAGTTTTAGTCATCTTGCCCATGAGGCATGGTTCGCAAGCACCAAGTGATTCATAATCAAGTGATTCCAAAAGTCCATCACTATGGAGTTTCTTCATGCGCTTTACACCAATATGACCTAAACGGCAGTGCCATAAATAAGTTGCACTATCATTATTAACCTTGCATCTTTTGGCTTCAATATTATGAATATGTGTATCACTACGGTCAAGATCCAACAAACTATTTTCATTGGGTGTATGACCATCGAAGGCTTTATTCATGTAAATAGAATAACAATTATTCTATGACTTTAAATGAATAATCGTATTGCAACAAACATGATCAAATCATATTCATGCTCAACGCAAATGCCAAATAACATTTATTTAGGTTCTACACTAATCCCAAAAGTATAGGGAGTGTGCGATGGTGATCATATCAATCTCGGAACCACTTCCAACACACATCGTCACTTCACCTTTAACTAGTCTCAGTTCATTCTGCAACTCTCGTTTTGAGTTACTAATTTTAGCAACTGAACTAGTATCAAATACCCAGGGTTGCTATGAACACTAGTAAAATACACATCAATAATCTGTATATCAAATATACCTTTGTTCACTTTGCCATCCTTCTTATCCGCCAAGTATCTAGGGCAGTTCCACTTCCAGTGACCATTTCCTTTGCAGTAGAAGCACTTAGTTTCAGGCTTGGGTTTAGCTTTGGGTTTCTTCACGGGAGTGACAACTTGCTTGTCATTCTTCTTGAAGTTTCCCTTCTATCCCTTTGCCCTTTGCTTGAAACAAGTAGTCTCGTTAACCATCAACACTTAATGCTCTTTCTTGATTTCTACCTTCACCGATTTCAGCATCGCGAAGAGCTCGGGAATTACTTTCGTCATCCCTTGCATATTATAGTTCATCACGAAGTTCTACTAACTTGGTGACAGTGTCTAGATAACTTTGTCAATTACTATCTTATCTGGAAGATTAACTCCCACATGATTCAAGCAATTGTAGTACCCAGACAATCTGAGCACATGCTCACTGGATGAGCTTTTCTCCTCCATCTTGTAGGCAATGTACTGTTAGAGGTCTTATACCTCTCGACACGGGCATGAGTATGAAATACTAATTTCAACTCTTGGAACATCTCATATGCTCCGTGGCGTTCAAAACCTTTTTGAAGTCCCGGTTCTAAGCCGTAAAGCATGGTGCGCTAAACTATTAAGTAGACATCATATTGAGCTTTGCCAAACGTTCATAACGTTTGCATCTGCTCTTGCAATAGATTTTTCACCTAGCGGTGCATCAAGGACATAATACTTCTGTGCAGCAATGAGGATAATTCTCAGATCACGGACCTAATCGCATCATTGCTACTAACATCTTTCAACTTAGTTTTTCTCGAGGAACATATCAAAAACATATGGGAGCTATAACGCGAGCTATTGATCTACAACATAATTTGCAAATACTATCAGGACTAAGTTCATGATAAATTAAAGTTCAATTAATCAAATTACTTGAGAACTCCCACTTAGATAGACATCTCTCTAATCATCTAAGTGATCACGTGATCCATATCAACTAAACCATGTCCGATCATCACGTGAGATGGAGTAGTTTTCAATGGTGAACATCTTATGTTGATCATATATACTATATGATTCACGCTCGACCTTTCGGACTCTAGTGTTCCGAGGCCATATCTGCATATGCTAGGCTCATCAAGTTTAACCCGAGTATTCTGCATGTGCAAAACTGGCTTACACATGTTGTATGTGAACGTAGAGCTTATCACACCCGATCAGCACGTGGTGTCTCGGCACGACGAACTTTCGCAATGGTGCATACTCAGGGAGAACACCTATACCTTGAAATTTAGTGAGAGATCATCTTATAATGATACCGTCGATCTAAGCAAAATAAGATGCATAAAAGATAAACATCACATGCAATCAATATAAGTGATATGATATGGCCATCATCATCTTGTGCCTTTGATCTCCATCTCCAAGACACCGTCATGATCACCATCGTCACCGGCGCGACACCTTGATCTCCATTGTAGCATCGTTGTCATCTCGCCAACTATTGCTTCTACGACTATCGCTACCGCTTATTGATAAAGTAAAGCAATTACATGGCGATTGCATTTCATACAATAAAGCGACAACCATATGGCTCCTGCCAGTTGCCGATAACTTTACAAAACATGATCATCTCATACAATAACGTATAACTCATCATGTCTTGACCATATCACATCACAACATGCCCTGCAAAAACAAGTTATACGTCCTCTACTTTGTTGTTGCAAGTTTTACGTGGCTGCTATGGGCTTAGCAAGAACCGTTCTTACCTACGCATAAAAAATCACAACGATTGTTCATCAAGTATGTGCTGTTTTAACCTTCACAAGGACCGGGCGTAGCCACACTTGATTCAACTAAAGTTGGAGAAACTGACACCCGCCAGCCACCTGTGTGCGAAGCACGTCGGTAGAACCAGTCTCGCGTAAGCGTACGCGTAATGTCGGTCCGGGCCACTTTATCCAACAAATATTGCTGAATCAAAGTATGACATGCTGGTAAGCAGTATGACTAGTATCGTCCACAACTCACTTGTGTTCTACTCGTGCATATCATCTACGCATAGACCTGGCTCATGATGCCACTATTGGGGAACGTAGTATTTCAAAAAAAATCCTACGATCACGCAAGATCTATCTACCAGATGCATAGCAACGAGAGGGGAGAGTGTGTCTTCGTACCCTCGTAGACCGAAAGCGGAAGCGTCTAGTGACACGGTTGATGTAGTCAAACTTCTTCGCGATCCAACCGATCAAGCACCGAACGTACGGCACCTCCGCGTTCATCACACGTTCAGCTTGATGACGTCCCACGAGCTCTTGATCCAGTTGAGCTTCAAGGGAGAGTTTTGTTAGCACGACGGCGTGGTGACGGAGATGATGAAGCTACCGGCGCAGGGTTTTGCCTAAGCACTACAACGGTATGACCGAGGTGTGTTTCTGTGGAGAGGGGCACCGCACACGGTTGGGAGAGATCAACTGATCAACTTGTGTGTCTATGGGGTGCCTCTACCCCTGTATATAAAGGAGGAGGGGAGGGGAGGGGCCGGCCCTCTCTATGGCACGCCCTAGGGAGTCCTACTCCCACCGGGAGTAGGACTCCCCCCTTTCCCTAGTAGGATTAGGAGAAGAAGGAAGGAGGAGAGGGAGAAGAAGGAAAGGGGGCCCGACCCCCTTCCCAATTTGGATTGGGCTGGTGGGGGGCGCGCCCCCACCTTGGCCGCCTCCACTCCCCTTCCCCTATGGCCCATTAAGTCCCATTAACTCCCGGGGGGGGGGGGTTCCGGTAACCCCCCGGTACTCCGGTATATGCCCGAAACCTCCCGGAACCTTACCGGTGTCCAAACATAGTCGTCCAATATATCGATCTTTACTTCTCGGACATTCCGAGACTCCTCGTCATGTCCGTGATCTATTCCGGGACTCCGAACTACCTTCGGTACATCAAAACTCATAAACTCATAATACCGATCGTCATCAAACGTTAAGCGTGCGGACCCTACGGGTTCGAGAACTATGTAGACATGACCGAGACTCATCTCCGGTCAATAACCAATAGCGGAACCTGGATGCTCATATTGGCTCCTACATATTCTACGAAGATCTTTATCGGTCAAACCACATAACAACATACGTTGTTCCTTTTGTCATCGGTATGTTACTTGCCCGAGATTCGATCGTCGGTATCTCAATACCTAGTTTAATCTCATTACTGGCAAGTCTCTTTACTCATTTTGTAATACATCATCTTGTGACTAACTCATTAGTCATTTGCTTGCAAGGCTTATTATGATGTGTATTACCGAGAGGGCCCAGAGATACCTCTCCAACACTCGGAGTGACAAATCCTATTCTTGATCTATGCCAACACCACGAATACCTTCAGAGACACCTGTAGAGCATCTTTATAATCACCCAGTTACGTTGTGACGTTTGATAGCACACAAGGTGTTCCTCCGGTATTCGGGAGTTGCATAATCTCATAGTCATAGGAACATGTATAAGTCATGAAGAAAGCAATAGCAGTAAAACTAAACGATCATAGTGCTAAGCTAACGGATGGGTCTTGTTCATCACATCATTCTCCTGATGATGTGATCTCGTTGATCGAATGACAACTCATGTCTATGGCTAGGAAACATAACCATCTTTGATCAATGAGCTAGTCTAGTAGAGGCATACTAGAGACATACTGTTTTGTCTATGTATTCACACATGTACTAAGTTTCCGGTTAATACAATTCTAGCATGAATAAAAGACATTTATCATGATATAAGGAAATACAAATAACATCCTTATTATTGCTTCTAGGGCATATTTCCTTCATATTCATCATATGTAATTACTGTTTTGCCATTGTGGTGACTGAGGGAGTCCTGGATTTATGGGTCCTTGGTTGTCCGGGCTACTGAAGCTGGGTCAGACTGATGGACTGTGAAGATAAAAGCAGAAGGTTATCCCCCGTGTCCGGATATGACTCCTATGTATGTAGAAGGGCAAAATAGATGTCCGGATGTAACGATTCCTTCGTCCCAAAGTTATCTTTGTACAATCCTAAGCCCCCTCTGGCGTGTATATAAGACGGAGGGTTTAGTCCGTAGAGGTTAGCAGAATCAAAATTACATAGGCTAGACTTCTAGGGTTCTAGCCATTACGATCTCGAGGTAGATCAACTCTTGTAACCCTATATTCATCAAGATTAATCAAGCAGGAAGTAGGGTATTACCTCGATAGAGAGGGCCCGAACCTGGGTAAACATCGTGTCCCCAGCCTCTTGTTACCATCGATCTTTAGACGAACAACTTGGGCACTCCTACCCGAGATCTGTCGGTTTTGACACCAACAATGGTTCTTTCATTGAGAGCTCCGTTGTGTACTCGCGAGAAGCGACCGGTGGCTCGTCTCGTCATCAACGACGGCATCACCCTTGAAAAAAACCTGGCTCTTCACCAGCTCCTCCAGCTCGGCGGGTTTGCCATATGCGCCCGCGTAGCCTTTAAGCCGACCGCGTCCCTTGCAGTCACCGAGCACCACTCCTACATCGACTCCAAACACTCCGAAGACGCAAATCCGGCGGACTCCTCGTCCTTAAACAAGCTGCTGGATCGCATTGCTGCCTTGGGGCTTTCAACATCCAATGATCAGATCGGGCCTAAACCTGGTCAGGAGGAAGACAATTCCACCCCGATCACCCACCTGGTGGAGGCCGTCGAGGAATGGGCCGAAGACATATCTCCTCATGAACCGGAGACCAGCTATATCCGGATATCCGAACCCTGTGAGCCGAACACCCTTCCTTCGGGCCGGACTCCGCATCTTTCGAGCTTAGGGACAAACACCGAGCCCGGGGAACATTCAGATCCTGCTGGGCCCGGGTTGTCGACATCGAAGGTTTTGCAAACCTCGGACGCTATATTGGGTCGAGATTCAAATTTTACCACACCCACCCACTACAATCAATACTCTCCAAGTAACTCTGGCCCTCCAGACATATGTGACTTAATGTACGTGCGCTAGTAGCCCCAGGAGACAGTCCATCACTTCTAGGCCAGATTCCTAATTGTTAAAAACAAGATTAAGGAATGCTGCAACAACGACGCGGTTCCAATCTTTCACCGCAATTGCACGAACGAGGGAGTCTTGAATGCCCTCAACCTTCGTCGCGTACGGAGTTTTACAGAGTTGTCGCACTTAGTATGAAAGTATTGCGTCATGGAAAGTACTTGGGAGGCCCAGAATACCCATATGGAACAGCCTGTCTTCGGACAATATGCCGCTAAAGCAAAACAGACATACCCTAGCAGGGCATCCGATCATATGTTTGTCGGCAAGAAACATAAACCTTTTACATGACACATGTCCGTTCTGGACGAACTCTTAGATAAACCTTATCCGATATATGCAACCCCGGGCATGATCCCAACCCACAACCTTCGAGCATGTTGGGTACTCCGGCAGGTAGCTAAAAGTGGTGAAGCCATCCTCTCCACCGCAACCCCAAAGGAGGATAATTTTGACGTCTTCACGTTTTTCGAGACCTTCTCTTCAAACAACCGGCACAATAGAGCACATCGCGAGCTCGCTGAGGTTCATCAAATAACAGCTAAAAGCCCATGGAATGATGCAACAATCACTTGCACTGCCGATGATGAACCACGAGTCCAGACAGTCCGAGCCCCAGCCGCTCTTGTACTAAATCCAATAGTAGATGGCTTTCACCTCACCAAAGTGCTCATGGACGGCGACAGCAGACTCAACCTCATATACGAGGACACACTTGAAAAAATGCAGGTAGATAAAACCCGCATTGAGCAAAGTAACACAACCTTTCGTGGAATCATCCCCAGCTGGGAAGCCCGGTGTTCGGGAAGTATTAAATTTGGCGTAGTATTCAGCACGCCTGAGAACTATAGGTCAGAAGAGCTGCTCTTCCATATTGTCCCCTTCAGCAACGGATACCACGCCCTTCTAGGGCGAGACGCTTTCTCACGCTTTCAAGCCATACCCCATTACGGGTACATGAAGCTTAAAATGCTAGGGCCCAATTGAATAACCACAGTCATAAGTGATCCGGACAGAGCACTCCGTGCCGAAAACAAAACAGCGTCCTTGGCCCTAGAGGCACTATCGGAAGCCTTTGTGGTCGAAGAATTAACCACCTTACGATCCACGGTGGAAAAGGATGACATAGTCCTTGATAAAAGATCTAAGTCTACCTCCTTCAAGCCAGCCGATGAACTTATCAAATTTCAGGTGCATCCAACGGACCCCAATAAGACAACATCCATTGGAGCACAGCTGGACCCAACAGTAGACAGCGCTCGGCACGCATTCCTACGAGAAAACTAGGATATATTCGCCCGACATCCTTCAGACATGCCTGGGATCCCACGCAGGCTGGCCGAAAATAGCCTCAACATCATCAAAGGGTTCAAACCAATCAAGCTGTCACTACGGCGATTTTACAAACCCAAAAGACAAGCTATAGGGGAAGAGCCGGCCAAGTTACTCGAAGCCGGATTCATCACGGAAATTAAACATCCGGATTGGCTAGCCAATTTGGCCATGGTACCGAAGAAGGATAAATCCTGGCACCTTTGAGTTGACTTTAAAGACCTGAATAAGGCTTGCCCTAAGGATCCTTTTCAACTGCCCTGCATCGATCATATCATCGATGCAACAGCAGGACATGACTCGTTATGCTTCCTCGATGCTTACTCCGGATACCATCGGATAAAAATGAAGGAATCCGACCAGGTTGCGACGGCGTTTATCACTCCGTATGGGCCTTTTTGCTTCAACACTATGCCCTTTGGGCTCAAAAACGCTGGTGCCACATATCAACGCATGATTGAAACATGCTTAGAGAAACAAATTGGCAAGACGGTGGAGGTATATGTCGATGATGTAGTCATCAAGACAAAATGTGTCGAAACATTGGTGGACGATCTCCACCTCACGTTCGATAACCTCCAAACATATGACATACGGCTCAATCCAGAAAAATGTGTCTTCGGCGTTCCGACCGGAAAGCTGTTAGGGTTTATCATCTCCCATAGAGGAATTGAGGCGAACCCAGCTAAAATACTAGCCTTGTCACAGCTGGCTACGCCAACCGATCTATAGCAAGTCCAAAAGGTAGCAGGGTGTGTGGCGGCCTTAAGTCGCTTCATCTCCAGACTGGGAGAAAAAGTGTTACCACTTTATAAACTGCTAATGCGCATGGATAACTTCGAATGGACGGATGCGGCCACGGCCGGACTGGAAGAAATAAAAACCCTCTTAGCGGGCAATCCAATCCTAACAACTCCAAGTATTGGCAAGCTAATGCTGCTTTACATCTCAGCAACTCACCAGGTCATGAGTGCTATACTCGTCGTCGAACGAGAGGAAGAAGGACATAAATTTCCTGTCCAAAAACCAGTATACTACGTATCAGAGGTTCTTACACCGTGCAAGTCACGATACCCCCATTATCAAAAAATTGCCTATGCGGTGTTCATGGCATCTCGGAAGCTCTGACACTACTTTCAAGAGTGTTCGATTACAATGGCATCCGAAGTGCCACTCAATGATATCATAAACAATAAGGACGCCACAGGCCGCATAGCTAAATGGGCCATCGAGCTCTTGCCATTCAAAATAACATACAAACCACGCCGAACTATTAAATCTCAGGTGTTGGCCGACTTTGTCGCGGAATGGGCTGAGGCCGAACTCCCTAAAGAGTACAGAGCATACTCCCACTACACCATGTATTTCGACGGCTAAAAAATGCTAGACGGATTGGGGCCGACGTCATCTTGATATCTCCCATAGGGGATATAGTCCGCTACGTACTACAAATCATGTATACGGACTCAAACAATGCCGCCGAATATGAGGCGCTACTACACGGCCTCCGCACGGCCATATCATTGGGCATACAACGCCTAGAGGCGCGCGGAGACTCAAACGTCGCAATATCTCAGGTAAATGGAGAATTTGATATAAAGGATTCAAAGATGTCGGCTTATCGAAATGCCATATTAAAAATATCAGCTCGATTCGAGGGGCTCAAATTACACCATGTTGCTCAGGACAGTAATCACACAGCGAATATACTCGCTCGCATGGGCGCCAAGCGCGACCCGGTCCTGCCTAACACCTTTGTAGAAAGGTTGTTTAAGCCATCAGTGATATGGCGGGACGAGAGCAGAGATGCTAATTCAGACAATACATATGTCATCGGGGATTCAGATATGGAAATAACACATCCGGCTCATGAAATCATGGCCGTCATCACCCCCTGGACCGAACCCTTCCTGGCCTACCTTAATAGGCAAGAGCTCCCCGATGACCAAAATGAAGTGAAAGATCCTGGATGTCGCCTAGAGGGGGGAGGGTGAATAGGTGCTTTAAAATAATTACGGTTTAGGCTTGAACAAATGCGGAATAAACCTAGCGGTTAATTTGCCAAGCACAAAACCTACAACAACTAGGCTCACCTATGTGCACCAACAACTAATGCTAAGCAAGATAAACAACTAGGTGATAGCAAGATATATGACAAGAAACAATATGGCTATCACAAAGTAAAGTGCATAAGTAATGGTTCGGGTAAGAGATAACTGAGGCACGCGGAGACGACGATGTATCACGAAGTTCACACCCTGTCGGATTCTAATCTCCGTTTGGAGCGGTGTGGAGGCACAATGCTCCTCAAGAAGCCACTAGGGCCACCGTAATCTCCTCACGCCCTCGCATAATGCAAGATGCCGTGATTCCACTAGGGGACCCTTGAGGGCGGTCACCGAACCCGTACAAATTGCTCGGGGTGATCTCCACAACCTAATTGGAGACCCCTACGCTTTCCTGGAGCTTTACACCACAATGATTAAGCTTCGAACACCACCAAGGTTGGGGCTATCTCCACAACTTAATTGGAGGCTCCCAACGACACCACGAAGCTTCACCACAATGGAATATGGCTCCGAGGTGACCTCAACCGTCTAGGGCGCCCAAGCACCCAAGAGGAACAAGATCAAGGGTACCAAGCACCCAAGAGTAATAAGCTTCTCAACTTCACTTCCACGTATCACCGTGGAGAACTCAAACCGATGCACCAAATGCAATGGCAAGGGTACACGGAGTGCCAAAGTCCTTCTCTCCCAAATCCCACCAAAGCAACTAATGCTAGGGAAGAAAATGAGAGGAAGAACGAAGAAGAGAACACGAAGAACTCCAAGATCTAGATCCAAAGGGTTCCCCTCACATAGAGGAGAAAGTGATTGGTGGAAACGTAGATCTAGATCTCTTCTCTCTTTTCCCTCAAAAACTAGCAAGAATCCATGGAGGGATTGAGAGATAGCAAGCTTGAAGAAGGTCAACAATGGGGGGAGAACAAGAGCTCAAGAGATGGGTTCAATGGGGAAGAAGACCCCCTTTTATAGGAGAAAAAAAATCCAACAGTTATCCTCACAGCCCGCACCGAGGGGTACTACCGCTCCAAGGAGCGGTACTACCACTAGGGCGGAAGTAGCCAAAAGAAACACTACTGCAACGGGGCAATAGAGCAGTACTAATGCCGGAGCGGTACTAGCGCCTGCCCTTGTGGTACTACCGCAGGGGTAGTATTCAACGGCTACACAAGTGCATCGCACGACAGTATACACAGTGAGGCAGCGGTACTACCGTTGGGGATTGCGGTACTACCGCGCGTCCATGGATGTAAAAAATTACTGTCGCGCCTACATCCGCTCGAGCTAGCTTCGAGTAGAAAGTCGGCACGGTACTACTGCTCACATGGAGCTGTACTACCGCGTAACGGCGGATGTGAAAAATTACATCCGTGCCTACTTCCGCATGCTTCAGCGTCAAGGCTGAAGGCAGCGGTACTACTGCTCACAAGGAGCGGTACTAACGCTGGCCCCTGCGGTACTACCGCTCCCTTGAGCAGTACTACCGCACGCCATAGAGGCTTTAGCCCTTGGCTGCCTTCATATCGCATCTAAAGACAACAGAAGGATACAATAAAACCAGAATTGACATAACTTTTGCATATGTGCTCCGAATTGAGCAAACTCAAGCTTGTTGGATAGAGGAAGACGAGTAGCATCGAAACATCGGCTGGTTATAGTAAGAAGAGGCAGGGAAGGTATGGCTAGGATATATAGGAGTGAACCCTCCATCAGAGAAGAACCGGTATAACCTCCAACATCAAAAACATCATAGATGATGCATGTGAACTCCGTTTTCGATGAACTCGAGCTTATCATCAAGATGACCATAAGCTCTAAGACCCACAAAGAGAACCGGCAAAAACCCCAACATAGAAAACATCATATGAGATGCATGTGAACTCCTGTCGGTGTACAAAAAGAGGGGTACACTTTTTGTACCCCTATGACTGTGCACGGGCAGTCTGAGCCACGGGCACCACCACACCAAACATGGCAAGGGAGGTGAGCCAGGGTAAGACCGAAGCTCGATGGAACTGAAGCCCAAAGCCAACACCACAAAGAGCAAGGGGATGAAGCAGATTCCCCCGACGAGATCCTTGCCGGGAGCCAGTTTTAGCAGCCCCGGCAAGATCCTTGCCGGGGCCGGCTTTAGCAGCCCCGGCAAGACCCTTGCCGCGGCAACTCGCCCCACACCCACAGAGCGAATCACCCTTGAGTCTACTGCCCCCATGGGGCAAGGATTCGGGAGATATCCCCGTAGTGGCATGCAGATCTTTGTGAAGACATTCAAGACCAGGTACACATTGAGAAGAAGACGACCCTTGGCGGGATCCCAGCCAAGGAGGACCACAAGACCTCCGGCAAGCACCTTGCCGGGGATGAAAGGAGGCGCCGCGGCAAGACCCTTGCCGGGGCCCCGGCAAGGCCCTTGTCGAGGACATCCGCAGGGCCACCATCAGGCCCGCGCCAACTAAGCTTCCACCGCCCCATGCGGCTGCCGACCCAACCAGCTGGGCAGGCACCTGCGTGGCAACATGCAGATCTTCGTGAAGACCCACCATTGCGCCACCTCAGCTGACTGCCTGCCTACATGGCATCCCAGGCATCGCTGACCAGGGCGCGTGTCGACACAAGAAGGAGCGGCGACGGACAAGACAGATGTCTCCCCCGTCCCCGATAAAGCAAGGACACCTAAGCAAGGTGCATTAAATGCTCCTTGTCATGTAATACGAGGGATAACCTCGCATCACTATACCCTTTTCACCTCCTGTGTGCCACTGTGGAGACCCCTTTTCCCTATAAAAGGAGGCCCGGGGCGACCAGGAGGAGGATTTGGCTTTTTGGAGCTCCTCACGCCCCATAGCTAGCTGAAGAACACATACATACAATCCACCAAAGCAGGAGTAGGGTTTTACGCATCTTTGCGGCCCGAACCTGGGTAAACGAACCGTGTGCTAACTATTGGATCTGCTCTTCTCTCAACCCCGCACCCCGCAACCGTAGTAGGGATTCTTGTGATCCCATAGGTGTCGATCCAAATACACCGACATCTTTGGCACGCTAGGGCTTCGGCTGGGGTTAACGGTAGCGAAACCTGCACGGACCGCGACGCGCTTCGACCCCTGACCATGTCAGGAGGAGCTCCATCACGATCCCGCGGTCGCATGCCGTTTCCACCAGTGCTTCGGCAGGCGGGCATGTCTTCTACGTCCCGGGAGTGGCGCTCGGGGCTCTTCCCATGGCGACGCCAGGGATCTTCGGCGTGACGACGCCGTTCGTCGCGCGCTACTTGAGAGGAGCGCGTTGTTGGCGCCGGCGTGGGAGTCCTGGAGGCCCTTGCGTCGCCTTCGGGTGATGCGGCAGCGATCTTGGAAGGCCCCGCGCCACTCGCGGAGGGCCTGGCTCCATCTTTAGAACCGGCGGTGTGTGGCCCGTTACCAGGCGCACAAACATCGCCACCTCCCAAACTCCGGCTGCTAGGACGGCGTTGGTGTTCGCGAGCAGCGCCCCGGGCCCTTTCCGCGACCGGTCCGCTGCTCGCCCGCGTCGGGACGGGCTGTCCGGCCTCCGACTGGCCAACCGCCACCGTCGTCTTCTTCTTGGTCGCCATGATGATGAAGAAGCGTCGAACTGACTGCCAAAGCCGATTCTCACAACTGAGCCCCCCCCCCCTACCTGGCGCGCCAAAGATGTTGGTGTATTTGGATCGACACCTATGGGACCACAAGAATCCCTACTACGGTTGCGGGGCGCGGGGTTGAGAGAAGAGCGGATCCAACAGTTAGCACACGGTTCGTTTACCCAGGTTCCGGCCGCAAAGATGCGTAAAACCCTACTCCTGCTTTGGTGGATTGTATGTCTATGTTCTTCAGCTAGCTATGGGGCGTGAGGAGCTCCAAAAAGTCGAATCCTCCTCCTGGTCGTCTCGGGCCTCCTTTTATAGGGAAAAGGGGTCGCCACAGTGGCACACAGGAGGTGGAAAGGGTACGGTGATGCGAGGTTATCCCTCGTATTACATGACAAGGCGCATTTAATGTGCCTTGCTTAGGTGTCCTTGCTTTATCGGGGATGGGGGAGACATCCGTCTTGTCCGTCGCCGCTCCTTCTTGTGTCGACACGCGCCCTGGCCAGTGATGCCTGGGATGCCATGTAGGCAGGCAGGCAGCTGAGGTGGTGCAATGGTGGGTCTTCACGAAGATCTGCATGTTGCCACGCAGGTGCCTGCCCAGCTGGTTGGGTCGGCAGCCGTATGGGGCGGTGGAGGCTTAGTTGGCACGGGCGTGATGGTGGCCCTGCGGATGTCCTCGGCAAGGGCCTTGCCGGGGCCCCGGCAAGGGTCTTGCCGCGGCGCCTGCTGTCATCCCCGGCAAGGTGCTTGCCGGAGGTCTTGTGGTCCTCCTTGGCTGGGATCCCGCCAAGGGTCGTCGTCTTCTCAATGTGTACCTGGTCTTGAATGTCTTCACAAAGATCTACATGCCACTACGGGGATATCTCCCGAATCCTTGCCCCATGGGGGCAGTGGACTCAAGGGTGATTCGCTCCGTGGGCATGGGGCGAGTTGCCGCGACATGGGTCTTGCCGGGGCTGCCAAAGCCGGCCCCGGCAAGGATCTTGCCGGGGCTGCCAAAACTGGCTCCCGGCAAGGATCTCGCCGAGGGAATCTGCTTCGTCCCCTTGCTCTTTGTGGTCTTGGCTTTGGGCTTCAGTTCCATCGAGCTTCGGTCTTACCCTGGCTCACCTCCCTTGCCATGCTTGGTGTGGTGGTGCCCGTGGCTCAGACTGCCCGTGCACAGTCATAGGGGTACAAAAAGTGTACCCCTCTTTTTGTACACCGACAGGAGTTCACATGCATCTCATATGATGTTTTCTATGTTGGGGTTTTTGCCGGTTCTCTTTGCCGTTGATGAAGGCCTACGTCGATGAAGTGAGGAAGCTGGAAGAGCGCTTTGATGGTATACAGGCGGAGCATGTTCCTCGAGCGGAGAATGACATCGCTGATTACCTGTCAAAGCGTGCTGCCCTCAAGTTACCTGTGGAACCAGGTACCTTTGTGCTTCAGCTTTCTCAGCCATCCGTTGATCCATCAACAGAGCAGAACAAGAGGAGGAAATCAGGGCCCGACAAGTACTTTCCCGCCGAGCTCCCCGGAGCCGCCGGCAAGGATGTTGCCGGAGACACTGAGCCCGCCACTGGACGGCTAGCTCCGGTGGAGCGTCAAGCTCTTGCCGTCGAGACAGCCACTCCTATAGCGGAGGAAATGCCTTTAGTCCTCGCCGTCGAGCCCGAGGCTCTAGCGTGGGCACAGCATACCGTCCGATTCCTCCAAACTGGGGAACTTCCTGAGGAGCAGGAAGAAGCGGAAAAAGTAGCCCGTCGGTCTGCTATGTACCAGTTCGTCGATGACGTCCTGTACATAAAATTGAAGTGTATCCCTCAAGAGGAAGGACTCGGGCTGTTGGCAGAGATACATGGAGGCATATGTGGATCCCACATAGGGTCAAGAGCCCTTGCCGGCAAGGCATTTCGGCAAGGCTTCTTCTGGCCCACTGCCCTCCAGGATGCGATGACACTGGTCACCAGGTGTGAAGCGTGTCAGTTCCATTCAAAGAAACTTCATCAACCAGCTCAAGCCCTTCAAACCATTCCTCTCTCCTGGCCCTTCACGGTCTGGGGGCTCGACATACTGGGCCCTTTCCCCCGCGCTGTCGGGGGCTTTGAGTACTTGTAAGTCACAATCGACAAGTTCACAAAGTGGCCAGAGGTGGAGGCAGTGAGGAAGGTCACAGCTCAGTCAGCTGTCAAGTTCTTCAAGGGACTAGTGTGCCGTTTTGGTGTACCCAACAGGGTTATCACCGACAACGGCACGCAGTTCACAAGCCGCACCTTCATGCAATATATCCAAGACCTCGGCAGCAAAGTCTGTTTCGCTTCCGTTGCTCACCCACGAAACAATGGTCAAGCTGAGAGGGCAAACGCGGAGGTACTGTGAGGCTTAAGGACAAAGACCTTTGACAGGCTGCACAAGAGCGGAAGGCGCTGGATTGATGAATTGCCGATGGTTCTTTGGTCGATCAGAACGACGCCAAATCGAGCCACCGGCCAGACACCCTTTGCCCTAGTATACGGGGTAGAAGCAATTCTCCCCACTGAACTCATATACGGGTCACCTCGATTGCTCGCTTATGATGAGCTTGAGCAAGAGCAACTGCGGCAAGATGACGCAACGCTCCTGGAGGAAGATCGTCTTCGGGCGGCTGTGAGAGCAGCACGCTACTAGCAAGCCTTGCGCCGCTACCATAGCCGCAAGGTCCATGCCCAAAGCTTTGAGGAAGGCGAGCTTGTTCTTCGGAGCGTTCAATCGACCAAGAATACCAACAAGTTGATGCCAAAGTGGGAAGGCCCTTATCGGGTAATACGAGTCACCAGGCCTGGCGCAGTCCGCCTGGAGACCGAAAATGCCATTCCGGTGAGCAATTCCTGGAATATTGAGCATCTTCGCAAGTTTTACCCATAAGGCGCGGCTTGCCGCCCCCCCGGCAAGCCACCTTTTGTACAAGCCTTGCCGGCAAGGCATGTAACCCTTTGTACAAAGCCAGGCGCAGACCCCGAGCATAAATAAATGAAGCGCTGGCGCCCTAAGTTATAGCATGCATGCTGAGTCGAGTCTCGTCCTTGGTTAGGGTTGATAGTGCTTAGCGGCGGCTAACCCCTAGCTTAGAGGTCGAGTTTGCATCTCTTTGTCCTTTTTATCTCCTTTGGTTCACAGGACGTACAGATATCCTTGCCGAAACCACTTGGGGAGAAGGAAAAGGAACAGATCAGCATCAAGGCCTCGGTAAGCCAGTATTGCCGGGGGCTGCAAGAGCAAAGATTCACCCACGGCAAACCAGAGTTGCCGGGGGCTGCAGCTTCAGATAAGTTCTTCATCCCTTATCATGCATTCCATTATGGACTGAGGTATGTGAAACCTCGTTTTCTTCCTTCAAACTACCGTGCTCCCATAACTCTAGGCCCCACGGCTCATTCCTGGGACCAAGTTTGGTCGTAGTCGCTGTAGCGAAGGGATGAAACAAGGAGCCTAAACCCGCTTCATCCCTGCCTCCGCCAAAGGCGTGAGAAAGGTCGAGCGAAGTGGGGGGGGTGGCGAGGCCTGTTGCCGGGCGAGAAAATGTTTATCTTAGAGATATCAGAGATTTATTCCTTGTTCTGGGTTCTACCTGCAAACAAATGACCCGACAAACATTCCTTTTTCATTAAAAACATTCCATTCAGGTACAGTCCATAGGGAATGAAAAACATGAACAAGGGGATTACAAGTTTTAAACTTAATAGATGCCCGAAGGCTTACAAACTAAAAAGAGATAAGATGCCCGTAATGCCTTTCTTGTCCCTCTCCTCAGGAGCCAGGTCAAGGAGGCGAGAAGGGCAAAAGGAGCGCCTAGGCGAGCTACGGGTGATAGAAGACACCAAGAAAACATCTTGGTGGCCGCCCAAGGGCTGGATGGTGATGGCGGCGCCGGAAGCAGAGCTCGAAGACGAGGCGGCAGGACGTCAGTACACGTCGAAGGCGTCGGTGCCGTGTACTCTGACATGATGACCTTGTTGCCCGCCCTCTTCCTCTTCCTCTTCCGTAGCCTCCCTACGCCAGCCGCCAAGGGGACGAACCCGAGAAGTTCAAGGAGCCGGCGACGCGGATGATGGGGTCGCCGGTGCCACCAGGAGCGGCGCCCGACACCTAGTCGGACCCGTCATCCTGCCGCCTACCGCCCTCGTCATCGCTGTCGTTGTCCTCCTCGTCACCCTCGTTCGAGGAGGAGTCTTCGTCATCGGAGGAGCTCTTCACGCAGCACCTTGCACGAGTCCCAAAGTGCCCGAAGACCTTGACGGAGAGAAGGCCACCCTCCATCAACTTAAAATGGAGAGTGAGCCCATCCGTCAGGCTGTGGATACGAGCAAACGTCATCCATCCCTGACAAAGATGCATCACATGAGGAGCAGGGAAGTCGACGCGGACCCGCGTGCCACTGATCCCGCAGCCCCTCATGTGCAGCCGCAATGACTCCGGCGGATCCAGCTCCATCTCCCGCGCAAATGGAGTCGGGAGACAAAGGCGACGGCGCGGAGGCCGCCGCAACCTGACGAAGAACTCGCAAGGGTCATCACCAACATGGCCCTCCACTTGAGGAGGGGCTGCTGGCGGGGGCGAGGCCGGCGGGCCGCCCCGTCCTCCTCTTCCCCAGGCACCACGGCCTCGCCCACGGCCTCGACCCCTCCCCCTTCCCCTCGCGGCCGGCTCTGCCACCGCAGGTGCAGGAGAAGGAGGGATGCGTTGTCGAGCAGCGACCCTCGCCGCCACTGTTGAAGGGCCGGGTTTTCCTCTCTCCATGACGAACGTAAGAGAGGAGCAGAAGCTGAAGGAGGAAGAAGATGGAAGAGTGCGAGACGTCGCCCCTCCCCCCGCTCTTTATAAAGGAACGGGGTTGGGGCTCGACTGCCCCGCTCGGTCAATCACGACGCGGGAGGCGCAGGGAGCCAGGACCGGCCCGTCGCCCCAACCAGCGACGGCCCGGTTTCCCGCCTCCACCATCTGCTACCCCAAGCGCATGGGAGGCACGTGGCGGACGTGCAGAACCGAGGGGATGGGTGAGGCGACCTCTCCCCACCCCGTGATCGTGGGGAGTGGACGCCTTGAGGACCGCGCCTCGGCCCCATTCAGTAAATGGGCCGCGCCTCCACGCCTCCCCCCGTTCATGGGGAAGGCGCGAAGCCGCCTCATTACTGTGACGTGACACATGCCTGCGGAAACCGCCCCGCGCATGCCGCCCACGCCACGCACGCCCCTCCACGCCGCGCCGCGCGCGCGGGTCGTGGGAGGCGCAGCGCGCGGAAAATCTTACCACGGTGAAAACCGTCCCGCCTGCCCGCACACCGTTCTGGGCCTAGCCCAACAACGCGTCGCGCTTATGTGTGGCCCAGGCCCGGGGGCTCCTGTCGGTGTACAAAAAGAGGGGTACACTTTTTGTACCCCTATGACTGTGCACGGGCAGTCTGAGCCACGGGCACCACCACACCAAGCATGGCAAGGGAGGTGAGCCAGGGTAAGACCGAAGCTCGATGGAACTGAAGCTCAAAGCCAAGACCACAAAGAGCAAGGGGACGAAGCAGATTCCCCCAGCGAGATCCTTGCCGGGAGCCAGTTTTAGCTGCCCCGGCAAGATCCTTGCCGGGGCCGGATTTAGCAGCCCCGGCAAGACCCTTGCCGCGGCAACTCGCCGCACGCCCATGGAGCGAATCACGCTTGAGTCCACTGCCCCCATGGGAAAAGGATTCGGGAGATATCCCCGTAGTGGCATGTAGATCTTTGTGAAGACATTCAAGACCAGGTACACATTGAGAAGACCATGACCCTTGGCGGGATCCCAGCCAAGGAGGACCACAAGACCTCCGGCAAGCACCTTGCCGGGGATGAAAGCAGGCGCCACGGCAAGACCCTTGCCGGGGCCCCGGCAAGGCCCTTGCCGAGGACATCCGCAGGGCCACCATCAGGCCCGCGCCAACTAAGCCTCCACCGGCCCATGCTGCTGCCGACCCAACCAGCTGGGCAGGCACCTGCGTGGCAACATGCAGATCTTCGTGAAGACCCACCATTGCGCCATCTCAGCTGCCTGCCTGCCTACATGGCATCCCAAGCATCGCTGGCCAGGGAGTGTGTCGACACAAGAAGGAGCGGCGACGGACAAGACAGATGTCTCCCCCGTCCCCGATAAAGCAAGATCACCTAAGCAAGGCGCATTAAATGCGCCTTGTTATGTAATACGAGGGATAACCTCGCATCACTGTACCCTTTCCACCTCATGTGTGCCACTGTGGCGACCCCTTTTCCCTATAAAAGGAGGCCCGAGACGACCAGGAGGAGGATTCGGCTTTTTGGAGCTCATCACGCCCCATAGCTGGCTGAAGAACACAGACATACAATCCAGCAAAGTAGGAGTAGGGTTTTACGCATCTTTGCGGCCCACAACTGGGTAAACGAACCGTGTGCTAACTGTTGGATCCGCTCTTCTCTCAACCCCGCGCCCCGCAACCGTAGTAGGGATTCTAGTGATCCCATAGGTGTCGATCCAAATACACCGACAACTCTGTTTTTGATGAACTCGTTCTTGTCATGAAAATGACCATAACCTCCAAAACTCACTAGGAGAAGAACCAAACAAGAACCAATAAAGATGATGCAAGGATGCAATGGTTTGATCTCTCTACGAACAAAACGATCAAGCTACTCATCAAGAGCCCCCCTTGATAGTACGACAATCGATCCTATAACCTGGTCTCACAACTACCACCATGAGACTGGTAGAATAGAAAATCTATTAAGGGCAAACCTTTTCCTTGCACAAAGTCCACTTGAGGTAGATGATGATGATCTTGACTTTCTCAAGTTGGACCACCTTTCTTGATTGTGTTGGCTCGGTGTAGACTAGTTGATTTCTCCCCCATACTCCACTATGGGTGAGCCACTCTTAGGCACATCTTCACAAGTCCATTGCCACCACAATGGACGGAAAGCTTCAAGCATATGATCTCTTCGTGATGATCCACTTGAACTTGCACACCGCAACCTAAAGAACTCTCACGAAGACCATGGGTTAGTACACAAAGTGTAATTGACAATGCTTACCATACCATCAGATCGCTTGATCCCTCTCGGTACACCTTCTACGGTTTGTGTGTTGATCAACTTGATTCACTCTTTGACTTAGTCTTGATCAACCTCTCACATGACCAATCTTTAGGTAATTCCTTGAATAGCACCTTGGTCACCACAAACTCTCCTTGAAACCAACAAATGGACTCAAAGAAAAGCCTATGAACAAATCCTTCAAATATAACTCAAGGCAACCATTAGTCCATAGAGATTGTCATCAATCACCAAAACCAAACATAGGGGCACTTCGCATAATTCAGCGTTCTAAAGCCTATAAAGTTCACAAAGGTGAACTATACAAGAAAAGTACTACAAGTGTTCTCCAAAGGTGCATCTCTGAAGAGGAGGGACGACAAATTTTAGCCAAAATACACGCTGGTATGGGCGGCCACCATGCTGCAGCTAGGGCTCTTGTAAGCAAGGTTTTCCGAACAGGTTTTTTCTGGCCAACAGCCCGAGCAGATGCACAGGCCCTAGTCCAACATTGTGTTGGATGCCAGCTTTTCGCTAATCAAAGTCATATGCCTCCCACCGCTCCAAGAACCATCCCCATTACTTGGCCCTTTGTGTTCTGGGGGTTGGATATGGTCGGATCCCTTAAAGGGGGAAGGCACAAAAAGAAATATTTACTGGTCATGGTGGATAAATTCACTAAATGGATAGAAGCCAAACCAGTCAGAACGGCTGAAGCAGGGCCAGTGATAGATTTAATATCTGGGGTAGTACACCGTTATGGTGTCCTGCTATGACGCCCCCGATTTGACCGTACACTAATCATGCACGCAAATGTGTACGACCAAAATCAGGAACTCGCGGGAAGATATCACAACACAACTCTAGACACAAATTAAAATAATACAAGCTTAATATTACAAACCAGGGACCTCGAGGGCTCGAATACACAAGAGTCAGCAGAAGCAATAATATCTGGGTACAAACATAAGTTAAGCAAGTTTGCCTTAAGAAGGCTAGCACAAATGTAGCAATGATCGAAAAGGCAAGGCCTCCTGCCTAGGACATTCTAACTACTCCTCGAAGCCGAACTCCACGTAGAAACATCCTCGGGATCCTCTGGGTCCTGGACTCCACCATCTGGTTGCATCATCCGAGAAGAAAGGAAAAAAAAGGGGGAAAGGGGGAGCAACGCAACCATGAGTACTCATCCAAATTACTCGCAAAGCAAGGATCTACACTACATATGTAATGGTATCTGTGTAAAGGGGTAATATCTGTGGGCTAAACTGCAGAATGCTAGAATAAGAGGGGGATAGCTAGTCCTATCAGAGACTACGCTTCTGGCAGCCTCCATCTTGCAGTAGTAGAAGAGAGTAGCTGGAAAGTAACAAGTATCCTTGCTTCTGGCAGCCTCCGTCTAGCAGCAGTGGAATAGAGTAGATGGTAAGTTCTCCAAGTAACATCGTATAGCATAATCCTACCCGGCTATCCTCCCCTCGTTGGCCTATGGGAAAGCGATCACCGGGTTGTATCTGGCACTTTAAAGGGTGTGTTTTATTAAGTATCCGGTTCTAGTTGTCATGAGGTAGGAGTACAACTCCGGGGCGTCCTTTTACCGAGGGACACATCTATTCGAATAGATAAACTTCCCTGCAGGGGTGCACCACATTACCCAACATGCTCGATCCCCTCTGTCCGGACACACTTTTATGGGTCATGCCCGGCCTCAGAAGATCAACACTTCGCAGCCCTACCTAGGCATAACAGATAGGTCAGCACGCCGGTCTAAATCCTAAGCGTGCAGGGGTCTGGGCCCATCGCCCATTGCACACCTGCATTTTGCGAGGGCGGCCGATGAGCAGACCTAACAACCTCCATTTCAAAGGAAGTTACGTTACGTGGTCCAACCAGGCATGCGCCGCTAAGTCGTTGATGTCAAGAAGGACTAATACCACGACGTCGAGTGCCCATATATGTTCCCGTGTAGCTGGTTAATGCGTATAGGCTAGTGGCCAGGCTCAAATCAAACTCGTTAAGCGTGTTATTATGAAATAACCACGGACAATGACCAGGGACCAGACCACCTCTCAACGGGGTGTCTCAACCCGCCATGTCGCTCCGCTGCAAAGAATCACTCGAGGGTCGTCGGGACCCCAGGCCCACCACTACCTGGATGGAGCCACCTATCCTTTCAGCCCCCAATCCGTGAATCACTTGCGGGTACTCTATGAGCCAACCCTTCTTTAGTCACAACATGTATCATGTATCATGTATAATATGTATATAGTATATACCCGTGATCACCTCATGAAGTGATCACGGCCCAATAGTATAGCATGGAAGATAGACAAGGATGTGGGGCCACTGATGGAATACTAGCATCCTATACTAAGTTAGGATAGCAGGTAAAGGTATCAACATTTGTAGCAACAATGACAGGCTATGTAACAGAGTAGAAGCTATCGAATCATCAACAGTAGCAAACCTAATGCAAGAATAAGAGAGAGGAGAATGGGCGATATGTGGTGATCAAGGGCGATTGGCTTACCTGGAAGCTTTGTAGACGAATGTAATCTTCAGAAGCATAGCCGTAGTTGAACACCGAAGCATCAATGGTCTCGGGGTCAATCGCGGTATCGGATTCTACACAAAAGAAGCAACAAAGGGGAAGCAAATAATTAACAGAGCAAACAATAGCATCACAAAATATAACAACGCAATACGCGGTGCGAGGGGTGAGCTAACGCAGGGACAGGCGATCGGCGAAGGGGGAAAACTTTCGGGAAAGTATTCCCGGTGTTTCACGTTTTTGGACAGATGAAACGGAGGTGGATTGTTGCAAGTTCACTATGCTAGGGACGTGTGGCGGACGAACGAACCGCATATTCGGATTCGTCTCGTCGCTCTGAGCAACTTTCATGTACAAATATTTTCATCCTATTTATGGATTATTTTATATTAATTTATAAAGAGTTAATCCATTTTTAGAATTAACAAGATTAATTTAATTCGAAAATGTATTTATGACGTCATCATGACGTGAGCATGACATCAGTAGTGAACTCTGACGGTTGACTAGTCAAGCTGACACGTGGGTCCCACTGTCATAGACTAAGACTAACTAAATATGTTAATTAGTTTAATTAGTGATTAGTTAATATAATTAGGATTAATTAACTTAATTAATTATTTTTATTTTTATTTTTATTTTATTTATTTATATATTTTTAATTCTTTTTTTATTAAAACGTTCTCTGGGCTGCGGGCCCTTTGTGTCATTGGCCCACACGGCCTTAGCGGGCAGCGGGCGAAGGGTGCGGGCGCACCCGAGCGTGCGCTCGCCCGCAAAGAGTGCGGCAGGACGAGGCCGCAGGGGCGCGGCGAGCCGGCAATAGGCGAGGGGCATCGCCGGTGCGAAGGAGACAAGGCGGGAGGCGGGACGACAGGGGGGCGCGACGCGACGGGGCGGAGGCAGCACTGGTCAGGCGACGGTGCGTGCTACATCTTGAGCTCGTGTTGTATTCCCTCGAAGAGAAAAGAGAGATGCAGCACAGTAGCGTAAGTATTTCCCTCAGTTTTTGAGAATCAAGGTATCAATCCAGTAGAAGACCACGCGCGAGTCCCTCGCACCTGCACAAACAAATAAGAACTTCTGAGCCAACGCGATAAGGGGTTGTCAATCCCTTTACGGTCACTTACAAGAGTGAGATCTGATAGAGATGATAGTTTATATTTTTTGTATTTTGGTTTAATAAAACAGAAAATAAAAGCGGTAAAAGTAAAGTAAATGTAGATTGATATGTTGAGAATAGACCCGGGGGCCATAGTTTTCTCTAGTGGCTTCTCTCATGATAGCGGTATTCTACGACGGGTAAACAAATTACTGTCGAGCAATTGATAGAAAAGCGAATAATTATGAGACTATCTAGGAATGATCATTGTATATAGGCATCACGTTCGAGACAAGTAGACCGAAACGATTCTGCATCTACTACTATTACTCCACACATTGACCGCTATCCAGCATGCATCTAGTGTATTGAGTTCATACAAACAGAGTAACGCCTTAAGCAAGATGACATGATGTAGAGGGATAAACTCAAGCAATATGATGTAGACCCCATATTTTTATCCTCGATGGCAACAATACAATACGTGCCTTCCTGCCCCTACTATCACTGGGAAAGGACACCGCAAGATTGAACCCAAAGCCAAGCACTTCTCCCATTGCAAGAACTATAGATCTAGTAGGCCAAACCAAACGATAATTCGGAGAGACTTGCAAGGATATTATGAGCACACATAAAAAGTTCAGAGAAGAACCAAATATATTTCATAGATAACCTTGATCATAAACTCACAATTCATCGGATCTCGACAAACACACCGCAAAAAGAGATTACATCGAATAGATCTCCTCGAAGATCGAGGATAACTTTGTATTGAGATCCAGAGAGAGAGAAGAGGTAAACTACTCACAACTCATGGTGAGGGCGATGATGATGATGATGAAGGCCTCCGTGATGGATCCCCCTTCGGTGGAGCTCCGGAACAGGCTCCAAGATGGGATCTCCACGGGAACAGAAGCTACGGCGGTGGAATTGGGGTTTTCTCTCTGCGTATGGAGTTTCTGGGGTCTGTGGATATATATAGGAAGAAGGAGGGCATCAGGGGCCACACGAGGGGGCCTTGAGGCAGGGGGCGCGCCCCCCACCCTCGAGGGCAGCCCCTCTGTCCCCTGACTTGTTCCTGAAGCTTCCTGTGCGTGATTTTCTCCAAAAATATCTCTCGCGAAGGTTTCATTCCGTTTGGACTCCGTTTGATATTCTTTTTCTGCAAAACCCTAAAATAGGCAAAAAAAACAGCAATCTGGACTAGGCCTGTGGGTTAGTAGGTTTGTCCCAAAAATGATATAAAATAGAATGATAAAGCCCATTAAACATCCAAGACTTCATAAATAATAGCAAGGAACAATCAAAAATTATAGATACGTTGGAGACGTATCAAGCATCCCCAAGCTTAATTCATGCTCGTCCTCAAGTAGGTAAATGATAAAGAAAGAATTTTTGATGTGGAATGCTAACCAATATAGTTTTTCAATGTAATTCTCTTAATTGTGGCATGAATGTTCAGATCTGAAAGATTCAAGATAAAAGTCTATATTGACATAAGAAATAACAATACTTCAAGCAATACTAACAAAGCAATCATGTCTTCTCAAAATACTGTGGCTAAAGAAAGTTATCCCTACAAAATCATATAGTGTTGGCTATGCTCCCTTATTATCACACAAAAATATTCATATCATGCAGAACCCTGATTTCAGCCAAGCATTAGTTTTCATACTCTATCTTTTCAAACCTTTCAACTTTCACGCAATACATGAGCATGAACCATGGATATAGCACTATGGGTGGAATAGAGGTGGTTGTGGAGAATACAAAAAGGAGGGAGATAGTCTCACATCGACTAGGCGTATCAACGGGCTATGGAGATGCCCATCAATAGATATCAATGTGAGTGAGTAGGGATTGCCATGCAACGGATGCACTGGAGATAAATATGAATGAAAGCTCAACAAAAGAAACTAGTGGGTGTGCATCCAACTTGCTTGCTCACGAAGACCTAGGGCATTTGAGGAAGCCCATCGTTGGAATATACAAGCCAAGTTCTATAATAAAAATTCCCACTAGTATATGAAAGTGACTAAGCATGAGACTCTCTACAATGAAGAACATGGTGCTACTTTGAAGCACAAGTGTGGAAAAAGATAGTAGCAATTGTCCTTTTTTTCTTTTCTCTTTTATTTTCTCTTTTTTTGGGCCTTTTTTTTTCTTTAGCCTTTCTTCTTCTTTTTTCTTTTTTTGCGGAGGGGCTTTATAGATTTAGCCTTTCCTCCCATGGGACAATGCTCTAATAATGATGATCATCACACTTTCATTACAACTCGAAATTACAACTCGATACTACAACAACAAAGCATGACTCTATATGAATGCCTTCAGCGGTGTACCGATATGTGCAATGAAACAAGAGTGACATGTATGAAAAATTATGCATGGTGGCCTTGCCACAAATACGATGTCAACTACATGATCATGCATGGCAATATGACAATATGATGCGTGTCATATAAACGGAGCGGTGGAAAGTTGCATGGCAATATATCTCGGAATGGCTATGAAAATGTCATGATAGGTAGGTATGGTGGCTGTTTTGAGGAACAATATGGTGGCTGTTTTGAGGAAGGATATATAGTGGGTTTATGGCACTGACGAAAGTTGCGCGGTACAAGAGAGGCTAGCAATGGTGGAAGGGTGAGAGTGCGTATAATCCATGCACTCAACATTAGTCATAAGAACTCATATACTTATTGCAAACATTTATGAGTCATCAAAACAAAGTAATCAACGCATGCTCCTAGGGCGGAGGTTGGTAGGAGTTAACCATCGCGTGCCCCCGACCTCCACACAAAGGATGGCACTCTACAAATACCTCATGCTCTAACTTAGTCACACAACGGTTCACCATACGTGCATGCTACGGGAATCACTAACCTTAACACAAGTATTTCTCAATTTCATAATAACTCCACTAGCATGAATCTAATATCACTATCCTCATGTCTCAAAACAATTATCAAGCATCCAACATCTCATTCTATTCAATGCACTTGGTGTGATTTTTTTACTACATTGACATTGGATGTTTATCATGTGAAGACTAGTTTCTTTAGCCTAAACACTTTACCATGCTGTTTTTATAGACTCTCAAATAGATATAAGTGAAGCATGAGAGTTTGACAATTTCTACAAAATATTACCACCACCATGCTCTAAAAGATATAAGTGAAGCACTAGAGCAAAAACTATTCAACTCAAAAGATATAAGTGATGCACTTAGAGTGTTCTAATAATTTCTAGGCCATATTTAACTCTCTCAAATAGGTGTGTCCAGCAAGGATGATTGTGGAAAACTAATAAGCAAAGACTCAAATTATACAAGACGCTCCAAGCAAAACACATAGCATGTTGCGAATAAAAATATAGCTCCAAATATAGTTATCGATGGATGAAGACGAAAGAGGGGATGCCTTCCCCGGGCATCCCCAAGCTTAGGCTTTTGATTATCTTGAATTTACTTGGGGTGCCATGGGCATCTCCAAGCTTGGGCCTTTGCTACTCCTTGTTCCATAGTCCATCAAAGCAATACTCAAAACTTGAAAACTTCACAACACAAAACTTAGACAAAAATTCTTGTGAGCTCCGTTAGTATGACAAAGCAAACCATTACTCAAAGGTACAGCAATGAATTCATTCTTTGTTTATATTGGTGTTAAACCTACTGTACTCCAAGTTCTCTATGGTTCATATCCTCCAATATTACTCACAGATGCATCGGAATAAGCGAACAACACACGAAAAACAGAATCTGTCAAAGACAGAACAGTCTGTAGTAATCTGCAGGGTTCGCCTACTTCTGGAACTCCAAAAAATTCAAACTAATTTGGTAAATTTGCGCAATTTTTCTACCAATCAGCAGCAAAAAGAATAAACTAAAAAGCACGCCCCAGTAAATTCCTACGACTACATTAGCTAGCGTTAACGATTCTGTTTTTCACAGCAAGATCATATAAACTTCACACAAGTCTTACCAAAGGTTCTACTTGGCACAAACACTAAACAAAACATGAAACCACATCTAATCAGAGGCTAGATGAAATATTTATTCCCTAACAGCAACAAAAACAAAAAACATAAAATTAGGTTGCCTCCCAACAAGCGCCATCGTTTTACGCCCCTAGCTAGGCACGATACAAGATAGATCTAGGTATTGCCATCTTTGGAAGGCAATTCTTTGATTAAGCACCTATGATTCTTGGGCACTTCTTTGTCCCTATGAATAATCTAACTCTTGGGAAAGAAATCAAGAAATTCTAAAGTGTCAAAAGGGTCTCTTGCAAAAGTAAGAAAATTAGGGTGAACACTTATGGATTTGAGATCCGCAAGTCTAGATGTTTCACCCTTGTCTTTAGGGACATACATGAACTTAGATAATTTAGTGGAGGTATTTGGAGTAGTTTTTATAGCGGAAAGAGCAGAACCCACATTAGTGATAACATCCTCAAGCTTATTGATTCTAGTAGAATCCTGATCTAGCTTTTCTTTAACTATGGGCTCTTTTTCCTTAAGATTTTTCAGAACAACTCCTACCTTAGATCCATATTGGGTGCTTTAATTATGAATTTTTTCTATCCAAGTTCTCTACCAGTTCTACCGTAGAAACTTTGTTTTCAATGATTTCTAACCTTTGCATGACATGCTCCAAAGTTAAGACGGTCCCATTAACCATAAGAGGTGGTAAACCAAATAATTCAGTCAAAGCTTTATAAGAGTCAACGGTGTGGCTACCCAAGAAATTGCCTCCGGTAATGGTATCTATGATAAATCTATTCCATGGAGTTATGCGAATATAAAAATTGCGAAGAAGCACGAGAGTGGAAAGCTTCCGATTAGATCTATTTTGAGCATTGCAAATTCTATACCAGACATCTTTTAAGTTTTCTTCCTCCCTTTGTTGAAAGTAGAGGACCTCACTCTCGGGAGTGGTGATAATGATAGGTGTGCTAGACATGATGACAAGCATCACACAAGCAAACAAAAAGGCAAGCGAACGATAAACACACGGCGGAAGGGCAAATAAAACGGCAAGGGTGAAGTGGGGGAGAGGAAAATGAGATGCAAACAAATGTAATGCGAAGGATAAGGGTTTGTGATAGGTACTTGTTATATGACTTTTGCGTAAGCCTCCCCGGCAACGGCGCCAGAAATTCTTCTTGCTACCTCTTGAGCTTGCGTTGTATTCCCTCGAAGAGGAAAGGGAGGTGCAGCACTGTAGTGTAAGTATTTCCCTCAGTTTTTGAGAACCAAGGTATCAATCCAGTAGGAGACCACGCGCGAGTCCCTCGCACCTACACAAACAAATAAGAACTTTGCAGCCAACGCGATAAGGGGTTGTCAATCCCTTTACGGTCACTTACGAGAGTGAGATCTAATAGAGATGATAGTTTATATTTTTGGTATTTTTGGTTTAATAAAACAGAAAATAAAAGCGGTAAAGTAAAGTAAATGTAGATTGATATGTTGAGAATAGACCCGGGGGCCATAGTTTTCTCTAGTGGCTTCTCTCATGATAGCGGTATTCTACGGCGGGTAAACAAATTACTGTCGAGCAATTGATAGAAAAGCGAATAATTATGAGACTATCTAGGCATGATCATTGTATATAGGCATCACGTCCGAGACAAGTAGACCGAAACGATTCTGCATCTACTACTATTACTCCACACATCGACCGCTATCCAGCATGCATCTAGTGTATTGAGTTCATACGAACAGAGTAACGCCTTAAGCAAGATGACATGATGTAGAGGGATAAACTCAAGCAATATGATGTAGACCCCATCTTTTTATCCTTGATGGCAACAATACAATACGTGCCTTGCTGCCCCTACTGTCACTGTGAAAGGACACCGCAAGATTGAACCCAAAGCCAAGCACTTCTCCCATTGCAAGAACTATAGATCTAGTAGGCCAAACCAAACCGATAATTCGAAGAGACTTGCAAGGATATTATGAGCACACATAAAAAGTTTAGAGAAGAACCAAATATCTTTCATAGATAACCTTGATCATAAACTCACAATTCATCGCATCTCGACAAACACACCGCAAAAAGAGATTACATCGAATAGAGATCCTCGAAGATCGAGGAGAACTTTGTATTGAGATCCAGAGAGAGAAGACGCCATCTAGATACTAGCTATGGACCCGAAGGTCTGTGGTAAACTACTCACAACTCATGGTGAGGGCGATGATGATGATGATGAAGGCCTCCGTGATGGATCCCCCTCCGGTGGAGCTCCGGAACAGGCTCCAAGATGGGATCTCCACGGGAACAGAAGCTACGGCGGTGGAATTAGGGTTTTCTCTCTGCGTATGGAGTTTCTGGGGTACGTGGATATATATAGGAAGAAGGAGGGCACCGGGGGCCACACGAGGGGGCCTCGAGGCAGGGGGGGCGCGCCCCCCACCCTCAAGGGCAGCCCCTCTGTCCCCTGACTTGGTCCTGAAGCTTCCTGTGCATGATTTTCTCCAAAAATATCTCTCGCGAAGGTTTCATTCCGTTTGGACTCCGTTTAATATTCTTTTTCTGCAAAACCCTAAAATAGGCAAAAAACAGCAATCTGGACTGGGCCTTTGGGTTAGTAGCTTAGTCCCAAAAATGGTATAAAAGTGAATGATAAAGCCCATTAAACATCCAAGACTTCATAAATAATAGCATGGAATAATAAAAAATTATAGATACGTTGGAGATGTATCAGCGCGCCGCAAGCCGTGGTAGCAGCAGGGGAGGAGGCACACTCCGGGGCGGCGATGGCTGGCGAGCGGCGGGCGACGCGGGAGCAGCGCACGGGGGGGGGGTGCGGGCGAGGCCAAGGGCGGCGACGAGCGAGGCGGGAGGCGAGCGCGGCCGGCCAAACGCAAGCAGCGGCGGCCAGCGTCGCGCGGCAGCAGTGGGCATGGTGGCGGGGCATAGTCGCGCCAGAGCTGCGGCGAGCAGGGCGCTGAGGGCGACGGCGTCGCGGGCGAGCCGCAGGGAGCAACCGGCGTAGGAGGGGGTGTCGGGGCATGGCCCCGGGTCGCGGTGAGGGCGGCCGGCGCAGGGGAGGCACGCGGTGATGTCTACTACACAACTTGTTCTTGTAGACTCGTGTTGGGCCTCCAAGCGCAGAGTTTTGTAGGACAGTAGCAAATTTCCCTCAAGTCGATGACCTAAAGTTTATCAATTCGTCGGAGGTGTAGGATGAAGATGGTCTCTCTCAAACAACCCTGCAACCAAATAATAAAAAGTCTCTTGTGTCCCCAACACACCCAATACAATGGCAAATTGTATAGGTGCACTAGTTCGGCGAAGAGATATTGATAAAAGTGTAATATGGATAGTAGATATTGATTTTTGTAGTAGGAACAATAAAAAACAGCAAGGCAGCAAGTGATAAAACGGGGCACAAACGGTATTGCAATGCTTAAAAATGAGGCCCGGGGTCCGTACTTTTGCTAGTGCAATCTTTCAATGATGCTAATATAATTGGATGACATAACCATCCCTCAACGTGCGATGAAGAATCACTCCAAAGTTCCTATCTAGCGGAGAACATAAGAAGGAATTGTTTGTAGCTATTCTTTCCGATCGATCTATCCAAGAGTTCGTAGTAAAATAACACCAAGTTATTCTTTCCGATCGATCTATCAAGAGTTCATACTAAAATTACTCAAGTTATTCTTTCCGATAGATCTATCAAGAGTTCATACTAAAATAACACCAAAACAAATTCAGATTCATAATACTCAATCCAACACAAAGAACCTCAAAGAGTGCCCCAAGATTTCTACCAGAGAAACAAAGACAAGAACATGCATCAACCCCCATGCATAGATTACTAGTACAAAGCTAGTATATCAAGTGAATCAATATGATACCCCATTGTCACCACGAGTATTCAATTGCATGGGGGTTTAATCTCTCTCTCTCTCTCTCTCTCTCTCTCTCTCTCTCTCTCTCTCTCTCTCTCTCTCTCTTTCTCTCTCTCTCTCTCTCGTGTTCTTGAGATGCACAATCTTGATGTATCGCGGGCTTTGTTAATATAGTCGGATCATATGGTGTTTTCCCCTCTCTATCTTGTTGTGATGAATTGAGTTTTTCCCTTTGAGATTTCGTTGTTATCGGATTGAATACTTTTATGGATTTGAGAACACTTGATATATGTCTTGCAATTGAATACTCGTGGTGACAATGGGGTATCATATTGATTCACTTGATATACGTTTTGTCACTTAAACACATAGCTACCGGTACAAACCCTCAGCCCCGAGGGTGGACTACTCCCTCCTCACCATGGTGGCCACCGGGATGATGAAGATGGCCACCAGTGATGATTTCCCCCCTCTGGCAGAGTGCCAAAAGGGCTCTAGATTGGATCTCGTGGACTATAGAGCATTGCAACGGCGGAACTTCTGATCTAGGTTCACCCCGAGGATTTTTGGAATATTTGGGCATTTATAGGGTAAAGAGGGAATGCGGGAGGCCACCGAGGTGGGCACAACCCACCTGGGCGCGCCAGGCCGGGGCACCCCCCAGGTGCAGCTCTGGCCCATTGGGTGTCTTCTGGCCCATAAAAAATCTCCAAAAAGTTTCGCGCTGTTTTGACTCCGTTTGATATTGATTTCGTACGATGTAAAAACAAGCAAAAAACAACAACTCACACTGGGTCAATAGGTTAGTGCCAAAAAATTGTATAAAGTTGCTATAAAATGATTGTAAAACATCCAAGAATGATAATAAAACAACATGAATACTTCATAAATTACAGATACATTGGAGGTGTATCAGCCGCGTGCGCGTGCGAGCAGGGAGCGGCCCAGGCGTGGCCTGTACGGCGGTGTGCGCCTGCGGGACATCGCGGGCGCGCGGTGACCGGGTGTGGAGAGGGGGAGCTCACGGGGTAGTGTAGGGTTCGGGGCAGCGGTGCTCGGGGAGGAAGACGGGGACGGCCGCGTTGACGGAGACGACGTCTACGATGGAGTCCGGCGGGGCAACTCTAGGGAGGTGTCGAGAAGGAGAACGGAGAGGCGGCGTTTCGGGCGGCGTCGAGGCGGCGGGGATCGTGGACGGGGTCGGGGCGACGTGGGGTTCGTTCCCTCGATCCCGGTATGGATCGGGGATGGGGGAAGAGAGACATGGGGGGAGTGTGGGGTGGTTGGCTTTCGGTTTTGGGTCCAGGGGAATATGGGTGATACGTCTCCAACGTATATATAATTTTTTATTGTTCCATGCTGTTATTTATGATGTTTTGGATGTTTAATGGGCCTTGTTATACACTTTTATATTATTTTTTGGGACTAACCTATTAACCCAGAGCCCAGTGCCGGTTTCTGTTTTTCTCCTGTTTTGGGGTTTTGCGGAAAGGAATATCAAACGGAGCCCAATTGACCTGAAACTCAACGGAGGAAGTTTTTGGACCTAAAGAAGCCCATGAAGTGCCGGAGGGGGACGAGAGGACCCACGGGCTGCCCAAGAGGGTGGGGGGCGCCCCCCTACTGGGCGCGCCCCTACCTCGTGGACAGCCCGGAGACCCCCTTTGCTTGGCCCCGACTCCAACACCTCCTATATACACTAAAAACTCCAGAAAATAACCTAGATCGGGAGTTCTGCCGCCGAAAGCCTCTGTTGCCACCGAAAACCAATCTAGACCCGTTCTGGCACCCTGCCGGAGGGGGGAATCCCTCTCCGGTGGCTATCTTCATCATCCCGGCGCTCTCCATGATGAGGGAGGAGTAGTCCACCCTCGGGGCTGAGGGTATGTACCAGTAGCTATGTGTTCGATCTCTTTCTCTCTTGTTCTTGAGATAGCACGATCTTGATGTATCGCGAGCTTTGCTATTATAGTTGGATCTTATGATCTTTCTCCCCCTCTACTCTCTTGTAATGGATTGAGTTTTCCCTTTGAAGTTATCTTATCGGATTGAGTCTTTAAGGATTTGAGAACACTTGATGTATGTCTTGCATGTGCTTATCTGTGGTGACAATGGGATATCACGTGATTCACTTGATGTATGTTTTGGTGATCAACTTGCGGGTTCCGTGACCTTGGGAATCTATGCATAGGGGTTGGCACACGTTTTCGTCTTGACTCTCCAGTAGAAACTTTGGGGCACTCTTTGAAGTTCTTTGTGTTGGTTGAATAGATAAATCTGAGATTCTGTGGTGCATCTCGTATAATCATGCCCACAGATACTTGAGGTGACAATGAAGTATCTAGGTGACATTAGGGTTTTGGTTGATTTGTGTCTTAAGGTGTTATTCTAGTATGAACTCTATGATAGATTGAACGTTACTACGGACTCTTGAATAGATCGATCAGAAAGAATAACTTGGAGGTGGTTTCGTACCCTACCATAATCTCTTCATTTGTTCTCCGCTATTAGTTACTTTGGAGTGACTCTTTGTTGCATGTTGAGGGATAGTTATGTGATCCAGTTATGTTATTATTGTTGAGAGAACTTGCACTAGTGAAAGTATGAACCCTAGGCCTTGTTTCCTATCATTGCAACACCATTTATGCTCACTTTTATCTTTAGTTACCTTGCTGTTTTTATATTTTCCCATTACAAAAATCTATATCTACCATCCATATTGCACTTGTATCATCATCTCTTTGCCGAACTAGTGCGCCTATACAATTTACCATTGTATTAGGTGTGTTGGGGACACAAGAGACTCTTTGTTATTTGGTTGCAGGGTTGTTTGAGAGAGACCGTTTTCATCCTACGCCTCCCACAGATTGATAAACCTTAGGTCATCCACTTGAGGGAAATTTGCTACTGTCCTACAAACCTCTGCACTTGGAGTCCCAACAACGTCTACAAGAAGAAGGTTGTGTAGTAGACATCAAGCTCTTTTCTGGCGCCGTTTCTGGGGAGGTTAGTGCTTGAAGGTATATCTTTAGATCTTGCAATCGAATCTTTTAGTTTCTTGTTTTATCACTAGTTTAATTGATAAAAGAAAACTACAAAAAATGGAATTAAGGTTACCTCATATGCTTCATCTTTTTAATATCTTTCGTGAAAATATTGGGAAGGAAAATTGTGCTAAAGTACTAGAAGAAGAATTACATAGAATGCTTGGCATAAAATATGTGCATGATGAGCATGATTGCAATGTTGTTAGTATGAATTCTTTGAATACCCATGATGCTAATGATGGGCAAAGCCACAAGCTTGGGGAAGCTATGTTTGATGAAGATGATATTTTTTGTCCCCCAAGTTTTGTTGAGAAAATTCATTATGATGAAAGCATGCCTCCTATTTATGATGATTATATTAATGAAAGTGGATTTGGAGAGGTCATGACTTTATTTAGTGATGAATCCACTACTTCGAAAGAAGTTCCAATTGATTATGAGAACAGAGTTGCTATTTATGATGATTATTGTGATGACTTGTATGCTATTAATAATAATGATAACCATGAAACTTGTCATCATGATTTCAGTTTTCAATTGGATTATGCCTCACATGGTAGTTATTTTGTTGAATTTGCTCCTCCCACTACTATGAATGAGAAGAATTTTGCTTATGATGGGAGTAGTAAAATTTCTATGCAAGTAGATCATGAAAATAATGCTTTATGTGTTGGTTATATGGTTGAATTCATTCATGATGCTACTGAAAATTATTATGAGAGAGGATCATATTCTTGTAGGAATTGCAATAATATCAAGTTTCCTCTCTATGTGCTGAAAATCTTGATGTTATGCTCGTTTTCCCTTCCTATGCTAGTTGATTATCGTTCCCATAAGTTTTTTGCTTACAAAATCCCTATGCATAGGAAGTGGGTTAGAATTAAATGTGCTAGTCATATTCTTCATGATGCTCTCCTTATGTTTCAATTCTTATCTTTTACGCGAGCATCATTGAAATCATCATGCCTAGCTAGGGGCGTTAAACGATAGCGCTTGTTGGGAGGCAACCCAACTTTTTTTGTTTTTGCTTCTGTTTAGGAATAAATATTGCATCTAGCTTCTGTTTAGATGTGGTTTTGTGTTTTAATTAGTGTTTGTGCCAAGTAGAACCTTTGGTAAGACTTGTGTGAAGTTTATGTGATCATGCTGTAAAAAACAGAAACTTTAGGGCTCACGAGAATAGTCACCAGATTTTACTGGAGAGTGCTATTTAGTTGATTCTTTTTGCAGATGATTAATAGACAAATTCCTCACGTTTACCAAATTTTTTTTTTGGAGTTACAGATTACTACAGACTGTTCTGTTTTTGACAGATTCTATTTTCTACGTGTTGTTTCCTTATTTTGATGAATCTATGAGTAGTATCGGAGGGTATGAATAATAGAGAAGTTGGAATACAGTAGGTTTAACACCAATATAAACAAAGAATGAGTTCATTACAGTACCTTTGAGTAGTGGTTTGATTTCCTATACTAACGGAGCTCACGAGATTTTTTTCTAAGTTTTGTGTTGTTAAGTTTTCAAGTTTTGAGTATTGCTTTGATGGACTATGGAACAAAGAGTGGCAAGAGCCTAAGCTTGGGGATTCCCAAGGCACCCAAGGTAAAATTCAAGGACAACCAAAAGTCTAAGCTTGGGGATGCCCTTGGAAGGCATCCCCTCTTTTGTCTTCATCCATCGGTAACTATACTCGGAGCTATATTGTTATTCACCACATGATATGTGTTTTACTTGGAGCGTCATGTATAATTTGAGTCTTTGCTTGTTAGTTGCCACAATTATCCTTGCTGGACACAACTTTTTGAGAGAGATAAATATGGCCTAGGAATTGTTAGAACACTCTATGTGCTTCACTTATATCTTTTGAGTTGAATAGTTTTTGCTCTAGTGCTTCACTTACATCTTTTAGAGCACGATTTAAATTATATTTTGTAGAAATTTTTGATCTCTCATGCTTCACTTATATCCTTTTGAGAGTCTATTAAAACAGCATGGTAATGTGCTTTGGCTATAAAACTAGCCTTCACATGATAGGCATCCAAGATCAATGTAGTAAAAACTTTTATACTAAGTGCATCGAATATGATGAGAAGTTGGATGCTTGATAATTGTTTTGAGATATGAGGATAGTGATATTAGAGTCATGCTAGTGGAGTTATTATGAAATTGAGAAATACTTGTGTTAAATTTAGTGACTCCCGTAGCATGCACGTATGGTGAACCGCTATGAGACGAAGTTAGAGCATGAGGTATTTGTAGAGTGTCATCCTTTGTGTGGAGGTCGGGGGCGCGCGATGGTTAACTCCTACCAACCTACCCCCTAGGAGCATGCGTTGATTGCTTTGTTTTGATGACTTGTAAATTTTTGCAATAAGTATATGAGTTCTTATGACTCATGTTGAGTCCATGGATTATACGCACTCTCACTCTTCCACCATTGCTAGCCTCTCATTTACCGCGCAACTTTCGCCGGTACCATACACCCACCGTATATCTTCCTCAAAAAATCCACCATACCTACCTATCATGGCATTTCCATAGCCATTCCGAGATATATTGCCATGCAGCTTTCCACCATTCTGTTCATATGACACGCTTCATATTGTCATATTGCCATGCATGATCATGTAGTTGACATCGTATTTGTGGCAAAGCCACGATGCATAAATTTTCATACATGTCACTCTTGATTCATTGCACATCCCGGTACACCGCTGGAGGCATTCATATAGAGTCATACTTTGTTCTAGTATCGAATTGTAATATCGAGTTGTAAATCAATAAAGTGTGATGATCATCATTATTAGAGCATTGTCCCATGTGAGGAAAGGCCAAATAAAAAAAGGGAGATGGCCCGAAAGTGTGTTGGGGACACAAGAGACTCTTTGTTATTTGGTTGCAGGGTTGTTTGAGAGAGACCATCTTCATCCTACGCCTCCCATGGATTGATAAACCTTAGGTCATCCACTTGAGGGAAATTAGCTACTATCCTACAAACCTCTGCACTTGGAGGCCCAACAACGTCTACAAGAAGAAGATTGTGTAGTACACATCAATGGGGAACGGGGTGAGCCGGCCTAGTCGGCCTGGTGGCCAGCTGGGCCGTTTGGCCCAGTGGGGGGGGGGGCTTTTCTTTTTGTTTTATTCTTTTGTTTAGTATTTTCTTTTTCTTTCATCTATTTTTACTTTTCTATTTTATTTATTTTAAATCATTTAAGTATTTTCTAAAAATGTGTTTTCTTCACCATAATTACTTATGCAATATTTGGCACAGTCCGAACAATTTTGTTTTAACGTTCGAAAATTTGGTTGTTTGTCATTAATTCAAATTTGAATTTGAAACGTTTTGAACTAACACGTGATTAGCAACAGTAAACGTGGTGACGTGGCATCACTAGCAGGGAATTACCGTATTCTAATTATTCGGGTGTCACAATTCTCCTCTGCAACAAGAAATCTCGTCCCGAGATTTAAGAGGTAGAGTAGGGGGAAATGTCTGGTTACGATATTCTAACGGATCTTCTTGAAGAAGTTAATCCCTTTTGTTGATGTCTTTAATTCTTTATTCCAATGCTTCATGATGAAGTTGTCGTCCTTTCTTCGGGAACTACATCGTACTTACGAATAGGTAAGGGGCAGCTCTACAATGATAGAATGTTACACGTGAAAATCATCTGGGGGTATCCCATGAATGAACACATGAGTATCTCTCGAGTTGAACAAATGAAGCCCATCGAGAGCAAAGTAAGAAGATATCATAAGAGGTTTTAAGCGGATAGACAAGCGTCGTTGCCTAAAACAGTGCGTGAAAGGGGTTTCAGAGCAATGAGAATTAGTTTTGTGTCTGATACCAGAATTTGACAATCTCTCGGAAGGTGGCTCATGAATTACATACGAGGCCACACGTGAGGAACAACCTTGGGAACAGGGGGTGTACAGGAGAGTCAGGTTTTGATCCTGTGGAACTGTGGGCTATGGGCCCGCTATGTGGGTTAAAAGTAGGAAGGGCGGTGACGTCTTCCACGATCTTGTAAGCAATGCATGTCAGAGGATAGCCTGTCAGTCATGTCAGCAACAACATCGGTACCAAGGGCGAGGGATGAAGAGAACCATTTTCTTGGTCGTTGAAACGAGGTGGACCAATAGGCAAGTTCTCGTCCATCGGTGGTTACGGGAATGTTATCAACAATAGTAACAAGGCCTTACTGACAGAGTTGTACACCAAGGTGTTTACATAAGCAGAAAATTATTACTGCTTAGATTATATATAGATCACAAGAAAGGTTAAACAAACCAACAGAAAGGAAAATGTGTTTAAACACAGGTAATGGGAGTACATCCTTCCCAACGATAAGCAGGGCATGATTTGCGTGACAGGAGATCAAAGACATGACCATTTGGATAAAATGGTTAATAAGAATCATGATATGTACCCATACACGGTGTTTGGATAACTGATCAAGAAACATTCAACATTGTGCTTCATATGTCCTTGTGAGAATCGGAGTACCACAGACATGCTTCAAGATAGCATTGACATGGTTTTCAAGCAAAGGTCAGACTTTGGTAACACTAGGATCCATCAGAAACAACTTATAAAGTAATCCATATAATTTCAACAAGGAAAAGATAAGGACGTGGTCAACGGGCCTAGTAACAATTCTTCGAGAGTTCCAAAGAGATGGAATTCCATAATTATTTGAACAGGGAGATAATATTGGACATACCGAAGTATATAACAAAGTATGTTTGAGGAGAACATCCACGAGTAAACATTTATCGAAACTGCACTTGGAAATATGGACCAAGTAGCACGATCAATGTTGAGAATGGCAATTTCATAACCACAAGACTAGGAATGAAGCTATCGACCATTAATTTCAAGCAATAGAGTTGCTAGAAGTTTTGAATTTACACATCATAGTTCAATGGCCAATATTCCGGATAGAAACAACACGGGGACCAAGATATGAACGGGGATGGCGAGAAGTATTACTATATCAAGAATTAACAGGTGGAGCAATTCTCATGACATCCTTGACATAAAAGATGGTAATACTAAAATGTAGAGCATAACATGAGTTGGATAGTAAGGAACTCAAGGTACAACACAAAACATGTACAATTTTGTGTTGGAGGGAAGGCAATAAAGTTGTCGATGATAACACAATTCATCATGGGGCAAGAATGGTATTTCTCATCATGGATTCGATAGATATCCTAAAGGATTCAAAATATTGATGATGACGACGACAAATTTTTGTCGAGAGGCTTCATGAAGAAGCAATTGAACAACGACTGCATCAAGCAAAAGGAATGGTGAAGCCAAAGGTTATTATATCCATAGATAAGATGCAATGTCAGAATCATTGTTGTCTATGAAGACAATCAATATGATGTTGAAAGCTCAATGTGAGCTTAGTTCGTCGCCGAAAATTGTGCTCCGGGAAGAAGGACCAGGCAGCACAGTTAAAATCGGCACTGTAATGATATAACCGAGCAGGCTAGGAAGGACATGATCGAGTTTAAATTCCCCAGCAACAATTACCATGAATAGTGAGACATAAAATGGACTCGAGTCACTTGTCGGAGTTCTCGAGTGACGAACAACTCAAACTCGGGGAACAACTAAGATTTGTGAGAAGTAATACTTGATGAAGAACTCATAAGGAGTAATGTAGTTCTGTAATACCCTCGAGATACCAGGGGGTAATACTCGACGTCAAATCAAAGTAGAGGTTGGACTGGGGTATTGCTTTGCAGAATACAAGTGCTTAAACTTGTACGAGAAATTGTATTTAAAGGAGAGCATGGTCGGAACCACGATTGCAAAAGGCCAGATCCCAGATATAAGATGAACTTATATCAAGGGGATAATTATTTCTATGAGAAGATTTCATCATAAGATCTGCATCGTGTCCATGGGCATGAACACAAATTTCAAGGTCGACTCCCACTTCTCCAAATGCATAACCTTTCATTCACTTCTTGTTTCAAAAATGACATTAGTGTTGAAAGTTTTACCTGGTGAAATACCAGATGAGCATGACTCGTGAAATCTTTCGGGTTCACATAGATTAAGGAAAGCATAGGTTCAACCCATCGGGTTATATTAGACACATATACCACAAGCATCAAGAGTAAATATCACCAGCTTGAAAGTAGAGCATGGTTGGCCATATCAGAGAATAGGATTTACCAATGGCATTATGTATCAGGGAAAGAATTTCCAAAGTGACTGAATATGAAGGACGTTGTCGAATAATAATTTAACAAAGGATCAGACAGTCCAAAATGGAGTTGATGTGAGCATCAACACACAACGAGAGGAAGAAACAAACCCAAGGCATTGGATCGTAGAAACAACTGACTAATTCAAAGCTCAAATGTGAAGGAATTATGATTTCCAATTCAAGGGATTAGAAGCAAACGCTCTGATTAAGGATGGATAAGTTGAGTAGGCTTAGGGGTACTGTCGGGGAAACTGACCGCCCACGAACACCTATGGGACCGGAGCCCCTTCTACGGTATGGCAAGGGAGCGGAGGGAGCACAGAGAGCAGATCGAGGGGCACACGCGGGCAGTTTACCCAGGTTCGGGCCGCGCGGACGCGTAAAACCCTACTCCTGCTTTGGTTGTATTGAGTTCTTGAGCTCAGGAGCTTGAAGATCTACAGTACTAGCTACACCGAGCGAGGGAGTGATCAAGTTTCTGGAGTCGAACCCCCTCTACATTGTGCATGGCCTCCTTTTATAGCTCAAAGGGGTCACCGACAGGTGTCAACGTAGATGAGGGCAAAAGTGTAAAATCAGTGGTAGATGGAACAGTGCATGAACAGTGTATGCACAGTGATCTATACCTAACCCAGACAGTGGGGGACAAAGGCATTGAATGCCCGTCGCCGTCACCCAAAAAGCGTCCGCCCGGGCGTCTCCGTTCGCCACGACGATGGCCTCGTCACCGCGGCTTGCCACCGTGTACCCCAGGATGCACAGCCATCTGCCACGTGCCCCTGGAAGGGCCCCAGGGCGACGCGTGTCCAGATGAGCTGGAGCGCAGGCACACAATGTAAGCCTCCCCCGGCAAGCACCTTGCCGGGGTTGTTATCTTGCCGGGCCCGGAAGCTTGTCGCTCTCCGGGTCCTGCTGAGGCGCACGATGCGCCACGATATATCTTTTGAGGTGCTGTTCTTTGGCCTTCCTGGCAAGCTCCTCTTGCCAGGGTATTGTGCTGGGAAGATAACCTTGAGCCTAGTGCGGCCTTCCCGGCAAGCTCCTCTTGCCGGGGTCTTGTTTCTTAACTTAAATACTTTGTTCTTGAATAGCTTCAAAGGGGTCCAGAGTGGGTTTTGGCGGGCGCGTGGTGAGCCAGACCACGGGACACTGCTACTGCCCGTGCACAAGTCGGGATACTAAGGTACCCTACCATTGTACACCGACAGGAGCCCCCGGGCCTGGGCCACACAAGGTGCCGAGCGCTGTTGGGCCAGGCCCAAAACAGTGCACGTGCACACGCGGCCCACGGCGCGCCGTTTCCCACTCCGCATCTACCGCATCTCTCCCTAACGGCACGCGTCGATTGCGGCGTCGTGGGAGAGATCGTGGCCTGCTTCTTTAATGGAAAAATGCGGAACGTCCCCCACTTCCCCCTTAAAAGCAGAGGAAGCAGGGGCAGTTTCCCCCCATTGCTTTCATTGTGTCTTGAATCTCCAGAAACCCCCGCCGCTCTCTGCCTCCCCAAAGGTCGACAGAGAGCCGAGCTCCACCCTTCCTCCGCCGTCTCCAGCATCCGCAGCGCCGTCGACCTCCCTCGCCGTCCCCGCCATGGCCCCGAAGAGCGACAAGGCGAAGAGCGACAAGGCGAAGAAGGAGAAGTCCGACAAGGCGGCGAAGCTGGCAGCCATGCGGAGAAGGATGGTGGTCTTCCCGCCGAGGCTCGGCGCGAGGGAGCTGCGGGACAAGTACTACTTGTTCTGGGCGAGGGAGACGAAGGCTCACCCGCGCACCAGAGTCCTCCCCGCCGAAGCCATCGACCTGTACCCAGGAGGTTACCACTTCTTCGCTTTGTTCTTCCATTGCGGTCTCTGTCCTCCGTATTCAGAGTTTTTCTGCGATGTGATGAACACGTACGGACTCCACCTCCTCGATTTCACCCCGAATGCCGTCCTCACTTTGGCTGTTTTCGCACATCTGTGCGAAAACTATATCGGGGTCCACCCAAACGTAGCTCTCTTCCGCCATTTCTTCACACCTAGAGTAGAGTCCGGATCTCCACTCTCCGGCGGTATCTCCTGGATCTTCAGGCTCGGCAAGAAGGAGGCGTACTTGATTGGAGAGCTACGCGGCAAGTGGGAAGAGTGGAGGGCTGATTGGTGCTGAGTCATGGAAGACGAACCCGAGCAGTTTACCTCGCCGCGCCGGACTGCAATAGTGCGCGGCAAGGATTGGAGTGACTTGGCCCCGGAGGATGACAAGCTGCAGATTGCCCTCACTAGGATCCATCGCCTCCGGGCCGCCAACCTTACCGTAGGTGAAGTTGGGGCTGATTTCCTCCGCCGCCGCATTGCTCCTCTACAGGAAAGGAAGAGGCCCGCTTGGGAGCTCGACAACGCGGCAGACCGCATGAGGCTGCGCCCCGGGTTGAATTATAACTTCACTGTCTTGGAACTCAAGGGGATGGTCCGGGAGCTGTTCAAACATGACCCCAAGCACCCGGAGTGGTTCAGACCGTCGGACGGAGTAGTTCCATTGTGCAGCAACTCTGCCCTTAGTACCATCCGTGCGGCAATGCCTGAGTGTGACTCCCACGGGGTTGTTCCTACTTGGCTGACGCCTTCGGCAGAGACCGTACAGACCTTCTTTGATAATCTGGTTGAACGGCCGCGCAACCCCGAAGAGAGGAAAGGGCTCACCCGGGAGACCACCGAGCGAGATGTGGCATATATAGCCGCCAGAATGGAGGAGGTCACCGCAGCGGCGGCGGCGGGTGAGTTTGGGTACACCGTGGAGGAAGCGGAAGCGGCGGACGCGGTGAGCCAAGCCGAGGAGGAAGAGATCCTCAAGCTGTTGAAGATTGCGCCCGAGGAGTTTGCCGAAGAGCCTGCCGGGGAGCCTGCCGGGACGAGCGAGGCTGCCAGGCAGGGCTCCGAGTCCAGTGAGCCCGCCAAGGAAGACGCCGAATCGGGCGATTCTGACGAAGACTCGGGCGGGTCACTGAACCTCGACGACGACGCCTCCTCATCCTCAAAGAATTCTCCGCCACCACCAAGTCCTCCGCCACAGCCGAAGAAGCGCCTCCGCAAGGCCACTGAGACGATGAGGCCACCGGCGCCCCGACAGCAGCCGAAGCGCCGTGCGACGCGTGCCACCACGACGAGCAAGGTCGTCAAGGAGGCGCCCCGTGCCCGAGCGACAAGCGGAGGAGGATCTTCCCGGAGTGGCTCTGGTGCTCCTTCTGCCCCTCGGTCTTCAGTGACGACTGGCGCGGGGTCTTCACAACCCACGGCTCCGCAGCCCGCCAAGCGCCCGAGGGAGCCTTCTCCTCCAGCTCCTCGCGCTGGAGCACGCGAGGCGGAGTTTGACTTCTCCGCCCTCAGCTCCGACGAAGAGGAGGAAGAGTAAGCACTTGCAATTCCTATTTCCTTTGATTTTTGTTGCTTTTGTGTTGATTTCTCTTTGCCTAACTCTGATCTTGTTTGGCTTCCAGGACCTTGACCCAGAGGATGGCGAAGAGGGCCAAGATCCCTGTGGTTGACCTTGAGGACGACGAGCCCGTCGCAACGGCAGGTGACGCGCCAGCGACAAGCTTGCCGGACCAGCCTGCTGCTCCGGAGAGCAGCCCCCAGCGCAGCCCCCAGCGTAAGTCTGGTATTCATTTTTCTGCTTGACGGGCGCGCTTGAGGTTGTTATCCTTATTGATGTCTTGTTTGCTTGTCGTCTTGTGCAGAAGTGGAGCCGCAGCCGCAGGAGCACCAAGAGGTCGCCCCCGATGAGCCGCTTGTTCCACCCTCCCCGCCAAGGAGGAGCTCCCCGGCGAGGGACAGCGCTCCGCCAAGGATGGGTACTCCGCCAAGGGCGAGCACCCCGACAAGGGTGGGCACCCCGCCAAGGGAAGGCGCAAGCGGCCCTCCGCCAGCAGGGGCCACTACTACGCCGCCAAGGGAGAATTCCCCGGCGAGGGACCCCGTTATCGAAGAGGCCTGCGCAGGTAAACCCTTGTACTTTCCTTCTTTTGAACTCTTCTTTTTGGATATTTGCTTGACGATTATTTCTTTTTCTTTTTCTTCTGTTAGATCCGCCCGCCCCGGAGCCGATGGAGACGGAGACCATCGCCGAGGAAGACGTGCGCGGCAATGCTGGCGATGCCACCACCGAAGGAATGGCTGGTGCTGACGAGCCAGCCACCGAGGAGACCGCCCCGACCGCTGACGCTGCAGCCGGGGAAGGGACCAGCGACCGCACTGCTGGCCCTGAGGCCGCAGGAGCGCCGGACGCTGCACCGGCCGCCGACCCTTCCGCCCCCGCGGCTGGGTCGGGTGTCTACCTGGAGGCCGCCAACGGGGTCTTTATCCAAGTCCCGTGGGCGTCCTCATCAAGGGCACCCGCGGAGGGGGAGACCTTCGACGGAGAAGTTCTCGCCTCCGCCGGGCTGAGGGTTGTCGACGCGCCTGGCAGCAGCAACGAGGCCGAAGAGGAGCAACTCCTACGTCGACTCCTGGGCTTGTACCGGGCCAGGCAAGCCAAGCTGGAGTCCCGAGAGGCTCTGGCTGCCAAGGCCGACGCTGATCAGGAGAAGCGCGCCGTGGAGCTCCGTGCCGCCAACCAGGCGGCCCTCCGGAACTTGGCGGAGGAGCGTGAAGAGCTTGCCGGAGCACACCAGGCATTCCTCCTCGAGAAGGCCGAGGTGGAGGAGCAGCAGCGATTGGCCGCCGAGGATCTGTCTCGGCGGGAGGGAGAGCTCAACCAGCGGAAGGTCGACCTCGATAGTCACGAGGACGACCTTACCGCTCGCGAGCAGGCCATTGGCGGGGCTCTGCAGGAGGCGAGGGACGCCGCTGCCGCCGCAGAGACCGCCAAGAGGGATCTGGAGGCCAGGGTGGCGCAGTTGGAGACGAGCTTGAAGGCGAGCGAGGATAGGGTCACCGCGCTCAATGTGGCGCGGGAGAAGGACGCCCATACCAACTCGGAGCTGCCAGTCCGTCTCTCCGAGAAGGGCAAAGAGCTCACCGACGCCAGGGACTCCATTGCAGACTTGGAGCTGAAAGTTTCCACCCTCACCGATTCGCTTGACGCCGCCCGGGACCGCGAGACGAAGCTGAAGGACGATCTCCATGCTGAGAGGGCCTTGCTGGACAGTGCCGCCCTGTCGCAGAACAACTTCTAGCGGACGGTGGAGCAGTGGACCGAGGAGCTCGTCGCCTCCGCCGCCAACATTGATAAGGAGCTGGTGGCGTTGAGGGCGGAGCATCTCGTGTACTCCCCCGACGAGAGCCTCCCCCACAGCGCCAAGCTGAGCCTGTTCTTCAGAGGAGTGGCGCCGGCTCTCGCGCAGGTACGGGAGAAGATCCCCACGCAGCTGGCTGACGAGGCGCGCCGGCTTTGCACGTGTACTATGGAGCGGGTGTTGTCGAAGATCGTCTACCGCAACCCCGGGATCAACCTCGTCAACGTCCTCCGGACCCTGCCGCCCGAAGCTGACCAGGAGGCGTTGAAGGCACAAGTTGCCCACATCGTAGCCAAGGCGGGCAAGATCAAAGGAACCCTTGCCGCGAGCGCTGAGTGCGGGACTCTTAGCAGCCTGCTGACAATGCCCTTGCCGGCAAGAAACCTTGCCGCAGCTAGTCGCAGCACACTTAGATTGCTGAGCGAACTCGAAAACGAAGTAAGGGCGTGACACTTGTCGCAGCTCACTTAAGCCGTTGAGCGTGCTCGAAACAAAGTAAGGGTGCGGCTAGCCTCGGGTAGGTTCCTCTGCGCACAGGTTTTCCATACAAAGTGTGGTTGTTCAAGGAAGACAACAAAAAATTTTAAAAATTTGAATTGCTCAAACTCTAGCCACTTAGCTTTCATGGATTGTTTGCTTCCCGGCAAGGCTTCCCTTTCTTGAACAGCACTTGGTCCATACCTCTATCTCCTTCCCCCCCGGCAAACTTGTGCGCGAGGAACACTTCTTCTGTTTAAGAAAGAAAGGAAAAGAGGAGGAAACACAAGTATGGAGCCTTGTGGCTTGTTACTGCTTACCGGGGATGTGTGCTGCACAAAATGTCAGACGATACATGCAAGTAAAAAGAAAAGCATGAAATGACAAACAGTGTGAAGCACAAAAGTTTTACTGATGCACGGGGTCTGCGCCCGGCTTTGTACAAAGGTTTACATGCAACAGCGGCAAGACTTGTACAAAAGGTGGTTGCCGAAGCGGATCACGGCAACCGCGCCTCACGGGTGAAACTTGCGGAGATGCTCGATGTTCCAGGAGTTGCTCATCGGTAAGCCTTCTTCGGTCTCAAGGCGGACAGCGCCGGGCCTCGTGACTTGTCTCACCCGATAAGGGCCTTCCCACTTCGGCGTCAACTTGTTGGAATTCTTGGCGGACTGAACGCGCCGAAGAACAAGGTCGCCTTCCTCGAGACTCCTGGCCTTGACCTTGCGGCTATGATAGCGTCGCAAGGCTTGCTGGTATCGAGCAACTCGTACAGCAGCCTGGAGACGGTCCTCCTCGAGGAGCAATGCATCATCTTGCCGCAGTTGCTCTTGCTCGAGCTCGTCGTAAGCGAGTACTCGAGGAGACCCGTATACGAGTTCCGTGGGGAGAATTGCCTCTGCTCCATAGACAAGAGCAAAGGGTGTCTGTCCGGTGGCTCGATTTGGTGTCGTCCTGATTGACCAAAGAGCCGCTGGCAACTCCTCTATCTAGTTTCTTCCGCACTTGTGCAGCCTGTCGAACGTTCTTGTCTTTAGTCCGCGCAGCACTTCAGCGTTGGCCCTCTCCGCTTGACCGTTACTTCTCGGGTGAGCAACAGAAGCAAAGCAGACCTTGGTGCCAAGGTCTTGGACGTACTGCATGAAGGTGCGACTTGTGAACTGTGTGCCGTTGTCGGTGATGATCCTGTTAGGGATTCCGAAACGGCAAACAATTGACCTGAAGAACTTCACTGCTCACTGTGCTGTCACCTTTCTCACTGGTTCCACTTCTGGCCACTTTGTGAACTTGTCGATTGCAACGTACAAGTACTCAAATCCCCCGACTGCGCGGGGAAAGGGGCCGAGGATGTCGAGCCCCCAGACCGAGAAGGGCCAGGACAAAGGGATCGCCTGGAGAGCTTGAGCTGGCTGGTGAATCTGCTTGGCATGGAACTGGCACGCTTCACACTTGGTTACTTGTGCAGTTGCATCTTGGAGGGCTTCTGGCCAAAAGAAACCTTGCCGGAACGCCTTCCCGGCAAGTGCTCTTGCGCCAATGTGGTGGCCACATATGCCTCCGTGTATCTCTGCCAACAGCTTCTGTCCATCTTCCCGGGAAATGCACTTCAATCTGACACCATTGAGTCTTCTTCTGTATAGTTCATTGCCGACGAACTGGTCCATACTTGACTGCCTGGTTATCCTCTCTATCTCTTCTGGTTCTTCGGGAAGTTCTCCAGTTTGAAGAAAACAGACGATTTGCTATGCCCATGCTGGAGCCTGCGGCTCAACAACAAGGACTAAAGGCATCAAGGCTGCTGCGGGAACCTCGGCTTCTACGGCAAGAACCTGCGGCTCTGCCGGAGCTGAGTGTTCCCCGGCAAGCCTGCCGGGGCAAGGCTTGTCGGGAACGCCTTCTTCAACTGTACAGACCCTTGGGTCCGCAGGAGCAGACCGTTCCTCAGCATCTTGGTTGTTGATCTTGGGGACCTTGGCGGCGGCTTCAGGAAGATCCGCCGGCAAGTAGTCGCCGGAGACCAACTTTCTCTTCTTGCCTTGCCCAACTGATGGTGTAACGGATGGTTGAGTTAGCTTGAGCACGAAGACCCCTGGTTCCACAGGTAACTTCATTGCAGCACACTTTGAGAGGCCATCTGCGATGTCATCCTGAGCTCTTGGGACATGCTCCATCTGCAGGCCTTCAAAGTGTTCTTCAAGCTTCCTCACTTCATCGACATAAGCTTCCATCAAAGGGCTCTGGTAACTCTTGTTTACTTGTCGGACCACCAATTGTAAATCTCCCCGTACAATCAGCTTCTTGATCCCAAGTTCGGCCGCAATTCTGAGGCCGGCAAGCAGACCTTCATACTCAGCAGTATTGTTTGTCGCTTGCTCCTTGGGAAAGTGCATCTGAACAACGTACTTGAGGTGCTCTCCGGTGGGCGCTATGAGTAACACGCCAGCGCCGGCGCCTTGCAGCGAGAAGGCACCATCGAAGTACATTATCCACTCCTTGCTTGCTTCTTGGACGGGGATGCTTGTCTCTGGAACTTCTTCATCTGGTGTTGGTGTCCACTCTGCTATGAACTCTGCCAAAGCTCTGCTCTGTATAGTTGAAGTACTCTCAAACTTGAGACCAAAGCTTGAAAGCTCCAGTGCCCACTCGACCATCCTGCCTGTTGCCTCTGGATTTTGCAGTATCCTCTTCAACGAAAAGCGAGTGACAACCGTTATCTCATGTGCTTGGAAGTAGTGGCGCAGCTTTCTTGAGGCCATGAGGAGGCCGAAAAGCAATTTCTGCACTCCAGAGTATCTTGATCTAGCCCCCTGCAAGAGGGAACTTACAAAATAAACTGGGCGCTGCACCATCTTCTTTCGCACTTCTCCTTGTTCCTGTGCAGACTTGTCCTTGTCGGGGCCAGAGCTTGTCGGGGAAGCCCCCTGCTTGTCGCTGGATGCGCTTGCCGGGGATGTGGGTTCCTCATCTGCCTCCCTCTCCGCTACTAGCGCAGCACAAACCACTTGATTGGTTGCCGCTAGGTACAACAGCAACTTCTCTTGTGGCCTAGGTGCGACAAGTATTGGAGTGGAGGACAGGTATCCTTTCAAATCTTGCAGCGCTGCCTCCGCTTCCGGAGTCCATTCCATAGGACCTGCCTTTTTCAAGATTTTGAAGAAAGGCAGGGCGCGTTCCGCAGACTTTGAAATGAACCTGCTGAGGGCAGCCACACAACCATCAAGTCTCCTTACGTTCTTGACGCGCTTCGGGGCTTCGATCCACTCGATGGCTTTTATCTTGTCGGGATTGGCCTCAATCCCTCTCTGGGATACAAAGAACTCGAGAAGCTTGCCGGAGGGGACTCCGAAAACGCACTTCTCGGGGTTCAACTTGAGCTGTATCTTGCGTAGGTTCTCGAAGGTTTCTTCTAGATCTTTAATCAGGGTATCCTTGTCCTTGCTCTTGACCACTATATCATCCATGTAGGCTTCTACGTTCCTGTGTATCTGTGGCTCAAAAGCAGTGTGGACCACCCTTGCAAATGTTGAGCCCGCATTCTTCAGTCCAAAGGGCATACGTATGAAACAGTAAGTGCCACATGGAGTAATGAATGCGGTCTTCTCTCCATCTTCCTCAGCCATGAATATCTGGTGGTACCCGGAGTATGCATCAAGAAATGAAAGCAACTCACATCCAGTCGTGGAGTCAACAATCTGGTCAATGCGCGGCAAGGGAAATGGATCCTTGGGACAAGCTTTATTCACATTAGTGAAGTCTATACAAAGTCTCCACTTCCCATTAGCCTTGCGCACGACAACTGGATTGGCCAGCCACGTGGGATGAAGTACACCTCTAACAAGGCCTGCTGCTTCCAACTTCTTGATCTCTTCAGCTATGAACTCTTGGCGCTCCACCGCTTGCTTCCTGACCTTCTGCTTGACGGGCCGCGCGTGAGGACAAACAACAAGCTTGTGCTCAATTACCTTCCTGGGAACGCCGGGGATGTCAGACGGTTGCCATGCGAACACGTCGACATTCGCCCGCAGGAAGGCAACGAGCGCGCTTTCCTATTTGGGGTCGAGTGTAGCACTGATGGTGAAAGTACCACCAGTGCCGTCCTCCTTGGCGGACACCCTCTTGGTTGCCGGTGGAGATGCCATTCCTTTCTTGCACTTGCCGGTGGAGCTCGATGGTGCGTCCTCGTTGGCAGCGCAGCACTCTGAAGAGGTGCGTTTGCCGAAGTGGGTCCCAGAGCTCTTGCCGGACTTGGTCTTGGTCTTCGCCCTGGGAGCTTCAGCGGCAAGTGTCTTGCTGTCTGCCGCGGCTGCTGCGTCCCGGTAGATCTTGTCGGCGCAGATAAGCGCGTCCTTCTTGTCGCCGGGGACAGAGATGACGCTTATCGGCCCTGGCATCTTGAGCATATTGTATGCATAGTGGGAAGCTGCCATGAACTTGGCGAGCGCAGGACGGCCAAGTATCCCATTGTTTAGTAATGGGATATCGGCAACGTCGAACATGATCCTCTCCGTCCTGAAGTTAAGCTCTCCGCCAAAGGTCACCGGCAGCGTGATCTTCCCCTTCGGCTTGCTCCTTCCCGGGTTGATTCCTTGGAATGTCCCGGTTTCCTCGAGCTCGCTGTCGGGGATCTGCAGCTTCTTGATCATAGCGGAGGAGATCAAGTTGAGGCCGGCCCCGCCGTCAACCAACATCTTGGTGACCTTGAGGTTGCGGATAGTTGGCGACACCAACATCGGCAAACACCCGACTGCAGTTGTGCGGTCAGGGTGGTCCTCAAGGTCGAAGATGATGGGCGTGCCGGACCATTTCAGCAGTCTGCGCGACTCGACGGGCGGCTCAACTGTGTTCACTTCCCGCACCCATTGCTTGAGTTGGTGGTGGGAAGTGTGCAGAGAGGCACCTCCATCGATGCATAGAACTTCTGTGGCCTTCTGGAACTCCTGCTCGCTGTTATCTCTGTCATCCATGTCCTCGTCATCGTCTTTGTCTTCATCCTTGTCGCGGCCCCGGGGAGGTCTGTCTCCTTGCCGCTGCTTGGCCTTGCCGCGGCGTCCTCCCCGGCCATTGAACGGCCGCTTCTTGCTGGGCTCTCCTCTGCCCCCTTGGGCCTTCTCCTTATCGCGACGCTCGTATTCAGCCTTCTGCTGCTCTACGAGGTACTCTACTCTTTTGCAGTTCTGGAGATCGTGGCCCTTGGTGCGGTGGATCTTACAGTACTGCTTGTCGGAACCGTCCTGCTTGTCGGCTGCCGCTACAGGGGTGGACTCCTTGCCGGAGCCACCAGCCTGTGTCTTCTTGGCGGCAGCCTCCTTGCCGGACTGCTCGACAACTAGTACCTCCTTGTTCTTCTTCTTGTTGTTGTTCCGCCGCCGGTTTTTCCTTGCCGGGGCGGCATCCTCGCTGTCCGTTCCTCCTGCTCCAGTATCCTCTCCGGGGAGTCTCCTCCCCTCTTCAGCACGCGCACACTTGTCAGCCAGAGCGTAAAGCTCGCTGACGTCCCGGATCTTGGTCATCGCCATCTCCTCCCTCATCCGGCGGTTACGCACGTTCTGGTGGAACGCACTTATAACCGTGGCAGGGTGGACGTCGGGGATGTTGTGCTGAACGCGACTGAACCTCTGGATATACTTTCGCAGGGACTCTCCCTCCTTCTGGGCAAGGATGTGTAGATCGCTTTCCTGGCCGTGGGGCTTGTGGCTGCCCGCGAAGGCGCCGACAAACTGGTGGCACAGATCTGCCCAAGAAGAGATGGAGTTCTCCGGCAAGTGCATAAGCCAAGACCTGACGTTTGGCTTAAGCACGAGCGGGAAGTAGTTCGCTAAGATCTTCTCGTCGTGTCCCCCGGCAGCCTCCACCGCAATGGTGTAGATGCTGAGGAACTCCGAGGGGTGTGTCTTGCCGTCGTACTTCTCGGGTACGTCGGGCTTAAAGTTCTTCATGCTGGGCCACTGGACTTGCCGCAGCTCTCGGGTGAACGCAGGGCAGCCTGCCGTGTACGGCAAGTCGCCTGGTTCACCGGGCGGGTGCATGTTGACAGCAGTCCCAGCGCGCTGGTCGGACTGTCTTCGGGCTTCTCTTCGACGCTCGATACGAGTTCGAGCGTCCTCTTGCCGCCAGTCGTCGAGGACTTGGCGTTGATCGCGGCGGGCCCGCGGATCCGACGACGCCGTGGAGTCGTCGTCGACGTTGATCCGGCGAGCCGGCGATTTCTGCTTCCGCGGCGGGGAGTGCACGGTAGTTGCACCCTCGGCGGTCTTGTCTCCATCGGCCTTCGCTTGGTCGACTTGCCGCGGTTGTGATGTTGCCGGCTGCTGCGGTGTGTCGTTGTTGGCGAAGGCGATGAGGCTCTAATCGTAGGCCTCCAGTCTTCGACCTTGTCTGTCGCTGGAGGGAAGTCGAGGAGCAGTTGAGCTCTAGCTAGAGCTTCTGCTGGAGAGGAGGGAAGCGGTGGCGAGCGGTGCGAGGAGCGAGATATGCTCGGACTTCTAACAGGGTTAGAAGGAGCAGGGTCTCATCCCGGCGACCGTGCCTTGCTCGTACCAGCGCGCTGGCCTTGAGCATCCCGCGACCCACCGGCTTGTCCTCGTCCCAGCAAGCGTATGGTACCTCCGGTACCACGTCGCTGCTGGTCCGGCACCTCCTGAGAGGGACGTGGTGCGTGCACGGACGCCGAGGTCTTGGAGTTCGCCCGGTCGTCCGTCTTGTCCTTGGACTTGGCGACGCCGTGAGTGTCCTCACCGGCGTCCACCCTTCCGCCAACGTCTCCCCCACCAACCGTCGGTTCTGGTGGTGGTGGGATCGACGCGGACGGGCCTCCGACCTCCGAAGCCTTCTTCTTCGGAGGCATGGTGATGTAGTCGATGAGGTTGATGAAGCTGGAAAGGTTGCTGAAGATTGCGCCCGCGTGAGCGCCGGATCAGGTTCGCACAACCTCGACGCCCCCTACCTGGCGCGCCAAAGATGTCGGGGAAACTGACCGCCCACGAACACCTATGGGACCGGAGCCCCTTCTACGGTACGGCAAGGGAGCGGAGGGAGCACAGAGAGCAGATCGAGGGGCACACGCGGGCAGTTACCCAGGTTCGGGCCGCGCGGACGCGTAAAACCCTACTCCTGCTTTGGTTGTATTGAGTTCTTGAGCTCGGGAGCTTGAAGATCTACAGTACTAGCTACACCGAGCGAGGGAGTGATCAAGTTTCTGGAGTCGAACCCCCTCTACGTTGTGCATGGGCCTCCTTTTATAGCTCAAAGGGGTCACTGACAGGTGTCAACGTAGATGAGGGCAAAAGTGTAAAATCAGTGGTAGATGGAACAGTGCATGAACAGTGTATGCACAGTGATCTATACCTAACCCAGACGGTGGGGGACAAAGGCATTGAATGCCCGTCGCCGTCACCCAAAAAGCGTCCGCCCGGGCGTCTCCGTTCGCCACGACGATGGCCTCGTCACCGCGGCTTGCCACCGTGTACCCCAGGCTGCACAGCCATCTGCCACGTGCCCCTGGAAGGGCCCCAGGGCGACGCGTGGCCAGATGAGCTGGAGCGCAGGCACACAGTGTAAGCCTCCCCCGGCAAGCACCTTGCCGGGGTTGTTATCTTGCCGGGCCCGGAAGCTTGTCGCTCTCCGGGTCCTGCTGAGGCGCACGATGCGCCACGATATATCTTTTGAGGTGCTGTTCTTTGGCCTTCCTGGCAAGCTCCTCTTGCCAGGGTATTGTGCTGGGATGATAACCTTGAGCCTAGTGCGGCCTTCCCGGCAAGCTCCTCTTGCCGGGGTCTTGTTTCTTAACTTAAATACTTTGTTCTTGAATGGCTTCAAAGGGGTCCAGAGTGGGTTTTGGCGGGCGCGTGGTGAGCCAGACCACGGGACACTGCTACTGCCCGTGCACAAGTCGGGATACTAAAGTACCCCTACCTTAGTACACCGACAGGTACAATCGACGGCAATTTGATTGGTCAAGATCCAGCTCATCTTTAAAACAACGTCTGAGCGGGAAGGATGAATTCTAGGACCTGATTGAGGATTGCGAGTATCCGCAATCATTACGAACCAGCAGACTCAAAATGATAATGACAAAGGCTGTCAATAAGATTACTAGACGATGGAATTAACCATAATGAAGGAAGGCAAGGAATTTCGGAGCAATAGGCTACTGAGGATTTCAGAAGATCGAATAGCATTACGAAGTATTATGTGAAACACATGAACAACTGGGGATCAACGAATCCTCGATAAGTGTGAGGAATTACTCGTGGGTGTATTCATGCAGAAAAGAGCTGCAAGGCAGTAGGCACAAAGGATTGTTGGAATATCAGAAAGTATTTCAGGGCATCTTGTAATAACAAGAGCAATTGGGAATAATTGTATGAATGGAAAGTGTCAGTAGTTATCGAGAGGGATATATCGGTGGTAGGGAATTGCATAAGTGATGGACACAAAGTCTCGAGAGAACATCAGAGAGTATCTTCAGAATCTTCTGGTGCAGTAGGTGATCATGTGTAATAAGGAGCTCTCCGGGTGGACGTGATCACGGGATCCTAATGTTAATGTTAGCAAATTCTTTAATCCAAAGAGAAGAGAGACCAGAATCCTAGAGTAAAGGCGAGGAATAAAAGATCCTAATACCACACAAAGGCGACGTGGGCCCATAACCCACAGGTCCCAGGATCGAAACCTGGCTCTGATACCAATTTGCGACACCCCCGATTTGACCGTACACTAATCATGCACGCAAATGTGTACAACCAAAATCAGGATGTCACGAAAAGATATCAGAACACAACTCTAGACACAAATTAAAATAATACAAGCTTTATATTACAAGCCAGGGGCGTCGAGGGCTCAAATACATAAGCTCGAATACAAAAGAGTGAGCATGTGACACCCCGAGACCGATGCTCTAGTTGCCTTCCATTTATTTCGTTGTCGTTGTGTGTTTGAACTGTTTGTTGCCATGATCGCGATGAGTGCCATTGTCATATTTTGCTTCTTGCATCATGTTCATCATTTGGTTATTTTTGCATTGCCATGCCCATCTTTGTCATGTTACATTTGTGCCTCTTGTCATTTTGCATTCTAAATCATTATGTGCATTGTCATATTCATGCATGTTACATTGTTGCATGCTCCATGTATGATCATGCTTCATCACCTCCTCCTTCGTTCTTCTTTCTTTCATTTTGGCAAGTGACTTTTTCCCCTCCTCCATAAATGTTTATTCTTTTCCTGATGCTAGTTCACCATGCCTAAACCCTCTCTGCCAACTTTCAGCTCATTTGAAGATGTTTTGGTTGCGTTCAAAAATGGCTCAAGTTTGAATTTAATTCAAACTTGAATTTTTTTACCTCTAAAAATGTCAAAAGGAATTTTATCCAATAGAGCATAATTCCAGGAGCATGAGAATACTCTTATATCTGCCAAATTAATCTCCTACCTCCCTGGCCTTTTCCTTTTCTTCACCTCAGAATTTCAAATTTACAGAATTAAAAAGAAAAGGGAAAGCCCTCCCAGTGCAGCCACTTGGGCCTTTTCCCTCACCCGCAGCCCAACCAAGCCTAGCAGCAGCTCGAGCGCAGCCCACCCGGTCCAACTCTATTCACGGCCACCTACCCCATTGCGTCGCCGTCTCTGTTCCAGAGACAGAGCACTCGCGCTCGCGCTGTGAGCTTCACGGACACCGAGGTCGCGCCGTCTTCTCCCGCTCCTTTTAAGCCATCAGCCTCGCCCTAGGATTTCCCCTTCTCCCTCTCGATTTCCTCCGCCGCCGCAAGCCAGGAGGGCAGCTCCCTCCCCGCTCCATGTCCTCCCTGTAGCCACCATGGCCGGCCCAAGCAAGAGCTCATCAGCGGGGTAGGAGCATCGCTGGAGTCCCCTCCGTCGACCCCGAGCATCGCAGCGTCTTCCCGAGCCCGTTTTGACGCCGATCCGAGTCCGAGGACGCCTTCCCGACGTCCACTTCGTCCTCTACTTCGTCTTCTTCACGGACAACAAGTCCATCAGAGTTCCTCGCCTCGTCTCCGTCGCTATTCTACGTCCCGGGCCGGATCGTCATGTCACAGGTATACTAGGTATACCCAACTCAAACCCCGCTCTTTTCCACCGCGATTCGATCGCCGGAGACGTAGCTAGATCCATGCCATCTTCGTGTTCTCGGTGCTCCGGCGAGTTCTAAATTTTGTTGTGTAGTTGCAGTAGTCGCCATGGTTCCTCGCACTTCGCCCCCGCTCTGGATCCTCTCTCGCACACACCACCTCCGTCGCCTCTCTGTTCGATTTATCGTCACCAAAACCCCCCATGGTGAGCAACCGCGTCTCCCAACTCCTTCATGTCATTGTTTTCTTCGTGTACGCGGCGCATGCATCTTATTGAGGCTCGGTTGCCGAGCTCTCACGCCAGCGCTCGAGCGGAAGCTCGTGGAGCTTCTGCTCTTGCCTCCGTTCTACCATGCACACACGCGTCAGCACGCGCACGCCTCACGCCTCACGCTCCCTGCAGCCTCGCGCGGTTCCGCTTCGCTTGCATCCCCGCGCCTCGCCATGGCCCGATCCGAGCACGAGCTCGTGCTCGAGTCTCTGCACGCGTGCGTACCATAGCTGCACCCTCACCTGAGTCCCGCACCCTTGCCGATGCTCCTCTACTCCGGTGGTCGCTGATGATGCCGCCGGCGCCGTCGTTGTCGTCTTCACTGTTACACAGGAGAAGAAAACCGAACCCGCCTCTGTACCCACCATCAAGACTAGAGCCCCATCCTAACCAACATCGTGTCCTAGCTCAACTGGTCTGCGCTTTTCTGTGTAACCTAGTAGGCCAGAGTTCGAAACCCACGGCTACACAAACCTTTTTTCAGCACAGACACACCTCCAAACGAGCTGGTCATCTCAGCGCGCCAGTGCTCCAAGAGGTTTTGGGATCAATTCCTAGCCACCCCAAAAAATTTTGCTTTGCTTTTCCTGTACTGCACGCCCCAAATTTTTTTGCTCTGCTTTTCCTGTACTGCACGCACACACCCTCAGCCGATTGGGCCAAATATTCCTGGGCCGCTTGCACAACGCGTTGCATTCGGCCCGCAGATGTTTTTTAATTTATTCTACACAAACCTTTTTTTCTGAATTTTTGCGCCTGCAGTGTATGAGCTTCTGCTCCTATTTCAATTAGGGCGACCCCCATTGTTGAGCACAGACACACCTCCAAACGAGCTTGTCATCTCAGCGCGCCAGTGCTCTAGGAGGTTGTGGGATCAATTCCGCCACCCCAAATTTTTTTGCTCTGCTTTTCTTGTACTGCACGCCCCAAAAATTTTTCTCTGCTTTTTTTTTTAGACAATCCTGCGAAGCTTTATTAACTGGTAGCAATGTTCAAAGGTACAAAAGATAGGTTTCCAGGGCTGCCTAACCACACATGGCGGCCAACCCCCAACTTCAAACTATGCTTCGCTAGATTGTGAGCCTCGTAATTCGAGCTCCTAAACTCATGCACAAAATTACAAGAAACAAAAGAGTGGCTGTGATCTATTATTTCATGTAGAATGGCTCCATATGTGGTTGGTGATTTGTGCTTGATGTCATCCACTACCACTTTGCAATCAGATGCTACTTGAATCCTCCGTATATTGAGATCGTCCGCGAGCGCTAGGGCCTCCCTGACTGCTAAAGCCTCAAGTGTAGCTGGATCCCTGATTCCCCTGACCACAAGAGCGGAAGCTCCCTGAAACATACCGTTCTGGTCTCGACATATTGAAGCAGCAACTCCGTATCCCTGGTTCACTCTAACAGCCGCATCCACGTTGAATTTGGCACATTGCTGGGGTGGTGCTATCCAGCGATTAGGAGGTCGCATAGGTTTCTGTTTATTTTGTTCCCTTCCCACTCCTTCAATGGTCTGAAGGTCCGCTATGAATGATTGTATAAACTGATTCGTTCCCTGGGGGGTCTGGAACACACCCTCGTAGATCGCCTTGCGCCGGGCCTTCCATGTGGCCCAGAGTGTCACCACCAGCAGTACAAAGTGCTCTTGTGATAGTTGCTCATGCATCTCCATTAGCCAGTTTTTAGCATTAGGGTTTGTGTGTACACTGATTTGCTGTCCAATCTCTTCCTCCGAGAGTGCCCATATGCATCTAGACATCGTGCATTCCAAGAGAGCATGTCTCCATGAGTCTTCTCTCCCACACAACGAGCACAGATGAGAATCCGCCATGTGCCTGTGGTGTAAGAGATCCGCCATTGGTATTGTTTGCCTCGCCAGTCGCCATAGGAAGACCTTTAATTTTGAAGGGATCTTCATATGCCAGAGCAACGCCTAGTCTCCCCGGTTCGATTGCACAGTCGAGCCTCCTGGGTTTTGTTCTATCCAGTTCCCTCGATCCTCTTTCTTGGCCATAATCATCCGATACGCAGAACTAACTGAAAACCTGCCGTTTCTCTCAGCCGCCCATGCCCAGAAGTCATCAACTGCTCTTGTGCAAATTGGTATGGACAGAATAGCATCTGCATCAAAAGGTACAAAGACAGTTCGGATCAATCCTTCCTTCCATGATGCTGTACTTGTGTCGATAAGTTCAGACACTAGCTGTGGCGGATTGTCGATAATAGAAGTTATCGGTCTGATAGGTCCCAATCTCTGTAGCCAGTTATCTCTCCATATATTAGTTGTATGCCCGTTCCCAATCCTTCGCACTATGCCTTGCTTTAAGATATCTTGACCATCTAGGACAGCCCTCCAAATCTGCGATGGATGATTGCCAAGTTCTGCTTCTAGAAAATCTGTATTTGGGTAGTAAACTGCCTTTAGGATTCTTGCACTAAGAGAACTTGGTTCCGTCATCAGCCTCCATGCCTGGCGAGCTAACAGAGCGAGATTAAAAATCTCCATGTCTCTAAAACCCATTCCACCAAGACATTTGGGCTGCGTCATAACATCCCAGGATACCCAAGCTGGTTTTCTCTTCCCTTGCTTACTTCCCCACCAGAACTGCCTTATTATGGAAGCAATATTTTCACATAGTCCTCTTGGTAATCTGAAACATGCCATTGAGTAAACTGGGATGGCTTGAGCGACTGATTTGATGAGCACTTCTTTTCCTCCAACTGATAGGAGCTTTTCCATCCATCCTCTTACCTTATCCCAGATTCTGTCCCTCAAATATTTGAAAGTGCCCATTTTTGACTGACCAACATCTGTGGGCATGCCCAAGTACCTCTCGCTCAAGGACTCGTTTGTGACATTCAAAATCTGTTTTACTTCCTCTTTCACCATTTGTGGGCATCTTTTGCTGAAAAATATTGAGGACTTTTCATTGTTTATCCTCTGGCCCGAGGCATTACAGTATGTTTGCAATAATGTTGATACCCTCACAGCCCCCTCAGCACTTGACTTGAAAAGCAACAGGCTATCGTCAGCAAAAAGGAGGTGGTTGATAGCCGGAGCTGTCGGTGCCACCTTGATTCCTTCCAAACTAGACGACTGAGAACTAGATCTTAAAAGGCACGAAAGGCCCTCTGCTGCAATCAAGAAAAGGTAAGGAGAGATTGGGTCCCCCTGTCTAATGCCCCTGGTGGGATGAAACTGTTCTAGCTTCTCACCATTAAAAAGAACTGAAAAGGAAACAGTCTGTACCATGTCCATCACTGTGTCAACCCAGGACTGTGCAAATCCTAGTTTTTCCATCATAGCTCGGAGGTATGGCCATTCCAGTCTGTCATAAGCTTTCATCATGTCCAGCTTCAGTGCACAGAAACTATTTGATTTAGCTTTACTTCTTTTCATGAAATGCAGACACTCATATGCACATATGATGTTATCAGTGATCAGTCTGCCAGGCACAAAGGCTGATTGTTCATGAGATATGATTTCTGGGAGGACAGACTTGAGTCTGTTTGCAACTACCTTGGAAGCTATTTTATAGATTACGTTGCATAAGCTTATAGGACGAAACTGGGAAAGTAAAGTAGGGTTTAGTACCTTCGGAATAAGAACCAAAACGGTATCGTTTACACATGCTGCACTTTCCTCCCCTCTGATTATTCTCAAGACTGCCCTGGTAACTTCTTCCCCACAGACATCCCAGTGTCTTTGATAGAAGTGAGCTGGGAACCCATCTGGGCCTGGGGCCTTCGTCGGGAACATCTGAAAAAGTGCAGTTTTCACTTCTTCGTTTGTGTATGGCGCTAGGAGCATTTCGTTCATCTGATCTGTTACTTTGACCGGAACATTCGCTAACACTTCCTCCACCCCATTAACCCCTCCTGTCGTATACAGACTCTGGTAGAAATCCGTCACCATTGATTTTAGTTCTGCTTGGTTCTCTGTCATCACCCCTAGTGATGTTGCCAAAGCCTTGATCATATTTCTTTTCCTTCTTTCACTTGCCCTTAGATGAAAGAAACGAGTATTTCGATCACCGGCCGATAGCCACTCCAACCTAGATCGTTGCCTCCACATAATTTCCTCTCTATGATATAGTTCAACTAGTTTCTCATTAATTTTTAGTTCAATCCGTGACGGCCCTGACCTTACTGGATCTTTACGCAGACGTTCAAGCTCGAGCTTTAAACTCTTTATTTCCTTCCTCACTGACCCAAAGGTGTTTATATTCCAAGAGCCTAACTGTTTCGATACTCTCTTCAGTTTTTCTCTCAAGTCTGCCATGAACTCCACTGGGTCCCCATCCCAGCTTGATCTGATCGTATCACTCCACTCCTCGTGTGTTTCCCACATTAGCTCATACTTGAAGTTCCTTCTGTTTTTTGGTGTATCCTTCCCTTGTAATTCCAGCAGAATTGGGCAATGATCCGAAGTAGCAGCCGTTAGGTGTTTAACACAAGCATCTGGAAAGCGTTCAGTCCATTCAGCCGAAGCCAAAGCTCGATCTAAGCGAACTCTTGTGTAGCTCCCCCCTGCCACCTTTTTTTCAAATGTCCAAAATTGGCCTTGGTATCCTATGTCCATTAACATGCACACATCAACAGCTTCACGAAATCCTTGGATTTGAGCATTGCTTCTCTCGCCTATTCCCTGGTGCTCCTCTGGACGTAGCACCTCGTTAAAGTCCCCAATGCACACCCACGGAAGATCACTTAAGCCGCTAATTCCCCTCAAAACATCCCAGGATTTATATCTCATATGAGTCTGCGCTTCTCCATAAAATAGTGTCAATCTCCACGGCTCGCTCCCTGGCTCCTCTACTGAGAAGTCTATGTGGTATTCAGAATAGCCAAGGACTTCAGTTTTTATTGGATTGTTCCAAAACAGCCCTAGTCCACCACTTCTACCTTGACTATTTACAGCATATCCATTGTCATAACCGATACTTCCAGCTAAATTTTCTACCCTTGATCTATCAATCTGAGTCTCTACAATACAGAGTAGGGTAGGGGCAAAATTATTCGCGAAATCGCGAAGTTCTCGAACTGTCGCCGCTTTGCCCGCGCCGCGACAGTTCCAAGCTAGGATACTCATTGTGCCCGGCGGCACTCCTCGGAGGAGCCCGCCGATGATGCAAATATTGTTTTCGCCTTCCTGCTTTCTTCCTTGAGACTCAGTGTCCCATCATGGTCTGAACAATCCTCTTTGCCCGCCTTCTTCGGGCGCTTGTGTTCTTTCCTAGGGGATACATACACTGGCGGTAATGGAGGTACCGCCGGATGAACTCCTGCAACCACCAGCGTCATGTCCTCGCTCGCTTCTCCAGCATTCTCTGTAGTTTGGATCATGGTATTCTCAGCCGACAGGCGCTTGTTCTGGGGCTGACTGCCTGGGCAAACCAATTCCGCGCCTAGGTGAGTTGCAGCCTCTCCTGTGCTCTGGTCAGTTCCTCCTGATGCGTTATCATCTTCTGCATGCATTGGTGGCCTAGCATTGAAACGCCAGCTCTGATTAGGGTTATAGGGTTCTCTCCCCCTTCCCCTTCCGCCCGTCCATTGTCCTCCTCGGCCCCTCTGAGTGCCATAGTTTCCCCTCCCAGCAGACTTGAAACGAATGTTGTCGGCCAGCACAAATTCTCCCCATTCAAATTTTCTTTCATCGTGCTCACCTGCTCCGCACTCCTCATGCCAATGGCCAAACTCGCCACAATAGAAGCAGAAAGTTGGGAGCTTCTCATACTTGATCTGATACTTTACTCTCTCTTCACCCTTCTTAGCTGTAACAAAGCGTTTAATTTTGGAGTTGATGTCAATCTTAACTTTGACCCTCACAAACTCCCCGAAGAAACCTGCTGGGAGTTTGAGCTGAACCTCTTCCACCTCTCCTATCCTGGAAGCCAAACCCCTAACCGCTGGCTCTATAAGAAATTTATCTGGCAGGCGGTGTATCTGAGCCCAGACGGCTAGCTTGTCGAGTTTGATAGCATCGGGGTTCTTGAACCCGTCATATTCCTGCATGATCACAGCCTGATCTCTGAATAGCCAAGGTCCCTCCACCATAGCCTTGTTCCAATCGCCCAAGCATCCGAATTGCGCAGTAAACAGGTTCTCTCTGATCTTCCTCCAAATCACAGTTTTAGCCGGGTTCCAGGCCGCCCTCATATCATTATACAGAGCATTAGGGCTAAAAGATTTTGGAGTGTGCACTCTAGCGATCGCGAGCCACTTCGCCGGTTCCACCATGTCCGGCAGTTCTTCCTCCCAGATGAAATCATCCTCTTCCTCCTCCTGCAACGTGAGCCTCGCCAGCAGTTCCTCGGCCGATTCCTTCTCCTGCCTCCTCTGAGATCCCGAAGCTTCAGCCATCGCTATGAATCCAATCTGAAACGCTTTCCCTTGAGGCCGCCGCAGTCCTAGGACCCAGGGCTGAGGGGAACCCCTAGCATAACGCGTTGCATTCGGCCCGCAGATGTTTTTTATTTTATTCTACGACTTTTAGCCTATATCCAGTGCATGCATATTTTCAGAAATGCCATTAAATTGCATTGCTCATATCTAAATATCCATGCACCCAAATAAAACTTGTCATATATGCATCTTGTTCAGTTTTTCATGTACTTTCACAATATCAAGCTTCCATCCATGTTAAAAATGTTAAAATTGTTGTTTGCATTAATTTGCATAAATGACATGTTAAAATGGTTACATTCATAACTAAATAACCGTAGCTCCAAATTTAATAAACTTTATATGTAAATTGGGTAGAAAAATGCATAGTTTAACTTGGTGCACTTTATCTTGCTGTTTAACAACATTAAAATTGTGTATAGGGCAGATCAGTACCAAATCCAATAATTGCACATGGGGATTTTCCGGAATTGTTGTTTGTTGTTTCCGGCCCCATTTAAATTGCTTAGATAGTCTAGTTTATTTGTGCTTCACCTCTTGCCAAGTTAACCAACATTTGATCTTGTTTTGTTCATAAACAAGAGTGAACTAAATAATTGGATGTGGTGTTTCGTCAATATGTAACTCGTTGCATATTGAGCTCCACTTAATTTTTAGTGTTGTTTGTGCACTTTGCCATGCCATGCCTCATTAATCCGGTCATGCATCATACTTGATTGTGCATCATGTCATGTTTATGTGATGATTGCTTACCTTGTTGTTTGCTTCTTTCCGATTGTGCTCCTTCTCGATAGTTCCCATTTTGTTGCGATCGTGAGGATTCGTTCGACTACGCTTTGTTCGTCTACGTTGGTTCATCTTCTTCATGGACTCGACCTTCGTGGCTTCTTCTTCTTCATGGACTCGTTCTTCTTCCTTGCGGGGTCTCAGGCAAGATGACCGTCACCTTGGATCTCATTACTATCATTGCCATGCTAGTTGTCTCGATGCTGTCGCTATATCTCACGTTACTTATCTATTTGTTGTCAGCCTCTCCTTGTTGCCATAAAACCTCTAACCTTTGACACCTTCCCAGCAAATCGTTGTTTGGCTATGTTGCCCGTTTGCTCGGCCCCTCTTATAGCGTTGTTAGTTGCAGGTGAAGATAAAGATTGCTTCATGTCGGAACTTGGCTTTGGGATTCACAATATCTATTACTATAAAACATGTCATTTATGCATCTTGTTCAGTTTTTCATGTACTTTCACAATATCAAACTTCCATCCATGTTAAAAATGTTAAAATTGTTGTTTGCATTAATTTGCATAAATGACATGTTAAAATGGTTACATTCATAACTAAATAACCATAGCTCCAAATTTAATAAACTTTATATGTAAATTGGGTAGAAAAATGCATAGTTTAACTTGGTGCACTTTATCTTGCTGTTTAACAACATTAAAATTGTGTATAGGGCAGATCAGTACCAAATCCAATAATTGCACATGGGGATTTTCCGGAATTGTTGTTTGTTGTTTCCAGCCCCATTTAAATTGCTTAGATAGCGTAGTTTATTTGTGCTTCACCTCTTGCCAAGTTAACCAACATTTGATCTTGTTTTGTTCATAAACGAGAGTGAACTAAATAATTGGATGTGGTGTTCCGTCAATATGTAACTCGTTGCATATTGAGCTCCACTTAATTTTTAGTGTTGTTTGTGCACTTTGCCATGCCATGCCTCATTAATCTAGTCATGCATCATACTTGATTGTGCATCATGCCAGGTTTATGTGATGATTGTTTACCTTGTTGTTTGCTTCTTTCCGGTTGTGCTCCTTCTCGACAATTCCCGTTTTGTTGCGATCGTGAGGATTCGTTCGACTACGCTTGGTTCGTCTACGTTGGTTCGTCTTCTTCATGGACTCGACCTTCGTGGCTTCTTCTTCTTTATGGACTCGTTCTTCTTCCTTGCGGGGTCTCAGGCAAGATGGCCGTCACCTTGGATCTCATTACTATCATTGCCATGCTAGTTGTCTCGATGATGTCGCTATATGTCACGTTACCTATCTATTTGTTGTCAGCCTCTCCTTGTTGCCATGAAACCTCTAACCTTTGACACCTTCCCAGCAAACCGTTGTTTGGCTATGTTGCTCGTTTGCTCGGCCCCTCTTATAGCGTTGTTAGTTGCAGGTGAACATGAAGATTGCTCCATGTCGGAACTTGGCTTTGGGAATATCACAATATCTATTACTATAAATTAACACACCTATATACTTGGCAATGGGTTGAAGGCTTGGCTTTTTGCTCGGTGTTTTGTTCCACTCATGCCGCCTTAAGAACCGATAAACCGGCGTCATGTTCCTTCATTTTGCATTCCTAACGCGGTTGGGTATATGGGGACCCCTTGACAGTTCGCTTTGAATAAAACTCCTCCAGCAAGTCCCAACATTGGTTTTAATTTGCCTCATAATAAAAACTTAATTCATTAATTAAATTGCATAGGGGTCGCATCCCCGGGTTCTTAATTCCACATAACAGGGGGGCCAGTGCTGATGGTGTTGGTCCCAAACTAGAGCCACTAGCGGTGCCACCCAGTTATCTGGGGTCTTCAATTGTTGTACGTAGTGCTCATCCTGACGTGGCCTGAGACGAGATGCACGCGGCTACTATCAGGGTGTCGGCACGCATGGAGGTCTTGATGTACTTGTTTTACCATTGTCGAAATGTCTTGTGCACCGGGATTCCGAGTGTGATCGGGTCTTCCCTAAGATAAGGGGTTTTTACCTCTGCTGATCGTGAGAGATTGTGATGGGCTAAGTTGGGACACCCCTGCAGGGTTATGATCTTTCGAAAGCCGTGCCCGCGGTTATGTGGCAGATTGGAATTTGTTAATGTCCGGTTGTAGATAATTTGACAGAGGATCTGAAATAAAATACAGAAACCGCGTGAGTAACCGTGACCGTCTCTTTTCACTTTGAGAAGAGAACACGGTGGGGTTATGTTTGACCGTAGGTAGATCAGGATCACATAGCGATCATTACTAGTTTGCGACCGTTTGCGTAGATGCTCATCTTATTCTTGTACTCATAAGTTAGCCACCATACACATGCTTAGTCGCTGCTGTAACCTCACCACTTAACCTCTCCATACCCATTAAGCTTTGTTAGTCTTGATACCCATGGTTATGGGATTGTTGATTCCTCGTGGCTCACAGATACTACAACAACAGTTGCAGGTGCAGGTTTCAGATTACTTGATGTGAGAGCGATGTACTTGTGTTGGAGTTCTTTCTTCTTCTGCTTCGTCAATCTTGGGTTAGGTTCCGGGTCGGCAGCCTAGGATAGCAGGATGGATGTCGCTGTGCTTTTCATGTTTGCATCCGTAGTCGAATGCCTTGTATTGATGTTGTTTTATTCATGTGGAGTTTTATGATTTTTATGTATCCCCATGTATTTATGTATTGTACGATGTAATGATATCCATCTTGCTAAGCACCCGAAATGTGGTTGTGCCCCAGTCACAAGTGTATCACATGATCGCGATAGAATCGCATCTTGCGCGTGACATAGCGGAAGCAATACTGAGTACATACATAAGTTGAACAAATTTGCCTTAAGGAGGCTAGCACAAATGTAGCAATGATCGAAAAGGCAAGGCCTCCTGCCTGGGACCTCCTAACTACTCCTCGAAGCCGAACTCCACGTAGAAACATCCTCGGGATCCTCTAGCTCCTAGACTCCACCATCTGGTTGCATCATCCGAGAAAGAAGGAAAAAAGGGGGAGCAAAGCAACCGTGTTTACTCATCCAAAATACTCGCAAGCAAGGATCTACACTACATATGCAATGGTATCTGTGTAAAGGAGTAGTATATGTGGGCTAAACTGCAGAATGCCAGAATAAGAGGGGGGTAGCTAGTCCTATCGAAGACTACACTCCTGGCAGCCTCCATCTTGCAACAATAGAAGAGAGTAGCTGGAAAGTAAGAAGTATCCTCGCTTCTGTCAGCCTCGGTATTGCAGTAGTAGAATAGAGTAGATGGTAAGTTCTCCAAGTAACATCGTATAGCATAATCCTACCAGGCTATCCTCCCCTCATTTCCCTGTGGGAAAGCGATCACCGGGTTGTATCTGGCACTGGAAAGGGTGTGTTTTATTAAGTATCCAGTTCTAGTTGTCATGAGGTCGGAGTACAACTCTGGGTCGTCCTTTTACCGAGGGATATGACTATTCGAATAGATAAACTTCCCTACAGGTGTGCACCACATTACCCAACATGCTCGATCCCCTCTGGCCGGACACACTTTTCTAGGTCATGCCCAGCCTCGTAAGATCAACATGTTCCATCCCTACCTAGGCACAACTGAGAGGTCAGCATGCCGGTCTAAATCCTAAGCGCGTAGGGGTCTGGGCCCATCGCCCATTGCACACCTGCACGTTGCGAAGGTGACCGATGAGCAGACCTAGCATCTAGCAACCTCCATTTCAAAGGAAGTTGCGTTATGCGGTCCAACCCGGCGCGTGCCGCTAAGTTGTTGAAGTCAAGAAGGGTTCGGCTGATACCACGACGTCGAGTGCCCATATTTGTTCCAGCGTAGCTGGTTAGTGCGTATAGGTCAGTGGCCAGACTCAGATCAAATATCCAAACACGTTAAGCGTGTTAGTATGAAATAACCATGGACAACGACTAGGGACCAGGCCACCTCTCAACTGGGTGTCTCAACCCGCCCTGTCTCTCCACCAGAAAGAATCACTCAGGGGCCGTCGGGAACCCAGGCCCACCAATACCTAGACTGAGCCACCTATCCTTTCAGCCCCCAGTCTGTGAATCACTTGTGGGTACTTTACGAGCCGACCCGACTTTAGTCACAACGTGTGTCATGTATAATATGTATATAGTATATACCCGTGATCACCTCCTGATCACGGCCCAATAGTATAGCATGGCAGACGGACAAGGATGTGGGGCCACTGATGGAATACTAGTATCCTATTGTAAGCATTAGGATAGCAGGTGAAGGTATCAACAGTTGTAGCAACAATGACATGCTATGCAATAGAGTAGGAGTATCGAATCATCAACAATAGCAAACCTAATGTAAGAATAAGAGAGAGGAGAATGGGCGATATCTGGTGATCAATGGGGGTTGTCTTGCTTGGAAGCTCTACAGACGAAAGGAATCTTTGGAAGCGTAGCCATAGTCGAACACCAAAGCATCAACGGTCTCGGGGTCTATTGCGGTATAGGAGTCTACCGAAAAGAAGCAACGAAGGAGAAACAAATAATTAATAGAGCAAACAATAGCATCACAAAATATAACAAGGCAACATGCGGTGCGAGGGGTGAGCTAACGCAGGGATAGGTGATACCGACGAAGGGGGAAAATATCCGGGAAATTATTCCCGGCGTTTCACGTTTTCGGACAGATGAAACGGAGGTGGATTGTTGCAAGTTCACTATGCTAGGGACGTGTGGCGGATGAACGGACCGCATATCCGGATTCCTCTCGTCGTTGTGAGCAACTTTCATGTACAAAGTATTTTTATCCGAGTTATAGATTATTTTATATTATTTTATAAAAAATAATCCATTTTTAGAATTAACATAATTAATTTAATTAGAAAATGTATTTATGACGTCATCATGACGCTAGAGTCAACTCTGACCGTTGACTGGTCAAGCTGACACATGGGTCCCATTATCATAGACTAAGACTAACTAAACAGGTTAATTAGTTTTATGAGTGATTAGGTTAATCTAATTAGGACTAATTAATTTAAGTAATTCTTTGATTATTATTATTTATTTTGTATATTTTTATTCTTTTATTTTTTTATTGAAACATTCTCTGGGCTGCGGGCCTTTGTGTCATTGGCCCAGAGGGCCTTAGCGGGCACGGGCGCTTGCCCGCAGGGAGTGCGGCAGGACAAGGCCGCAGGGGTGCGGCAAGCCGGCAGCAGGCGAGGGGCGACGCCGGCACGGCGGAGCCGAGGTGGGAGCAGTGCACGGGAGGGAGGGCGCTGCGGGCGAGGCCAGGGCGGCGACGAGCGAGGCGGGAGGCAAGCACGGCCGGCCGAGCACAGGCAGCAACGGCCAACATCACGCGGCAGCAACAGGCATGGTGGCGGGGTAGAGTCGCGCCAGAGCTGCAGCAAGCAGGGCGCCAAGCGCAGCGGCGTCACGAGCGAGCCACGGCGTGAAAAACTTTACAACTGACGAGGTGAAAAACGGGTGCGCCAAGTTAGGCATTAAACTTGATTATGCATCCGTGTACCATCCTCAAACAAATGGTCAAATCGAACGGGCCAATGGCTTAATAATGAGCGACATTAAACCCCGACTGGTGAGCTCCCTACGGGAGTCAGATAAACACTAGGTTGAGGAACTTGACTCCGTACTCTGGGGGCTGCGGACCACACATAACCGGACAACCGGATATACACCTTTTTTCATGGTGTACGGCACATAGGCTATTTTGCCGTGTGACATTATTCATAACTCTCCTCGAGCGCATATGTATGAAGAGCGAGAGGTCGAGTTCAATCGGCAGGATGACCTAGACGGCCTTGAAGAGGAGCGCGATATCGCGCAGGCTCGTTCCATATTATATCAACAACATGCTAGGTGATACCTGAGCAGAGAAGTGTAGGCCAAAACATACAACATTGGTGAACTCGTTTTGCGCCTCCCAGAGAAGAAAAAGGATAAACTTAAAGCAAGATGGGAGGGCCCCTTCACTATTGATGAAGTTCTCACCAGAGGAGCCTATCACCATCGAAATGGATCACACAATCGCCTTGAGCCGATTCCATGGAACGCTGCTAGACTCCGACGATTCTACGGTTAGGTCGGTAGCAACTTTTATTTCTCCTTTTGTCTAGGTTTTTTCCTCTGTTTTTCTTCTTCATATCTTGTTTTTTCCTTCCCAGAAAGTGTTCGGCTATACCGAACTGTTAGGGGTGAACATCTTCAAATGAACATACCTCAAAATACTTGGGTGCTTCTATAACAAAGCTTATTATTACAAGCTTATTGCTTACAGTACTCATGTCCTCTGTTTCATACAGCCTCTTTGCCATTATATACACCTTTATGACTTAAGTTTTTGCCAAGCTGGGTTGCCTGGTTCCTGTGTTTATACCCTACGTTCCCGATTGTTCGGCTAGGGTGTAAAGGGAGCACCTCTGCTATTGTTACAACCAGGTAATCCGGACCTGTACCTCAGACGGGTGAAGCTGAAAGCTAGCGTTCTTAAGAGAATCATTAGTCGGCGGACAAACGATGAATTGCTTTGTGGCACATATTTTTTCAATCTTAAAGGATAGGCTTCCTGTAATCCTATTTTTAGGATCAAAGCCTAGACACGCATACATACGCATGCTGACCCAGGGAAAGGAACCCTTAACAGAACTATTCTTCCCGAAAGACGTTTCTTACGTTAAATAGTAATATAAAATAACTCCCTGGACAAAACTTGTCTGTTCAAGAAAAAAATGACCGGATTGCCTGGTTTCCGAACATACTAAGTGTTCACCACAAGTATAGTATCCAGAAACACTTAAACCCTTGGGTTTAGGAGGTTGAAGCCGAAGGTCTACCATGACAAAAAAAATTAACAAGTTCGGTTGGAGATATGTTTGATGATAAAGTACATTGCTACATGGAATCAAACGCCTATTATTCATCTATGCCATCTATAAAGACTGTCTAACCTACAGTCTTCTTGCGAAATCTTTGTGGCAATCATTACTTGGTCACACACTAAGCTAATGGGAATTTCTTGTCTGTCTGGTCCCCGAGGTCCAACCCGGGCCATATGATTCGGATCAAGCCCGGTATATCGCATTTTCACCATGGCCCAGGCCTCTCGTGCACCTTCTCGCCATGCCGATGCCTTCCATTGTTCAAAACGACGCCGAGCTCCTTTGTATAAGTTCGCTAGCTCCTCCATAATTTCTGGAGGAGAATCGAAGGGACATAAGGCTTTAGCCATGTTTTCATGGCTTTCCGAACTCGCTCATGCACTTTGGAGAGCTCTTGTAGCACGTCTCCTTGAAATCCCAATACTTCTCCTTCAGGCCACCCAGTACAAACCTGCATGAATAGCATTGTGAAGCTCTAAATCATGGAATAATATGAAAGCTAGGTTAAAGGTCATACTGAATAAGTCGCCTTTTAACTTTCTATTTTCCTTCAAGGCATCCAACAGTTGGGCCCGTAGGTCCTTTAGCTCTTCGGCTTGCTTGACATTTTCATTCAGCAGTTTGTTCTTTTCCTTAATGGTCCGTAGTACACGCTGACTAGCGGCTTCTTTCCCTTCGGCATATCTTTTGTCCTCCGGAGCAGCCCTTAGCTTCTCCTCTAGTTGATTTGTAGATTCCGCCGCTGTACCAAAAACAATGAATGCTTCAACATCATTGATGGCGCAAATTGGCAATTTCCGGACACTATTCGTCCTCACCATCAGATCCCTTCTTGGATTTTCAAATCTTCCAGATAGGTGGTGACAACATTTAGCTTGATCTGGCTTGCTTCAAGCTCTTTGGCCAATGCGTCATTCTTTTCCTTGAGAACCTGCAGGAATAACGATCCTTATATCAGTTGGGCCAGCTGTTTCAAGTCTCAGGGGGCTACTGGCATATGGTTATTAAATTTACAAAAATTCTTACCCGCATATCTTTTAACACTAGGTGAGTGGTTCCAGAAAATCCATCCAGAGCAGCTCGGATATATGCATCCGCAGAGCTGACGGCATTGAACACCTCCTCAGTGAAAATTGGATAGCGCATGGCCTCTTTTCGCCGCCGATGGTTCACCGCGCTCTCATGATGACCCACAAGTATAGGGGATCAATTGTAGCTCTTTTCGATAAGTAAGAGAGTCGAACCAAACGAGGAGCAGAAGGAAATGATAAGTGTCATTTAGTAAGGTAGTATCTGCAAGTGCTGAAATTGTAAGTAGCAGATGTCGGCGTCCTGGGAATGGGGGTACCCAGACTTGCCTGCCTGCGGCCCAAGGTGTGGCTCACAAGGCGACATGATACTGCGTAACATCTTCAGCAACCACTCAAGACCCTCGCGAGGGGCCAAGCCTCACGAGGGGGACGACACCAGGCATCGCCTGGGGCGGCCTCGCCAAGCCGACTCGTGAGGATCGGAGATATCGAGGCAAGAGGCACCTCACGAGGTCCTCGTGACGTGAGCAGTGACGACCAAAGCCAGGCGGGCGCCAGCGGGCACATAGTGCCAGTTTCCTCTTCGGTGTTAAAGGAGCAGGCGTAGGCGCGAAGTCCCGAGGCGTCAGGCAAAGGTTTCCATATCGGTGCAACAAGACCAAGACCAGCAGGACGATAGGACAGAGGTCATCGCGGAGCCCACGACGGCGTCACCACCAGAGCCTTTGGTAGGGAAGACCACCTTTTGTTAGGATAGCTTGTACTAGCTGTCCCCCTTCGAATTTGGCCGTTGTGGGCTTCCATCCCGCTCAATGTTTGGGAAGAGGACCCTGGCCACTATAAATAGGACTAGCCACCACCATAGCTAGGGGATCGGATCATCGAGACCTCACACACACCGCAAGCTTACCTGAGCTCAAGAACACCTCTCCCCGGGAGGCTGTTCATCCATGTACTAGTTCTCCCTCTGCCCACGAGGCAATCCACCACATCACACTGGATTAGGGTGTTACACCACAACGGTGGCCCGAACCAGTATAAATCTTGTGTCTCTTGTTCATTGGATCAGACGAGCTAGGCTTAGGGTTGTTGAGTAGACGAGCTAGGGCGGAAGGAGAGATCTTCGTGCGCACCCCAGAGTTCGAACCTTAAGGGTTTTGCCGGAACCCGAAATATGACATTTGGTATGCCAGGTAGGGGTGTGCCGAAGTTTTCTCCCCGTCCGTCCCACTCTCCGCTCATCAAGTTCTCATGGCGGGCGTCCCTGCTCCGACGGGCTTGGTGGCCGCGCGCGGCGGCGCTCCAGGCCACCGGGCCTTCGCCACCACCTTGCGGCGGGTACAGTGGCCACCCAAGTTCAGGCCGAATCTGCCGCTACGCTACGACGGAGCGGCTGACCCGCTTGTCTTCCTTTAGGCCTACGAGGAGGCCATCTCGGCAGCCGGCGGCGACGACAAGGTCATGGCCAGCTGGTTCCCCATGGCACTCAACAGCGTGCCTCGGGTCTGATTTTTCATCTTGCCAAAATTATCCGTGGCGTCCTTGGAAGAGCTGCGCGGCCTCTTCCTCGCATGCTTCGGGGCTCCGGCGCCCCACGCCGTCGCGGCCCTCCTCGGCGGCTCCCAAGCACCACCCTCCAGCCGACACATCAAGCAGATCTTTCGCTAGACGGGAGTCGCCTCCTTACGCAAGGGGGCTCCTCCTGGGTGGGGCACTCCCAAGGCCGACCTTGCCTTCGAGTCAGGAGACCACCCCGCCTCCACCGCGGGCTCCGGCGCTCTCCCGATGCTCTGCACCCCCACCATCTGAACATGGCGGTCACCAAGACCCTCATAGACATCGGGACTGGCCTCAACGTGCTCTCGGTGGAAGCTTTCAGCTTACTCCAAGTGCCACTTGAGCTCCTACGCCCCACCAAGCCCTTCTCTGGGGTCGACAGCGGTTCTACCAGCCCCCTAGGGAAGATCCGCCTCCCGTATCGGCACCTGAGACAACTACCGCACCGAGCTGATCGACTTCGACATCACCCGAATCGGTCTCCCGTACAACGCCATCCTTGAGTACCCGGCGCTGGCTGAGTTCATAGCTGAACCCACCTGGCCTATAACCTCATGAAGATGCCGGGGAGCCGCGGAGTGCTTACCGTGACGGGGGACGCCAAAGAAGCCCTGGCGGCCCTCAAGCGCGTCTTCCGGACCGCTGTGGCAGCGTGCCCTGCCGAGGAAGCCACCCCTGGGACCAAGGGGGCTGCCCCAGCCAAGAAGAAGCAACTTTTCTCCCAAGACCAAGCTGAGAAAAAATAGGTGCCGGTGGATGAAGATGAGCCGTCAGGTGTCGCCTTCACCATAGGAGCTAGCCTTCCCCCCGCTTAGGAGGAGGCGATGGTTGGATTCCTGCGCGTGAAGAGGGACGTGTTCGCATGGGAACCCAAGGATCTGGCGGGGGTCCCAAGAGAGGTGATCGAGCATCACCTAAACGTATGCCCGAACATGCGCCCCATGAAGCAGAAGGCCAGGCACCAATCCACGAAGAAGTAGTCCTTCATCATGCAGGAGACTCGTAAGCTAGAGGCGGCGGGTGTCATCTGCGAAGTCCGGTACCCGGAGTGGCTCGCAAATCCCGTCGTCGTGCCCAAGAAAGGAGGAAAAGAGCGCATGTGTGTTGACTTCACCAACCTCAACAAAGCTTGCCCGCAAGATCTGTTCCCTCTGCCACGCATCGATCAAGTCGTCGACTCCACCGCCGAGTGCGACTTGATGTGTTTCCTGGACGCCTTCTCAGGATACCACCAGATCAAGATGGCGCTACAAGACGTCGAGAAGACTGCCTTCCTCACCCCCTGCGGGGTGTACTGCTACACCTGCATGACGTTTGGGTTACGGAATGCAGGAGCAACCTTCCAACGGTTAATGCACATTGCACTGGGAAAGCAGGTCACGAAGAATGCTGAGGCGTATGTGGACGACATCGTGGTAAAATCTCATGAGGCCTCAACCCTTATCACAGATCTGTAAGAGACCTTCGCCAACCTACAAAAGGTAGACCTGCGGCTCAACCCGGAGAAGTGTGTGTGTTCAGAGTCCCTATAGGCAAGCTCTTGGGCTTCTTCGTGTCACACCGAGGAATCGAGGCAAACCTCGAGAAGGTCAAGGCCATAGAAAATATGAGTCCGCCCAAGAACCTCAAGGAGATACAGAAGCTGGCTGGCTGTGTAACGTCGCTGGGGTGTTTCATCTCCAAGCTAGGGGAGAGAGCCCTCCCCTTCTTCAAGCTGATGAAAAGGAAGGGCCCGTTCGAATGGACCCCTATGGCTGATGCACCGTTCGAAGATCTCAAGAGACACCTCACAAGCCCTCCGGTGATGGTGGCACCCAAGCCTCAAGAGCCATTGGTAATTTAGCTGGTCGCGACGCCACATTCGGCTAGTGCGGCGTTGGTGGCCATTCGAGAGGAGCGTCAAGACAAGGCCTCGCAGCCCAAGGAGGGCACTCCCGAGGTCCCGACAGGGCCAAAAGATGGCCACGACATACAAGCCGACCTCTCTGAGGCCGAGGCTACCCCAGTCCATGACCAAACTCCTAGGACACCATCCCAGCTCACAGAGCCGCAGGAGAGTCTGGGCTCCATCCTCATCGAGCACCCAGTATATTTCGTCAGCACGGTGCTCCGTGATGCCTGAGCACGCTACCCCATACCGCAGAAGCTCTTGATGGCACTCCTTGTTGCATCACGAAAGTTGTGTCACTACTTCCAAGGCCACCCCATCAAGGTCGTCTCATCTTACCCCCTAGAAAGGGTACTCCGGAGCCCAAACGCGATAGGAAGGGTTGCAGAGTGGAACATAGAGCTGCAGGCATTCCAGCTAGAGTTCAGCACCACCAGAGTCATCGAGGGGGCCGCGCTTGCTGACTTAGTGGCCGAATGGACCGACGCCCCAGGACCTGAAGCAAGCCCGAACCAGTCCCTCTTACCAGGAAGCGTAGCACCTGATGGCTGGGTCATGTACTTTGACGGCGCGTTCGCCCGCCAGGGCATGGGGGCTGGGGTTGTGCTCATCTCGCCCGCTGAAGACAAGCTATACTATGCCGTGCAGCTCTGCTTTCGGCCAGGGGACAAGGTCTCCAACAACATCGCAGAATACGAAGGCCTCATCGTCAGTCTCAAGGCAGCGATAGCCTTGGGAGTGAAGAGCCTCATCGTCAAGGGTGACTCCCAGCTCCTTGCCAACTTCTCCAACAAGGTATATGAGCCAAGGGACGAGCACATGGAGGCATACCTCGTGGAGGTACAAAAAATGGAGAAGCAGTTCTTGGGCCTGGAACTGAAACACGTGCCCCACGGTACTAACAAGGAGGCCGACGACATTGCCAAGAGAGCATCTAGGTGCCTGCCCCAGGAGCCCGACGTCTTCGAGGAAAGGCTCCTCAAACCCTCGGCATCACCCCTGAGAGAAGGGCCGGTGAGGCCTCGGGAAGAACTCCCCCAGCCACCAGCCTCGTGAGCTCCCGCCTGCGGCCCGGCCTCAGGAGCTCGCTTGCTCCTGGCGCTCGAGCCTCAGGAGGGATGCTGGACCGAAGAATTCAAGTCATACCTAGTGCGAGGGGGGTTACCAGAGAAGGAGGAGGATGCCGAACACGTAGCCTGACAGGCTACGACATACTGCATCCAAGACGGCGAGCTCTACAGGAGGCGACCCAATGATGTTTCTTTATGATGCATCTCCAGGGAGCAAGGAGGCGAGCTGCTAGCCGACATCCATGCTGGAGACTGCGGACATCACTCATCATCGCGCACCCTGGTCGGCAAGGCGTTCTGCAGCGGCTTTTACTGACCCACAACACTCAACAATGCGGCTGAGCTAGTGAAGTCTTGCGAGGCGTGCCAGTTCCATGCCAAACAAATCCATCAGCTGGCTCAGGGCCTGCAGACTATCCCGCTCTCCTGGCCGTTCGCGGTCTGGGGGCTTGACATCCTGGGCCCTTTCCCACGAGCGCACGTGGGCTACCGCTACCTCTACGTCGCCATCGACAAGTTTACCAAATGGACTGAGGTGGAAGCAGTCCGAACCATCCCAGCCGGCTCTCCAGTCAAGTTCATCAAGGGCCTCGTAAACCGTTTCGGAGTCCCTAACCACATCATCACTGACAACGGTTTGCAGTTCACTAGTAACATGTTCAAGACATATTGTGCTAACCTCGGAACGCAGATTTGCTACGCCTCTGTAGCACACCCCAGGAGCAACAGCCATGCAGAGCGCGCCAACGCAGAGGCCCTGAGGGGCCTCAAGACCCGGACCTTCAAGAAGAAGCTTGAAGCCCGCGGAAGGGGTTGGCACGACGAGCTCCAGTCCATGCTATGGTCAATCTGAACCACCACCGCCAAGCCAACCGGCGAGACCCCATTCTTCCTCGTCTATGGAGCTGAGGCAGTCCTCCCTCACGAGGTCAGGCACCGGTCACTGCGAGTCTTGGCATTTGACGAAGCGCAACAAGGCGCCGCACAGGGGACGGATCACGTGCTAGGGGAGGAGCACCGGCGCGACGCTTCACTCCGAGTAGCAAGATACCAGCAGGCGCCGCGGCGATACCATTGTCACAACATTCGCCCTAGGACGCTTGAGGTAGGTGACCTCGTTTTAAGGAGGGTCCTCTCCAGAGAAGGACTGCACAAGCTCTCGCCCATGTGGGAAGGGCCATTCAAGATCACCTACGTCTCCAGACCCGGTGTTGTGTGCCTGGAAACAGGAGACGACATCCTCGTCCTGAACGCATGGAATATCCGGCACCTTAGGAGATTCTACCCATGAAACAAGGCCCTTGCGCCTGAGAATACCAGGCTCCATGCCCATAAGGAACAAGGCCCTTGCGCCTGAGAAGACGAGGCTCCGTGTCTGCAAGGAACAAGGCCCTTGCGCCTGAGAAGACCAGGCTCCGTGCCTGTAAGGAACAAGGCCCTTGCGCCTGAGAAGACTAGGCTCCGTGCCTGCGAGGAACAAGGCCCTTGCGCCTGAGAAGACTAGTCTTCGTGCCTATGAGGAACAAG
>LR738710.1:610093963-610172630 GCA_902687465.1 Secale cereale | reverse complement strand
AACAAGGCCCTTGCGCCTGAGAAGACTAGGCTCCATGCCTACGAGGAACAAGGCCCTCGTGCCTGAGAAGACCAGGCTCCGTGCCTGTAAGGAACAAGGCCCTTACGCCTGAGAAGACTAGGCTCCGTGCCTGCGAACAACAATGCCCTCACGCCTGAGAAGACCAGGCTCAGTGCCTGCGAGGAACAAGGCCCTCGTGCCTGAGAAGACCAGGCTCCGTGCCTGTAAGGAACAAGGCCCTTGCGCCTGAGAAGACTAGGCTCCGTGCCTGCGAGGAAAAAGGCCCTCGCGCCTGAGAAGCCAAGGCCCGGTGCCTATGAAACAAGGCTCCGGCCTGTGAAGATCTCCACTCATGATACTCTCATGTAATAATGAGTGGGGATGTACACGTCTCGGAGTCTCCGTAGAGCCGCTCTCGTGCCTCGGGGGCTCCCTCCCACGTCCTAGTGGCCACACTTAGCTCCGCGCTGGTGAGAAGACTAGATTAGGTGCCGGACGCGGCCGTTCATTGGCTTTATGGAGTTGGCTTGTTCCTATCTTCTCCCTTTTAATGAATAATGAAGATTCTGGTGTTCCTCGATTGCTTGGTTTTGATTCCCCTATGCGGTTCTTCTCTCAGATTCCCTGTGCTTCTTCCCCCAGCTTTCGGGCTAGCCCAGGGAGAGCGACAGTTGCACGACGCTCTCCCCAGCGCGCCCTCCTATTTAGCCTTCACGAGGTGCCCGAACAGGGGCTCGTAGCTGACGCGCCCCCATTCTTACGTCCATGCGCCACGGGTACCACCACAAGGGGTGGCCGATCACGCTCGACCTGCATCAAAGGCATCGAGCAGTAAAGGATAATAACCTAACGAGTTTTTGCAGCCTCACCAGGGGTCAAACGACATGGGATGAGAGTAATATCGAACGCATCAAGATAAGTCTCCTCACCCTAAGGACATGTAAAACACGGATCGCACAGCAATAGGCAGGAACACTATGCATGGTGCTAAATGTCATGAAGCCACAGTTCGTTACATGCCCCCTAGGGCTCCATGCTTGTTTGATCAAACGATGCAGGACAAAAGAAGAGAGACTAAGGACGGCTGACAGCGACCCTCGGGGCATGGTTGCTCGCGAGGACCTATGCCCCGAGCTCAGGCAGAGCCCTCTTCATGCTTCACCCGAGCGTGATGATGAGACGACCCAATGCCGCCCTCCAGGCGGGCGCGGAGGCGTGGTGGCTGGTCATAGCCACCGCTGCTGGAGCTGCCACTGAAGGAGGAGCCGCCGTAGCTAGACGAGCTGCAGCCATCACCTAGGCCAAGCACCTCGCCGCCACCGTTGTCCTCAGGGCAGCACTCGGCACGGCGCCCGTCTTCTCCAAACACCCTCATGAAGAGGGTCGAGTCGTCGCCGGACTTGAAGTGAAGGGTGCATCGGCCGCCCAAACCGTGCATGCTGGCGAACGTCTGCCAGCCTCGGGCCAAAGCCACGGCGCCCGAGGCGGAGACCTCCACCACGACCCATGATGCCCTGCTGCAACAACCATCCTCCTGCAGCGAAAAGCTGCCGGAGCTCGCATCAAGGAGTTCGCCGGCCAAGGAGCGCGGGAGCTGGAGCCTGGTGCCGGCCGGGCTCTCCGACCACACAATGAACTGCAGCGATGCCTCCACCGGGTGGGAATGCGCCTGGGGAGGTCTGACAACCCCAGAGCGCCTCCATCCATTCACCGGATCGCCAACGCCATGATGGCCCCCGCCACTCAAGGGACCGCCGCCGCGGCTGCCAAGGGCGGCTACGGGCACTATGGGGGTCCACCCATGCCCGCTCGCGGCCCCGACAGGGGTCGCGGCACACTTACGAGGACGGCCTCGCCCTCTCTTAGCTGGTGGTGAGCCAAGCCCCTCCTGCTGAGCCTTCCCCTTCTCCAGGGACGAGTATTTCCTAGGCGGCGCCATGGGCGGTTCGGTCAAGCGAAGGAGCAAGGGGGACGAAGGAAGAAGATGGGCGGCAAGGGCTCAACCTGCCACCCTATTTATAGCCAGAGGAAGGCCAACCGCTGGCCCCATAACTGCAGGTAATGATAGTCCGCTGTGCATGCAGAGACTTGGCGAGTCGCACAGTCATCGAGGCTGCGCGGGGAAATGGAGACGCCCACATCCCATCAAGCGCCACGTGTCGAACAAAGCCGCAGGCTTTGGTGCCCGCGGCGCTCCGCACTTGTCCCTTGGCTTAGCCACGAAGCCAAGCCCGAGCGCGCCTGGCTACTATCGGCGTCCTGGGAACGGGGGTACCCAGACTTGCCTTCCTGCGGCCCAAGGCGTGGCTCACAAGGCGACCTGATACGGCCCAGCATCTTCAGCAACCACTCAATAGCCTCACGAGGGGACGACGGCAGGAATCGCCTGGGGTGTCCTCGCCAAGCCGACTCGTGAGGATTGGAGATATCAAGGCAAGAGGCACCTCGCGAGGTCCTCGTGACGTGAGAAGTGACGACCAAAGCTAGGCGGGCGCCAGCAGGCTCAGAGTGCCAGTTTCCTCTTCGGTGTTAAAGGAGCAGGTGCAGGCGCGGAGTCCCGAGGCGTCAGAAAAATGTTTCCATATCGGTGCAACAAGACCAAGACCAGCAGGACGGCAGGACGGAGGTCATCACGGAGCCCATGACGGCGTCACCACCAGAGCCTTTGGCAGCAAAGACCATGTTTTGCCAGGATAGCTTGTACTAGCTGTCTCGCTTCAAATTTGGCCGTTGTGGGATTCCTTCCTGCTCAATGTTTGGGAAGAGGACCCTGGCCACTATAAATAGGACTAGCCACCACCATAGCTAGGGGATCGGATCATCGAGACCTCACACACACCGCAAGCTCACCTGAGCTCAAGAACACCTCTCCCCAGGAGGCAGTTCATCCATGTACTAGTTCTTCCTCTGCCCACGAGGCAATCCACCACACCACACTGGATTAGGGTGTTACACCACAACGGTGGCCCGAACCAGTATAAATCTTGTGTCTCTTGTTCATTGGATCTGACGAGCTAGGCTTAGGGCTGTTGAGTAGACGAGCTAGGGCGGAAGGAGAGATCTTCGTGCGCACCCACAGTTCGAACCTTAAGGGTTTTGCCGGAACCCGAAATCCGACAGCAGAGTAGTTTGATAGCAAGATAATTTTGTAAGGAGAAAGTAATGATAGTGATAGCAAAAGTGCAGCAAGATAGCCCAATCCTTTTGAAGCAAAGGACATGCCAAGACGGTCTCTTATAATAAGCAAAGCATTCTTGAGGGTACACGGGAATTTCATCTATTCACTTTCATCATGTTGGTTCAATTTGTGTTCGCTACTTTGATAATTTGATATGTGGCTGGATCGGTGCTTAGGTGCTGTTGTTAGTTGAGCAAACCTCCTACTTATGATTAACCCTCCCGCAAGCATCCGCACCTATGAGAAAAGTATTAAGTATAAATTCTAACCATAGCATTAAACTTTTGGATCCAATCGGTCCCTTACGAAATAGCGCATAAACTGGGGTTTAAGTTTCTGTCACTCTCGCAACCCACCATCTAATTACTACTCCACAATGCACCCCCTTAGGCCCAAATATGGTGAAGTGTCATGTAGTCGACGTTCACATGACACCACTAAGGGAATCACAACATACATACTATCAAAATATCGAACACTTATCAAGTTCACATGATTACTAGCAACATGATTTCTCCCGTGACCTCAAGAACAAAGGTAACTACTCACAAGTGATAAACATGCTTAAGCTTAGAGGGGTATTAAATAGCATCATGGATCTGAACATATAATCTTCCACCAAATAAACCATATAGTAATCGACTACAAGTTGTAATCAACAACACTACTAGTCACCCACAAGCACCAATCTATAGTTCCGGTAACAAGATTGAACACAAGAGATGAACTGGGGTTTGAGATGAGATGGTGATGTTGAATATGTTGATGAAGATAGCCCTCCCCAAGGTTGGAGAGTTGTTGGTGATGATGATAACGATGATTTCCCCCTCGGGGAGGGAAGTTCACCCGGCGGAATCGCTCCGCCGAAGGGCAAAAGTGCTCATGCCCAAGTTTCGTCTCGAGATGGCGACGCTCCGTCCCGAAAGTATTCTCCTTATTTTTTCTAGGTCAGAAGTCTTATACACTAGAAGATGGACACTCGAAGCAGGCCTGGGTGAGCAAAACCCACCAGGGCGCGCTTGGGGGCCCTGGCGCTCCCAGGTGGGTTGTGCCCACCTGGTGGGCCCCCTATGGTGGTTATCATCTCCGGTATTTCTTATATATTCCATAAAAAATCTCCGTGGAGTTTCAGCTTGTTTGGAGTTGTGCAGAATATGTGGCCTGACGTAGCTTTTTCAAGTCCAGATGTCCAGTTGTCGGAATTCTCCCTCTTGGTGCATTCCTCGCAAATTATGAGAGAAACGGCATTAGAATTACTCCAAAAAGCATTATTATGCATAATAACAATATAAATAACAACAAGAAAACATGATGCAAAATGGACTTATCACCCCCCCAAGCTTAGACCTCGCTTGTCCTCAAGCGAAAACCAAAAACAAAAAAACATGTCCACATGCTTTGAGAGAGAGGTGTCGATAAAAAGAAAATACGGACATAGAAGCATCATGTATATTATTATAACAACAACAACGTTAAACATAAAACTTTTGTCAAAGGACTTTTATCATAGACTTCTCATGAATAAGTAACAATTCATCACATAACTGAAGTATAAAGCATAAACTCTATTAGAAATCAACAAACTATGTTCTCAGTCAACTTTGCAACTATAATTCATCCTCTTTTCAGGAAGGCTCACGTATCGGAGCCCTTAGGCAAGTCCACATACTCAACCATCATATAGTCTTCTATGATTGCTAACACTCACCGCATACACATGAGCAAAACGTTTCAACCGGACACATAGAAAGATAGGGGCTTATAGTTTTCACTCCCAACATACTCACCTCAGGGGTGATGTCAACAATAATAACTCATGCCACCCATATTCAACTGGACATATGTGCCTAGATCTTTCCTCACCACATGATACTTGCCAAAGGATAAAATAAAAAGGAATAGAGAGAAAACTTTGACTCTTTGCAGAAAAGTAAAAGATAGGCCCTTCGCATAGGGAAGCAGAGGTTGCCATGCGCTTATTTGTTTGTATGCTCAATCCCTTAGTGCAAAAGAACGTCACGTTGCATTGCCCCTTGTGATAGCAACCTTTATTATGTAGTTTGTCACTTTTATTCTTCACCATCACAAGTTCGTGCAGCGCTCAATTTTTTTCTTACACTAAATGATCTCACACTTTTAGAAGCAATTTTTATTGCCTTATTGCACCGATGTCAACTTACTTGAAGGATATTGCTCAATCCATAGGTAGGTATGGTGGACTCTCGAAAAAGGTTTTGGTTTAAGGGTTTTTGGATGCACAAGTAGTATCTCTACTTAGTGCGGAATTCTTGGATAGAAAAGATATTGGGCAAGCACCACATGTTAAAGGATCTATGACAATATGACTTCTATGTGAATATAAACAAACATAAACCATTAAGTTGTATTCCTTGTCCAACGTCAACAATTTTGGCATATAATATTTTGATGGGGGCTCACAATCACAAAAAGATTTTTAGAATAGTATATTTATATGTGAATCTTTTGTTCCTTATTAATTCATCCATGAGTTGCATCATTGACCAATGCTATGTTTGCCAACCTCTAATAAAATTTTCTACTTATACTTTTCCTTATGTGGTGCTATCACCTACCATAAGATTAGCATATGATCTTCTTAATTTATTTCATTTCTTTTATTCATTCAATTATAACCTTTCTTCTTATTGCAACGCGGAGATAAAGAATGCGAAAACTCAAAACTAAACTTTATTATATATATCGCACACGATTACAAAGATAGATCACTAAGCAAACTCACGAAAAGAAGGAATCGAACTAAACTTTTTATTTATTCTAGAGCAAAAGATCAAACTAAAATAAGTAAATGCAAAAGGATAGTGGGGATGATACGATACCAGGGCACCTCCCCCAAGCTTGGCGAAATCCAAGGGGAGTGCCCTTACCCGATACTCAATTTTCTTTTGGTGGTGAAGAAGAAGGTGATGGTGTATGAAGGAAATATGCCCTAGAGGCAATAATAAAGTTGTTATTTATATTTCCTTATATCATGGTAAATGTTTATTATTCATGCTATAAATGTATTAACCAGAAACTTAGTACATGTGTGAATACATAGACAAAACAGAGTGTCCCTAGTATGCCTCTACTTGACTAGCTCGTTGATCAAAGATGGTTATGTTTCCTAACCATAGACATGTGTTGTCCTTTGATGAACGGGATCACATCATTAGAGAATGATGTGATGGACAAGACCCATCCATTAGCTTAGCACTATGATCGTTTAGTTTTATTGCTATTGCTTTCTTCATGACTTATACATGTTCCTATGACTATGAGATTATGCAACTCCCGAATACCGGAGGAACACCTTGTGTGCTATCAAACGTCACAACAAAACTGGGTGATTATAAAGATGCTCTACAGGTGTCTCCGAAGGTGTTTGTGGTTTTGGCATAGATAGAGAATATGATTTGTCACTCCGGGTGTCAGAGAGGTATCTTTGGGCCCTCTCAGTAATACACATCATAATAAGCCTTGCAAGCAAATGACTAATGAGTTAGTCACGAGATGATGTATTATGAAACGAGTAAAGAGACTTGCCGGTGACGAGATAGAACTAGGTATGATGATACCGACGATCGAATCTCAGGCAAGTAACATACCGATGAGAAAGGGAACAACGTATGTTGTTATGCGGTTTGACCGATAAAGATCTTCGTAGAATATGTAGGAACCAATATGAGCATCCAGGTTCCACTATTGGTTATTGACCGCAGATGAGTCTCGGTCATGTCTACATAGTTCTCTAACCCGTAGGGTCCACATGCTTAACGTTCGATGATGATCAGTATTATGAGTTTATGTGTTTTGATGTAACAAAGGTAGTTTGGAATCCCGTATGTGATCACGGACATGACGAGGAGTCTCGAAATGGTCGAGACATAAATTTGATATACTGGACGGCTATATTCGGACACCGAAAGTGTTCCGGGTGATTTAGGAGAAAACCGGAGTGCTGGAGGGTTACCGGACCCCCCGGGAGAGATAATGGGCCTAGTGGGCCTTAGTGGAGAGAGAGAGGGCCGACCAGGGCAGGCCGCGCGCCCCCTCCCCCTCTGGTCCGAATTGGACTAGGGAAGGGGGGCGGTGCCCCCCTTTCCTTCTTCCCCTCCTCCTTCCTTTCCTCCTCCTAGTAGGAGTAGGAAAGGGGAGTCCTACGCCTACTAGGAAGAGGACTCCTCCTCTCTCCTGCGCACCCTAGGGCCGGTCGGCCTCCCCCTTGCTTCTTTATATACGGAGGCAGGGGCACCCTAGAACACACAACTAAACATCAGTTTTAGCCGTGTGCGGTGCCCCCCTCCACAGATACACACCGCGATCATATCGTTGCAGTGCTTAGGCGAAGCCCAGCGCCGGTAACTTCATCATCACCGTCACCACGCCGTCGTGTTGACGAAATTCTCTCATGACGCTCAACTGGATCAAGAGCTCGTGGGACGTCATCGAGCTGAACGTGTGCTGAACGCGGAGGTCCTGTACGTTCGGTGCTTGGATCCGTTGGATCGCAAAAACGTTCGACTACATCAACTATGTTACTAAACGCTTCCGCTTTCGGTCTACGAGGATACGTAGACGCACTCTCCCTGCTCTTTGCTATGCTTCTCCTAGATAGATCTTGTGTGATCGTAGGAAAATTTTGAAATACTACGTTCCCCAACAGTGGCATCATGAGCCAGGTCTATGCGTAGATGATATGCACGAGTAGAACACAATGAGTTGTCGGTGATAATAGTCATACTACTTACCAACATGTCATACTTTGATTCGGCGGTATTGTGAGATGAAGCGTCCCAGACGGACATTACGCGTACGCTTACGCGAGACTGGTTTCACCGTTACGAGCACTCGTTGCTTAAAGGTGACCGGTGGGTGTCGGTCTCTCTCACTTTAGTTGAATCGAGTGTGGCTATGCCCGGTCCTTGTGAAGGTTAAAATAGCACACATGACGAAAAATCGTTGTGGTTTTTGTATGCGTAGGTAAGAACGGTTCTTGCTAAGCCCGTAGCAACCATGTAAAACTTGCAACACCAAAGTAGAAGACGTCTAACTTGTTTTTGCAGGGCATGTTGTGACGTGATATGGTCAAGACGTGATGAGTTATACGTTATTGTATGAGATGATCATGTTTTGTAAATTATCGGCAACCGGAAGGAACCTTATGGTTGTCTCTTTATTGTATGAATTGCGAAGGCCATGTAATTGCTTTACTTTATCACTATGAGTTAGCGATAGTAGTAGTAGTAGCAATGGTGTCAAGCCGACGACGATGGAGATCATGACAATGCTTTGGAGATGGAGATCAAAAGCACAAGATGATGATGGCCATATCATGTCACATATTTTGATTGCATGTGATGTTTATCTTATTATGCTTCTTATTTCGCTTAGTACGGCGGTAGCATTATAAGATGATCCCTTACAAAATTTCAAGGTACAAGTGTTCTCCCTGAGTATGCACCGTTGCGAAAGTTCGTCGTGCCGAGACACCATGTGATGATCAGGTGTGATAAGTTCTACGTTCAAATACAACGGGTGTAAGACAGTTTTGCACATGCAGAATACTCGGGTTAAACTTGACGAGCCTAGCATGTACAAACATGGCCTCGGAACACTGGAGACCGAAAGATCGTGCGTGAATCATATAGTAGATATGATCAACATAAGATGTTCACCATTTAAAACTACTCCATCTCATGTGATGATTAGGCATGGTTTAGTTGATTTGGATCACGTGATCATTTAGATGACTAGAGGGATGTCTATCTAAGTGGGAGTTCTTTAGTAATATGATTAATTGAACTTTAATTTATCATGAACTTAGTCCTGATAGTATTTGCTAATTATGTTGTAGATCAATAGCTCGCGTTAAAGCTCCCCTCTGTGTTTTTTTGATATGTTCCTAGAAAAAACTAAGTTGAAAGATGTTATTAGCAATGATGCAGACTAGGTCCGTGATCTGAGGATTATCCTCATTGCTGCACAGAAGTATTATGTCCTTGATGCACCACTAGGTGACAGATCTATTGCAGGAGCAGATGCAAAGGTTATGAACGTTTGGCAAAGCTCAAAATGATGTCTACTTAATAGTTTAGTGCACCATGCTTTACGGCTTAGAACCGGGACTTAAAAACCTTTTGAACGCCACAGAGTTCCAAGAGTTGAAATTAGTATTCCACACTCACGCCCGTGTCTAAAGGTATTGAGACCTCTAACAGTACTTTGCCTACAAGATGGAGGGGAATAGCTCAACCAATGAGCATTTGCTCACAATGTCTAAGTACTACAATCACTTGAATCAAGTGGGAGTTAATCTTCCAGATAAGATAGTGATTGACAGATTTCTCTAGTCACTATCACCAAGTTACTGGAACTTTGTGATGAACTATAATATGCAAGGGATGACGAAAATGATTCCCGAGCTCTTCGTGATGCTGAAATCAACGAAGGTAGAAATCAAGAAAGAGCATCGATTGTTGATGGTTAACAAGACCACTAGTTTCAAGAAAAGGGCAAGGGGAAGAAAGGGAACTTCAAGAAGAATGGCAAGCAAGTTCTCACTCCCGTGAAGAAGCCTGAAGCTGGACCTAAGCCTGAAACTGAGTGCTTTTAACTACAAAGATAATGGTCACTGGAAGCGGAAGTTCCCCGAATATTTGGCGGATAAGAAGGATTGCAAAGTGAACAAAGGTATATTTGGTATACATGTTATTGATAATGTGTACCTCACGAGTGTTCATAGTAGCCCCTGGGTATTTGATACTTGTTCGGTTGCTAAGATTGGTAACTCGAAACAGGAGTTGCAGAATAAACAAAGACTAGTTGAGGGTGAGGTGACGATGTGTATTGTAAGTAGTTCCAATATTGATATGATCATCATCGCACACTCCCTGTACTTTTGGGATTAGTGTTAAATCTAAATAAATATTATTTGGTGTTTGTGTTGAGCATGAACAAGATTGGATCATGTTTATTGCAATACAATTATTCATTTAAGTGAGAGAATAATTGTTATTCTATTTACATGAATAAAACCTTCTATGGTCATACACCCAAGGTGAATGGTTTATTGAATCTCAATCATAGTAAATACACATATTCATAATATTGAAGCCAAAAGATGCAGAGTTGATAATGATAGTGCAACATACTTGTGGCATTGCCATTTAGGTTATATTGGTGTAAAGCGCATGAAGAAACTCCAGGCCGATGGAATTTTGGAATCACTTGATGCTTGCAAACCATGCCTCATGGGCAAGATGACTAAAACTCTGTTATCCGGAACAATGGAGCGAGCAAGTGACTTATTGGAAATAATACATACAGATGTATGCAGACCAATGAGTGTTGATGCTCACGGCGGGTATCATTATTTTCTCACCTTCACTGATGATTTGAGCAGATATGGGTATATCTACTTGATGAAGCACAAGTCAGAAACATTTGAAAAGTTCAAAGAATTTCAGAGTGAAGTAGAGAATCATCGTAACAAGAAAATAAAGTTTCTATGATCTAATCGCGTAGGCAAATATTTGAGTTATGAGTTTGGTCTTCATTTGAAACAATGTGGAATAGTTTCACAACTCACGCCACCTGGAACACCACAGCGTAATGGTGTGTGTGAACGTCGTAACCGTACTTTATTAGATATGGTGCGATCTATGATGTCCCTTATAGATTTACCACTATTGTTTTGGGGTTATGCATTAGAGACAGCTGCATTCACGTTAAATAGGGCACCATCTAAATCCATTGAGACGACGCCTTATGAACTGTGGTTTGGCAAAAAAACAAAGTTGTTGTTTCTTAAAGTTTGGGGATGCGATGCTTACGTGAAAAAGCTTCAACCTGATAAGCTCGAACCCAAGTCGGAGAAATGTGTCTTCATAGGATACCCAAAGGAAATTGTTGGGTACACCTTCTATCACAGATCCGAAGGCAAGATATTCGTTGCTAAGAATGGATCCTTTCTAGAGAAGGAGTTTCTCTCGAAAGAAGTGAGTGGGAGGAAAGTGGAACTTGATGAGGTAATTGTACCTTCTCCTGAATTGGAAAGTAGTACATCACAAAAACTAGTTCCAGTGATTCCTACACCAATCAGCGAGGAAGCTAATGATGATGATCATAAAACTTTAGATCAAGTTACTATTGAACCTCGTAGGTCAATCAGAGTGTGTTCTACGCAAGAGTGGCCTGGTAACCCGGTTTCGGAAGTCATGTTACTAGACCATGATGAACCTACGAACTATGAGGAAGCGATGATGAGCCCAGATTATGCAAAATGGCTTGAGGCCATGAAATCTGAGATAGGATCCATGTGTGAGAACAAAGTGTGGACTTTGGTTGACTTGCCCGATGATCGGCAAGCCATTGAGAATAAATGGATATTCAAGAGGAAGATGAACGATGATGGTAGTGTAACTATCTACAAAGCTCGACTTGTCGCAAAATGGGTTTTTCAACAAGTTCAAGGTGTTGACTACGATGAGTTTTCCTCACTCGTAGAGATGCTTAAGTTTGTCTAAATCATGTTAGCAATTGCCGCATTTTATGAAATCTGACAAATGGATATCCAAACTGCATTCCTTAATCGATATCTCAAAGAAGAGTTGTATATGATGCAACCAGAAGGTTTTATCGATCCTAAAGGTGCTAACAAAGTGTGCAAGCTCCAGCGATCCATCTATGGACTGGTGCAAGCATCTCGGAGTTGGAATATAAGCTTTGATGATGTGATCAAAGCATATGGTTTTATACAGACTTCTGGAGAAGCCTGTATTTACAAGAAAGTGAGTGGGAGCTCTATAGCATTTCTGATATTATATGTGGATGACATATTGTTGATTGGAAATGGTGTAGAATTTCTAGATAGCATAAAAGGATAAATGAATAAGAATTTTTGAATGAAAGACCTCGGTGAAGCTGCTTATATATTGGGCATCAAGATCTATAGAGATAGATCAATACGCTTAGTTGGACTTTCACAAAGCACATACCTTGATAAAGTTTTGAAGAAGTTCAAAATGGATCAGTCAAAGAAAGGGTTCTTGCCTATGTTACAAGGTGTGAAGTTGAGTCGGACTCAATGCCCGACCACTGCAGAAGATAGAGAGAAAATGAAAGTCATACCCTATGCTCCAACCATAGGTTCTATCATGTATGTAATGCTGTGTACTAGATCTGATGTGTGTCTTGCTATAAGTCTAGCAGGGAGGTACCAAAGTAATCCAGGAGTGGATCACTGGATAACGGTCAAGAACATCTTGAAGTACTTGAAAAGGACGAAGGATATGTTTCTCGTTTCTGGAGGTGGCAAAGAGCTCATCGTAAACGGTTACTTCGATGCAAGCTTTGACACTGATCCAAATGACTCGAAGTCACAAACCGGATACATATTTTTGTTGAACGGTGGAGCTGTCAGTTGGTGCAGTTCCAAGTAGAGCGTCGTGGCGGGATCTACGTGTGAAGCAGAGTACGTAGCTGCTTTTGAAGCAGCAAATGAAGGAGTCTGGATGAAGGAGTTCATATCCGATCTAGGTGTAATACCTAGTGCATCAGGACCAATGAAAATCTTTTGTGATAACACTCGAGCAAATAGCCTTGGCGAAGGAATCCAGGTTTCACAAGAGAACCAAGCACATCAAGAGACGCTTCAACTCCATCCGTGATCAAGTCAAGTAGGGAGACATAGATATTTTCAAAATACATATGGATCTGAATGTCGCAGACCCGTTGACTAAGCCTCTTCCACGAGCAAAACATGATTGCTACTTCTCGAGCTTGTGTTGTATTCCCTCGAAGAGGAAAGGGTGATGTAGCACTGTAGCGTAAGTATTTCCCTCAGTTTTTGAGAACCAAGGTATCAATCCAGTAGGATACCACGCGCAAGTCCCTCGCACCTGCACAAACAAATAAGAACTTCGCAGCCAACGCGATAAGGGGTTGTCAATCCCTTTACGGTCACTTACGAAAGTGAGATCTGATAGAGATGATAGTTTGATATTTTTGGTATTTTTTATTATAAGAACAGAAAGTACAAGTGGAAAAGTAAAGTAGATTGTAGATCGATATGTTGAGAATAGACCCGGGGGCCATAGTGTTCTCTAGAGGCTTCTCTCATGATACCGATATTCTACGATGGGTAAACAAATTACTGTCAAGCAATTGATAGAAAAGCGAATAATTATGAGACTATCTAGGCATGATCATTATATATAGGCATCACGTCCGAGACAAGTAGACCGAAATGATTATACATCTACTACTATTACTCCACACATCGACCGCTATCCAGCATGCATCTAGTGTATTGAGTTCATAAGAACAGAGTAACACCTTAAGCAAGATGACATGATGTAGAGGGATAAACTCAAACTTAGTGATATAAACCCCATCTTTTTATCCTCGATGGCAAAAATACAATACGTGCCTTGCTGCCCCTACTGTCACTGGGAAAGGACACCGCAAGATTGAATCCAAAGCCAAGCACTTCTCCCATTGCAAGAACTATAGATCTAGTAGGCCAAACCAAACCAATAATTCGAAGAGACTTGCAAGGATATTATAATCATACATAAAGAATTCAGAGAAGAACCAAATATTTCTCATAGATAATCTTGATCATAAACCCACAATTCATCGGATCTCGACAAACACACCGCAAAAAGAGATTACATCGAATAGATCTCCTCGAAGACCGAGGAGAACTTTGTATTGAGATCCAAAGAGAGAGAATAAGCCATCTAGATACTAGCTATGGAACCGAAGGTCTGTGGTAAACTACTCACAACTCATGGTGAGGCGATGATGATGTAGAAGCACTCCATGGTAGATCCCCCCTCCGGCGGAGCTCCGGAACAGGCCCCAAGATGGGATCTCACGGGAACAGAAGGTTACGGCGGTGGAACTAGGGTTTTCTCTGTTGTTCTGATGGTTTCGGGGTACGTAGGTATATATAGGAGGAAGGAGGGCACGGGGGACCAAACGTGGGGCCCACGAGGTAGGGGGCACGCCCTATAGGGGGGGCGCCCCCACCCTCGTGGGCACCACATATGCCCAACTCCGTGGTTCTCAAGTCTCCCGTGCGTGATTTTCTCCAAAAATATCTCTCCCGAAGGTTTCATTCCGTTTGGACTCCGTTTGATAATCCTTTTCTGTAAAACCCTGAAACAGGCAAAAAACAACAATCTGGACTGGGCCTTTGGGTTAGTAGGTTAGTCCCAAAAATAATATAAAAGTGTATGACAAAGCCCATTAAACATCCAAAACATCATAAATAATAGCATGGAACAATAAAAAATTATCGATACGTTGGAGACGTATCAAGCATCCCCAAGCTTAATTCCTGCTCGTCCTCGAGTAGGTAAATGATAAAAATAGAATTTTTGATGTGGAATGCTAACCAACATAGTTTTTCAATGTAATTCTTTTAATTGCGGCATGAATGTCAGATCTGAAAGATTCAAGACAAAAGTCTATATTGACATAAGAAATAGTAATACTTCAAGCATGCTAACAAAGCAATCATGTCTTCTCAAAATACTATGGCTAAAGAAAGTTATCCCTACAAAATCATATAGTCTGGCTATGCTGCCTCTTCATCACACAAAATATTCATATCATGCACAACCCTGATATCAGCCAAGCACTTGTTTTCATACTCTATTCTGTCAAACCTTTCAACTTTCACGCAATACATGAGCGTGAGCCATGGACAGAGCACTATGGGTGGAATAGAGTGGTGGTTGTGGAGAAGACAAAAAGGAGGAAGATATTCCCACATCGACTAGGCGTATCAACGGGCTATGGAGATGCCCATCAATAGATATCAATGTGAGTGAGTAGGGATTGCCATGCAACGGATGCACTAGAGCTAAATATGTATGAAAGCTCAACAAAAGAAACTAAGTGGGTGTGCATCCAACTTGCTTGCTCACGAAGACCTAGGGCATTTGAGGAAGCCCATCGTTGGAATATACAAGCCAAGTTCTATAATGAAAATTCCCACTAGTATATGAAAGTGACGAAACATGAGACTCTCTATCATGAAGAACATGGTGCTACTTTGAAGCACAAGTGTGGAAAAAGATAGTAGCAATTGTCCCCTTTTTTGGGCCTTTTTTTTTTCTTTGTCCTTTTTTTGGAGGGGCTTTATTGATTTAGCCTTTCCTCACATGGGACAATGCTCTAATAATGATGATCATCACACTTTCATTGAATTACAACTCGATATTACAACTCGATACTAGAACAAAGTATGACTCTATATGAATGCCTCCGGTGGTGTACCGGTATGTGCAATGAATCAAGAGTGACATGTATGAAAAATGATGCATGGTGGCTTTGCCACAAATACGATGTCAACTACATGATCATGCATGGCAATATGACAATATGAAGCGTGTCATATGAACGGAACGGTGGAAAGTTGCATGGAAATATATCTCGGAGTGCCTATGGAAATGCCATGATAGGTAGGTATGGTGGATGTTTTGAGGAAAATATATGGTGGCTGTTTTGCGGAAGGATATATAGTCGGTGTATGGTACCGGCGAGAGTTGCGCGTACAAGAGAGGCTAGCAATGGTGGAAGGGTGAGAGTGTGTATAATCCATGGACTCAACATTAGTCATAAGAACTCATATACTTATTGCAAAAATCTACGAGTCATCAAAACAAATCAATCAACCCATGCTCCTAGGGGGGAGGTTGGTAGGAGTTAACCATCGCGCGCCCCCGACCTCCACACAAAGGTTGACAATTTACAAATACCTCATGCTCTAAATTCGTCACATAGCGGTTCACCATACATGCATGCTACGGGAATCACTAACCTTAACACAAGTATTTCTCAATTTCATAATAACTCCACTAGCATGACTCTAATATCACTATCCTCATATCTCAAAACAATTATCAAACATCCAACTTCTCATCATATTCAATGCACTAAGTGTGAAAGTTTTTACTACATTGATATTGGATGTCTATCATGTGAAGACTAGTTTTATAGCCTAAGCACATTACCATGATGTTTTAATAGACTCTCAAATGGATTTAAGTGAAGCATGAGAGTTCAACAATTTCTTCAAAATATTATCACCATCGTGCTCTAAAAGATATAAGTGAAGCACTTAGAGTGTTCTAACAATACCTAGGCCATATTTAACACTCTCAAATAGGTGTGTCCAGCAAGGATAATTGTGTCAACCTAACAAGCAAAGACTCAAATTATACGAGACACTCCAAGTAAAACACGTATCATGTGGTGAATAAAAATATAGCTCCGAGTATAGTTACCGATGGATGAAGACGAAAGAGGGGATGCCTTCCCAGGGCATCCCCAAGATTAGGCTTTTGGTTGTCCTTGAATTTTAACTTGGGGTGCCATGGGCATCCCCAAGCTTAGGATCTTTCCACTCTTTGTTCCATAGTCCACCAAAGCAATACTCAAAACTTGAAAACTTCACAACACAAAACTTAGACAAAAATCTTGTGAGCTCCGTTAGTACAAGAAAGCAAACCACTACTCAAAGGTACTACAATGAATTCAATTTTTGTTTATATTGGTGTTAAACCTACTGTATTCCAACTTCTCTATGATTCATACTTCCCAATACTACTCATAGATGCATTGAAATAAGCAAACAACACATGAAAAACAAAATCTGTCAAAAACAGAATAGTCTGTAGTAATCTGCAGGTTTCACATACTTCTGTAACTCCAAAAAAATCAAACTAAATTGGTAAACATGAGGAATTTGTCTATTAATCATCTGCGAAAAGAATCAACTAAATAGCACGCTCCACTAAAATCTGGTGACCATTCTAGCGAGCGCTAACGATTCTGTTTTTCATAGCAAGATCATATAAACTTCACACAAGTCTTCCCAAAGGTTCTACTTGGCACAAACACTAATTAAAACACAAAACCACATCTAAACAGAAGCTAGATGCAATATTTATTCCTAAACAGAAGCAAAAACAAAAAAATATATAAAATTGGGTTGCCTCCCAACAAGTGTTGTCGTTTTACGCTCCTAGCTAGGCACGAGATTTCAATGATGCTCACATGAAAGACAAGGATTGAAGCACAAAGAGAGCATCATAAGACATGTGACAAACACATCTAAGTCTAACATACTTCCTATGCATAGGCATTTTATAGGAAAACAAATTTTCATAGCAAGCAAGATCTAACGTTAGCAAGGAAGAAGAAAGAAACAATAGCAATCTCAACGTAACGAGAGGTAATTTAGTAACGTGAAAATTTCTACAACCATATTTCCTTCTCTCATAATAATTGCATGTGGGATCATAAGAAAGTTTAACAATATAGCTATCACATAACATATTCTCAACACGATCCACATGCATGCAAAGTTGACACTCTTCTAAAATAGTGGGATTAACATTAACTAAAGTCATGACCTCTCCAATCCCACTTTTATCAAAAATTTCATAAGATTGAACATTCTCCAAATATGTGGGATCTAAAGTTGACACTCTTGCAAACCAACTTTCAAATTTTTTTAACATTATTATCAATCTCATATTCATCATGGGGCTTAAATAAATTTCCAATATCATAAGAAGAATCACCCCAATCATGATCATTGCAACAAGTAGTGGGCATAGCAATACTAGCATCCCCAAGCTTAGGGTTTTGCATATCATTAGCACAATCGACATCAATAGAATTTATGATAACATCATTACAATCATGCTTTTTAGTCAAGGAGCTATCGTGAATCACTTTATAATTTTCTTTCAATACTTCATCACAATTTTCAGACTCATAAATTTCAAGCAAAACCTCATAAAGATAATCTAGTGCACGCAGCTCACTAGCAATAGGTTCAACATAATTGGATATCTTAAAGAGATTAGCAAGTGGATGAGGATCCATACTTCAGCAAGCGAAGATGCAAGCTAATTGTGGGCACATAGCAACACAAGCAAACATAAAGACGAACGGAAAAAGGAGGGTGAATAAAATGGCAAGGGTGAAGTGGGGGAGAGGAAAACGAGAGGCAAAAATGTAATGCGAAGGATAAGGGTTTGTGATAGGTACTTGGTATATGACTTTTGCGTAAGCCTCCCCGGCAACGGCGCCAGAAATTCTTCTTGCTACTTCTCGAGCTTGCGTTGTATTCCCTCAAAGAGGAAAGGGTGATGCAGCACAGTAGCGTGAGTATTTCCCTTAGTTTTTGAGAACCAAGGTATCCATCCAGTAGGAGACCACACCCAAGTCCCTCGCACCTACACAAACAAATAAGAACTTCGCAACCAACGCGATAAGGGGTTGTCAATCCCTTTACGGTCACTTACGAAAGTGAGATCTGATAGAGATGATAGTTTGATATTTTTGGTATTTTTTATTATAAGAACAGAAAGTAAAAGCGGAAAAGTAAAGTAGATTGTAGATCGATATGTTGAGAATAGACCCGGGGGCCATAGTGTTCTCTAGTGGCTTCTCTCATGATAGCGATATTCTACGACGGGTAAACAAATTACTATCAAGCAATTGGTAGAAAAGCGAATAATTATGAGAATATCTAGGCATGATCATTATATATAGGCATCACGTCCGAGACAAGTAGATCAAAATGATTCTGCATCTACTACTATTACTCCACACATCGACCGCTATCCAGTATGCATCTAGTGTATTGAGTTCATAAGAACAGAGTAACGCCTTAAGGAAGATGACATGATGTAGAGGGATAAACTCAAACTTAGTGATATAAACCCCATCTTTTTATCCTCGATGGCAACAATAAAATGCGTGCCTTGCTACCCCTACTGACACTGGGAAAGGCCACCGTAAGATTGAACCCAAAGCCAAGCACTTATCCCATTGCAAGAACTATAGATCTAGTAGGCCAAACCAAACCAATAATTCGAAGAGACTTGCAAGGATATTATAATCATACATAAAGAATTCGGAGAAGAACTAAATATTTCCCATAGATAATCTTTATCATAAACCCACAATTCATCGGATCTCGACAAACACACCGCAAAAAGAGATTACATCGAATAGATCTCCTCGAAGACCGAGGAGAACTTTGTATTGAGATCCAAAGAGAGAGAAGAAGCCATCTAGATACTAGCTATGGACCCGAAGGTCTGTGGTAAACTACTCACAACTCATGGTGAGGTGATGATGATGATGTAAAAGCACTACGTGGTAGATCCCCGCTCCGGCGGAGCTCCAGAACAGGCCCCAAGATGGGATCTCACGGGAACAGAAGGTTATGGTGGTGGAACTAGGGTTTTCCTTGTTGTTCTGATGGTTTCGGGGTACGTAGGTATATATAGCAGGAAGGAGGGCACCGGGGGCCAAACGTGGGGCCCACGAGGTAGGGGGGCGCGCCCTATAGGGGCCTCCCTCCCTCGTGGGCACCACGTATGCCCTACTACGTGGTTCTCAAGTCTCCCGTGCGTGATTTTCTCCAAAAATATCTCTCCCAAAGGTTTCATTCCGTTTGGACTCCGTTTGATAATCCTTTTATGTAAAACCTTGAAACACGCAAAAAACAGCAATCTGGACTGGGCCTTTGGGTTAGTAGGTTAGTCCCAAAAATAATATAAAAGTGTATTACAAAGCCCATTAAACATCCAAAACATCATAAATAATAGCATGGAACAATAAAAAATTATAGATACGTTGGAGGCGTATCAATGATCAGCACCAAGACTCCATGTGTGTTAGAATCATTACTTTGTAATCTAGATTATTGACTCCAGTGCAAGTGGGAGAGTGAAGGAAATATGCCCTAGAGACAGTAATATAGTTGTTTTTTATATTTCCTTATATATCATGATAAATGTCTTTTATTCATGCTAGAATTGTATTAACCTGAAACTTGATACATGTGTGAATACATAGACAAAACAGAGTGCCTCTACAAGACTTGCTCGTTAATCAAAGATGGTTGAGTTTCCTAACCATAGACATGTGTTGTCATTTGATGAACGTGATCACATCATTAGGAGAATGATGTGATAGACAAGACCCATCCATTAGCTTAGCATAAAGATCGTTTGGTTTTATTGCTATTGCTTTCTTCATGACTTATACATGTTCCTCTGACTATGAGATTATGCAACTCCCGAATACCGGAGGAAAACCTTGTGTGCTATCAAACTTCACAACGTAACTAGGTGATTATAAATATGCTCTACAGACGTCTCCCAAGGTGTTTGTGGTGTTGGTATAGATCGAGAATAGGATTTGTCACTCCGAGTGTCGGAGAGGTATCTCTGGGCCCTCTCGGTAATGCACATCATAATAAGCCTTGCAAGAAAATGACTAACGAGTTAGTCATGAGATGGTGTATTACGGAACTAGTAAAGAGACTTGCCGGTAACGAGATTGAACTAGGTATGAAGATACCAACGATCGAATCTCGGGAAAGTAACATACCAATGACAAAGGGAACAACGTATATTGTTGTGTGGTTTGACCGATAAAGATCTTTGTAGAATATGTAGGAGCCAATATGAGCATCCAGGTTCCTCTATTAATTATTGACAGGAGATGTGTCTCAGTCATGTCTACATAGTTCTCGAACCCATAGGGTCCGCACGCTTAACATTCAATGATGATTCGTATTATCAGTTATGTGTTTTTAATGCTCGAAGATTGCTCGGAGTCCCGGATGAGATCACAGACATGACGTGGGGTCTTGAAATGGTCAAGACATAAAGAATGGTATATTGGACGATGTTATTCGGACACCGGATGAGTTCCGGGGGTTACCTAATGACTATCGGAGTGCCGGGGGGATATCGGAACCCCCGGGGGAACTAATGAGCCTTAGTGGGCTTTAAGGGAGAGAGAGGGGAGTCCACAAGGGCTAGCCAAGCCCCCCCCCCCCATGGCCTAGTGCAAATTGGACTAGGGGGGCGGCGCCCCCTCTTTCCTTCTCCTCTCCCTTTCTGTCCTCCCTCCTCTCTTCCTTTTGGTGGAAACCTACTAGGACTAGGAGTCCTAGTAGGAATCCCCACTTGCGGCACGCCCTAGGGGTCGGCCGGCCCTTCCCTCCTCCCTCTTTTGTATACGTGGGGAGGGGGCACCCTAGGACACACAAGCCAATCTTTAGCCGTGTGCGGTGCCCCCCCTCCAAAGTTACACACCTCGGTCATATCGTTGCAGTGCTTAGGCGAAGCCCTGCGCCGGTAACTTCGTCATCACCGTCACCACACCATCGTGCTGACAAAACTCTCCCTCATCCTCAACTGGATCAAGAGCCCAAGGGACGTCATCATGCTGAATGTGTGCTGAACATGGAGGTGTTGTACGTTCGGTACTTGGATCGATTGGATCGTGAAGACGTTCGACTACATCAACCGCGTTACTAAACACTTCCGCTTTCGGTCTACGAGGGTATGTGGACATACTATCCCCGCTCGTTGCTATGCTTCTCCTAGATAGATCTTGCGTGATCGTAAGATTTTTTTGAAATACTATGTTCCCTAACAGATGCATGTGATATTGTTTTTGGTGAAACTCCACTTTCAATCGGTTCCAGTTCCAAGATCCAATATCATCGCATAGCCTATACCATGCTAATGATTTTCCCTTCAAAGATAAAGGAAAAACTTTCTTCATAACTTGATCTTCGGGTAAAACTGCAAGCTTAAACAATCCACAAATTTGCTCCACATATATCAAGTGCATATCAGGATGTTCAGTTCCATATCCTGCATAAGGATTAGCTAGCAGTTGTTCTATCACACCCGAATAGATTTCATATTCAACATTTTTATTAGGTGCAGCGGTTGAGGGGTAACTAATTGTGGTTCCGGTCGAGGTGAAGATACCCCGAGCAAACCCCTCAAAGGATTGTTCTCCATAGTAACAAGTGACAATAAATTTCAGCACACTAAATAAATGTTTCCTTACGAATTTCCACTTACCATAAGCGCTTCACTCCCCGGCAACGGCGCCAGAAAATTGCCTTGATCACCCACAAGTATAGGGGATCAATTGTAGCTATTTTCGATAAGTAAGAGTGTCGAACCCAACGAGGAGCAGAAGGAAATGATAAGTGTTTTTCAGTAAGGTAGTATCTGCAAGTGCTGAAACTGTAAGTAGCAGAGTAGTTTGACAGCAAGATAATTTTGTAACGAGCAAGTAATGATAGTGATAGCAAAAGTGCAGCAAGATAGCCCAATTCTTTTGAGGCAAAGGACAGGCCAAGACGGTCTCTTATAATAAGCAAATCGTTCTTGAGGGTACACGGGAATTTCATCTAGTCACTTTCATCATGTTGGTTCGTTTTGTGCTCGCTACTTTGATAATTTGATATGTGGGTGAATCGGTGCTTAGGTGCTATTATTATTTGAACAAACATCCTACTTATGATTAACCCTCCCACAAGCATCTGCAACTACGAGAAAAGTATTAAGAATAAATTCTAACCATAGCATCAAACTTTTGGATCCAATCGGTCCCTTACGGAATAGCGCATAAACTAGGGTTTAAGTTTATGTCACTCTCGCAACCCACCGTCTAATTACTACTCCACAATGCATTCCCTTAGGCCCAAATATGGTGAAGTGTCATGTAGTCGACATTCACATGACACCACTAAGGGAATCACAACATACATACTGTAATGCCCAGGATGGGACTATACCTCCTACGTGTCGAGGCACGACTTAAAGGTATAAGCCCATCCTAGAATGATCTCAAGTTTGGTATCTTTGCACGACTCATGTAAAAGAGGGATTAAATTGCAAAAGGAGATAGCTGGCTTACACTCGCCACTTCACACAATACATTACATAAGCAAAACATCATTCAAAAACATCACAGCCCATCTAAGGGTAAGATCCAAAAGACAAGATACCAAAACAACATAAGGCCACAGGCCTAGATCGAATCCTAGTAGAAACCACTACTGATCGTCGAAACGTCACAAACAAACGGCCACGCTCTTCATCGAGCTCCTGGTGAAGTACTGATCCGTCTCCTGCTTCAAACTCGGCTGAACCTGCATCTGGTGTGTTGAAGTAACTGTGAGCCACAGAGGACTCAGCAATCCCGTTCCCGGGTAACACGACTATTTAAGCCTTGGGTGTGGAAAGGCTGAAGAAAGAACAAGAGTCTGCAGCAGCAACTAGCACTAGCTTACGTAATAGAGAGCGAGAAGAGAAGTGCCTCGGTCGAGAGATGATCACGAAGTGATCCTAACTAAAGCACGCCAAACATAACCCCACCGTGTTCATCTCCCGAATCCCTTTCGGAAAATGACAGTCACTGTACTCACGCTTGTAGTGTATTGGAACATGGTGTCAAGTTTTCTACAACCGGATATTAACAAGCTCCCATCTGCCACATAACCGCGGGCACGGCTTTCGAAAGTTCATAACCCTGCAGGGGTGTTCCAACTTGGCCCATGACAAGCCCACGATCCGCGGAGTCGCAACTCCAAGGTGGGAAGACCCGAGTATTCTCGGAATCCCGTGCTTAAGATACTCCGAACTAAGGTAAGGCTAATCCAGCAAATCCTCCCGGCGTGTCGACACCCTGATAGGTAGCCGCGCGTATCTAGTCTCAGGACACGACCGGATGGGCGATTCTACAGGTTTTTACCAAACCTCGAGTTTCCTCGTGGTGGCCCCGCAGACTCCCCGTTTCGGACCAACACTCATGTGGAGCACTGGCCCGGGGTTGTTGATTAAAAATAAAAGGGATAGCTAGTCCCTATGCAAGTTTTATTAGTTATTAGGCGAATAGTACCAATGTTGGGACTTGCTGGAAAAGACTTAGCACTTAGCGGTTTATCGAGGGGGGCCCATAAACCCCAACCGTGTGAGGAACGCATAGTCAAGGAACATAACACCGGTTTATACGGTTCCTAGCGGCATGAGTGGAACAAATCACCAAGCAAAAGGCTTAGCCTTCCACCCATTGCCAATATATAGATGATTTCATTTAAGCATTTATATAGTGTGATATAACCCAACCAAACTTCAACATGAAGCAAGCATCTTTAATCTTCACCTGCAACTAACAATGCTATAAGAGGGGCTAAGCAAGACTACGTATAGCCAATCAATGGTTTGCATAGGTAGGGTGGTTAGACAGGTTCACGGTTACAAATAGGAGGCTGACAGGAAAGACATGGGCATCGAGGCAAAACTATAGAGCGAGACTACTAGCAATAGGCAAAGATAGTAATGGTATCCGGGTTCGGTCATCTTGCCTAGGATTCCGCAAGGGAGAGGAACGGATCCAAGAAGTAGACGGAGCAACATAGTCGAGCGAATCCTCACAACTCCGGAACGAAACCGAAGCTAACAAGAGAAGCAACCGGAAAGAAGCAAACAACACGGTAAACATACAAGCATAAACATGGCATACGATGCACATCCAAGTATGATGCATGTCCGGTTTAAATATGCATGGCATGGCAAAGTGCACAAACAAAACTACAAGTTAAGTGGAGCTCAATATGCAACGAGTTGCATATTGACGAAACACCACATGCTAATTATTTAGTTGACTCTCGTTATTTACAAGACAATATTAAATGTTGGTTAACATAGCAAGAGGTGGAACAATAATAAAACTACACTATTTAGACATTTTAAATGAGGCCGGAAAATAACAACAACAATTCCGGAAAAATCCCCATAAGCATGTTTAGAAATTATTAAAGCAACAACAATTAACATATATAAAGTTGTTAACATGATGCGGATGACATGATCAAGTTTTATGCAATTTTTAGTTAAAGGTTAACATGAGAGATATGAAGCATTGTCACCGTGGTGGAAGGAAAAGGGTGCCACGGCAACGATCCGAAAATGATGCAACGGCAACATCTCGGTTCCGTAACTCGTTGAGAGTCCGGAGCAAAAGCAAAGGTGGAGTGAGCGAGCGGATCAAGATGAAAGGTGGGGTGATCCCGTCACCGGGTTCCCACGGGTCAGCGACGCGGCAACCGAGGAGCACGACAAAAGATGATACGGGCACAGAGCACACAAGGGTAACATTTCATACAACACAAGCATCCGTTCTCGGGGTTATACCTTCGAAGCGTGCGTTTCGGGGCGGTTCGAGATCGTAGTGGAAGTAGTGGTACTCGCGGTCGTAGAGGAAGTAGTTGTTCCGTTCGTAGTTGTACACGGGGCGACGGTAGTGGAAGTAGACGTTCCGTTCGGAGAGGAAGTAGTTGTACTCGTTTCTTCACCGAAGGTAGTCGTACACGTTCGTTCCGTAGAGGTACTTGGCGCATCGGTAGGGGTACTCGGTCCTCGGGACACCAGAGAGGAACATTGACGCATCGAGTAGTCGTTCTCGTAGCGGTCTTGCCGGACTCGGTTCTCGCGACGTAGTGGTACTTGACGTTATGCCGTGTAGTCGAACTTGAGGGTCGTCGACGTCGTGGTACTTGCCGTAGGGTACTCGTTTGTGGTGTACTTGACGAAAACACCGAAGACGAACTTGAAGCCACCGTCCGTAGATGTACACATATCCGTAGAGGTACTTGGGGTCTTCTAAACAGCGGCCGTCGAGGTACTTGAGGAGAAACTGCAACGGTGCAACTTGGCAGGTCGTTGTAGCGGCCAGGGACGAGGCCTACGCGTCCTGATTGTCTGCTCGAAGCAGAGGCGGGGACGAGGCCGTAGAGGAAGTGGATCCCGGCGTGGGGAGCTCGAACGGCAGCAGCGAGGAGGAGCAGATGGTGGCCGCGGAGGTGCTGGCTATGCTGCTGCCGCTGCTTGAGGCGAGGCGCGCGGAGGTGCTGCTCGGGCCTGGAGAGGAGGGGCTTGGTCGAGCTAGAGAAGGGAGGCTGCAGGCCGCACTGGAGGACGGGTCGCCTTGGCGACGGAGGGCGCGTCGGAGGAGGGAGGAAGAGCGCAGGGCGGAGCAGTGGCTGGGCGCCATGGCAGGCCGCTGGAGAGGACGAGCCCCTGCGAGGCGGAGGAGGCCCGCAGGCGCGCTTGAGCTCGGGAGGCTACTTGAGGGCGAAGGGCGCAGGGGCCCGGCTGGAGGAGGCGAGGCCGCGGCTGCTGCCTGGCCGGCGTGGGCGCTGAGGGGACGGAGGAGATCGATCGAGGGAACAGAGGGGAGATGGGGAGAGCGACGGGGTAGCGATGGGATCGGGCTGACAAGGGGTGCTGGCGGCGGTGTATGGAGAGCGAGGGGAGGAGATCGGTGCGAGCGGCCTAGGGTTAGGGGAAAACGGGCCAATGGGCCACGGCCTAGAAGGGAGGAGGGGCGCGCCGGGCTGGAGGAGGCTTGGGCCTGGCCTCGCGGCTGGGATCTCCTGCTGAAGCTGGGCTCCTTCTTCCTTTGTTTTTTTCCTCAAAATAGAAATTGTCAAAGAAGAGAAGGAGGAGAAAGGAAGGATTATGGGTAGAATTTGGGCAAGAGGCAATTATTCCTGGACTCGCAATAATGCGTTGGTTCCCAGAAAAATATAAAAGGGGCATGATTGGAAAATAAATTCAAATTCCTTTGAATTTATTTCAAATGGTGTGAACAAAGACTAAGATTTAGAAGAGCCCAAAATGTTGAGGATTTTGGAGGAACCTCGATAAACGGGAAAAGAAATATAGACAAGGTTTTTAGGCAAGGATTAAGAAAGGAAAGGCATGGGGAAAATATATGCAAGTGTGTTGGGTTATTCCGAAGCAATGGAATATTATTATAATAGCTCCCAAAAATATTGGGAGTATATGTTATAAAGAGAAGACAACCTTCCCTCGATTTAAATGGATCGAAGATCCACACAATTTATTTAGGTTGAGATGCAAAGAAAATATGACATGAAGGCATGATGACATGACGCAATGCAAAAATAAATAACACAAGCACAAATGAAACACACGGGCAACCCGGAACATCTGGAATCTTCTAGAATCTTCTGGGATCTTCTGGGACATCGGTCTTCGGGCGTCACAACTCTCCCACACTAACAGAGGATCTCAACCCGAGATCCTAGAGATAGCACCGGTAAAAACGGAAGAAGAAGAGGTAAAAAAAGTTGCTTCTTTGACAGACGAGTGAAACCAAAGAACCTTGAGAGGTTGAACAATCTTGAAGGAAAGAATACAACAGAGATGAACGAATATGCAAACACTCTGTTAGAAAAGAGTAACAAGGAGCATTATGAGAACCTTGCAGGTTAAAAGACATGAACAAGAGCTTACGAACCAAAAGAATATGAAACCGCAATGGTATAGCCAAGGAATAAGAATGACAAAAATCGGGCAGCACTCCGACTGAAAATGGAAGGAATTAACAAGAACTTGAGGAGATGGAGTGATACTTGATGAAATGAACAACATATTGCCTCCGAAACAATTGAAAGAATGGCACCAGGGGTAAGAAGGATTCAGACAGCACTCCGGTTGAAAAGATAGGAAAAACTAGATGAGATGAGGGAACTAGAATGGAGGACACAACACTCCGGTTAAATAGATAAACAAGGAAAGAACATGATCTCGATAAAAAATGAGATGATGGTTAAAGAGAGCAACATCACAATGCCTCCGGAATGAAAGAATATATGCTAGGTCGTTGGAAAGAAAAGAACGGAGAAGAAAAAACAACTTCTCCGACAATTGAATGTGAAAAACATCCTTACGAAGAAGGGTTGAACAGAATTGTTGGAAATTCAACAAGGAAAGAATAAGCTGGTTGTGGGCTTATGGAAAACATCTCAAAATTATGAGGTGACAACCGGCCACTGACGAAAACATTTGATTGGATTGAGATCAACAAGGAGACGAAAAACTTATATCACCGGAATGAGAAATGAAGAACTTGGGTCATTTATAAGCACCATAATAGCAACAATTCTCAGGTAAAGCTTTTAGGTGAAATACAACCCAAGATAACTCCAAGAGATAAAAATGAGGTGGTTGAAAGGATCTCCTAATGAGAAGAAATGATGGTTTTAATTATCTCACTCTTGATAACTCGTGAATCATGAAACATGAAGGAATTGTCAAGAATGACATAACACCATCTGAAAAGATAAGGTAGAGCGGATTGCAATTGGAAAGCATGATGAAGAATGCTTGAGCTCCAACAAGAATCTTGATGAAAACTTCGAGGATGAATTAAATGATGATGAACCACCATGAAGAACTCCGGTAATGAAAGCATGAGAAGTGAAAGATGAAAAGAATAAGATTCAAGGTCTGCGATGAATTAGATGGAGCTTGAAATGATGTAATTGAAATAGCTTGAAGCTCCGGAAAACAAGATGAACAACTTGAAACCTAGAATTTATTCCTCATGAATAAACTCTAACAAAGGAATTAATCCACTTGGATGAAATAAGAATAAGAATTATGTCATGCTTATTCTTCACCAATTTAAATTGATGACAACCAAAGGATTTGGCATACTACTTATTCTCGTTGGAAAGAATTAAGAGAGATCTCGCACAAGCTTGGGTAAATCTTCAACGAACCACCGGTAGGATTGTGAAAAGAACAAATGAATTAAAACGATAACAACGGAAGGGTAATCTTGAAAGAACCACCGTAAAATATGGAGACGAACGAAGAGACATCAATGAAGAATATTTGGAGGACGAAGTTGAAAACTGAGAACGAAGAAATATTCTGAAATGACGGCCTTCGGAGGATCACAAAGAAAAGAATTCATGAAATGCTTCGGATGGGTGTGAAAAGAATTCCTCACAATCTGAACAATAATGAGGATGGCATGAAGCTAGAACCACGAATCTTCAAGAAGACGGGCCAAGAATTAAGAGAAACTCTTCTCCGGTCTCCAAATGTTGAGAATGAAGACGAGAAATGCCATAAGAATTGTTGAGCACTCCGGAATGAAGAATTAAAAGGTTGAACCAATGATGAAAATAATTTGAAACCGATCTTGGGGAAGGCATGTGACTGAAGGAAATCATTCTTACGTCACACTTTGAAAAGAATTTGAGTATAACTCCAGAAAAATTAGAAGAGTTAGGTAAGATCCTTGGAAAGACCTGTGGGTTAGGGCCCACTCAAAAGAAATCACCGTTGGAAAATATTGCTGAAGAGATATTGCACCAGTTGAATTAAATGGCTTGAATAAGATGATAATCCTCAAAATAATTTGACAGGATTAAGAATGGAAACACGAATCTTCTGAGATATCTTCAACACTCCGGATATGAATAGCAAGAGGAGAATGATTAATTGGTACACCGGAATAAGAAAGCATTGTGAAAAGAGGAAAAGGATAAGATCAACACCGAAATCTTGAATTACATCCACCGGCAGAATTATTGGAATTAAGAATGATGAACTTGAAGCTCTTGAGCATCTTCACGATAAAACGCCGGATAAGAACATTGAAGGAAATGAATGAAGAAATATCACATGAATAAAATGGATACCTCATCTAAGAATTTTTGGCTCCAAGAAGAAGAAGGGTGGGAGGGTGGGGAAAACAAAGACGACTTGGGGTGAATGAAACAGACAAATCGTCAGATTTCTCAACGGTGTCCGTATGGAATAACTTGAAGAGAAGGCACACCGGTTGAAAAAGATTAACATGACCATCTTGAAGATCAAGAAGAATTAGCACACCCATGGAAATATGAGAATACCGATTAGGAAGGTATGGAATCAACATTTGACATCGAAGCAACTCGAATACCAGAATCAAAACAAAAACAAAGGATAGATATGTTTATGAAGAAGATTATGTTGCAACATATCAATCCGAACAGAGAATTGAACGAATGAATTACGCCGGTACATCAACTTGTCGAGAAGCCAATTGGGAGAACAAAAGATAAATAAAAAGAAACAAGGAGCAGAGAGAACAAATACAAGATAGAAGCTTCGTTCGACATCTTCGTGCTGAAAGCTCATGGAACGTGTTACAAAAGGTTTTTGCAATCCCCGGATCAGCATAGCCAAGGACCCTTTAAGATGCAACTCCCGATCGGAACAAGCCCATAAAACCACTTCACTCAATGTAGAACCCCGAACTTCATATCATGCACTCGTTGGAAGAATGCCTAGAACTACTGGATGAACCCACCTATTAATTTCCGAAAGTTTCCAGTTATGCAATCAGGTGTTGGGGATACAGGGGAAGCACCGCGCACTCAACTCTAATCCTACATCCAGCTGTATCCATCCTTCAACACATAACCAGTTGTTCTCAGAAACCGTTTACCTCGGACCTTCAAAACGCATCTACTATACATGTTATGGCAATACTCCCGAACTACCTCCCCAGTACTGGGTGATGTCGGGGTTATCTTGCCACTAACCGCATAGGAGAGTTTTCGATGTCGGACGTCTTAAGTATTCTAGAACTGATGCGATATATTTGTGACGACAACACCTCGGAGCTCAACTCCCCGGGACACTGCCACAACCCGTAATGACAGGAGGCATCGAGAACAATGTTCTCGTCACAAAGACATCGAAACAATCCAAACAATACTCGCGTGATCCTAAAAAAATTTTGTGCAATTTTTGAGAGTAGAAGAGACAAGAGTAATCGTCAGGAGTCCTCACCAGAGTGAAAAGAGATGAGGAGCAAAAGAAATCCTACTCTCCGATATATATATAGGACTCAAAACATTTCAAGTGTGTGCCTAGACTCAACCGTCAATGATTCGATCAATAGTGGGGGCTTCTAGGTCGGAGAAGGCTCTGAATACCAACTTGTAATGCCCAGGATGGGACTATACCTCCTACGTGTCGAGGCACGACTTAAAGGTATAAGCCCATCCTAGAATGATCTCAAGTTTGGTATCTTTGCACGACTCATGTAAAAGAGGGATTAAATTGCAAAAGGAGATAGCTGGCTTCCACTCGCCACTTCACACAATACATTACATAAGCAAAACATCATTCAAAAACATCACAGCCCATCTAAGGGTAAGATCCAAAAGACAAGATACCAAAACAACATAAGGCCACAGGCCTAGATCGAATCCTAGTAGAAACCACTACTGATCGTCGAAACGTCACAAACAAACGACCACGCTCTTCATCGAGCTCCTGGTGAAGTACTGATCCGTCTCCTGCTTCAAACTCGGCTGAACCTGCATCTGGTGTGTTGAAGTAACTGTGAGCCACAGAGGACTCAGCAATCCCGTTCCCGGGTAACACGACTATTTAAGCCTTGGGTGTGGAAAGGCTGAAGAAAGAACAAGAGTCTGCAGCAGCAACTAGCACTAGCTTACGTAATAGAGAGCAAGAAGAGAAGTGCCTCGGTCGAGAGATGATCACGAAGTGATCCTAACTAAAGCACGCCAAACATAACCCCACCATGTTCATCTCCCGAATCCCTTTCGGAAAATGACAGTCACGGTACTCACGCTGGTAGTGTATTGGAACATGGTGTCAAGTTTTCTACAACCGGATATTAACAAGCTCCCATCTGCCACATAACCGCGGGCACGGCTTTCGAAAGTTCATAACCCTGCAGGGGTGTTCCAACTTGGCCCATGACAAGCCCACGATCCGCAGAGTCGCAACTCCAAGGTGGGAAGACCCGAGTATTCTCGGAATCCCATGCTCAAGATACTCCGAACTAAGGTAAGGCTAATCCAGCAAATTCTCCCGGCGTGTCGACACCCTGATAGGTAGCCGCGCGTATCTAGTCTCAGGACACGACCGGATAGGCGATTCTACAGGTTTTTACCAAACCTCGAGTTTCCTCGTGGTGGCCCCGCAGAATCCCCGTTTCGGACCAACACTCATGTGGAGCACTGGCCCGGGGTTGTTGATTAAAAATAAAAGGGATAGCTAGTCCCTATGCAAGTTTTATTAGTTATTAGGCGAATAGTACCAATGTTGGGACTTGCTGGAAAAGACTTAGCACTTAGCGGTTTATCGAGGGGGCCCCATAAACCCCAACCGTGTGAGGAACGCATAGTCAAGGAACATAACACCGGTTTATACGGTTCCTAGCAGCATGAGTGGAACAAATCACCAAGCAAAAGGCTTAGCCTTCCACCCATTGCCAATATATAGATGATTTCATTTAAGCATTTATATAGTGTGATATAACCCAACCAAACTTCAACATGAAGCAAGCATCTTCAATCTTCACCTGCAACTAACAATGCTATAAGAGGGGCTAAGCAAGCCTACGTATAGCCAATCAATGGTTTGCATAGGTAGGGTGGTTAGACAGGTTCATGGTTACAAATAGGAGGCTGACAGAAAGACATGGGCATCGAGGCAAAACTATAGAGCGAGACTACTAGCAATAGGCAAAGATAGTAATGGTATCCGGGTTCGGTCATCTTGCCTGGGATTCCGCAAGGGAGAAGAACGGATCCAAGAAGTAGACGGAGCAACATAGTCGAGCGAATCCTCACAACTCCGGAACGAAACTAAAGCTAACAAGAGAAGCAACCGGAAAGAAGCAAACAACACGGTAAACATACAAGCATAAACATGGCATACGATGCACATCCAAGTATGATGCATGTCCGGTTTAAATATGCATGGCATGGCAAAGTGCACAAACAAAACTACAAGTTAAGTGGAGCTCAATATGCAACGAGTTGCATATTGACGAAACACCACATGTTAATTATTTAGTTGACTCTCGTTATTTACAAGACAAGATTAAATGTTGGTTAACATAGCAAGAGGTGGAACAATAATAAAACTACACTATTTAGACATTTTAAATGAGGCCGGAAAATAACAACAACAATTCCGGAAAAATCCCCATAAGCATGTTTAGAAATTATAAAAGAAACAACAATTAACATATATAAAGTTGTTAACATGATGCGGATGACATGATCAAGTTTTGTGCAATTTTTAGTTAAAGGTTAACATGAGAGATATGAAGCATTGTCACCGTGGTGGAAGGAAAAGGGTGCCACGGCAACGATCCGAAAATGATGCAACGGCAACATCTCGGTTCCGTAACTTGTTGAGAGTCCGGAGCAAAAGCAAAGGTGGAGTGAGCGAGCGGATCAAGATGAAAGGTGGGGTGATCCCGTCACCGGGTTCCCACGGATCGGCGACGCGGCAACCGAGGAGCACGACAAAAGATGATACGGGCACGGAGCACACAAGGGTAACATTTCATACAACACAAGCATCCGTTCTCGGGGTTATACCTTCGAAGCGTGCGTTTCGGGGCGGTTCGAGATCGTAGTGGAAGTAGTGGTACTCGCGGTCGTAGAGGAAGTAGTTGTTCCGTTCGTAGTTGTACACGGGGCGACGGTAGTGGAAGTAGACGTTCCGTTCGGAGAGGAAGTAGTTGTACTCGTTTCTTCACCGAAGGTAGTCGTACACGTTCGTTCCGTAGAGGTACTTGGCGCATCGGTAGGGGTACTCGGTCCTCGGGACACCAGAGAGGAACATTGACACATCGAGTAGTCGTTCTCGTAGCGGTCTTGCCGGACTCGGTTCTCGCGACGTAGTGGTACTTGACGTTACGCCGTGTAGTCGAACTTGAGGGTCGTCGACGTCGTGGTACTTGCCGTAGGGTACTCGTTTGTGGTGTACTTGACGAAAACACCGAAGACGAACTTGAAGCCACCGTGCGTAGATGTACACATATCCGTAGAGGTACTTGGGGTCTTCTAAACAGCGGCCGTCGAGGTACTTGAGGAGAAACTACAATGGTGAAACTTGGCGGGTCGTTGTAGCGGCCAGGGACGAGGCCTACGCGTCCTGATTGTCTGCTCGAAGCAGAGGCGGGGACGAGGCCGTAGAGGAAGTGGATCCCGGCGTGGGGAGCTCGAACGGCAGCAGTGAGGAGGAGCAGATGGTGGCCGCGGAGGTGTTGGCTGTGCTGCTGCCGCTGCTTGAGGCGAGGCGCGCGGAGGTGCTGCTCGGGCCTGGAGAGGAGGGGCTTGGTTGAGCTGGAGAAGGGAGGCCGCAGGCCGCGCTGGAGGACGGGTCGCCTTGGCAACGGAGGGCGCGTCGGAGGAGGGAGGAAGAGCGCAGGGCGGAGCAGTGGCTGGGCGCCATGGCAGGCCGCTGGAGAGGATGAGCCCCTGCGAGGCGGAGGAGGCCTGCAGGCGCGCTTGAGCTCGGGAGGCTGCTCGAGGGCGAAGGGCGCAGGGGCCCGGCTGGAGGAGGCGAGGCCGCGGCTGCTGCCTGGCCGACGCGGGCGCTGAGGGGACGGAGGAGATCGATCGAGGGAACAGAGGGGAGATGGGGAGAGCGACGGGGTAGCGATGGGATCGAGCTGACGAGGGGTGCTGGCGGCGGTGTATGGAGAGCGAGGGGAGGAGATCGGTGCGAGCGGCCTAGGGTTAGGGGAAAACGGGCCAATGGGCCACGGCCTAGAAGGGAGGAGGGGCGCGCCGGGCTGGAGGAGGCTTGGGCCTGGCCTGGCGGCTGGGATCTCCTGCTGAAGCTGGGCTCCTTCTTCCTTTGTTTTTTTTCTCAAAATAGAAATTGTCAAAGAAGAGAAGGAGGAGAAAGGAAGGGTTATGGGTAGAATTTGGGCAAGAGGCAATTATTCCTGGACTCGCAATAATGCGTTGGTTCCCAGAAAAATATAAAATGGTCATGATTGGAAAATAAATTCAAATTCCTTTGAATTTATTTCAAATGGTGTGAACAAAGACTAAGATTTAGAAGAGCCCAAAATGTTGAGGATTTTGGAGGAACCTCGATAAACGGGAAAAGAAATATAGACAAGGTTTTTAGGCAAGGATTAAGAAAGGGAAGGCATGGGGAAAATATATGCAAGTGTGTTGGGTTATTCCGAAGCAATGGAATATTATTATAATAGCTCCCTAAAATATTGGGAGTATATGTTATAAAGAGAAGACAACCTTCCCTCGATTTAAATGGATCGAAGATCCACACAATTTATTTAGGTTGAGATGCAAAGAAAATATGACATGAAGGCATGATGACATGATGCAATGCAAAAATAAATAACACAAGCACAAATGAAACACACGGGCAACCCGGAACATCTGGAATCTTCTGGGACGTCGGTCTTCGGGCGTCACACATACTATCAAAATATCGAACACTTATCAAGTTCACATGATTACTAGCAACATGATTTCTCCCGTGACCTCAAGAGCAAAGGTAACTACTCACAAGTGATAAACATGCTCAAGCTCAGAGGGGTATTAAATAGCATCATGGATCTGAACATATAATCATCCACCAAATAAACCATATAATAATCAACTACAAGATGTAATCAACACTACTAGCCACCCACAAGCACCAATCTATAGTTCCGGTTACAAGATTGAACACAAGAGATGAACTAGGGTTTGAGACGAGACGGTGATGTTGAAGATGTTGATGAAGATAGCCCTCCCCAAGATGCGAGAGTTGTTGGTGATGATGATGACGATGATTTCGCCCTCCGGGAGGGAAGTTCCCTCGGCGGAATCGCTCCGCCGGAGGGCAAAAGTGCTCCTCCCCAAGTTCCGCCTCGAGACGGCGACCCTCCGTCCCGAAAGTCTTCTCCTTATTTTTTCTAGGTGAGAAGGACTTATATACTAGGAGATGGACACCGGAAGCAGGCCTGGGTGAGCACAACCCACCAGGGCGTGCCTAGGGGCCCTGGCGCGCCCATGTGGGTTGTGCCCACCTGGTGGGCCCCCTCTGGTGGTTATCAGCTCCAGTATTTCTTATATATTCCATAAAAAATCTCCATGGAGTTTCAGCTTGTTTAGAGTTGTGCATAATAGGTGGCCTGACGTAGCTTTTTCAGTTCCAGATTTCCAGCTGTCGGAATTCTCCCTCTTGGTGCATTCCTTGCAAATTATGAGAGAAAAGGCATTAGAATTACTCCAAAAAGCATTATTATGCATAATAACAACATAAATAATAGCAAGAAAACATGATGCAAAATGGACGTACCATCTCCACTTCGGAATTTGTAACTAATACATTATCCGAATCCTCCTGAAGAGGACAATCCGGCATTGCGCCCATATCGGCTCTTGTCCTTGTGGATGGGCCTGAGGCCGGATTGGTTGGTGTTTGGCCAACAGGATCCCCGGACACAGTTCGGCATATACTTCTCCTAAAATAAGACGAAGGGAAAAATATGACATTCCAGCCTTGCTACCGGGCACATGTTAAAAACTTTACCTCTTCAATGAAGGGGGGGGCTCCACGATGTCCCCTGTTTCCTTTCACTTTGAAGACTCGCCCTGCACAAGCGTCGTCTTCTTAAGAGATGCCCTTGATGCAGTACGGCGAGACAAGCATTGCCCCTTTGGAGAATGAGACAGTGCTGTGGGTGAGGCGCGAAGGGGAGGCTCTCTTTGAGGGGATGTCTCCTGGGTACTTACATGGAAGGAGGGAAGAAGGCCAGGGTAATCGGCTACAATGGCCACTTCTCTACCATCATGGCTCACTTGATGAAAAACTCCGTTAGTAAGATCTATGAATATGTATGGATCTTCTTCAAATCCGGGATCTTTGTCGCAAACGTGGTCCTCTAGCTGAGGAGCGGGGCAATAAACCCCCTCGATCACCTTCCTCCAATCTTGTTGGAAACAGTCGGATTTAGTTCGGTTAGCATATCTCAGAAAAGAGATTGTATAAAGCTAGCAATCGAAAAAAAACTCGCCCGGTCGATGGGGTTATACATAGAAAAGCCTTCCCGACATTTCAAGCGGACGAAGTCATCCTTTTCCCCCTTATAGACATCGGCTAAGATGGCGGACAAGGCGGTAGGGGTATCCGGACCCTCACGTAGACAGCGAGAGGCATCGTCTTGCCCGTTATAATGCCACATGTGAAACCCTCTGGACTGAAGTCGCTTTATCGTAATGGACATTACTTCAATTATCGAGAGTTCGGAGTGGGCAAGTACTTTGATCTTACTGACTAGCCTCCTAATCTCCGCATTGTCTTCTTCCTTGAGGCTTCAGGGATGCCAGTTGAAGTGTTTCTTCAAAGGAGCGCTGGAGAATTCGGGAATACCTTGCCGGATTGGGTTCGGAAGAATAATGTCTTCGATATTAAACCACTCCGAGGGCCACTCTTCGGATGCCTTCTTAGGAGTGCCGGACAGGTAACCTGTCCCTGCTATGCGCCACACTTCGGCGCCGCCCACCTCGAATATGGATCCCTTTTGGGAGCGGGGGACGAGGCAAAATAATTTCTTCCATGGCTCGAAATGAGCCTCACAGCCCAAAATAGCTCGCAAAGAGCAACGAAGCCCGCAATATGCAGGATAGAGCCTGGCGTGAGATTGTGCAGTTGGAGCCCATAAAACTCCAGAAAACCTCTGTGGAAAGGATGGATTGGAAATCTTACGCCTCCCAAGAGGAAGGAGACGAAGCACACTCGCTCCTCTTTAGTGGGGTTGGGGAAGTTTTCCGCCAAGGCTTCGCCATCGATCGAGGTTAATCCAGCCGGAACCGAGACTAGATCCACGGGAGGGAGATATCCCTCCATCTGAAGTCTGTTCAGATGGGCATGAGATACCGAGCAGCTTTCCCAGTCGCCTGCTTGAGGGTTGTGGGCGCGTGAGGAGGAGCCGGGAGCGCTGGCCATGTTGGGAGTATTTTCCGTGGCTGGCTCTAAGGGTTTCTGTGTGGCCTGGAATGGCATCTGAGATCCAAACTCTTTAAATATATGCCATCCCCACGCGACTAAGGGTTTATTTGTAAAAAGTACATGGAATGTTCGCATTCGTCTGACACGTGGAAGCCGAGGCGACGACAGGAAGGAATCAACAGGGCGCAATATCAAAATCAGAACCGAACTGTCATTTGATCCGAAGAAGAACCTGCCTTGCAAGACCGAAGACATGAAGCCGGATACAACCTCGTCATTGAAGGCAAGTTCAGGGGCTAGTGAGGGAGTCCTGGATTAGGGGTCCTCGGGTGTCCGGGCTACTAAAGTTGGGCCGGACTGATGGGCCGAGAAGATAAAAGCAGAAGGTTATCCCCCGTGCTGGATAGGACTCCTATGTATGTGGAAAGGCAAAATAGATGTCCGGATGTAGCGATTCCTTCCTCCCCAAGTTATCTTTGTACAACCCTAGGCCCCCTCCAGCGTGTATATAAGCCGGAGGGTTTAGTTTGTAGTGGCTAGCAGAATCACAATTACATAGGCTAGACTTCTAGGGTTTTAGCCATTACGAGCTTGAGGTAGATCAACTCTTGTAACCCTATATTCATCAAGATTAATCAAGCAGGAAGTAGAGTATTACTTCGATAGTGAGGGCCCGAACCTGGGTAAACATCCTGTCCCCATCCTATTGGTACCATCGATCCTTAGACGCACAGCTTGGGCACCCCTACCCGAGATCTGCCGATTTTGACACCGACAGTGACCCCTTGTTCTATTAAAGGAGCCCCATGGCTACCTTCATAAAGGTAGACACTTTTCTCAATTGCACTAATAACTTGTTTGGCTGGGGAAAAATTAAACTATGGAATGGGAATTAAAAGGGTATGAGGCTAGAAATCTCTTATATTGTTAGAGGGTATGGGAATTAAAAAGGGAAGGGGAAGGGGAGTTTTTTTTTTGAGGGAAAGGGGAAGGGGAGTTAAGAGGGCCAACTCCCACACATATCTTCCCTAGTACCCCCTGGTAATTCAGCCAAGGCTGGGAATTGACATAAGAAAAAAAAATGTTCCGTTCTTTGCGCACGTCAAGTGATCGAAGATAGTGGAAAAGCCCGTGAAAATCTTTGCAAATATGAGAGAAAATCCTCGTTGAATAAACCTCCAACCGTGGCATCATTTTTCTCTATGAATCCGGAGCCTAACTGTCTTTCTATCTAGCATCTGCAGAGGCAATATGGTGATGTCAGAACGATCCAAATTTTGAACAATAATCAAGTTATATGGATGTGCAAAGCCAAGTCTAAGAAATGCATTGTGCGTCATTGACATGCATATGCTTAAACATGATCAAAGTTGTTGATATATTTAATTAGGCCAGCTAATGCATTTTCCATTTCAAAATCACGCACCATCCTCCGTCAGGCGCCAAACAAGGGATTGGGACGAAAAATCTATTTCCCACATCTAAATCCCCTAGAAAACTCCCACAATTAATTCCCATTCCTCTTCCCTAAGATTACCAAACACGCTGTAAGTAGCTTCTCTCCCCGCACACCTCACCCACAAGCTACGCTCTCTTGTAACTTAAACTCCACACATCATTCCACCAAAGCAGGAGTAAGATTTTACGTCTCACAGCGGTCCGAACCTAGGTAAACTGTACGTTTCTTCTGCTGGATCTGCCTTTTGTGCCCGTTGATCTCCAGAGCCGAACGACAAAGGGGCCTTTGTCGGTCCCATAGATTGTCGTACCTTGACAGTCGCAATGTGTTCGCCTCTCTGATGAACTGTGCCAAGATCGATGTTGATGCGACAGTGCCAAGGAATGTGGGACTTGGTGCAGTAGGTGCTTTGCAGAAATGAATAAAAAAACTTTTCGGGGAGCTTCAACTATTGTACCCAATGATATATCTCAACCCACGCCGCTTGAAGCACCTGCTATTAGAGAAGTCATGGTCCTTGAAGATGATCTGTACTAGTGGCTGGGGCGCCACCTGGTGGCGCCTCTTAGGCGGGATTGTGCGCACTAATCAAGTTTTTGTATTTGTTAAGTGTCTATAACAATATGCTTAGTTTAGCGAGAAGACAGGCAGCGCAGATGACGCGGTATTATTTGGAGCTAACATAATTTCTTCTATTACACGTATCACTATGACAAATATCCTGAAAAGGTTACCACCCAAAAAGAACTATGTACTTGACACTTAGAAGAGCTAGTGCATTATGGCTCGTGTAATTTCGCAGAAGCAATAAGCTAAAATATATATTTGGTCAATGGAGATGTCTAGATCATGACCAATATGTTACTGTGCTCACTAATCAGGTTGTCGTAGTTGTTAAAGTGTTGACAGTACAAATAAGGGACATTTTTCATGCTTTGCTCAAATATTCTCTTCAGGTTCATCTCTCTTTAAGGTTTCTTGTGGGCTTTATCAACATACCAATTTCACAAAGAATATCACTCTTTTAAATCACATTCATACACCTCTTATCAAAAGACCAGACAAATTATTCATTGCCAAACCAGAAAGTACCATTCATGTACATTAGGAAAAGAACATATATAATTAAAATAGCACCCCACATTAAGATCAGTCAACTGCTATGAATCTAAAAACTCAGGGGGTACATACAATTGATCCAAGCAAAGCACTCACCGTACATGAATTACACACCTCTGGCAGCTTCCTACTTCAATCCTAGTACAGACTACAGGCCCATGAGTGAACCATGGGAGGAAGAAAATAACAAGCAACCGTAGATCATCTTCAAAACAGAAAGAAACTGGATCATGAAACAGGATGAAAAATTGGAACAGCAGAACTTTCACCTCATAATGGACCTTGTGTTTCTTGTACAACAAGTGAGAAGAATCTATAAGCATTGTCTCTTCAAATTATTTGTAATGGCAGCATAACACTTGGTTCAAGGAAACGATTGGTGATGTTGCGTCCTTTTTTTCAGGAGCAGAGAAAATTATACAATAAATAAATCACCCATATATACAAGTATGGAACGGATTATACTAAGCTATGATATAACTCCCAAACATAGTGACATTTCAGGAGCAGAGAAAATTGTCCAACAAATAAATCATCCAATACAAGTATGTAATGAATTAGACCAAGTTACTCTATCATACACCTCATATTTGAACCAGGCATGCGTGTGCAATATACAAATTATTTGGCTCATAAACTTGGAACAGAAAAAGTTGCCCTTACTCATGACTGGTCAAAACATCAAATAAATGGGTGTGAATTAAGCTACCTCAAACTCCTCACCATGATCTGAGAACCAGTGCATATAACATGACACAGAGTAAGCAACTCAATCATTTTCATGGTTGCTGGTCAAAATGGTACACACATTAATTGCCACCATCTCATTCAGCCAATCATCAGAAAACCAAATCACTGACACAAAACAGATAGGTACAACATGTGTTCCTAGCATACATGCATTACATGATGGCTAGGCCACAATTACAATACAGAGGATTATGCAATCCAAAGGCAACACATCAGCGTACACGTACCGATGGCTCGAGATGGTGCCCAATGCCCACACGGCGGAGATCTTGACCTACAAACAACCATTCACACTGACTGAGGAACACCAAAGCAATAGATTTGCAGCCCAATGGGAATCAAGATATTGGCATGGTACCTTCCTTTCATAAGAACTTGCCTTTTTGATATATGACCACCACGTTGATGTTGCATCTCAGGTTTTCCTGCAGCAGAGAAGGATCTTCACAATGCACCACATAAATTTTTAGAAAGAGTAGAAATCAGAAATAGAAATTATACTATCCATGTATACCATATAAGCGATAATAAGAACATCCCAATCCCGAAGTGTGACTTCAATTCAGAATCAGGTAACTAAATACCAAAAGCAAGTGAATACTTGTACAGAAAAAATGAAACAAGGGAGGATGTAATAATATCCATGTCATGTAAAACATTATTTTCTCCGCATTCTTCATGTAAGCATCCTAATGAGTTTACGTATTCGATCAGTTACTAAACGATTACAAAACATGATTTGTGTTGTCTCACGGAACACATATTTGAAGCCTAAAAATGCTCCTGGATCTATATCCAGAATGTAAATATCACCATGTCAACGAAACAAAGCTAGATGCTCAGTTTGTGAATAATTATGAAGGTAGCATCGTGATTATTAAGAATACACAAAAAAATGATGATGTACCATTACCACTTTGAGTAAATGGAAGCTAGAGAGATAAATGACAGTTGATGTGGCAACTTCTTGATTCTCTCCAAATCCCCACTACCGTAATCAACGAAACATCACAAAATCCATCAAAACTAATAGAGGCATTATTCAATATCACAAAAGCATAGTTCCTGATGGATAACAAAAAAACACTGTTTCTGTTGTGCTACAAGAGATTCGGAAAGGTAAAAGGTAAATACTATTCGGTATACCGTTGTAGTCGTATACCAACAAGAAATGCATCACACAGCCACACAAGATTTACTTGTTCTTTTCCCTTGCTTTGCCTTGTAGTGGAAATAGAAACAAACATATCTTGTCAAAGAAACTATCAACATCACCACAATGTCTGATGGCCATGTCAGGATCACATCCTATATTATTTTCTTCCACTGTTTTATGTGGTAGCTCCATTGGTTCCTTAGTTTGTTCTCTTCAGAGAAGTATGCCAGATGATCATCGTGACAAAGGTACAACCATCTTGGTTCCCACCTTTATATTTTAGTACAGTGTAGACCGTTTTTACTGCTAATTAAGCGGTTAAACCTTTATATTTTAGTACAGTGTAGACTGTTTTTACTGCTAATTAAGTGGTTAAACCTTTGTATTTCAGTACAGTGTAGACTGTTTTTACTGCTAATAAAGTGGTTAACTATATCATTACTTTGTTCTATATTAAGTTCCATGTGCATTTTACACAACATTTATCTTCCGAGAGATCTCTTCAGTTTGAGCAAGCATAAAACAAGGTTGCGTGTAGCACTTCTCATTAGATGCGAAGCTACTTCGTGATGGGGGGGTCACGTTGATACGGTAAACATGTGTGTTCATCCTAATTATGCCAACTTGTAAGCTCTTTGAGTGTAGAGGTAGCTCAGGATTTTTATAGTTTTATTTTATTGAGATTCAGGAACTAAGCATAAGTAGGAAAACTCTCACATTGCAATGTCGCATAGAAATGTCCTTCTATCCTGAAAGCCCTAGCAATTGTGAGAACATAACGAACCTAAATCTCTTCACTTGCTTAGCCCCAATTTGAAACCATAGTTGGAACTTGAAGAAACACAATAGCATGCCTTCGACATGATTACTACCCATTGCAAATCCGGAACGCTACATCTAAATAATTCTAACCAATAGAGCTACTCCAATTAGCAACTAACGATCTGGAATGATAGCCGAATCGAACAGGGGGATGGATAGAGCCATGGGGAAGAGAAGAGGGGCAAGAGAAACTTGGTCGCGGACGCCGTGCTTCTCGTCCGTGTGTGGAGCAGCCCGTGGCCATCAGCAGCGTGACTGCAATCGCGGTGCGGGACGAGCTAGAGGTCGTGCTTGGTCACAACCAGGTTGAGACCATAACGATGACCTGCATGACCGCATCAGGAAGTAAAGCAAATTGGACCTCCATGGGTAACAACAACACAACATCCAAATCGAATCGAATCAAACCAAAGGGAGAAAAGAGGGACGTGAAAGGACCTTGCTGACAGTCGGGCTCTTAACGCCGGAGGGAACGACATCTCCTACAGCTCCTTTACGAACTTGTCCACCAACACCTTGATCTGCACCCGTGAGCTCCTCAGATCTAAATCAAGAAGATCAGGCGAGATGAGGCTGGACGAGGTGGAGCTTGTCGGTGTCAAAACCGACAGATCTCGGGTAGGGGGGCCCAAGCTGTACGTCTGAAGATCGATGGTAACATGAGGCTGGGGACACGATGTTTACCCAGGTTCAGGCCCTCTCGATCGAGGTAAAACCCTACTTCCTGCTATATTAATATGAGTGGATATGAATACAAGAGTTGATCTACCTTGAGATCGTAATGGCCGAACCCTAAGTCTAGCCAATGAGGATATTGTATGATGATGATCCCTCTACAAACTAAACCCCTCGGCTTATATACACGCCCGAGGAGACCTAGAGTTACAAGGGTGACTTGGGGAGGAAGTAATTGACACATCCGGACTCAAAACCTGCCTTTCTACGTACATAGGAGTCGTGACCGAATACGAGGGAAGGTCTTCTGCTTCTTCTTTATGCGGCCCACCAATGCGGCCCAGCTTCATTGACCTAGATGCATGAGGATCCCTGAATACAGGACTCCCTCAGTAGCCCCCAGACTTGCCTTCAAGGATGAGATTGTATCCGGCTTCATGTCTTCGGTCTTGCAAGGTGAGTCCTTGTGGATGATAGTTCGGCTTCTTTCAATATTATAACCCGTCGGTTCCTCGCCGCCGTCGCCTTGGCTTCCACGTGTCCAATGAATGTGACCCGTCTGGGCGTCTTTTTGCAAATACCCCCCTGACTGTTCAGAGAAAACACCTATATAAGGGAATAGATCCAACCGCTTCTCCATCTCATTCCACGCGAAAGAAACCCCAGTGCCTGCAAAAAATCTTCAGATATGGCCAGTGTCCCGAGCTCCTCCTCGCGCCCTCACGGCCCTCGTGCAGAAGATTGGAAAAGTTGCTCTGTGTCCCATGCGCATCTGCGAACACTGCAATCGCAAGGGTATCTCCCTCCGGAGGATCTAGTCCCCGTCCGGGCCGGACTAATGTCTATTGACAACCAAGCCCTGGCAGAGAGCTTTCCCAACCCATACAATATAGAGCTGGTATGTTTAGACCCCTACCTTCTAAGAGGTGTGGGATTCCTTGTCCATCCCTTTCTTAGGGGACTCCTGGAGTTTTACGTCCTGCAACCGCACAATCTTACTCCAGGGTCAATCCTGCACATTGCGGGTTTTGTCGCTTTATGCGAATTGTTTTTCGGCTGCGAGCCTCACTTTGATCTGTGGATAAGGTACTTCTGCCTCGTTCCTCGATTGGAGGAAGGATCCATATTTGAAGATGGGAGCGCCGAAGTATGGCGCATAGCCGAGACAGGCTACCTGCCCGGTACTCCGAAGAAGGCATCCGATGAGTGGCCCTCGGAGTGGTTTTATATTAAGGATGTCGCTTTGCTGGATCCAGTTCGGCAAGGACTTCCCCCGTATTCCAGTGCTCCACCAAAGAAGCTTTTTAACTCGCGTACCCCGGGTCCCTCGGAGGAAGAGAGAGCAGAGGTTAACCGACTGGCCGGCAAAATCAAATTGCTTGCCAGTTCGGGATTAACTATAATCGAAGTGATGGCCATTTCGATGAAGCGACGTGTGCAGCCGCTCCAAGCGAGAGGTCTTCCAATGTATCACTATAATGGTCAGAATGATGCCTCGCGCCGCCTGTGCCTGGATCTGGATGACCCTGTCATTCTACGAGCGGTCCTGGAAGGCCTCTACAAGGGAGAGAAGCAGGATTTCATCCGTTTAACATGCCGGGAAGGCCTTTCCATGTACAATCTTCCTGACTGGGTGAGTCCTTCTCCTTGGCCGCTTTAAATGCTCTTAGTTATGATTCATTAACCGAACTGTATTTGGTTGCTCCCGACAGGAGTGGAGGAAGGTGGTCAGGGGGATTAACAATCCTGCCCCGCAGTCAGAGGACCCGTTCCGAAAAGCGGGCCCCGGATACGAAGAAGATCCGGATGTAGGCATAGAGTTAGAAGATGGTGTCTTCTATCAAGCCTGCCGTGGGGGCACCTTGGTGGCTATATTGGCCAATTACCTTGGCCTCATTCCTTCTTCCAGTGTAAGTAATTTAGGGTACATCTCGTCAACGAGAAGATTTCCAGTCTGCATTTACCCACTGTGTTCTATTATGTTTAAACAGGGACGACGTTCCTCACGCCGAACTGTGTGTAGGCCACCAACCCAGAGGACGGCGCCCGCGTCGGGCGAGGTTTTGAAGCGGAAAAGGACCACGATCACCAGTGGACCTTCAAAGAGGTATGTTTGTTTTATTATGTGCTGGGTGGTGAAATAGTTATTATAACTTTCCGCATTGTCTATTTCTTTTAGGTGGAATACAAGCCAGACTATCTCCGGAGGCGATGCAGACCAAGTTCCAGTCAATACGGCACCAGGCCCGTCAAGGGTAAATGTTAATTTGGTGCCGGAATGTCCTCTCCAGGAGGATTCAGGTGAAGTATCTGTTACCAATTATGAAGTAGAGGTCGCGATGATTCATCGGCAGCGGAAAGCAGCCATGCGTGGCCCTGGCTTCTCTGCGGAGGTTTTCAATGCCCTTAATTCTGCAGATGCCTATATCCGAGCCGCTCAAGACGGACTCGCCGGAGCCACTCATCAGCTTTCAAAAGATACGATGGTAATTGTTTTGAGTATTATCCTACTAGTAGCCCCCGAGACTTAAAGCAGTTGGTACAACTGATTTGAGGATAGTTTCATTTTTATAGGTCATTGAAAATAGAATAATTCTTTGTCCAAGGAACTTGAGGAGTGTCGGACCCAACTTGCCGAATTGAAAAATTCAAAGGAATCCGGAAAGGATGCTGTTGGTAAGAATAATTGTGTCCGGAAACTATGACAGTTCTGCTGATTATTATGATGTATATTCTAATGTGTAATATAGCAACAGGATCGACCGACCAACTGGAGAGGGGGATAAGAGCTGCCTTAGCGGACAAGAAATTTGCTGAAGAGGAAAAAGCCGCCGGCGAGCGTGCACTAACGCAGGTGATGGAAAAAAGGAACCAAGCACAGGATATAAACATTAGGCTCGAATAAGAGCTAAAGGGCGTAAAGGCCCAACTCTCAAGCGCCTTGGAGGAGAACCGGAGGCTAAAAAGCGGCATGCTTAGTATGTCTCTTATACCTAGCTCTCCTTATAGTCTCTTAGTTTAAAAGTTTCTTATAAAAACTTTTCCTGCAGGTTTATTGACTGGTCAGTCTGAAGGCGGGGTGTCCGATTTTGAGGGCGATGTGCTGCAGGAGCTTTCCAGGGTCCATGAACGGGCTCAGAAGGCTATGAAGAGTATGGCCAGAGCTCTATGGCCTGGCGACTCCCCTCCAGAATCTACGGAGGATTTGGTGGACCTGTTCAAAGGGGCTCGGCGCCGCTTTGAACTATGGAAAGCCTCAGCATGCCACATGGGTGCTCGAGAAGCATGGGCTATGGTGAAGACGCGCTATACTCGCCTTGATCCAAATCATATGGCCCGTGTGGGACCTCTAGGGCCTGATGGACTAGAAATTCCTCTGCGTTTGGTATATGACCAAGTAGGTTTAGCTGCCAAGCTTTCCAACATGACTGTATGCTAGACCGCCTGATAGAGGGAATAGAAAATGAATAGTCGTTTGATCCTATGTATCAATGTACTTTTACCATCAAACTTATCTCCAGCCATATTTGTATAAAGTTTGTCATTGCCGACCATCTGCTTTGACCTCCATAAACCCGAAGGCTGAAGTGTGTCCAAATACTATATCTGTGACGAGCACGTGATGTGTTCGGAGACCAGGCAATCCGGTCATAATTGCTTGAACAGACAAACTGAGTTCGGGGAGTTATGTTATATTACTATTTAACATAAGAAACATCTTCCAGAGAGTATAGTTCTGTTAGGGGTTACTTTCCCTGGGTCGGCGTGCATAAAGATGCAGGCCTAGGCTTTCAATCCCATGATAGGGATAGCAGGAAGCTATCTCCTGTGATTTTGAAAATACGCTTTAGAATGCGATATGTCGTGTATACGCCGACCAATTATTCCCTTAAGAGCGCTAGCTTTCAGCTTCACCCAGTCTGAGGTACATATCCGGATTACCCGGCTGTAACAATCGCGGAGGTGCTCCCTTTACACCCTAGCCGAACAACCGGAAACGTAGGGGTAAGCATAGGAGCCAGGCAACCCAGCTTGGCCAGAACTTAAGTCATATCGGTGCATATAATGGCAAGGATGAACTGTAAAAACAGGAGAAATTTTTAAGCAAGAAGCTTTATTGATTAATGGGCTTTGTTAAAGAAGCCCCAGGTATATTTGAGAACGTGTTCGTCACGTGGCAATTCGGGTGAACTGAATACTTGCCAAGAAATGTAAAGAGAAAAAGGAGAGAAACAAAAAAGTAAAACACAAGACCTAACTTGTAAAGGGGAAAGAATTGCTACCGAACTATCCATAAAATCGTCGGAGCCTGCCAGCGTTCCAATGGTTTGGCTCAAGGCGGTTATCCAGTGCATTGCGAAGGCGATAAGCTCCACCGGTGAGTACTTCATCAATAATGAAGGGGCCCTCCCATTTTGGTTTGAGCTTGTCCTTTTTCTTCTACGGGAGGCGTAAAACGAGTTCGCCGACGTTGTATGTCTTGGCCCACACTTCTCTGCTCTGGTATCGCCTAGCCTGTTGTTGCTAAAATGCGGAACATGCTAGCGCTGTATCGCACTCCTTTTCAAGTCCATCTAGGTCGTCCAACCGATCTAACTCGGCTTCTCTTTCCTCGTACATGCGCACTCTAGGTGAGTCATGAATAATGTCACAGGGCAGGATAGCCTCTGCACCGTACACCATGAAAAAAGGTGTATATCCGGTCGTACGATTCGGAGTGTTCCGCAACCCCCAGAGTACGGAGTCAAGCTCTTCGACCCAGTGTTTATCAGACTCCCGTAGGGAGTGCACTAGTCGGGGTTTAATGCCGCTCATAAACAGACCATTGGCCCTTTCGACCTGACCATTTGTTTCAGGATGGTATACGGAAGAGTAGTCCAGTTTTATACCCAACTTTCCGCACCAATTTTTACCTCGTCAGCTGTGAAATTGGAGCCACTATCTGTGATCATACTGTGCGGGACACCATAACGATGTACTACGCTGGATATAAAATCTATCACAGGCCCTGCTTCAGCGGTTTTGACTAGCTTGGCTTCTATCCATTTAGTGAATTTGTCCACCATCACGAGTAAGTATTTTCTTTTATGACTTCCCCCTTTGATGGGTCTGACCATATCAAGCCCCCAGACCGCGAAAGGCCAGGTAATGGGGATTGTTCTCAGTGCAGTGGGAGGCATGTGACTTTGATTTGCAAAGAGCTGGCAGCCAACGTAGTGTTGGACTAAGGTTTGGGCATCTGCTCGGGCAGTAGGCCAATAAAAGCCAGCGCGAAAAGCTTTGCCTATGAGCGCCCTTGCCGTGGCATGGTGACCGCCCATTCCAGCATGTATTTCAGTGAGAATTCGCCTTCCCTCTTCTTCTGAGATGCACCTTTGGAGAATACCAGATGTGCTTTTCTTGTATAGTTCACCTTCGTGAACTTTGTAGGCTTTAGAACGCCGGACTATGAGGCGGGCCTCATTCTAGTCATCGGGGAGTTCCTGCCTATTAAGGTAAGCTAGGAAAGGCTCAGTCTAGGGGGCTATAACAGCCATGATCTCGTGAGCCGAAGGAGTTATATCCATGCTTGGCTCTCCGATGACCTCGTGACTGAGCTCGACTGGGGGTGTGTTCGGATCCGAATTTGTATCGCCGCTCGTGTCCTGCAATGTTACTGATGGCTTATACAGCCGTTCCACAAATGTGTTCGGTGGGACAGGGTCACGTTTAGCTCCCATGCAAGCAAGTACGTCAGCGGCATGGTTATTATCCCGGGCTACATGATGGAATTCCAACCCCTCAAATCGAGCCGCTATTTTTAATATGGCGTTGCGATAAGTTGCCATTCTTGAATCCTTCGCATCAAAATCCCCATTATTCTGGGATATGGCGAGGTTTGATTCTCCACGTACCTTGAGGCGTTGTATGGCCATGGATACGGCTAGTCGGAGACCATGCAATAGGGCCTCATATTCGGCCGCATTATTCGAGTCTGTATACATGATATGTAAAACGTACCGGACTGTATCCCCTGTTGGAGATATCAATATTACGCCGGCCCCCGGCCCGGCTAGAATTTTGGAACCATCGAAGTACATTGTCTAGTGGGAGTATGAGCTGTATTCTTTAGGGAGTTCGGCTTTGGTCCATTCAGCGACAAAGTCAGCCAACACCTGGGATTTAATAGTCCGGCGCGGCTTGTAGGTTATTTCGAATGATAAGAGCTCAATGGCCCATTTGGCTATGTGTCACGTGGCGTCTTTATTGTTGATGATATCGTTGAGTGGTACCTCGGATGCCACTGTGATCGAACACTCTTGAAAGTAGTGTCGGAGTTTCCAAGATGACATGAAGACCGCATAGGCAATTTTCTGATAGTGGGGGTACCATGACTTGCACGGTGTTAGGACCTCGGATACATAGTATACGGGCTTTTGAACGGGGAATTTATGTCCCTCTTCGGCTCGTTCGACAACAAGCACAACGCTCACTACCTGGTGAGTGGCTGGTATGTACAACAACATTGGTTCGCCGACGCCGGGCGTGGCTAGGATTGGGTTGCTTGCTAATAGAGCTTTTATCTCTTCTAGTCCTACTGTGGCCGCGCTGGTCCATTCGAAATTGTCAGTGCGTCGTAGCAATCTGTAAAGTGGCAATGCTTTCTCTCCTAATCTAGAGATGAAGCGGCTTAAAGCCGCTACGCAGCCTGCTAGTTTTTGCACTTGCTTGAGATCGGTTGGTATTTTGAGTTCTGACAAGGCCCGGATTTTGGCTGGGTTGGCTTCGATTCCTCTATGGGATACGATGAACCCTAATAGCTTTCCGGCTGGAACGCCGAAGACACACTTTTCCGGATTGAGCCTTATGTCATATTCTCTGAGGTTGGCAAACGTAAGGCGGAGATCGTCCACCAAAGTTTCAACGTGTTTGGTATTTACGACTACGTCGTCAACATATGCCTCCACTGTTTTGCCAATTTGTTTTTCTAAGCATGTTTGAATCATGCGTTGATATGTGGCGCCGGTGTTTTTGAGTCCAAAGGGCATAGTGTTGAAACAAAATGGGCCGTACGGGGTGATAAATGTCGTTACGGCCTGATCGGATTCTTTCGTCTTGATCTGATGGTATCCGGAATAAGCATCAAGGAAGCACAACGAGTCGTGTCCGGCCGTTGCATCGATCATTTGGTCAATGCAGGGCAAAGGAAAGGGATCCTTTGGGCAAGCCTTATTCAAGTCTGTGAAATCGACACAGCGGCGCCATGATTTATCCTTCTTCGGTACCATGACTAGGTTGGCTAGCCAACCCGGATGTTTAATTTCTCCGATGAATCCAGCTTCTAATAGTTTTGCTAGCTCTTCCCCCATTGCTTGTCTTTTGGGTTCGGAAAACTGTCGCAGTGACTGCTTGACTGGTTTGAACCCTTTGATAATATTAAGGCTGTGTTCGGCCAGCCTACGTGGGATTCCCGGCATGTTTGAAGGGTGCCGGGCGAATATGTCCCAATTTTCCCGAATGAAGGTGCGTAACGCACTGTCTACCGCCGGATCCAGCTGTGCCCCGATGGATGCCGTCTTGTTAGGGTCTGTTGGGTGCACTTGGAATTTGATGATTTCATCAGCTGGTTTGAAGGAGGTTGATTTTGATCTTTTGGCGAGGATGACATCATCCGCATCCACCTTTGATCGTAGGGTAGTTAAATCTTCAGCCGCGAGAGCTTTGGATAATGCCTCTAAGGCTAAGGATGTCGTTTTGTTTTCGGCGCGGAGTGCTCTATCGGGATCACTTGTTATTGTGATCACCCCATTGGGCCCTGGCATTTTAAGCTTCATGTACCCGTAATGGGGTATAGCTTAAAAGCGTGAGAAAGTGTCCCGTCCTAGAAGGGCGTGGTATCCGCTGTGAAAGGGCACAATGTGAAAGAGTAGTTCCTCCGATCTGTAGTTGTTGGGTGAGCCGAACACTACATCGAGCTTAATGCTTCCTGAACACTTGGCTTCGCGGCTTGGTATAATTCCTCGAAAGGTTGTGCTGGTGTGCTCAATGCGGGATTTCTCGACCTGCATTTTTGCAAGCGTTTCCTCATATATGAGGTTTAGTCTGCTTCCTCCGTCCATAAGTACTTGAGTGAGGCGGAAGCCATCTACTATTAGGTCTAGTACAAGAGCTGATGATGCTTGGATCGGCCGGACTCGAGGTGCGTCCTCGGCAGAGGAACTAATTGCTGTGTCGCTCCATGGGCTTGCAGAGCTGATTTGGTAAACCTCAGCAAGTTCATGATTTGCTCTCTTGCGACGGTTATTGGAGGAGAGCGTCTCGAAGACAGTGAAGACATCAGTGTCTTTCTCCCTTGATACGGTGGTGGCGAGAATTGTCGTACCGCTCTTTGCTACCTGCCGGAGTACTGAACATGCTCTAAGGCGATGGTTTGGGACATTATTCGGGGTTGCGTGTATTTGGCAAGGTGTATCGAGTAGTTCATCCAGTACGGACTTGTGCCTTGAAAGAGGCTTGTTCTTCTTGCCAATATGACTACTATCGGATGACCAACTAGGGTAAGTCCGTTTAGATATGGTAACGTACTGTCCGGAGATGGACCGTTCCAGAGGTGTATTTTGGGCTTTCCAAGTATTTTCCATTGCGCAGTACTTCCGTACTAACTGCGAGAATTCTGTGAAACTCAGAACACAACGTCGGTTGAGGCGTTCAAGACTCCCTCGTCCGTGCAATTGCGGTGAAATAAAGAGACCGCTTTGTCATCGCAACAGTCCCTGATCTTGTTTTTAACAAGTAGGAATCTGGCCCAGAAGTGGTTGACCGTTTCCTTGGGCCGTTGTTGTATGTTCGTGAGATCATCTATGTCCGGGATTCCGGATTTACTGGAAAGTTTTTGCCAGGGTGGGTGGGTGTTGGAAATTTTGAATCCCGACCCGGAGTGATATTCGGGGTTTGAGCAACCTTCGTTGGTGATAATCCGGATTTGATAGGGTCAGATTGCCCTTCAGGTCCGGCGTCGGTCCCAGAGCTCAAAGAACATAGTGCGTCTCCTGACTGGGAGGTGTTTGGCTCTATGGGTTTGGAGATCCGGACTGTTGCGGTCTCCGTCTGGAGAGGAGAAGTCTCTATGGCTCCGTCTCAACTACTGCTACCAGATGAGTAATCGGAAAAGGGTCGATCTCATCATGGCCGGATTTAGGTCCGATCTGATCTCCTGGCGATGAGAGCACCAGGGCGGCAATGCGATCCAACAGCTCGTTTAAGGGCGAGAGTTCTGCCAAAGTCGCGTCATCGGAGTAGCCGAAATCAGCATAAAGGTGATGCTCGACGGCCGCATGCGGTGCGGCCGGCCCAGAGGCCATGCGGGTGCATATAGTGAACCCGCCGAGCTGGAGAACCTGGCCGATAGTCAACTTGTTTCCGAGGGTGATCTCGTCGTTGATGACGAGAGGCGCCATCGATCGCTCATAGCGAGCGCACAGCGGAGCTCTCAATGAAAGCACCATTGTCGGTGTCAAAACCGGCAGATCTCGGGTAGGGGGGCCCAAGCTGTACGTCTGAGTATCGATGGTAACAGGAGGCTAGGGACACGATGTTTACCCAGGTTCAGGCCCTCTCGATCGAGGTAATACCCTACTTCCTGCTATATTAATATGAGTGGATATGAATACAAGAGTTGATCTACCTCGAGATCGTAATGGCTAAACCCTAAGTCTAGCCAATGAGGATATTGTAATAACGATGATCCCTCTACAGACTAAACCCCTCGGCTTATATACACGCCTAAGGAGACCTAGGGTTACGAGGGTGACTTGGGGAGGAAGTAATTGACTCATCCGGACTCAAAACCTGCCTTTCTACATGCATAGGAGTCGTGACCGAACACGGGGGAAGGTCTTCTGCTTCTTCTTTATGCGGTCCACCAATGCGGCCCAGCTTCATTGACCTAGATGTGTGAGGACCCGTGAATACAGGACTCCCTCAGAGCTCGCGACGGGTTTGGGCGGCGGCGGCAACCGCGGGCGAGGACGAAATGAGGAATCGAAGAGGCCGCGCGGGGCGCGCGAGAGAGGTCACATGAGTGTGCTTCGATCCCCGAGTAGCCGGGGGAGGTTTCACGGCGATTGGTGGCTGCGCTGGAAGCGACCGGCGGCGGCAGAAAATTAAGGAGAGAAAAAGCAGAGAAGGAAGGGAGAGAAGGTCGATTGATGTAGCAGAAAACTTCCCTACGAAGGCAAGCTGACTTGGTAGGCCAATGGCAACAAGCTGATTGCTGGATCGTTTCTTTTCACTTCTCCTGTGCCTGTCGCTCTTTGTCGTACCTATGAGGACGTGGCTAGCGCGAGCATGTGCCCATCGCGCGTAGCTTAATGTGTGTGATGTTCATTGGATTCACGTTGCTTCACATTGCATGATGGCGGTATATAATATGTCAAGCAAGGGGTTCAGCTAGTTATGGTCCAAGTCCAATTTCCAGAAAACCATAGACGGGACGGCAGTTTTTACAACTAGTAACATAGTTCTTGAATTAGGAGCTCGAATGTCAAAGCTTACAATCTAACCAAGCATGCTTTGTATCTATGGACTGTTTGTCACGTTTGGTTAAATCAACCCGATGATCTTCTTTTCGTGCCTAGAAACACCGCGACGAATTAACAAAGCTTCGCGAGATCATTAAAAAAAGGCTTATGTTTGCTCATTTTCTATTTTTTATTATTCATAGTGCTAATCGATTTTTTTAGCTCAACGCCTCTCCTCTACGCAGATTACTCTTGCCGCCACAACACTCCACAAGGACCCTCGCTTGGCTCATACAGCACCGTCTTTGTCATGCCGGTCTGGTTCGTTCTTCGCGACTACACTTTCCTAGTCCTACTCTGCCGCACATTCTGCAAGAACAAAAGAGACCGTGACTCGAGACACCAAAAAATCAACACAAGAACGTGCAGTGTACAACTCAAGCAGCCAGCCAAACCCTAGCCTTGTGCCAAACATTAGGAAAAACGAACGAGACCGTGACTTGAATCGACAAAAAACAGTAGCGACTTCCATAGCAGGAAGGCCCTAGCCTATACGGAACAGGGAGCGAGGTCCCGTGGCTCGACCTTGACGCGTCTCGCTTGGGGTCAAGCTGTCCGTTCCGTTACAGGCACAGGCGCGTCTTCCCAATTATTACGCCCCGCTGGCGGTACCTGACTACCTGCCGTAACGCTGCTGTTGATCGTGGACAGAGGAGCGAGCGAGTGGCTGTCCGCGGCCCGACCCCCGGGACACGCCACGCAACCGTCCGTCGCCGTCGCGTCCCCCGAACACAAAGCGAGGGAGCAGTGGGACACAGCCACACGCGTCCAGCTCCCGCCCAGCTCGTCTCCGTCTCCTCCGGTTCCTCCTCCCCTCCTCCCTCTACACTTCTATCTCTCTCTCGCCACAGTCCCCGCCAGATTTGTTGCCTCGCCTCGCCTCCACCTGTATGCCGCCAACGCCCCCATGGCGCCAAGCGCACCACGGCCGCCCCGCCGAGCCGCGACCTTGACACTCCTCCTGCCTTTCCTCCTGCTCTCCTCCTCCCCGCCCCTCTCCTTCGCCGCCTCGCCACCGCCGTCGAGCCCCGCCCCGCTCCACGCGCCGCCGCGGCGGGTCGCGTCCGACTCCGACGGCGCCCCCGCGCCGCCGCACCACCCGCACCACCACCACCACCACCACCGGCACCACCCACCCCCGCCCCCGCCGCACTGGCGGCGGCTCAACTTCGGCGAGAGGCTCGGGATCGCCTTCGCCGGCGTCGCCATTGCAATGCAGGTCGTCCTCGGCGCGTTCCTGGCGCTGCGCGCCTGGCAGCTGCGGCGGCTCGACAGGGCCGAGGTGTCCTCCTCCACGCCCCTCACCTGACCTGACCGCCTGCTCTGTTGCTCCTTGCTCGTCCCGTCAGGTCCGTGATTCGTTAATTGTCCGTGATCTGAAAAAATCGTCGTTGTAAAGGAAGAAGCCATGAACGAATGCCTATTCTCCATTAATTCCTGTTTTACACGCCGTTCTTTTCGCATGTGTTGGGCGCCAGTGCTTTGCTGCAGGGTGTGTACAATTTGCTTCTGCTCCGTGCAGACCCTAGTAGACAGGCCATGTGATATAGTACTGATGTGAGAGCTGCAGTGTCTGTTTTATTTGCGAGGACGTACTACTAGCTAGCAAGTGATACAGATTCCCAAACGGTGATATGTTGATCGATTCATGTGTGGCTGGGACTGATTATAGTTGCTTGCTTAGATGGGCATCAACGCACAAAGTGATTCAAATTGTTTTTGTGGTGCCGTGATCTTAGCTCTTAAATATGTCACCTGTGGTAGCACTTCAGAGAATCAGTATTGCTCCATGTGGAATGATTGAGCCAGCGACCACACGATGAAGTTGCACTTATGGACCTTGGTCCCTTATCACTCCTGCTATGATGGCTTAGTGATCAGCAAGCTGATGTAAATCCTTTTTTGTAAACAAGCTGGCTGTACCTGTACTTTGTGTCTTGTACTGTATTTCTTTGTATCTGCACTGTCCTCGCCTGTTCTACTATGAGTGCAATCACGCTATCATGATAGAAAATTCAGAAGTATCAACTATTTAGTGATCATGGAAAATCAGCAAACTCCAGATGTGATGGTTAACTGTTAGCTGTTCGTGTTATCACAAGTTGTCCACTTCCTCTGCTACCTTCGGGCAGGTATTGCATGTGTAACTATGATGCATAAACAGGGAGTCAGTTGAAGGGCATGTCGTGGGGGAGTAAAATGCATCATTGCCCCTTGAACTTGTTGGCTAGGTCCAAATCAGTCCTCAAACTCAGGAAGTGTACCAATACAGTCCCAGTACTTGCCAATACCGTGTCAATACGGTCCTCAAACTTGTTGTACCGGTCCTAGCATACAGTCGCGCATACAGCAGCATACCGAGCGTGCCGCATCAGCGCAGAGCCCACTTGTCAGTTGTCACCAGAGGAAAGAAATAGATAAAAACAAAACTGAACTCTGCAAAGTTCGAACCAGAGTGCTCCGGCTGGTTGGAACGTACGCGCCTTCTAACAATCACAGAGGTGCAGGTCCTTGTTGAATTTGGGGCTGACATTTATATAATCTTTCTCAATGCAGGGTGAGTATATGTTGTAATCGTAATTGTAGTGTCTGCGCATTATTCAGAACCCAAACGTGTTGATTGATCTGGACATCTGTGTGATGCATACGTGATCCCATGCATGCTAACAACACATCACATATAGAGGTGACAGGCAATCAAGCCACGGATGTCTCCTGGTAGCTTGCTAGCTTGAATAAAACTATAAATGTAATATGGAATATATTCAAGAAAAATATATCTTACAAATTAGTATTGAGTTTTTTTATGGGAAGTACGGAGTATATCTATAAAAAGCTATATGAAGTATACACGGAAAATACACTATGGAATACATATTACTATGTTTTCATGCGTATAGCATGTGATTTCGATCAACCACAATCCTCTTCCCTCTATCCATGCTTGCAGCTTTGCTTAAGTAGCCATTTTCTCCCGCTATCCTCGACTAGCTGTAACATTCCATTAGGGAGCTCATCATGGTAGCATGATCTTGTGCAGCTCCGGCGCTCACAACGGTGACAATGCCCCCACTGTCACCGCGGCAGCTGACGACATCAACGTAGTCAACAGTGAACAGCCGATATGAACAACATCATGTCAACCCTAAGACGGTGGAGGCATTCACAACCCACACGTCGTGTCGTCGTCTTGTCCGACTAACACTTGTGCACGTCATCGCCTCAACGACGTTCATGAATAAGCAGTGGAGCACTAGAACGTGCTACTAATCTACTTCATGCATGCGTGGTGAAGATGTGCTACTCGGCGGCGGCTGCATGCCATCTTTCACTGTCTCGCCGGTGGCAGAGAATGCTCGGGACGACGTATATCCTTGGTCGCCAGCCGGTGACTAGCGGAAATTCAAATCTTATAGATTATAAAGACCGAACCTCTGTTTGTACAAAAAAATAGCGCAGTATGTGTTGGTTGGATCGTTAGCAGCCGCTTGCCCTCAACAGTTAGCACAGTATGTGTTGGTTAGATCTTTATTTTTGAAAAAATCTTTACAGATTGGGCCATGTAAAATCCTGACGTGGCATGCCCAATACGCTATTGTATACGCGAAATCGTATGCGCGACCATATGCCAGGACCGGTGCAACAAGTTTGAGGACCGTATTAACACCATATTAGCAAGTATTAGGACCGTATCGATACACTTTCTAAGTTTGAGGACCGTTTTGGACCTAGCCAGCAAGTTCAAGGGGCAATGATGCATTTTACTCTGTCGTGGGGTAACCCATCTCTTGCTTGTTTCCTTCGAGAGGGAAAAAAAAAGGAGCATAGTTATTAGGATCAAATGATTTTTGAATCTGAAATGGTACATGGATCATTGGTCATACATGTGAGAGCCAGATGGTCAGTAGTTACATATGTCCTAAAATTTGCATCTTGGACAACTGGACAAATCTGACCTTATTTTATTGCTCAGATCCAAGCCCTGAAGTACTTGACCGTAAAAACGTGTGCCAACTTGAATGAGCAGCTGTTCGCTGAAGAGCAAGATCTGGATGTGGAATGTTCTTCTTCGTATCTGTGTCCTACTAGTTTAGATACCTCAGCTTTTGTTTGTAGACGTGAGGTTTGATTCATTCAGTCTAAATAAGTTTCGGCGTCGAAAGTCCTCTTCTACTGTCACCGATTAAATTCTACTCCCTCCGATCCAAAAGAAGAACTAAGGCAACCGTGGCACTTATTTTGGACCAGAGAGAGTACTTGATATATCATCATCAACAAGTCAACAACCGGACTCTACGGAGTTCCTGGCCTAAGAGCATCTCCACTCGTTCGGCCCCCAGCGCATAGGTCGGCGCTGTTTTGGGCTCCCCCAGCGAATTTTAGGCCCTGGGGGCAATCTAGGCCCAGCCACGCCCCCAGGTACCGCCCTCCAAGGCGTCTTAAATTCAAACTTTGTTCATCCCCGCTCCAAAAAAACGCCACAAGTCCGCCGATCACAGCGCAACAGTTCGGCGTTCACGTTACCATAGTTCGGCAATCAAAACGGAAAAGTTCAAAAGTTCGTCCGCAAAAAGGCAGTGCACGTAGGCAAATGCATCAAATGGCGATGTTGTCCTCCGGCGGCGTCGGGGTAGTCGGCGTGCGAGGGCTGGGCGGCGTTTGCGCGGCTTCAGGGCTGGGCATCGGCACGGCATCAGTGCTGGTCGGCGCGACTTCTGTGCTGATGTGCGCCGCGGAGGCATCATCGCTGGGGCTTGGTGGCGACGTGGGCGTCGGCGTTGGAGTTCGTGGCGCCGTCGATGGCATCTGGTTCAGGATGAGGTCGCGCTTCGTCAAGTACCACGCCTTGAGCTGTGGGTCGTCGCTCCGGAACATGTCCGCCCCTCCCATCAGGAAAGCCAGGTCGGTGTTCCTCTTCTTCGCGGTGACGTTGGTGCGGAGCAGGTCGAGTTTGACGGTGATGTTCGTCATCAACGCCGACCACCGCGCCTCAGTCTTCTCTTCCCGTAGGGCGGCCCGGGTCTTGGCGTCGGTGAGGCAATGCTCGATGGACTCTTGCACACGCGCGGTAGCCGCCTCGGCGTGTTTCCTCTTTCCCCTTCTTGGCCCCTTTGTTGCCTTCAGGCCGGCCATCGGCCGCGCCCGGCGTCGGCGCGTCCGGCTTGTACGTCTCCTTGGCCTTGGCGAGGGTGCGTTGGACGTCCACCCACTTCTCGCACTTCTCGGTCCACCGAAAGACGTGGAGGTACTTGAAATCTTGGTCGCCGCTGTCCTGGCGAAACATGGCGAACATCTGCACCAACTACGCCGAGGAACAACAGTCGGCGGGCAAACTCTTCGAAAAAGGGAAAAAGGGAGAGACCGGCGTGCCCCATACCTGATCCTCGATGCTGGCGCCTGAAAGATCGTGGATGTCGCCTAGAGGGGGGGGGGTGAATAGGCGCTTTAAAATAATTACGGTTTAGGCTTGAACAAATGCGGAATAAACCTAGCGGTTAATTTGTCAAGCACAAAACCTACAACAACTAGGCTCACCTATGTGCACCAACAACTTATGCTAAGCAAGATAAACAACTAGGTGATAGCAAGATATATGACAAGAAACAATATATCTATCACAAAGTATAGTGCATAAGTAAAGGGCTCGGGTAAGAGATAACCGAGGCACGCGGAGACGACGATGTATCCCGAAGTTCACACCCTTGCGGATGCTAATCTCCGTTTGGAGCGGTGTGGAGGCACAATGCTCCCCAAGAAGCCACTAGGGCCACCGTAATCTCCTCACGCCCTCGCACAATGCAAGATGCCGTGATTCCACTAAGGGACCCTTGAGGGCGGTCACCGAACCCGTACAAATGGCAACCCTTGGGGGCGGTCACCGTACCCGTACAAAATGCTCGGGGTGATCTCCACAACCTAATTGGAGACCCCGACGCTTGTCCGGAGCTTTGCACCACAATGATTGAGCTCCGAACACCACAAGGTTGGGGCTATCTCCCCAACGACACCACGAAGCTTCACCACAATGGAATATGGCTTCGAGGTGACCACAACCGTCTAGGGCACCCAAGCACCCAAGAGGAACAAGCTCAAGGGTACCAAGCACCCAAGAGTAATAAGCTTCTCAACTTGTAATTTCCACGTATCACCGTGGAGAACTCAAACCGATGCACCAAATGCAATGGCAAGGGCACACGGAGTGCCCAAGTCCTTCTCTCCCAAATCCCACGAAAGCAACTAATGCTAGGGAGGGAAATGAGAGGAAGAACAAGAAGGAGAACACCAAGAACTCCAAGATCAAGATCCAAGGGGTTCCCCTCACTTAGAGGAGAAAGTGATTGGTGGAAATGTGGATCTAGATCTCCTCTCTCTTTTCCCCCAAAAACTAGCAAGAATCCATGGAGGGATTGAGAGATATCAAGCTCGAAGAAGGTCAACAATGGGGGAAGAACACGAGCTCAAAGGATAAGGTTCATTGGGGAAGAAGACCCCCTTTTATAGGTGGGGGAAAATCCAACCGTTATGCTCACAGCCCGCACAGAGCGGTACTACCGCTCTAGGAGCGGTACTACCGCTAGAGCAGTAGAACCCCTTTTGAAAAACAACAGCGAGGAGCCAAAAGGGCCAGAAAAACCGACGGAGCGGTAGTACCGCTTGACATCACGGTACTACCGCTAGGGGTAGCGGTAGTACTGCTAAGGGTAGCGGTACTACTGCTTGCGAGCGGTACTAAAAAATTACATCCGTGCCTACCACCGCTGGACTTGTGACGAGTTTTTGGTCCCGAGCGGAAGTAGCCACGGAAGTAGCCGCGGTAGTACTGCTCCAAGCGGTAGTACCGCTCCCGGAAGCGGTAGTACCGCTTCCGAAAGCGGTAGTAAAAAATTACTTCCGCTCCTACCCGCGGTAGTACCGCTGCAGCCTTTTCAGTACACCAAAACATCAATAACTTTTGCATACGGACTCCGAATTCGATGAAACCAAGTTTGTTGGAAAGCTAGCGACAAGGGCTAACACAATCTTGATAGAAAAACCAATAAGAAGCAACTTAGAAAAGGCCCATAAGAAAATGGTGAGAACCCTTCCTCGGATAAGACCGGTAAAACACCCAACACCGAAAACATCATAGAAGACACATGTGAACTCCGTTTTCGATGAACTCAAGCTTGTCATCAAGATGACCATAAGTTCTAAGACTCACAAAGAGAACCAAACAAGAACCAAGAAACATGATGCAAGGATGCAATGGTTTGAGCTCTCTACTAATGATACGATCAAGCTACCAACTTGAGAGCCCCCCTTGATAGTACGGCAAACGATCCTATAACCCGGTCTCCCAACTACCACCACGAGACCGGTAAAATAAAAAACCTATCAAGGGCAAACCTTTGCTTTGCACAAAGTCCACTTGAGCTAGATGTAGACGATCTTGACTTCCTCAAGTTGGACCACCTTTCTTGATTGCGTTGTCTCGGTGAAGACTAGTAGATTGCTCCCCCATACTCCACTATGGGTGAGCCACTCTTCGGCATATCTTCACAAGTCCATTGTCACCACAATGGACGGCAAGCTTCAAGCACTTGATCTCTTCATGATGCTCCACTTGAACTTGCACACCGCAACCTAACCCCACAAAGAACTCTCACGAAGACCATGGGTTAGTACACAAAGCGTGATTGACAATGCTTACCATACCATAGGATTGCTTGATCCCTCTCGGTACATCTTCTACGCTTTGTGTGTTGATCAACTTGATTCACTCCTTCACTTAGTCTTGATCAACCTTGAATCTTTCCAACTCTTCATTTGGATGATGTCTTGAAGGTAAACATGAATGTTAACACACTCTTCTTCTTCAAGACATGCTTGCAATAAGCTCAACACTCACAAGACCAATCTTTGGATAATTCCTTAATAGCACCTTGGTCATCACAAACTCTCCTTGAAACCAACAAATGAACTCCAAGAAAAGCCTATGGACAAACCCTTCAAATATAACTCAAGGAAACCATTAGTCCATAGAGATTGTCATCAATTACCAAAACCAAACATGGGGGCACCGCATGTTCTTTCAATCTCCCCCATTTTGGTAATTGATGACAATCACTTTCAAGAGAGTTTATATAAGGAATTATGCATCACCATACCATGCAAGAATAATGTATGCGCATGAGATGCAAAAGCTTAGGAACAAAACCAAAGCAAGAAGAGCGAAGAGACAACTCTCTAAACTTCCTCACAAAACTAAACTCTCTGAAACTTCTCCCCCATTGGCATCGATTGCCAAAATGGGCGAAAAACTTAGAAGGTCAATATAAATTGTGTTCCTCCATATATTATGTATTCCTCAAAATAGAGAGTGGAATGCAATACATATATCCAACTGTAAATACTTGGAGGAAGACAAACTATATTGAGGCCCAAAGATTGCAAAAGAATGATATGCCACAAAGGCATAACAAAGGGAGAAAAACACGCAATCAAGCAATCAAAGGTTACCAATTGAATCAAGCTATCAAAAGATACCAATTTACCCAACTCGACCAATGATCCTACATGCCAAATGAATAAAAGATATTATGATAAGAGCAAAAGGAGTGTTCTAGAGAAACTAGAGAAGCTCCCCATGATTTGTGCACAATTTAGTTTTGTATCTGGATACAACGAGCACAAAATAGGATCGTCTCTTCCCCAATTTCAATAGAACTCACGACATAGCAACCGATTTTTCTAAAGACACTGGTGAAGCTCCCCATAATTTGTGCACTCCTTAGAAAATTTTCATTAGGATACCAAGTGCACAAAATAGGATCATCACTCCCCCAAAATCAATAGAAACTCACACCAAGTGCAAGTGAGCATGAAGGTAACAAAGCCTAGCACTTGCAACAAACAAATGGTTGAGCAACATATAAAAGAGACAACTTAAGAGTATGCTCAACCAAAATGATGTGTGTGAGTCATGGCAAAGCACTTGAGAAGACTAATGTATGGATGAACATTAAGCATCAATATAGTCTTGAATGAAAGAGATACTCGGTGCAAGGCCTATCATTCCCACACACAACAAGCAAACGGGTTCACAAGCTCACTAATAAGCATATAAAAAACCTATGCTTGTGACAACCCGTGATGAAGATATAAAAGAGAGCGTTATCAAGACGAGGGATACCAATTAATTGGCAAAAGCCTTGTCAAGACAAGCAAGATACAAAAATATCCTCACCACACAAGAGTGCATCTAGATGCAACAAGATAAGATCCGCACTCAAGGCAAAGGCTTTCACGGAGCCACCAAAGAAATGATACAAGAATGACAAGGTGGACGTGAAAGAAGGGGATATCAAATAGATATGCAACTTCTCAAGTGTATAAGATTCTAGGTAGATGAAGATCATGATGATATCAATCCACAAAGAAGGATGTGCACAGAAAATTGTTGCAAAAAGGAATGAATAAGATATCCCCAAGGAAGTCATAAATATACCAATAAGATATTTGCTTGAAGGCATAGCACATGGCTAGATATGTTCTTATTGTATATAAATGAGTTCCAACCACACGAGCATCAAAGACATCACAACTAGCAACAAGAGATCATTGTTGGGATGCTTTGAGAAAGGAAACAAGTATCATTAGAAGGAATGACTAACATGCCATGATACAACCTACACAAGGTTGGTGCAAGAAATGTGTGCATGAAGTAGATGGTGATACTTGTTACCGAGATACCATTAGTAGGATGTAGTAGATACCAATTGAAGGTAGATAGTAGTTCATTGATCATCCTAGCTTTACTCCAATAAGCACATGGTGACACCACCTTCCTTTTGAATGAGCCGAGCATCCAATGCATCTCCAATTGTTCCTAGAACAACAACACAAACAAAATGGTACCCAAACTCATTGGGACCAAAGAGTTAGAAACACCAATACATAGGACAAACTCCACAAACACATATGCATTTATATATGAAAATTCATTTCATGCACATCTCATCCAAATTGAGACTAGGTGGAGTTTCCCCTATATATTGGGTTAAAGAAAGAAAGCATGCCAAAGAAAATACATGAAGTAAATATGCATGCTCAAGACTTTCAAGAAACGAAACAAAATGAAAAAGAAATACCAAGTGAAAATAGGATACCAAATAGAGAAATCATCACTTGGAAGATATCTATTAGAAGATACATCAAGGAATGAGATATCCATTGATACACGCAAAAGGAAAGATATCGGACTCCCAAAAGAGAGGATGGTTCCAAACAAACCAACCCATCTATAAAGTTTCATGATGGCACAAGTACCAAAAAGAAACGGCTTGCCTTCCATCAACACACACTTGAAATGGATCACAAGATGAGTGTTCTATCGAAAATAGGATAGCTCCCCCAAGAATTGTGCATTATAGAGAATTTGCATTTGAATACGAAATGCACATGATGGGATCACCACTTTCGCTATATCTATAAAACACTAGACAAGATTAAGAAAACAACAAGATCCACAAGTGGCACGGAAGGCAATGGGAGTTGATGCAACCTTGGAAATAAATAGGCCGAACAAAGAAAAAGCCAATGTAAAGATGATCAACAATTTCTACCACATAAATGATTACCAATTGTCAAGAGACAAGAAGTATTTGGGAATAATCCCCGGTAATAGATTGCAATGATATCCAACATTATCTTCACACCGAACACAAGCAAATTGGAACTTGTAGAGCTACATGTCACCTAGGAACAAGATAATTTACAATATCAACTCTAGGTGACAATATCTCAAATGTACACATTTTCTAGGCTAGTAGTATGCACATAGCACATTACTCCACCATAATGTGATACCAAAGAAAACTTAAACAAGAGGCAATAAGAGGAACCAACAAGAGATAATTAATGGACACTTTAGAATTTGGATTTCTCATGAGAAGATATACCACATAGTGACTAGATAATCTTGTAATATCAAAACTAGATGGTATTCCTCATGTACACACATTTTTTGGATTGTGAGGTGCACAAAGCACATCACTCCCCCAAAATGGGATGTTCCATTAATCTCTCACAAGAGCCAACTAATATATAAACAAGATGAAAAAAGGCTCAACACACGACACGCGCGTACATGATGTACAAACCAACATACACATACTTGATTTCTCAAGATAAGCAAACTGGAAGCATAACATATACAAGAACATGCAAGGTACAAAACCACAACATGCTAAGGAGAAAGTAACTTTCAATGTAAACAATTTAAGCACGAGTTACCGCAAGGAGGAACATTGGATATACCATAGAAAGATAATCCGAATGACTTGGCTTGAGACAATATGAATGATGAAGACCCCTCAAATCTTCATAATGTAGCTAAGTCTCCAATGTCCTCCAAATACACCTATTGATCAAGTTTGAGCTAGTTGGTCCCCAACCAAGTTGGGTCCTAAGAGGTTAGTCACAATAGGCTTGGCTACCCAAATGGTTCTTTTCTTGACACCACTTTGAGTCCCAAGAAACTTGGCAAACACATTGCCAACCTTATCCTTCCCAAGAGAATAGACATCATCAATAATAATTGGGTTGGATAAGTTACCACTAGTGCATGAAGAAGCGACGTGACCTTTCTCACGACATAAGTAGCAACGTCTACTCTTCACTTTCTTCTCACTCGATTTCTCAACATGAGACGCATTAACCCGAGTCTTCTTGGGAAGTGGCCTTTCTTCAACTTGAGGTTGAGCATGAGAATGAACTTGTGGCCGCTTCCCTTGTTGCTTGTCACTAATGGGCTTCTTCTTCAATGGGCATGATCTAACATGGTGCCCTTGAATTTTGCACTTGAAGCAAATAATCTTGGCCGAATTCTTGACTTGTTCTTGGCCCTTCTTCTTCTTATGAATTTTGGACTTCTTCATCTTGTTGGAGATGAATCCAAGTCCACCTTTGTCATTGGGGGATTTTTGCACACTCAAGATATTGTTGAGTGTGGACTTCCCTTCATGACACTTTTCCAAGTCTTTCTTCGAGGAAGAGACTTGGGCCTTGAGCTCTTTGATTTCCTCTACATGGTTAGTATCAACACAAGTACTAGAGGAAGTATAGGCTTCATTGTTAGAGCAACAAGGCAAGGAAAGCAATTCATCACAAGATGTACCAATGTTATGCATAGATGAATTACGAGGACTAGCACATGGCAATATAGCATTTTGACTTGAAGTAGTGCTAGTATCCACATGAGGCTCACTAGATGTTACCTTGATACTCATGGCCTCATGAGCTATCTTTAGCACATTATGGGATACTAGAAGATCATCATGAGAGCTTGTGAGCTTTACATGTATTTCTTCCAATCTCCCATAATTGCTAGATAGCAACTCAAGTTGAGCCCTTAGCTCAACATTCTCCTTCAAAATAGATGCTTCACTAGAAATAGAGTTAGTAGCACAAGCATCATCAATAATAGCAAGAGGAGAAGGCAACTTGGCAAGCTCTTTAGAATATGAAGCTTCAAGTTGAGCATGAGACTCGGTGAGTTTGATGAGCTCACTCTTAATGACCCTTGAGCCATTTTTGAGGTGATCAAAATCCTCAAGGAGTTTAGCATGTGCAACTTCAAGCTTCTCATTTTTAGTTTCAAAATCATTAGCCACCTCGAGAGCTCTATCACGGGATTCCTTTATTCTAGATAGTTCAAGAGCAAAAGTCTCCTCAAGAGATTCCTTGGTGGTTTGTTCAAGTTCAAGAGCTAGCGAGAGGTCGGCGATCTCATTAGCGTAATCACGCTCATGACCTTCCATTTTCTCAATGGTGACCTCATGCTCCTCTAGATGAGATTCCAACTCCTCTATATATTTCTTGCCCTCAATGGCAATAGACATGATTTCGATGAAGTTGGAACGAGCAATTTTATTCTTATGAAGAGCTTTAAAAATCATTTCCCCCTTAATTTTTAAGGAGGCAACATTATCATTTTTTTCATCATTTTCTACATCATCATCATTGTTATCATCACTATCATGACAAGATATATTGGGGTTCAAAGTGGGAGATACCTTTGAAGCCTTAGCCATAAGGCAAAATGCAGTAGATGATGATGTAGGATCCCTTGAAGCACCATTCAAGACGACATCTTGTTCCATGGGGTGTTGGGTTTCCTCTACATTGTTAGCACAACAATTCGAGGGAATAGATGCATTTTTATTATGGCAACAAGACATAGCAAGCATATCATCATGAGTTTTAGTCAAGCAATTTCTACAAGATATGCAAGGACTATCAACACAAGCATGTGAAACATGTAGGGTGCTCGAAGTGTTAAAGTCCAAAGAATATGCATTGCAATAAGATAGTGATGAAGGATCATCCACAATAAGCATACTATCATCATTGCAATGACCAACACTACTTACCATATCATTACCTTGTGGCAAACCACATGTAGGTGAAGTAGAAGAAGTTGAGAACACAACACGGCCGGAGGTGGAGGGAGAACAATCATTCCTACAATTCTTGGACACACCATATTTATCTTGAAGCTTTGTCCACAACTCATGAGCATCCCGGAACGGCATGAGTTGAAATATAACTACATTGCTCAAAGCATCAAAAAGCACATTAGAAGCTTGAGCATTGAGATAAGAGTTTTTCTCATCCTCTAAAGATAATCTTTGTGGATCCTTTGGAGGAGAAAAACCCATATCTACAATTCGCTCTAAATTTGGGTCCATGACCCTAAAGAGATTAAGCATGCGAATTACCCAAACATCAAAATTTGTGCCATTGAAACTAAGAGTGTCAAAGAATCCTAAACCCCTAGTCGACATCCTTACTCTCTAGGCGGTTAAGCCCTATAAAGAGAGACGAGGCTCTGATACCAATTGAAAGATCGTGGATGTCGCCTAGAGGGGGGGGGGGGTGAATAGGCGCTTTAAAATAATTACGGTTTAGGCTTGAACAAATGCGGAATAAACCTAGCGGTTAATTTGTCAAGCACAAAACCTACAACAACTAGGCTCACCTATGTGCACCAACAACTTATGCTAAGCAAGATAAACAACTAGGTGATAGCAAGATATATGACAAGAAACAATATATCTATCACAAAGTATAGTGCATAAGTAAAGGGCTCGGGTAAGAGATAACCGAGGCACGCGGAGACGACGATGTATCCCGAAGTTCACACCCTTGCGGATGCTAATCTCCGTTTGGAGCGGTGTGGAGGCACAATGCTCCCCAAGAAGCCACTAGGGCCACCGTAATCTCCTCACGCCCTCGCACAATGCAAGATGCCGTGATTCCACTAAGGGACCCTTGAGGGCGGTCACCGAACCCGTACAAATGGCAACCCTTGGGGGCGGTCACCGTACCCGTACAAAATGCTCGGGGTGATCTCCACAACCTAATTGGAGACCCCGACGCTTGTCCGGAGCTTTGCACCACAATGATTGAGCTCCGAACACCACAAGGTTGGGGCTATCTCCCCAACGACACCACGAAGCTTCACCACAATGGAATATGGCTTCGAGGTGACCACAACCGTCTAGGGCACCCAAGCACCCAAGAGGAACAAGCTCAAGGGTACCAAGCACCCAAGAGTAATAAGCTTCTCAACTTGTAATTTCCACGTATCACCGTGGAGAACTCAAACCGATGCACCAAATGCAATGGCAAGGGCACACGGAGTGCCCAAGTCCTTCTCTCCCAAATCCCACCAAAGCAACTAATGCTAGGGAGGGAAATGAGAGGAAGAACAAGAAGGAGAACACCAAGAACTCCAAGATCAAGATCCAAGGGGTTCCCCTCACTTAGAGGAGAAAGTGATTGGTGGAAATGTGGATCTAGATCTCCTCTCTCTTTTCCCCCAAAAACTAGCAAGAATCCATGGAGGGATTGAGAGATATCAAGCTCGAAGAAGGTCAACAATGGGGGAAGAACACGAGCTCAAAGGATAAGGTTCATTGGGGAAGAAGACCCCCTTTTATAGGTGGGGGAAAATCCAACCGTTATGCTCACAGCCCGCACAGAGCGGTACTACCGCTCTAGGAGCGGTACTACCGCTAGAGCAGTAGAACCCCTTTGAAAAACAACAGTGAGGAGCCAAAAGGGCCAGAAAAACCGACGGAGCGGTAGTACCGCTTGACATCACGGTACTACCGCTAGGGGTAGCGGTAGTACTGCTAAGGGTAGCGGTACTACTGCTTGCGAGCGGTACTAAAAAATTACATCCGTGCCTACCACCGCTGGACTTGTGACGAGTTTTTGGTCCCGAGCGGAAGTAGCCACGGAAGTAGCCGCGGTAGTACTGCTCCAAGCGGTAGTACCGCTCCCGGAAGCGGTAGTACCGCTTCCGAAAGCGGTAGTAAAAAATTACTTCCGCTCCTACCCGCGGTAGTACCGCTGCAGCCTTTTCAGTACACCAAAACATCAATAACTTTTGCATACGGACTCCGAATTCGATGAAACCAAGTTTGTTGGAAAGCTAGCGACAAGGGCTAACACAATCTTGATATAAAAACCAATAAGAAGCAACTTAGAAAAGGCCCATAAGAAAATGGTGAGAACCCTTCCTCGGATAAGACCGGTAAAACACCCAACACCGAAAACATCATAGAAGACACATGTGAACTCCGTTTTCGATGAACTCAAGCTTGTCATCAAGATGACCATAAGTTCTAAGACTCACAAAGAGAACCAAACAAGAACCAAGAAACATGATGCAAGGATGCAATGGTTTGAGCTCTCTACTAATGATACGATCAAGCTACCAACTTGAGAGCCCCCCTTGATAGTACGGCAAACGATCCTATAACCCGGTCTCCCAACTACCACCACGAGACCGGTAAAATAAAAAACCTATCAAGGGCAAACCTTTGCTTTGCACAAAGTCCACTTGAGCTAGATGTAGACGATCTTGACTTCCTCAAGTTGGACCACCTTTCTTGATTGCGTTGTCTCGGTGAAGACTAGTAGATTGCTCCCCCATACTCCACTATGGGTGAGCCACTCTTCGGCATATCTTCACAAGTCCATTGTCACCACAATGGACGGCAAGCTTCAAGCACTTGATCTCTTCATGATGCTCCACTTGAACTTGCACACCGCAACCTAACCCCACAAAGAACTCTCACGAAGACCATGGGTTAGTACACAAAGCGTGATTGACAATGCTTACCATACCATAGGATTGCTTGATCCCTCTCGGTACATCTTCTACGCTTTGTGTGTTGATCAACTTGATTCACTCCTTCACTTAGTCTTGATCAACCTTGAATCTTTCCAACTCTTCATTTGGATGATGTCTTGAAGGTAAACATGAATGTTAACACACTCTTCTTCTTCAAGACATGCTTGCAATAAGCTCAACACTCACAAGACCAATCTTTGGATAATTCCTTAATAGCACCTTGGTCATCACAAACTCTCCTTGAAACCAACAAATGAACTCCAAGAAAAGCCTATGGACAAACCCTTCAAATATAACTCAAGGAAACCATTAGTCCATAGAGATTGTCATCAATTACCAAAACCAAACATGGGGGCACCGCATGTTCTTTCAGCGCCGCTCTCCGGGCGAGCAGTGATCTCATCGACGATCCCATGCCATTTGTTGCACGCCATGCACGTCGCCGTCGGCGTAGCCCGGCGATGGCGTGTAACCCAGGGTTTGGGCGACGATGAGAAGCGGCCGGAGACCCGACGCTTTGCTGGCTCCAGGACGCGTATGGGCCTTGGCCGCCGGGCGGATTCATCATGCCCGCGCGAGACGTCTCGGTTTGGTCGACATGCTCGACCGTCGCCGAGGCCGTCGCCGCCGCCATGTCGCGGGCTCTCTTGGCATTCGCTCTGTTCCGTTGGTCGGTGGTGACAGCATCCCGGCGTTGAACTTCCGCCTTCCAGTCGGCGTTAGTCATGCCCGGCGGCTTGGACGGCAGCGCTCTTTGCTTTCTCTGCTTCGGCTGGGCGGCGGCGGCGGTGGCATCCGTCGCGGCGGGGGGTGCGTACTTCTTCGGCGGCATGGCGCGGCGGACTGGGAGGGGAGAGGAGGAGATTGGCGGAATGAATGGAGAATGGGAGAGAAGCCGAGGGGGAAAGCGGGAGGAAACGACGGGAAAATGGCCTTCTCTCGCTGACAGAGCGGGATCACGCCCCTTTTCGCTTCTGCCGGCGCCCCAGGCGACCCCAGGCACTTGTGTTCGGCTCGAGATTGTCGGCTGTTATTTCGGCCCAAACCAGCGCTAAATGAGATCTCATGAGCGCGGCTGGGCTGATTTTCGGCCGCCGACGCTAAAAAAATGTCTTAGAAAGGCATATTGGGGACGCGGCTGAAGATGGTAAGTGCCTCTACGAGTGAACTTTGCTCCGGTGGTAGATCTGATTGTCGACCGTTTTTGCCTCCCCTGAGTCCTCACGGACGGGGGCACCAGGATTAACATGATCTTCCTTGACACCCTGGCGAACATGCAAATTTTCAAGTCTCCTCTAAGCCGGACATCCACCGGCTTCCATGGGTTTGTGCTAGGCAGAAAGGCCCAAAGAATCAGACAATCGTTTTTGTTGAGTATATATGTGTTACTAGCGTGAAGAAGGGCGGCGCACGCCGCGCCCGTGACCGTTTCTGTCTGTATTTTTTCAAAATAAGCGAGAGAACAACATGTATTAAGCGATAAAATAAAATGAAAAGGAGGCCATGAATTACATTTTCACCCCATGATATATGTAGGCATGTAGCCAACATTAAATTATTTAATAAATTAAGCAAACTGGTTGGTCTATTAATATATTTTTGTACGTTGTTCCAGTTTATTTAGGTGAACTGTAATAGATTACAATTCGGTAATTACTTTTGTTTATGGTTCGGGTGGTTTAAAGTTTTTCTTTTTTCAGGTGTTGTTTCATTTTCACTGGTTCTACTGTTCCGTGTTATTGGGGTTTATTATTTTTTTATTTTTTTGAGGTATGTTTTGGTTACAGTTGTTGCTCTGATTTATTGGGGTGTATTGTTTCAGGTTACAATTCCGTTACTGTTTAAGTTTATAGTTTGGGTGTATTGTTCTGGGTAACAATTCGGTTACTGTTTAAGTTTATAGTTCGGGTGTATTGTTCTGTATTACAATTTGGTTACTCTTTCGGTTTATGATTTGGGTGGGTTAATGTTTTCGGTTTACTTAGGTGTCGTTCCCTTTCACTGCTTTTTCTGTTTTGGATTATTCGAGTCATTGTTTCGGTTTACTTGGTTTATTATTTTGGTTAACAGTTTAGGGTCTATTCGGATACTGTTTCCATTTTTGTTCGGATAATTGTTAGTGAACTATTCGCTAATGTCGTGGTGTAAAAATGGGCAGTAATCGGCCAAGAACTTATTTTCCCCGCGAATTACTGTTCATACAAATATATTGTTCCGGCCTATCGTTTTGTGCCTCGGCGATTGAGACGGCTCGGCGTTGATACGCCAATATGATATGTAGGAAAATTTGAAATCCTATCGCTCTATATATAAGGACGCGATGGTGGAGGAGGAGAAGAGAAATGATGTGTAGTAAAATAACAGTTTTTGTAACAACGTGTGTATTTTTTCTTCGATGGAAGCTAAAAAATAAGGAAAAATCATATTATCTAGGTGCACGGTTCAAATGGGTATTGTTTACTGGTGTCGATGTAAATGAACAATAGAAGATTAAAAAAGTTGTTTGGTTCATGTCTTGTTTTGTTGTTCGTTGTACTGTTTATGAATTGTTACTGTGAGTGACAAAAAAAAATGAAAAAACGGATTACATAAGAAGGAAAAAAATAAAGGTTGCTATTGTTCATTGTTTACTGTTGATGTTCACTGATAGTGTCGTTGTGAAAATGAAACAGTAAACAACTAAAAAAATTCAGTTACTGTTCATCGATGTTGACGTTGCCGTGAAAATGAATAGTAGACGGTGAAAAAATTTCAAAAAAAAACAAAAAAATGGAATCCTTCCTGTTTTAGTATATGTACTTATGTGAGTACTTGTGTATCTGGTCCACCTTCTAGTTACTTGTATAGTTGAGGTCGTGACCCACAGTTGTACATCATATATACGTGCGATTGCACCCGATCAATACATCGTGCCGCACCCGATAAATACATCGTGCAATTTCATCATCATATTCCGAGTTCTAAACCCTAGCTTCTGCTCGCCGCCGCCGCGCCCCCACCCTTGCCCCGCCGCCGCCTGATAACCCACAAGTGTAGGGGATCGTTTGTAGTCTTTTTCGATAAGTAAGAGTGTCGAACCCAACGAGGAGCTAAAGGTAGAACAAATATTCCCTCAAGTTTCTATCGACCACCGATACAACTCTACGCACACTTAACGTTTGATATGGTTATTCTGCGAAACAAAAAACATGCTACAAACAGGAACTCGCACTGGCACTAGGTCAATAGGTTAGTCTAAATAAATAATATAAATTCTTGTCAAAAGTATGTAAAAGTTGAATAATATTAGCATGAAACAATCAAAAATTAAAAACACGACGGAGAAGTATCAGCATCCCAAGCTTAATTCCAGCTCGTCCTCGAATAGGTAAATGATAAAAAAGATAATTTTTGATATGGAATGCTATCTAGCATAATCTTGATCATATATATAATCACGGCATGAATATCAAGACATGACTGATTCAAAGCAATAGTCTATAATTTGACATAAATACATCAATACTCGGGCATCCCGACAAACAATCATGTCTTTCAAAATATCAAATGCTAAAGAACGTTATCCCTACAAAATCATATAGCATTGTCATGCTCTGTCTTCTTAACACAAAGTATAAATCATGTACTACCCCGGTGTGAGTCAAGCAATTGTGATATAGGGTGAAACCCTAAGAGGGATCTTTTCACACTTGGAGGGGGAAAAGAGGATGAACACCAAGAACACAAAGAGGGATTCACTCCAACTAAACCCAATTACACATCCACTAGAATAGCAAACACATAGATCCACAAGAATACATGAACAGTCCAAGGAAACAAGCACTAGGTAAAGTTTCTTCCCACTCGTAGAGGAGGTGAGGTCTTGATGATAGTCTTCTCCTTATGGAGGTCTTGAAATCCACAAGGATTCTTCCCTAAAGGGGGCTTGATCCACAAGAGGGAAGGAGCAAAGCTCACAATATCTCACGTATAATTTGCTAACCCTAAACATAACCCTAGGTACGGAATATATAGGCTTGAGGTCGAAGTGGAAGAAGAGGGGGTGGAAGAGGCAATCATAGCCGCCCATCCTGGGAGGCCTGTGCGCACGGGGTAAGTGGGGCCCATGCACACGGGGGTCCCGTGCGCACGGTACACGCCTGTGCGCACGGGGTGCTATATCGCAGCTCCGTGTGTAGCCCGTGGGCACGGGGTCTCGGGGGGCCATGCACACGGGGTCGCCTGGGACTTCCTGTCCAGCTCTAGTTGGCCTTCTTGTTCATCTTCTTGGCCTTGGGGTGCTTCTCCTCCTCCATGGTGATGTCCCTCCTCGTACCTAATGACACATAGAGTATTTTGGTGAGGTAGCAACCAAGTTCCATTTGTATCCATATGCATGTCAACTATGAAGGAGTTCACCTCGGTTTCGATAGCACGTGCTCTAGCTCTTGTCATAGGTCCATGTGGGGTTTGATGTGTTGGTGTAGAGTCCATGGGGATGGATGAAGGATGCTCCACATCATCTCCCCCCTAGGAGAGTGAGGGAGTCCTGGATTAAGGGGTCCTCAGGTGGCCGGATCATTCATTCTGGACTGGTGGGCCGTGATGATTATCGATGAAGACTATCTCCCGTATCCAGATAGGACTCCCCATGTGTAAAATAACAAGTTTAGAGTCCGGGTGTAATACTTTCCTTCCTCTACAAGGTGATCATGTACAAACCCTAGGTCCCTCCGGTGCATATATAAACCGGAGGGTTTAGTCCGTAGGGACGACAGCACAATCATATCAATCACATAGGCTAGACTTTTAGGGTTTAGCCATTACGATCTCGAGGTAGATCAACTCTTGTAACCCCATATCCATCAAGATCAATCAAGCAGGAAGTAGGGTGTTACCTCGATCAAGAGGGCCCGAACCTGGGTAAACATCATGTCCCCGGTCTCCTGTTACCATCGATCCTCTAACGCATAGTTCGGGACCCCCTACCCGAGATCTACCGGTTTTGACACCGACATTGGTGCTTTCATTGAGAGTTCCACCGTGTCGTCAACTGAAGGATTAATGGCTTGCTTCGTCACCAATGACGGCGCCACCGCCGAGGGAGTTTTTCTCCTAGCCAGCTTTTCGTGTTTGGCGGCTTCGTGCTTCGTGCCAACGTTGAAGGCCACCTCGAGCAGGTTGACAAATATGCCCCTAGTCATCAGATCAGATTTGGAAGACTAAACTACGGTGCTGATGTCCGTGAAGATTTGATCTTCGACGGATTCGCACCCATGGCAGCTGCTCCCTGCTACCATAATGAACATGACCTAGATCTGTCATCGGACCCTGCTCAGGGGGTAACACCTGCAGCAGCTCTGGCCTTAGATCCGGAGTAGATTGCTTTATCCGAGGACGGGGATGTTAAACCCGCCACGGAGATCACAGACCTAGCGACGCTTGAGCCGCACACAGACCCAGCCTTGAGCGGGATTCCCTCCACCGGAACTCCGGCCTCGTCTCCAACCACAAGTTCTGAACTCTCAGGATCTACATCCTACGGGCTTGATCGAACGACTGTAACCGAACTCAGCCCAGCAGATATCGGAACACATATTCGGCATTCTCCCTTAGACGAAGCACTGGACTTACTGAAAACTCTCTCTCTAGCAGAGAATTCCCAGCCGAATCATGCCCAGTTTGAACCGGGGGGCTGAGGACAGGGAATTTCGCTTCCCACCCACCACCCACTTGGTAGCCATGATCGAGGACTTAACCGATCTATTAGATTACGCTTCCGAATACATCGACGGGATGGACCACAATGTTGAACCCGATCTATGTACAAACCCGCCCGCAACCGGGCGATGGACAACTACTTCTACATACAATGTATACATGGTGGACACACCCAACGAAAAGGAGGGCGACGGCGATATCAATCCGGAGCAGGACAAGCCCGTCGATGAACCTCCCAAACGACAGCGTCAGAATCGTCGATCTCGACCCCGTAAAGGGAAAGAGAGTAACACCGTCACTGAAGACGATGACGATCCGGAACAAGCCGATGACCCCGTAGAACCAGCGGTAGAGCATGAAGAATGGGAGGATGGCAAACACAGTCCAAAAGAACCGTTGACCGATCACAGCGACGCGGACGACAATAATTATCGACCTGTGTCCGAAGAGGACATTAGCCTAGGAGACGAAGAATACATCGTCCCAGAGGAACCGCTCGAACAAAAGCATTTTCAACAACAACTCATTGCCACTGCAAGAAGCCTGAAGAAGCAGCAGCGGCGGCTTAGAGCCAAACAGGATATGCTCAACGACAGATGGAGCGATGTGCCAGACGTTGAAGAACTATACGCCTGTAAAGGCCAAACAAAGAGCTATCCTAAGCACAAAGTGCTACCCCAATTCGATGACGAGGCCCCAGTGCCAATTCGGCCGAAGTATGATCAGTCCGATCAACCGGACTGACCACCCCGTGGACGGGACAAAGAGGCCAGCAATGCCACACACAAGCCCACACCTCCTCACCGTCAAGGCAAGGATACAACTGCTCAGGGCCATAAGTACGACCTACGTCAGGACTTGAATAAAAAGGCTGGCCAGACCAGATCAATCTATGGACCAACGGAACGTGCCCACACACGGGGCGGTGGCTCTCAAGCCAAACAGACCGATCACATTCTAGTTCGGAGCCAACACTGAACACCAATACCGTCCGAACTATGCCACGACATCGCAAAATACAGGGGTGCTTCACACCCTCTGTGCTTCACCGATCAGGTGATGGATCATGAATTTCCAGAAGGGTTTAAACCCGGAAACACTGAGGCGTACGACGGAACAACGGACCCAGCTGTATGGATAGAAGACTTTATTCTTCACATGCACATGGCTCGTGGAGATGATCTCCACGCCATTAAATACTTACCTCTCAAGCTGAAAGGACCAGCTCGGCAGTGGTTAAACAACCTCCCAGAGAACTCTATCGGAAGCTGGGAAGAACTTGAGGATGCTTTTTGGGCCAACTTTCAGGGGACTTTTGTCTGCCCCCCGGATGCTGATGATTTAAGTCATATAATCTAGCAACCCGGGGAGTCAGCCCGTAAGCTTTGGAACCGGTTCTTAACTAAAAAGAACCAAATTGTAGACTGTCCGGACGACGAAGCCTTAGCAGCATTCAAACACAATGTCCGGGACGAATGGCTGTCCAGACACCTTGGCCAAGAGAAGCTGAGAACAATGGCACCCCTAACTACACTCATGACCTACTTTTGCGCGGGCGAGGACAGCTGGGTCGCTCGTAGCAGCAACAGCACCGACGACCCTGGCACATCTGAAGTCAGGGATGGCAATGGCAAGCCACGACGCAATAAAAACAAGCATCGAAACAACATTGGAAGCACAGATGACACGGTGGTAAATGCCGCATTTAGTGGCTCCAGGCCCGGTCAATGGAAGAAGCCATTTAAAGGCAACAGAGATAGTCCATCCAGCTTGGTCAAAAGTCTAGACAGGTCCTGCCAGATCAATGGCACCCCTGATAAACCTGCAAATCATACCAACCGTAACTGTTGGGTCTTTAAGCAGACCGGCAAGCTGAACGCCGAACACAAGGGAAAAGGGTCTCAAAGCGAAGATGAGGATGAACCTCGTCAGCTGAACACGGGGGGATAAATAAAATTTCCACCGGAGGTGAACACGGTGAACATGATCTACATCACCCATATCCCCAAGAAGGAGCGCAAGCGCGCACTCCGGGACGTATATGCCGTCCAGCCTGTCGCCCCCAAATTCAACCCATGGTCGGCTTGTCCGGTCACCTTTGATCGTAGGGTTCATCCAACCAGTATCCGTCACGGAGGTTCGGCGGCCTTAGTGCTCGACCCCATAGTAGACGGATACCATCTCACTCGAGTCCTTATGGACGGCGGTAGCAGTCTCAATCTGATATACCAAGACACTGTCCGCAACATGGGGATTGATACGTCCAAAATGCATCACTATTTTGTATCATAATTTATCCTTATTCATTGATATATTTCACATTACGATGATGTTCTTATGTTGTTTTGGTCTATTTTACACAGTTTGCAACTTTCCGGTGCCGAAGCAGCAGACGCAGGATTCAGCGGTAAAAAGTGGACGCTGAGTTGCTGAAGAAGAATACCTCCAAATTACCCAAAAATCGACGGAGAATATTTTCCGGACAGATCACGAAGGCACGCGAAAGGGCAACCAGAGGGGGGCCACAGGGTGCCCAGGCGCCCCCCCTGGCCGCGCCGGGGGGGGGGGGG
>LR738710.1:610080716-610093863 GCA_902687465.1 Secale cereale | reverse complement strand
GGCGCCTGGAGCCCCTGGCCCACCTCCGGCTGCCCCCTTTTGCCTATATACTCTCCGTTATCCGAAAACCCTAAAAACAAGAGTTTTTACGGAGTTCCGCCGCCGCTCCGTGGCGGAAACCTACAGAGAAGAAAAAGCCATCTCCGGTGGGCAGATTCCGCCGGGGAGATCACCTCCCGGAAGGGGAGATCATCGCCATCGTCATCACCATCATCACGGGCATCATCGAGATCATCATCAACATCATCCCCAACATCAGCACCATCTCCATCTTCATCCAAATCTCATCTCACAATTGCAACTTGTGTTGTAACTCGTACTACCTATCCTCTTTACTCCATCGGTGTTGATTACTACTTTGTGGTGAATGCTATTGAGTTTTGTTGGAGAAATATTATTATGTCCAGATTGTTTATCACCCATTTATCCCCACTGATCATGATCTCTTTTATGTCTTGTGAGTAGTTACTTTAGTTCTTGAGGACATGGGGAAGGTCTTGTTGTTAGTAGTCATATGCTGTTGAAGTAATATGTGTTGTTTGATACTTAAGTTGCGTTGTCATTCTACTAGTGGTGTTGTGTGAGTCGAACACTCAACACTTCGCCTTATTAAGGACCTAGGGGAATACATTGTGTACAAAGAATGCTTACGGTGGGTTGCCGGAGTGACAGAAACCTGAACCCCAGTTCGCACGCTTTTGCACAAGGGATCAATGGATCATCGGTCGTATTGCTATGGTTAGGCTTTTGCCTTAAATTCTATCTTGTATTTGCGGATGCTTGCAAGGTGTTTAATCATAAGAGTGCACTCATCTTAGTCTAGAGAGTGTACTAGCATAGATCCACCCACTCAACAGATATCAACACATAACATAGTATCGATACGGAATATGGTGAAAGCACATGACCACCTCTCCCGTGTGTCCTCAGGAACGCTTTAGCCTTTATAAGTTCAGTTGCTAGGCCTCTCCTTTGTTCAGAAAGGATTGGGCCACTTGTTACTCTTAGTACCTTTTATTTTGCTTGCTTTTACTTTCCTGTCGCTTATATCAAGAAAACCCCTAAAAAGTTATCTTTCAGTGCTTGCAGTAATTTCTTGCTCAGAATCGCTTATCAATACCTTCTGCTCCTCGTTGGGTTCGACACTCTTACTTATCGAAAACGCTGCAATAGATCCCTTACGGTTGTGGGTCATCAAGTACCGTTTTCTGGCGCCGTTGCCGGGGAGCGTAGCGCTATTGGTAAAGTGAAACTGGTAAGGAAGTTTTTATAATTCTATTTTTATTTTTGCTATTACTGCTCTTTGTCCTTATGGACAACCCTGTTATTGGATCGTTGCTTGCGGGAAGACGCCCCACACCTGTGGTGGTTGCTCCTCCCCCTACTGAAATTGTGCCCTATAAAATACCAGCTGGTATTATCGATTATGTTTTGGCTAATCGTTATGCAGGAGACAGACATCCCGGTGAACACTTGCTATATCTGTCACAACTATGTTCATTATTTAAGCTTGCAGGTGTATCAAGGGAGTTTGTCATGAGAAAATTGTTTGCCGTGTCACTTATAGATAAAGCTTCAGATTGGTATAGGCTTCTCGATAACTCACACTTACTTGACTGACAAGAGCTTATGTCTCTCTTTTATACTAAGTTTTATCCTCTTCATGAAATTCATCGAGACATGAATTATATCTATAACTTTAGGTCTCGTGACGGAGAAAGCATTGCTCAAGCTTGGGGGAGATTGAAGTCCCTAATGCTCAAATGCCCTATTCATAAGCTTCCCAAGGAAATTATACTTACAAATTTTTATGCCAGGCTTTCTCGTTAGGATAAGGAGATGCTGGATGCCTCCTCTAGTGGGGTATTTTAGAAGAATAGTGTTGAAGAAAGGTGGGATCTCATTGAAAGGATCCAGAGGAATACCGAAGATTGGGAAATCGATAAAGGTATTGAACCCGCTATAAATTATGAACATGATTATATTGAGAGCTATGTGAAAACTGATTACTTCAATACCTTTTGCTCTAAGATTGGTCTTGATTCCCATCTAATGATTGATTTCTGTAATTTTTTTGCCTCTCACGTTGATTCTTTTAAAAAGAAGAGAGACCAGCATCATGAACCTTTTAAAGAGCTACCCGTTGATATTCATGTTGCTGACCCTATTTTGCCTGCAGTTATATGTGAAAAGCCTCCTTTTCCCGCAAGGATAAGGGAGCACTCTTTTGTGACAGACGTAATATATAAAAGTGAGAGAAGAGTTGATGAGCCCGAGGACCAGATCAGGGTCGATCCTCAAGTTGCATTAATTAAAGACCTTGTTACTAATGATGTTTTGGATTCCAATATAAATTTTTGTGCTGTTTCCACTAACCTTGTCACAGCCAAGAATAAAGGCCCAATTTCAGGTACTCCAGTGGTATATGTTAAAATAGGAGATCACAATTATTATGGGCTATGCGATTTGGGATCGAGTGCAAGTGCTATCCCCTATTCACTTTATGAAGAGATCATCGGTGAGATTTCCCCTTGTAAACTTGAAGAAGTTGATGTTACCATTCATCTTGCAAACAGAACAACTATCTCTCCTATCGGAATTGTGAGGGACGTTGAAGTCCTATGTGGAAAGGTAAAATACCCTACCGACTTTCTAGTACTTGGTTCAGAGAGGGACAATTTTTGTCCAATTATTTTTGGTAGACCTTTTCTTAGAACTTGTGGAGCTATAATAGATTGCAAGAAAGGTAAAGTTTCTGTTGAATTCAATGGTGAGCCATATAAATTTAATTTTTCTAAGTTCTCTAAGCAGCCTCGTGGTACTGATTTACCTACTGATGATAAAATTATTGAAAGTATTGCTTCTATTGCTATTCCCCCTAATGATCCTTTGCAGCAATATATGGAGGACCACGAGAATGATTTGCATATGCAGGAAAGAAATGAACTAGATGAAATATTCTTGAGGCAACCTGCTATCCTGAAGCACAACCTTCCGGTTGAACCTTTGGGAATTTTATCAAAACCGAAAGAAGACCCGGTGTTCGATCTTAAACCTCTTCCCGATACGCTCAAGTATGCTTATTTAGATGAAAAGAAAGTATATCCTGTTATTATCAATTCTAACCTTTCAGGATATGAAGAAGAGCGACTATTGGAAGTACTTCGTAAACACCGAGGCGCAATTGGCTATACCCTTGATGACCTTAAGGGGATTAGTCCATCTATCTGTCAACATACTATCAACCTTGAGCCTGATGCTAAACCAGTTGTTGATCATCAACGACGGTTGAACCCGAAGATGATGGATGTTGTAAGAACTGAGATTCTCAAGCTTCTAGCCGCATGTATTATCTACCCTATAGCTGATAGTAAGTGGGTAAGCCCGGTACATTGTGTTCCTAAGAAAGGAGGTACAACTGTGGTTCCTAATGATAAAAATGAACTAATACCTCAGAGAATTATTATTGGATATAGAATGTGTATTGATTACAGGAAGCTGAACAAGGCAACCAGGAAGGATCACTACCCGTTGCCGTTCATCGACCAAATGCTTGAAAGGTTATCCAAAAATACCCACTTTTGTTATCTCGATGGTTATTCTGGCTTCTCTCAAATTCATGTTAACACTGCTGATCAAGAGAAGACCACTTTTACTTGCCCCTTTGGTACTTATGCTTACAGGCGTATGCCTTTCGGTTTATGTAATGCCCCTGCTACTTTTCAAAGGTGTATGTCTGCTTTCTTTCATGGTTTCTGTGGGGATATTATGGAAGTCTTCATGGACGATTTCTCCGTCTATGGAACCTCCTTTGACCATTGTCTTCGCAACCTTAATAAAGTTTTGCAGAGATGCGAGGAGACAAATTTGGTACTCAACTGGGAGAAGTGCCACTTCATGGTTAACGAATGAATTGTTCTTGGTCACAAGATTTCCGAAAGGGGAATTGAAGTGGACAAGGCCAAGATCGAAGCTATTGAGAGGATGCCCTATCCAAGGGACATCAAAGGTATTCGAAGTTTTCTTGGTCATGCTGGTTTCTATAGAAGATTTATTAAAGACTTTTCTAAGACCTCGAGGCCCCTCACTAATCTTCTCCAGAAGGACGTCCCTTTTGTATTTAATGAGGATTGTAAGGAATCTTTTGAAGTTCTTAAGAAAGCTTTAATAACCGCTCCTATAGTACAACCACCTCACTGGAATTTACCTTTTGAAATTATGTGTGATGCTAGTGATTTTGCTGTTGGAGCTGTTTTAGGACAAAGAGTTGATAAGAAATTGAATGTTATACATTATGCTAGCAAAACCCTTGATAGTGCTCAAAGAAATTATGCTACTACTGAGAAGGAGTTCTTAGCTGTAGTATTTGCTTGTGATAAGTTTAGGCAGTATATTGTTGATTCCAAAGTTATTATTCATACCGATCATGCTGCCATTAAATACCTTATGACAAAGAAGGATGCCAAGCCAAGGCTTATCAGATGGGTACTCCTTCTTCAAGAATTTGATTTGCAGATTGTTGATAGGAAAGGGGAAGACAATCCGGTAGCGGACAATCTTTCAAGGATGGAAGATATACCGCACGATCCCATCCCAGTCAACGATAGTTTTCCAGACGAGCAACTTGCCATTGTAAAAGTACAATCTCTTTCCAATCCTTGGTATGCAGATTATGCTAATTTTATTGTTGCAAAGTATTTGCCTCCAGGTTTAACATTTCAGCAAAGGAAGAAGTTCTTTCACGATTTGAGGCACTACTTTTGGGATGACCCACATCTTTTCAAAGAAGGTCCCGACGGGATTGTGAGAAGGTGTATACCGGAGCATGAGCAGAAGGACATTCTCAGACGGTGTCATGATAGTCCCTATGGGGGACATCATGCCGGTGAGAGGACCGCACATAAGGTTCTTCAATCAGGTTTTTATTGGCCTACTCTCTTTAAGGATGCTAAAAATTATGTTTTAGCCTGTGATAAATGTCAGAGAGTTGGTAACATTAGTAGAAGGAATGAGATGCCTATGAATTACTCACTAGTGATTGAACCTTTTGATTGCTGGGGTTTTGACTTTATGGGTCCTTTTCCTTCTTCGCACAAGTACACGCACATTTTAGTAGCTGTTGATTATGTGACCAAGTGGGTTGAAGCTATCCCCACTGACAGCGTTGATCACAAGACATCTTTAAAAATGCTCAAGGATGTAATTTTTCCTAGGTTTGGTGTACCTAGATATCTCATGACTGATGGAGGATCACACTTCACGCACGGAGCTTTTAGAAAAGCTTTAGCAAAATATGATGTCAATCATAGAATTGCTTCACCATATCATCCTCAAACTAGTGGGCAAGTTGAGCTCACCAATAGGGAGATTAAGTTGATCTTACAGAAGACAGTAAACAGAAATAGAAAGGACTGGTCAAATAAGTTAGGAGATGCTTTGTGGGCATATAGAACTGCTTACAAAAACCCCATGGGCATGTCCCCCTATAAGATGGTGTATGGCAAAGCTTGCCATTTGCCATTAGAGTTAGAGCACAAAGCTTTCTGGGCTGTTAGAGAGCTTAATGCTGACCCAAAATTAGCTGGTGAGAAGCGTCTCATGAACTTGACTTCTCTAGATGAATGGAGAAGTGAAGCTTACGAGAGCGCTAAAATGTTCAAGGAAAAGGTAAAGAAGTGGCATGATAGGAAGATTCTGAAACGTGAATTTAATGTTGGTGATAAAGTTTTGTTGTTTAGATCCCGTTTCAGGTTTTCTCCAGGCAAACTACTTTCCAAGTGGGAAGGACCATTTCATATTGAAGAAGTCTATCGGTCTGGTGCAATTAAGATTAACAATTTTGAAGGCACCAAACCTCAAGTTGTGAATGGGCAAAGACTGAAGCATTACATAGCAGTAGACCCTGTTAATGTTGATGCGAATATAATATACACAACAACTCACGAAGAACATGTTGCAGCCCTGTTTCAGACGCCAGCAGAAGCAGAATAAAGAAAAGGTATATATTACGGTAAGGAAACATCGCGAATCGCCATAAAAGTTCCGTATTATGAGTTTTTGCAAAATTAGTAAAATTCTGAGCCTAAGCGGAGCCGGAGACGAGCTCCAGGGGGTCCAGGCGCCCCCCTGGCGCACCCTACCTCCTGGCCGCGCCGCCAGGGCGCCTGGACACCCGGAAGTCCATCTCCGACCCCGCTTTAGCCTGTTACCTTCCTTTCTGTGCATAAATTTTTGCTATATATTTGCCCGGATTGTTCCGGCAACGTATCTTGCGATTTCGTGTGTTTTCTTTTCGATCTGTTTCTTCCAGGGAATCTTTCAGCTGAATCTAGGTGCCATGGCTTCTCCAAGTTCCCCCAAGGACAAGTTCGTCGTCAACGTCATCAACCCTTACCTCGCTGAGGTGAAGAAGCACCCTCAGGTTGTTCGGATGGAGGACGGTGTCCTTCATCAAGAAGATCTGAAGGGACCTATCAAGGAGGGGAGCATCCAGGCCAGGCTGGAAGAAGTGGAGCAAGAAGTCTTCAAGTACAAGAAGATGATCGAGCGTGGTGTTGAAGCTAACTTTGACATCATCAACGAGATGAAGACCTACTTCCTGAAGGAGATGTGGAAAAGCATCACCGCGTCTGAAGAAAGAATTGAAGAGCTCCAAGGGCAAATTTATGATCAACATAACCAGAACTGTGAGTATGAACTAAGGTTTATGCGCATGGGTATGGGTGCTGCATGCAGGATTCAGGAGACGAACTTCTCATATGAGACTGGAGAACCCCTTCCATGGAAGCGTTTCGCCGAGGACTACGTGATCAACGCCAACAAGGATGAGGAGTGAAATCTCCTTGGGTAACGGCATTCCCTTGGCTTGTTCCAAGCTTGGGGGAGTGCCCGGTATCTTTATCTTTATCTTTTGTCTTTTAGAGTCAAGTAGAGTCATATCATGTTTAGGGAGGTTATTATATGAAATAGGTGTGTGCATTGAGGTCTATCACTCCTTCGGTGGAGAGTGTATCCGTGAGTGTGGACTCGTCTATGATGGAATATTAATGAGAAGTTTATTGGTTCCTTTTGCTGCACTCGGTATTCTCTTCACGCAATCGACCTTATATGATGATTCTTATGGGGAGTATTGACCTTATATCAGGTATGGCTGTGAAAACTTTATTTAATCTTGGCAAACATAGCTTTGGTCATAACAACAAGCATGATTTTCTTAAAGTATCGATATAGCCAAAACCTTTATGTTATTATGCTTGAAGTGTTATGCTGACAAGGAAGACAACTTGATGTGTTATGCTTATTTCAATGTTCATGCTTTATATTGTTTTGCATCTTATTCATCATCAATTGTCTGCTCTCTCAAAACCTTTGCTAGCCTAACTCTGTACTAAGCGGAATTCTGCTTGTGCATCCATACCCTTAAACCAATACCTTCCATATGAGTCCACCATACCTTCCTACTCGTGGTATTCCACTACCACCTCCTAAAGTACATAATTTATGTGTTATCCTTAAATGTTCAAAATCTTTTATTTTGTGCCTCTGCTTTAGCTCATGAGGAAGTAATAGTTAATTCATGGTCTTTTTGAGTTGGACAAGCTTCACCCCAGGATTGCATGTCTAATGTGCAAACCCATAACATGAGAAGGAACTGGCAAAGAGTGCGCCCGACTCAAAAATAATATAACAAACAAACCCTCCTTCACGCTTTGTTCATGAGAAATCAGAAAACTTTGGCAGTGATAAACAAAGGAGATTAAGAGGATGTGATCGTCCTCATGCGGGAGCCGTTCCTCGAAACTTGTCCAACCCGAGAAGTAATTGAGTTATCTATTAGCATTCGTTGACAAATCATGCACCTCTCAAAACTTGTTTTCATTCTGTTTGATTTAAGGATAGCACATGAGTTTTCCCTACTTCCCTAGAGCAGGGCCTATCTTTTAATTTTAGGTTGAGTCAGTTATTCCTACTTCCTTCTATTCTTAAAGAGAGCAGACATTTGATGTTGACAAGGATTCATTCATATAAAGTTGCATTAAGATTTGTCATATCATATCCTTGTTGACATTATCATTTGATAAGTAAGTTGTTTGTCAAGCCCAGCTGAGGCAAATATCTTCCTTTGTGTTAACACTTTCACTTCTTGCCTTATAACATGTTCTTTCCAAAGCTTCAATTAATCTCATCAAAACGTAAGAGGAAGAGCAAAAGTTAAATTTATTTGTTGTTCTTTGACCAAAGGACATGTTTGCCATGATTTGATGAGTTTCCTTAGCCCTACTTCCGAATATAAGTGTTACCACTCTTTTATAAGGGCCTTATTAGTTGAAGATTGCTGTTGAGGATATTTGAGTTTGTGAAGAAACTGTGATGCTTCTTGTCCGTATTCTATTTATCGACACTTCACTCTCTAAACTTGTGGACAGGTTTACCGAGCTCAGTATTCGCTTGGGGACAAGCGAGGTCTAAGCTTGGGGGTGTTGATACGTCCAAAATGCATCACTATTTTGTATCATAATTTATCCTTATTCATTGATATATTTCACATTACGATGATGTTCTTATGTTGTTTTGGTCTATTTTACACAGTTTGCAACTTTCCGGTGCCGAAGCAGCAGACGCAGGATTCAGCGGTAAAAAGTGGACGCTGAGTTGCTGAAGAAGAATACCTCCAAATTACCTGAAAATCGACGGAGGATATTTTCCAGACGGATCATGAAGGCACGCGAAAGGGCAACCAGAGGGGGGCCACAGGGTGCCCAGGCGCCCCCCTGGCCGCGCCGGGGGGGGGGGGGGGCGCTTGGAGCTCCTGGCCCACCTCCAGCTGCCCCCTTTTGCCTATATACTCTCCGTTATCCGAAAACCCTAAAAACAAGAGTTTTTACGGAATTCCGCCGCCGCTCCGTGGCGGAAACCTACAGAGAAGAAAAAGCCATCTCCGGTGGGCAGATTCCGCCGGGGAGATCACCTCCCGGAAGGGGAGATCATCGCCATCGTCATCACCATCATCACGGGCATCATCGAGATCATCATCAACATCATCCCCAACATCAGCACCATCTCCATCTTCATCCAAATCTCATCTCACAATTGCAACTTGTGTTGTAACTCGTACTACCTATCCTCTTTACTCCATCGGTGTTGATTACTACTTTGTGGTGAATGCTATTGAGTTTTGTTGGAGAAATATTATTATGTCCAGATTGTTTATCACCCATTTATCCCCACTGATCATGATCTCTTTTATGTCTTGTGAGTAGTTACTTTAGTTCTTGAGGACATGGGGAAGGTCTTGCTGTTAGTAGTCATATGCTGTTGAAGTAATATGTGTTGTTTGATACTTAAGTTGCGTTGTCATTCTACTAGTGGTGTTGTGTGAGTCGAACACTCAACACTTCGCCTTATTAAGGACCTAGGGGAATACATTGTGTACAAAGAATGCTTACGGTGGGTTGCCGAAGTGACAGAAACCTGAACCCCAGTTCGCACGCTTTTGCACAAGGGATCAATGGATCATCGGTCGTATTGCTATGGTTAGGCTTTTGCCTTAAATTCTATCTTGTATTTGCGGATGCTTGCAAGGTGTTTAATCATAAGAGTGCACTCATATTAGTCTAGAGAGTGTACTAGCATAGATCCACCCACTCAACACTTACCAACACATAACATAGTATCGATACGGAATATGGCGAAAGCACATGACCACCTCTCCCGTGTGTCCTCAGGAACGCTTTAGCCTTTATAAGTTCAGTTGCTAGGCCTCTCCTTTGTTCAGAAAGGATTGGGCCACTTGTTACTCTTAGTACCTTTTATTTTGCTTGCTTTTACTTTCCTGTCGCTTATATCAAGAAAACCCCTAAAAAGTTATCTTTCAGTGCTTGCAGTAATTTCTTGCTCAGAATCGCTTATCAATACCTTCTGCTCCTCGTTGGGTTCGACACTCTTACTTATCGAAAACGCTGCAATAGATCCCTTACGGTTGTGGGTCATCAGGGATCGACCCATCAAGAATTAAGCCCAGCAACACTACCTTTAAAGGAGTGATACCACACGTAGAAGCCTGCTGCACGGGCTCATTAACATTGGAAGTCGTGTTTGACTCCTCCGATAACTTCCGAAGCGAAGAGTTAATCTTCGACATCGCTCCGTTCCGAAGTGGCTATCATGCACTACTCGGAAGAACGGCCTTCGCCCGCTTTAATGTAGTCCCGCATTATGCCTACTTAAAACTCAAAATGCCTGGACCACGCGGCATCATCACAGTCAATGGAAATATGGAGCGCTCCCTCCGCACGGAGGAATACACTGCAGCCCAAGAGGCCGAGGTTCAAAGCGGCTTATTCAGGCCGAATAGTTCATCGGTCGTCAAGACCACGGACACGGCTAAACATGTCCGGTCTAAACTACAATGCGGCAGCTCAGAAGAACCTGAGCTGGATTAGCAGTTGCGCCCTGTCGACTGCCCCATAAGGTGGTAGCATACGTACCTCGCGTACACAATTATGCTCTTAAAGTATGTTGGGCGGCACTGGGGGCACACAACATATAAATAGTCCATAGTTCGGCTTGACCCTATTCGGACTCTAAAATACATCTTCTTTTTCAGAAGAACCTACATTGTTTACGACCGTACAGGATATTCTTTTCTAGAATCTCGCTTTTTCCTTTTTATTTTTTACAGGCAGCCATCATAATTCTCCTTCTCAAGGACACATTACCAAGAAGAAAAAGGCGCAGACGTGTAGCAGGGCCACTTGTTGAAATCTATTTCTTTTAGATTCAGGCTCTGTGTAAACCTTTTTTTTCTCTTTTTCTCTTTTACTTTTTGGCATGTCAAATGCACGAGGCTGTTATCGGCGTTATCTGTAACCTCACGACTCGCCGTATTAAACGGGATATAAAAGAAGCAGTTTGGTTCCAATTCGCTTGGAGTTTTTCCATTTTTACCACCTATATTCTTCACCCCCAAGCCAGATCACAACACATGCCTTAATACCCGGACTTAACACCAGGGGCTGTAGCCAGCCTGACACGCCTCCAAAAAAGTGCGAACAACTCTAGGGAATTGTTCGGCGTCCTGGATATTACATTATATGCATTGGCTCTGAATCATGTCTTTGGTCTATAGTTGGGTTGCCCGGCTCCTGTGCTTTCCACCTTACATTCCGCTTTGTTCGACTAAGGTAGTAAAGGGAGAACTTTTGCGATTGTACTTATAGTTCGTCCGGTTAAGTACCTCAGTAGAGAAAGCCGAAAAACTGTCTGTCATGATGAGGCGAGAGCCGGTCAAGCGATCCGATGACCTAGTGTTATACTACGATCGATAGCGATCCACTCTGTGTTATACGAGGGGCTGGTCTTTGCCCAGCCGCGTCAAACAGGCACTATAGTTCGAAAAGCCTTGTACGCACCAGGGGCTAGTACTTAGCCCCACTAATCAAGCTCCTATGGCTAAGTGAAAGCAATAAAGCCGCATAGTCTGGTTGCCTGGTTCGCTCCGCATACACCTCCTATACGGATCAAGACATTGGATAAAGAGTGCTCATGCGTATTAACCAAACACCCCTGTAATATTTACGTGGGGGCTGAAGCCAACGACTGGAAGCTTTCATATTTAAATAAACAGCCGGACAGGAGGAAAAAGTCGCTCATAAGTATAGAAGCGCAAAATTTATATACATCAGCACATAGGCTTAGTCCTTACAACTGGAATACAATCACTCAAATATTATATCCTTTGAGCACTGGCCCTCTACAAGGCGGGCTCCTTCTAGGACGTAGTCAAAGTATCTTTCCGTCTTGCGGTGATCCTTGCCTTCTAGAGGGCCTGCAGTGGCTATCTCCGTTGCCTTCATCTTTACCCAATGCACCTTAACGTGGGTAAAGGTCATCCGAGCACCCTCTATGCAGGCCGAGCGCTTAATAGCGTCGACCCGCGGACTTGATTCGATGAGCTTCTTCACCAATCCGAAGTAGCTACTTGGGATTGGATCAGCGGGCCATAGCCGGACTATCAAGTCCTTCATGGCCGTACCCACCATGTTGTGCAGCTTGACCAGCTGCTTCATCTGGTCATTGAGGGGCATCGGATGGTTGGCGCAAGGAACTGCGACCAAAACATCTTCTCCGTGTTGTTCCCTTCCCGAGGTCGGAAGTATTGGGCGGCGTCGATGATGCTCCTCGGGAGATCCGCAAACACGCCTGGAGAACTCCACAATCATGTCAGCCCAAGATACCTCTGACCTCCAAAGATGCTCTGCAAGAGAAAAACCTTACCAGCTGCTATTTGATGCACTTGTTTTGTCTCCTCGTGAGCACTGCGCAATTCAGTCCGCGCCTCCTTGGCATCATTAACTTCCTTAGTGAGTTCACACTCTTGGTTCGAATTCGCGTGCTCCAATGCATCGCATTTGCGAATTGCATCTTGCAGCCCGACCTCGACTTCGGTCACCCGAGCCTCGTGTTGTTGAGGCAGGGCCTTCTAGGCCTCCAGGTCGGTAGCCGCTTTATCAGCGGCTGCCTTGCTTGCTCTGGCCTCTTCCTTGGCCGTCGCAAGCTCGCCCTTCAGAGCCTCGACCATAGCTGCATCAGCTGTTTCACGAGACCACATAACAATAGTTATCTAACGTTCACACATATAGTGTATTAAAATTTAGATTTCCTAAACCCGCATACCTTGCGTTTCATCAAAACGCATGTTGACGCGGTCGAGATCTTCATCAACTATTTCCAGCTTCAGATTTAACTCAGAAACATCTGCGACTTGGGCAGTTGCCGTCACTAAGGAAGCCTCTTCAAGCACAAAATATACAGTTCAGCTCTATCATATGCTATAACATGGATGCTTCGTCTGATTCTGTTCATAATCAAACAAAGCATCAAGGGCTAATCTCTCTATATATATCTAAAATAAAATAAAAGTTATCTTTGAAGAAACATTACGTCGCATACCTCAAATCCTATTAGTAGGCTGTTGAAAGCTCCGTTCAGTCCGGCTTTGACGGACTGAATCTTCCCCATGACCGCACTCATCAGAATGCGGTGTTCCTGTACGATGGAAGCACTTTCCAGTGCTCCCTCTAGAGTGTTCGGCGCCTCCAGATTGACGGTAGGCGCCGCAGGAGCAGTTGCTCCCTCCCTCATCACG
>LR738710.1:609957942-610080559 GCA_902687465.1 Secale cereale | reverse complement strand
GGGGGGGGGGGGGGGGGCTGGTCTCTTGAATCCGGAGCCGCAATAGACACCGGAACAGTGTTCGGCGGGGCCACGGATTGCTTGGGCCCCCCGTCTTTGGTCACCATGGGGGTCGCCTCCCCTTGGTCGACTACGGCAGAGGGATTGACCTCGGACGCCCTTTCATCTGCCCCACTCCCACCTGCTGGAGCAGGGGGAGTTTGTAGAGAGGATACCTCGGTATCCCCTACGATGGGTGACTGATACGTCTCCGTCGCATCTATAATTTTTGTTTGTTCCATGCCAATATTCTATAACTTTTACATACTTTTGGCAATTTTTTATACTATTTTTCGGACTAACATATTGATCCCGTGCCCAGTGCCAGTTCCTGTTTGTTGCATGTTTTTTGTTTTGCAGAATATCCATATCAAACGGAGTCCAAACGGGATAAAAACCGATGGAGATTTTTTTGGAATATTTATGAATATTGGGAAGAAGAATCAACACGAGACGATGCCCGAGGGGGCCACGAGGCAGGTGGCGCGCCCCAGGGGGTCAGGCGCGCCCTGGGTCCTGCTGGCCAGCCCATAAGGTTTTTGGTTCCCTTCTTTCGCCGCAAGAAAGCCAATATCCGGATACAAATCGTGTCAAAAATTCATCCCAATCGGAGTTACGGATCTCCAGGAATATAGGAAACGGTGAAAGGCCAGAATATGGGAACGTAGAAACACAGAGAGACAGAGAGATAGATCCAATCTCGGAGGGGCTCTCGCCCCTCCCATGCCATGGAGACCAAGGACTAGAGGGAGAACCCATCTCCCACCTAGGGAGAAGGCCAAGGAAGAAGGAGAAGGAGGAGGGCTCTCTCCCCCTCGCTTTTGGTGGCGTCGGAACACCACCGGGGGCCATCATCGTGCAACGGCGATCTACACCAACACCTCCGTCATCTTCACCAACATCTTCATCACCTTCCCCCATCTATCTATAGCGGTCCACTCTCCCACAACCCTCTGTACCCTCTAGTTGAACATGGTGCTTTATGCTTCATATTATTATCCAATGATGTGTTGCCATCCTATGATGTCTGAGTAGATTTTCGTTGTCCTATCGGTAATTGGTGAATTGCTATGATTGGTTGAATTTGCTTGTGGTTATGTTGCTATCCTTTGGTGACCATCATATGAGCGCGTGTGTGGATCACACCATAGGGTTAGTTGTATGTTGATAGGACTATGTATTGGAGGGCAAGAGTGACAGAAGCTTCAACCTATCATAGAAATCGATGCATACGGGATTGAAGGGGGACCAATATATCTTAATGCTATGGTTGGGTTTTACCTTAATGAACGTTAGTAGTTGCGGATGCTTGCTAATAGTTCCAATCATAAGTGCATAGAATTCCAAGTCAGGGATGACATGATAGAAGTGGCCTCCCCCACATAAAACTTGCTATCGGTCCAGTAACGTAGTCAATTGCTTAGGGACTATTTCGCAACTCCTACCACCACTTTTCCACACTCGCTATACTATCTTTATTGCTTCTTTACCTAAGGCAGCCCCTAGTTTTTATTTATGTGCTCTTTATTATCTTACGAACCTATCCCGTTACACCTACAAAGTACTTCTAGTTTTATACTTGTTCTAGGTAAAGCGAACATCAAGCGTGCGTAGAGTTGTATCGGTGGTCGATAGAACTTGAGGGAATATTTGTTCTACCTTTAGCTCCTCGTTGGGTTTGACACTCTTACTTATCGAAAGAGGCTACAATTGATCCCCTATACTTGTGGGTTATCAGTGACGAGCCCCGCGCAGGCGTACCGCTCTCCGTCTCTCCGGACGCTAGAGAATTCCCCGATGACAGGGAAGCCACGGGAATGTCGTGCGGAGGGCTATATAAAGGTAAAATAAATATTAGATGTTGAAAAGGAAAATTATCTGAATATAAGCAGTTCAAATTGTTGGAAATATGCCCTAGAGGCAATAATAAATTGGTTATTATTATATTTCCTTGTTCACGATAATAGTTTATTATCCATGCTAGAATTGTATTGAAAGGAAACTCAGATACATGTGTGGATACATAGACAAACGCCATGTCCCTAGTGAGCCTCTAGACGACTAGCTCGTTAATCAATAGATGGTTACGGTTTCCTAACCATGGACATTGGATGTCGTTGATAACAGGATCACATCATTAGGAGAATGATGTGATGGACAAGACCCAATCCTAAGCCTAGCACAGATCGTGTAGTTCGTATGCTAAAGCTTTTCTATATGTCAAATATCTTTTCCTTAGACCATGAGATTGTGCAACTCCCGGATACCGTAGGAATGCTTTGGGTGTACCAAACGTCACAACGTAACTGGGTGGCTATAAAGGTGCACTACATGTATCTCCGAAAGTGTCTGTTGGGTTGGCACGAATCGAGACTGGAATTTGTCACTCCGTATGACGGAGAGGTATCTCTGGGCCCACTCGGTAGGACATCATCATAATGTGCACAATATGTGATCAAGGAGTTGATCACGGGATGATGTGTTACGGAACGAGTAAAGAGACTTGCCGGTAACGAGATTGAGCAAGGTATCGGTATACCGACGATCGAATCTCGGGCAAGTGCTATACCGATAGACAAAGGGAATCGTATACGGGATTGATTGAATCCTTGACATCGTGGTTCATCCGATGAGATCATCGTGGAACATGTGGGAGCCAACATGGGTATCCAGATCCCGCTGTTGGTTATTGGCCGGAGAGTTGTCTCGGTCATGTCTACATGGTTCCCGAGCCCGTAGGGTCTACACACTTAAGGTTCGATGACGCTAGGGTTATAGGGAAAGTATGTACGCGGTTACCGAATGTTGTTCGGAGTCCCGGATGAGATCCCGGACGTCACGAGGAGTTCCGGAATGGTCCGGAGGTAAAGATTCATATATGGGAAGTCCCGTTTTGTTCACCGGAAAAGTTTCGGGTGATATCGGTAATGTACCGGGACCACCGGGAGGGTCCCGGGGGTCCACCAGGTGGGGCCACCAGCCCCAGAAGGCTGCGTGGGCTAAGTGTGGGAGGGGACCAGCCCCAAGGGGGCTGGTGCGCCCCCCCACCAAGTCCCAATGCGCATGGAGAGTGGAGGGGGGCAAACCCTAGGTCCAGATGGGCCTTAAGGCCCACCCTAGGGCGCCTCCTCTCTCTCCCCCCCTTGGCCGCACCCTAGATGGGTTTTCTAGGGCTGGCCGCACCCCTAGGGGTGGGAAACCCTAAAGGGGGCGCAGCCCTCCCTTCCCCCTATATATATGTGAGGTTTTGGGGCTGCTAGACACACGAGAACGTCTCCCTCTTGGCGCAGCCCTACCCCTCTCCCTCCTCGTCTCTTGCAGCGCTTGGCGAAGCCCTCCTGGAGTCCCGCGCTCCTCCACCACCACCACGCCGTCGTGCTGCTGTTGGATGGAGTCTTCCCCAACCTCTCCCTCTCTCCTTGCTGGATCAAGGCGTGGGAGACGTCACCGGGCTGCACGTGTGAAGAACGCGGAGGCACCGTCCGTTCGGTGCTAGGATCTTCGGCGATCTGAATCGCGGCGAGTACGACTCCATCAACCGCGTTCTTGCAACGCTTCCGCTTAGCGATCTACAAGGGTATGTGGATCCAACTCTCCTCTCGTAGATGTGCATCTCCTAGATTGATCTTGGTGAGCGTAGGAAAATTTTTGTTTCCCATGCAACGTTCCACAACAGTGGTATCAGAGCTAGGTCTTTGCGTAGATGCAATCACGAGTAGAACACAAAGGAGTTTGTGGGCGTTGATGTTTAGATTGCTTCCCTCCTTGGTCTTTCTTGATTCAGCGGTATTATGGGATGAAGCGGCCCGGACCAACTTTACATGTCCACGTACATGAGACCGGTTCCATCGACAGACATGCGACTTTTGTTGCATAAGATGGCTGGCGGGTGTCTGTCTCTCCTATCTTAGTTGAATCGGAATAGACAAAGGCGGTCCTTGTAGAAGGTTAAATAGCAACTTAAATATCACCGTTGTGGCTTTGCGTAGGTAAGAAGCGTTCTTGCTAGATACCCATAGCAGCCACGTAAAACATGCAACAACAAATTAGAGGACGTCTAACTTGTTTTTGCAGGGTATGTATGTGATATGATATGGCCAATGACATGATGAGATATATTTGATGTATGAGATGATCATGTTGTAATAGTTAATATCGACTTGCATGTCGATGTATACGGCAACCGGCAGGAGCCATAGGGTTGTCTTTAATTTTTGTATGACCTGCGTGTCAATCATTAAAGCGCTATGTAATGCTTTACTTTATCGCTAAACGGTAGCAATAGTAGTAAGAGCATGGTGGGCGCGCGACAACCCCGATGGCGACACGATGATGGAGATCATGATGATGGGGATCATGGTGTTACGCCGGTGACGATGGAGATCATGCCGGTGCTTTGGAGATGGAGATCAAAAGCACGAGTTGATGGCCATATCATGTCACTTATGATTTGCATGTGATGTTAATCCTTTTATGCATCTTATTTTGCTTAGGACGACGGTAGCATTATAAGATGATCCCTCACTAAAATTTCAAGATAAAATTGTGTTCCCCCCGAGTGTGCGCCGTTGCGAAGGTTCGTCGTTTCGAAGCACCACGTGATGATCGGGTGTGATAGACTCTACGTTCGCATACAACTGGTGCAAGCCAGTTTTGCACATGCAGAACACTCGGGTTAGACTTGACGAGCCTAGCATGTACAGACATGGCCTCGGAACACGGAAGACCGAAAGGTCGAGCATGAGTCATATAGTAGATATGATCAACATGAAGATGTTCACCATTGACACCACCTCATCTCACGTGATGATCGGACTTGGGTTGGTGGATTTGGATCATGTCACGCTCGGATGACCAGAGGGATGTCAATTTGAGTGGGAGTTATAAGTAATTTGATTAGTTAAACTCACTTATCATGAACAATAGTCTAAGTTGCCTTTGCAAATTATGTTGTAGATCAATAGCTTGCGTTGTAGCTCCCTGTTTCATACGATCCTAGAGAAAGACTAAGTTGAAAGATATTGTAAGCAAGGATGAGGACTGGGTCCGTAATCCGAGGAGTGTCCTCACAGCTGCACAGAAAGCTTACGTCTTTGATGCACCGCTCAATGTGCAAACCCCTACAACGTTGTCTGTGGATGTTGTGAACACCTGAGAGACACGTCATGATGACTACTTGATAGTTTAGTGCACCATACTTTACGGCTTAGAATCAGGATTCCAATAACGTTTTGAACGCCATGGAACATATGAGATGTTCTAAGAGCTGAAATTGGGATTTCAGGCTCATGCCCGTGTTGAGAGGTATGAGACCTCTGACAAGTTCCTTTGCCAAAAAGATGGAGGAGAATAGCTCAACTAGTGAGCATGTGCTCAGAATGTCTGGGTGCTAAAATCACTTGAACCAAGTGGGAGTTAATCTTCCAGGTAAGATAGTGGTTGACAGAATTCTCTAGACACTATCACCAAGCTACTAGAACTTCGTGATGAACTATGACATGCAAATGATGGAGATGATCCCGGTGCTGTTAGCGGTTCTTAGTACCGCAAAAGTAGAAATCAAGAAGGAGCATCAAGTGTTGATGGTTTAACAAGACCACTGGTTTCAAAAGGGGCAAGGGCTAGAAGGGAAACTTCATGAATGGCAAACCAGTTGTCGCTCTAATGAGGGAACCCAAGGTTGCACCCAAACCTCGAGACTAAGTGCTTCGATTGTAAGGGTAACGGTCACATGGTAGCGGAATTACCCCAAATACATGGTAGATAAGAAAAGCTGGCAACTTCAACAAAGTATATTTGATATACGTGTTATTGATGTGTACCTTACTAGTACTCCTTGTAGCACATGGGTATTGGATACCGGTTCAGTTGCTATTATTAGTGACTTGAAGCAAAAGCTACGGACTGAACGGAGACTAGCTAAGGGCGAGGTGACGATATGTTGGAAGTGTTTCCCAGGATGATAAGATCACCATCGCACGCTCCCTCTATTTTCGGGATTAGTGTTGAACCTAGATAAATGTTATCAGGTGTCTACGTTGAGCATGAATATGATTAGATCATGTTCATTGCAATACGGTTATTCATTTAAGTTAAAGAATAATGGTTATTCTGTTTACATGAATAATACCTTTATGGTCATGCACCCAATGGTTTATTGAATCTTGATTATAGCAATACACATGATGATAATATTAATGCCAAAAGATGTAGAGTTAATAATGATAGTACCACTTTCTTGTGGCACTGCCGCTTAGGTCATTTTGGCATAAAATGCATGAAGAAACTCCATGCTGATGGATGTTTGGAGTCACTTGATTTTGAATCACTTGACACATGCGAGCCATGCCTCATGGGCAGGATGACTGAGATCCCGTTTTCAGGTACAATGAAACGGGCAAGTGACTTGTTGGAAATCATACATGCTGATGTATGTGATCCAATGAGAATTAAGGCGTGTGGTGGATATCGTTATTTTCTCATCTTCACTGACGATTTGAGTAGATATGGTATATTTACTTAATGAAGCAAAAGTCTGAAACGTTTGAAAGGTTCAAAAATTTCAGAGTGAAGATTAAGAATCATCATAATAAGAAGATCATGTTCCTACGATCTGATCAAGGGGATATTATCTGAATTATGAGTTTGGCAATCACTTAAGACATTGTGGAATTGTTTCGCAGTTGAAGTCCCCTGGAACACCACAGCGTAATGGTGTGTCCGGACATCGTAATCGAACCTTATGAGATATGGTGCGATCTATGATGTATCTTACCGATCTACCGCTGTTATTTTAAGGTTATGCATTAGAGACAGCTGCATTCACTTTAGATAGGGCACCATCTAAGTCCGTTGAGACGACGTCGTATGGTTTGGCAAGAAACCAAAGTTGTCGTTTTCTTAATATTTGGGGCTGCGATGCTTATGGCTTCAGCCGGGAAAAGCTCGAACCCAAAGCGAACAAATACATCTTCATAGGATACCCAAAGGTAACAGTTGGGTATACCTTCTATCTCAGATCCAAGGACAAAAATGTTTGTCGCTAAGAATGGGTCCTTTCTCGAGAAGGAGTTTCTCTCGAAAGAATTGAGTGGGAGGAAGATAGAACTTGATGAGGTTGTCGAACCCTCACTTCAACCGGATAGTAGTGCAACACAGAAAGATGTTTCTGTGGAACCTACGACAGTTGAAGAGGAAACTAATGATAGTGATCATGAAGCTCCAGATCAAGTTGCTATCGATCCTCGTAGGTCGACAAGGATATGTACTACTTCTGAGTGGTACGGTGATCCTGTCTTAGATGTCATGTTGTTGAACAACAATGAACCTACGAACTATGGAGAAGCGATGGTGGGCCCATATTCCGACAAATGGTTAGAAGCCGATAAATCCGAGATAGGATCCATGTATCAAAACAAAGTATGGACTTTGGTGGACTTGCCCTATGATCGGCAAGCCATTGAGACAAATGGATCTTTAAGACTAAGACGGACGTGGACGGTAATGTCACCGTCTATGAAGCTCGACTTGTGGCGAAGAGTTTTCCACAAGTTCAAGGAGTTGACTACGATGAGATTTTCTCACCCGTAGCGATGCTTAAGTCCGTCAGAATCATGTTAGCATTAGCTGCATTTATGAAATCTGGCAGATGGATGAAAAAACAAGTTTCCTTACCAGTTTTCGTAAGGAAAGGTTGTATGTGATACAATCAGAAAGGTTTTGTCGATCCTAAGGATGCTAAAAGATATGCTAGCTCCAGCGATCCTTCCATGGACTAGAGCAAGCATCTCGGAGTCGGAATATACACTTTGATGGAGTGATCAAAGTTTTTGGGTATACAAAGTTTGTTGGAAACTTGTATTTGCAATAAAGTGAGTGGGAGCACTACAACATTTCTGATAAGTATATGTGAATGACATATTGTTGATCCGAAATGATGTAGAATTTCTGGAAAGCATAAAGGGTTGTTTGAAATGAGTTTTTCAAAGGAAGACCTGGATAAAGCTGCTTACATATTGGGCATCAAGACCTATACAGATAGATCAAGACGCCTGATGATACTTTCAAAAGAACACACACCTTTGACATGATTTTGAAGGAGTTCAAAATAGATCAGTCAAAGAAGGAGTTCTTACCTGAGTTGTAAGGTGTGAAGTTGAGTAAGACTCAAAACTTGACCACGACAGAAGGAAGAGGAAGGACGAAGGTCGTCCCCTATGCTTTTGTCATAGGCTCTGTACGGTATGCCATGCTAAGTACTGCACCTGATGTGTGCCTTGCCACATGTCTGGCAAGAGGGTACAAAGGTGATCCAGGAGTGGATTACTAGATAGTGGTCAAAATTATCCTTAGAGGAGTAAGGAAATGTTTCTCGGTTATGGAGGTGATAAAGAGTTCGACGTAAAGAGTTACGTCGATGCAAGCTTAACACCTATCCGGATAACTCTAAGTGGAGATATCGGATACGTATAATGGAGCAACAGTTTGGAATAGCTCCAAGTGGAACGTGGTAGCAGCATCTACGATATGACATAAAGTTTTGCGAAGTACATAGGGATCTGAATGTTGCAGACCCGTTGACTACAACCTCTCTCACAAGCCTAACATGATCAAACACAGAACTCATTGAGTGTTAATCACATATTGATGTGAACTAGATTACTGACTCTAGTGAACTCTTTGGATGTTGGTCACATGGCGATGTGACCTGTGAGTGTTAATCACATGGCGATGTGAACTAGATTATTGACTCTAGTGCAAGTGGGAGACTGTTGGAAATATGCCCTAGAGGCAATAATAAATTGGTTATTATTATATTTCCTTGTTCACGATAATCGTTTATTATCCATGCTAGAATTGTATTGAAAGGAAACTCAGATACATGTGTGGATACATAGACAAACGCCATGTCCCTAGTGAGCCTCTAGACGACTAGCTCGTTAATCAATAGATGGTTACGGTTTCCTAACCATGGACATTGGATGTCGTTGATAACGGGATCACATCATTAGGAGAATGATGTGATGGACAAGACCCAATCCTAAGCCTAGCACAGATCGTGTAGTTCGTATGCTAAAGCTTTTCTATATGTCAAATATCTTTTCCTTAGACCATGAGATTGTGCAACTCCCGGATACCGTAGGAATGCTTTGGGTGTACCAAACGTCACAACGTAACTGGGTGGCTATAAAGGTGCACTACATGTATCTCCGAAAGTGTCTGTTGGGTTGGCACGAATCGAGACTGGAATTTGTCACTCCGTATGACGGAGAGGTATCTCTGGGCCCACTCGGTAGGACATCATCATAATGTGCACAATATGTGATCAAGGAGTTGATCACGGGATGATGTGTTATGGAACGAGTAAAGAGACTTGCCGGTAACGAGATTGAGCAAGGTATCGGTATACCGACGATCGAATCTCGGGCAAGTGCTATACCGATAGACAAAGGGAATCGTATACGGGATTGATTGAATCCTTGACATCGTGGTTCATCCGATGAGATCATCGTGGAACATGTGGGAGCCAACATGGGTATCCAGATCCCGCTGTTGGTTATTGGCCGGAGAGTTGTCTCGGTCATGTCTACATGGTTCCCGAGCCCGTAGGGTCTACACACTTAAGGTTCGATGACGCTAGGGTTATAGGGAAAGTATGTACGCGGTTACCGAATGTTGTTCGGAGTCCCGGATGAGATCCCGGACGTCACGAGGAGTTCCGGAATGGTCCGGAGGTAAAGATTCATATATGGGAAGTCCTGTTTTGGTCACCGGAAAAGTTTCGGGCGATATCAGTAATGTACCGGGACCACCGGGAGGGTCCCGGGGGTCCACCAGGTGGGGCCACCAGCCCCAGAAGGCTGCGTGGGCTAAGTGTGGGAGGGGACCAGCCCCAAGGGGGCTGGTGCGCCCCCCCACCAAGTCCCTAGGCGCATGGAGAGGGGAGGGGGGCAAACCCTAGGTCCAGATGGGCCTTAAGGCCCACCCTAGGGCGCCCCCTCTCTCTCCCCCCCCTTGGCCGCACCCTAGATGGGTTTTCTAGGGCTGGCCGCACCCCTAGGGGTGGGAAACCCTAAAGGGGGCGCAGCCCTCCCTTCCCCCTATATATATGTGAGGTTTTGGGGCTGCTAGACACACGAGAACGTCTCCCTCTTGGCGCAGCCCTACCCCTCTCCCTCCTCGTCTCTTGCAGCACTTGGCGAAGCCCTGCTAGAGTCCCGCGCTCCTCCACCACCACCACGCCGTCGTGCTGCTGTTGGTTGGAGTCTTCCCAACCTCTCCCTCTCTCCTTGCTGGATCAAGGCGTGGGAGACGTCACCGGGCTGCACGTGTGTTGAACGCGGAGGCGCCGTCCGTTCGGCGCTAGATCGGATCTTCCGCGATTTGAATCGCCGCGAGTACGACTCCATCAACCGCGTTCTAGCAACGCTTCCGCTTAGCGATCTACAAGGGTATGTGGATCCAACTCTCCTCTCGTAGATGTGCATCTCCTAGATTGATCTTGGTGAGCGTAGGAAAATTTTTGTTTCCCATGCTACGTTCCCCAACACAAATACTTATGGTTCGGCCAGGGGCTTGATCCTGGGCTGAACCCAATAGCTGTGTTAGGATGATGAGTCCGAACTATCATGAAGATTCAGCTTCTTCCTGGGCACGGCCTTGCCTGCGTCAGCAGGGGCCGCTCTTTTCCTCCCCTTTGTCAGGATGGGGGAGTCTTCTTCTTCTTCGGGAGAGAGGTGGGAGTCAGTTTCCCCGGACCTTGTATCCGCGGGACCTGCGGGCGGGGTCGCTTTTGACCTCCTTGCCCTTCTTCTTGGCCTTCTTCTCTGGCGCCTAGTACGACGCTGGGATCAGCATCGCGTCACCCGAGGCGTCTCCGGGTCTTCTAGCAAAGGAGCCGGACACTTAGTCCGCTCTACCTTTTTCGTCCATGCCTGGATAGAACACAGAAACTCTTACTCCTGTTATAATTAAAGCAGGGAAGGAGTATATATTCGACAGAAATCTCAATTACCTCTGATGCGGTGAGTGCGGTACTAAAGCCCCTGTCCTCCGTATCCGCTGGCCACCCCTTCTAGGCCTTGAATAGGTGCTTCCAGATGTCTTCGTGCGTAGTGTCAAAGAGGTGCTTCAAGGGCCGGGACCCATCCGGATTGAACTCTCACATATAGGAGTCCCGGCGTTGGCAGGGAAGGACGAGACGGGCGAGCATTACCTGAACCATGTTTGTGAGTTGGGTGCCCTTGGAGATCATACCGGAGATGCGGATTTGGAGCACCAATACCTCCGCCTGAGACCCCCAATCCGAACTTTTGTCGGTCCAAGAGGCCAGCCTCTCCGGGGGTCCAGATCTAAATGCAGGCGCAGCCGCCCACTTGGTGTCGTGTGGCTCAGTGATATGAAACCACTCCTGCTGCCAAATTTGTTCGTCTCCACGAACGCCCCTTTGGCTAAGTGGCATTCGGGAGTTTGCTTATCATAGCGCCTCCGCACTCTGCGTGCTGCCCGTCGACCACATTCCGCTTCAAATTGAAGGTTTTGAGCCATAGGCCGAAGTGTGGGGGGACTCGGAGGAATGCCTCACATACCACTATGAAAGCGGATATGTGAAGAAATGAATTCGGGGCTAGATCATGGAGATCTAGCCCATAGAAAAATAAGAGGCCCCGTACAAAGGGGTGGAGAGGAAATCCCAGCCCCCGAATGAAGTGCGAGAGGAATACAACCCTCTCACCGCCTTAGGGACAGGGATCACTTGGTCCTTCTCAGGGATTTGATGCGCCACATCGTCGGCAAGATAGCCCGCGGTCCGGAGGCTCTTCACGGTCTTATCTGTGACCGTAGATGCCTCCCACTTGGGAAAGGTGGTGGTGATGGGGGAGTTGAGGATTGCGGGCGCAAGAGATGTGGGTGCTTGGGCTGGAGAGATTGGAGAACTAGGGCTTGAGGAAAGCGTGGGGATAAAGGGTAAGATCCGAGTCCTTTTAGAAGCTGTGAATGCTAAACGCCCCCACTCCAGCCGTAAACCTCGTCGGTTCCCAATGAGGTCATGCGTAAGGCGCAATTAAGATGCTCACGTCACATTGATAAGGATCCCGCAATAAGCGAGCACGATCTCTTCTTTGAAAAGACGTGCCAATGATGCTATACCTCGAAACATGAAACCAGGGCCAAGAAAAAGGTTCGATATGTATTAAAGGGATAGACATGACACTTTGCTGAAAGGTTGTCAGTAAAGACATAGTATCCGTTTTTTCGATGCCTTGCCTTCAAGGCTAAGGGTTGTACTAACCATGCAGAGTCGAACATAGTACCTTTTGTAGGAAATATTGCTTCAACATGTTCGGGAGGAGGAACCCGCCTTGCAATGCCGAAGACAGTGCGCCAACCAAACTCGTCGTCATCGAAGACCGGTTCAGGGGCTACTGAGGGAGTCCTGGATTAAGGGGACCTCACGTGGCCGGATCGTTCATTATGGGTTGGAGTGGTGGGCCGTGAAGATTATCGATGAAGACTATCTCCCGTATTCGGATAAGACTCCCCATGTGTAAAATAGCAAGTTTAGAGTCCGGGTGCAATACTTTCCTTCCTCTGCAAGGTGATCATGTACAAACCCTAGGTCCCTCCGGTGCATATATAAACCGGAGGGTTTAGTCCGTAGGGATGACAATAGAATCATAGCAATCACATAGGCTAGACTTTTAGGGTTTAGCCATTACGATCTCGAGGTAGATCAACTCTTGTAACCCCATATCCATCAAGATCAATCAAGCAGGAAGTAGGGCATTACCTCGATCGAGAAGGCCCGGACCTGGGTAGTCTCCTGTTACCATCGATCCTCAGATGCATAGTTCGGGACCCCCTACCCGAGATCTGCCGGTTTTGACACCGATAGAGAGAACCGTCCATGGATCGTGATCTTCATCACCATGGTATGTGGCCAAGTCTTTGACGTTGAATATGTCGCTTACATTGTACTTGTCACGTGGGATGTCAATCTTGTAAGCGTTGTCATTGTAGTGTGCTAGCACGTTGAACTGCCCGTCGGCTCGAGGTAGTAGTTTGGACTTGCGCTCATTGGGAAGCGGTCCTTGCGAAGATGAAGCCATACGAGATCTCCCGGTTGGAACACCATTGGTGTCTTGTTGATGTTGAGCTTGGTGTAAAGGTGATGTACTTGACGCTCGATCGTTGCCCTTGTATCTTCATGCATCTTCTTCAGATAACTTGCTCTTGCACTTGCGTCCATGTTGATGCGCTCTTGGAAAGGTATAGGAAGAATGTACAATGGGGACAATGGGTTGAAGCCGTAGACGACCTCGAAGGGGGACTTTCCTGTAGTTGAGTGTCGTGCGCGGTTGTAGGCGTACTCGGCGATGGGCCTGCATTGCTCCCTTTCCTTGACATTCTTCTTGATCAAGACCCGAAAAAGACTGGATAGTGTGCGGTTCGTCACCTCCGTTTGGCCGTCGGTTTGTGGATGATATGCCGTGGAGAATAGTAGCTTGATTCCAAGCTTGGCGCAAAGCGTCTTCCAAAAGTAGCTTAGGAACTTGACATCACGGTCCAAGACGATCGTCTTGGGTACTCCATGTAGGCGCAAGATTTCCCTACAAAAGATATTAGCAACATGTGAAGCATGGTCTATCTTATTGCATGGAACGAAATGAGCCATTTTTTAAAATCGGTCCACAACAACAAAGACATAATCCTTTCCATTTCTAGTTCTAGGCAAACGAAGTACAAAGTCCATGCTAATGTGTAACACCCCATATGTGATACCTTCCATTTATGGCAATATATGAAACGTTGACTTCATCAATTCCATTCGGGGCTCTTCCTTCATTTCGGGTTTCTTTGTTTTGCGTGTGCGTGTGTGCATTTCATCCATGTCATGTTATCATGTGCATTGCATTTCATTCGTGTTGTAACTTGCACCCGGTCATACTCGTCTCTTCCCGTTGTCCGCTTCGAGATCCGACACTCACACACGTGCCCGTGGCAACCCCGAGTCCTTCTTTCGTATGTGGCCGTATAACGTTCTCGGAATGAGGTGAGACTTGTCGTGCGTTGTTGTTTTAGCACATGTAGGCCGCCTGTCAAGTTTCGTCGCGTTTGGAGATCGTTTGATACTCCAATGGTTAACCTAGTGGGCTAAAAGCTCCTCTTCCTTTTGGCCCAAGACCGCCTCCACAACAGCCCACTAACCCAGCACAACCACTCCCATCCTCTCGGTCGTCGGATCGCGATCGTGTGGGCAAAAACCGCACCCCATTTGGACCTTCCTAGCTCCCTCTGCCTTTTCCCCTCCATTTTCGGGCGAAACCCTAGTTCTTCCCTTTTTTTTTCCATTTTTCCTCGTGTCCTGCAGCTCCTCCGCGCGCCGGACGCGTCCGCCGCCGCCCCCGCGGCCACTCCCAGGCCGCCACGTGGCGCCCTCACCCGCCGGCCTCCCACCGCGCCGCTCCGGGCCCGCGGGGCCCAACTTCGGCCCGCTCCGGGCCGCTTCTGGGCCAAAACCCCGGTCGCCTCCGCCGCCTTCGTCCACGCCTCCCGCCGCCGCGCCCGTCGTCGCCACGCCGGCCCCGTGCCCCGGTCGCCTTCGACGCCTCCGGCCGGAGCTCGCTCCACCGCCGCCGAGCCTGCAGCTCGCCCTCCGCCGCCCGTCGGCGACCGCCGCCGCCCGCCGCCTCTACACCGCCGCCGCCCGTCCGCCGCCCTGGCCGGCCCCGTCTCAGGCCGTCGGCGCGCCCTGCCGCCACCACAGATCTCCACACCACCGGCCGCGCCTCCCTCCACCGCCGGCGCCCCAACTCCGGCCGTCTCCTCCGTCTCCGGCGTCTACTCCGACGAGGTCCCGCGGATCGGGACCAGATCCACCGGTCCCCGATCCAAACGCCCGGATATCCCCTTCCCGGAATCCCTCCGTCCCGCGTTGACTTTCGCGGAGGTAAAATTACACTAAATCCCGGATCTGTGTAAGTTTGTTACCTCCTTCATCATGCAATAACTTTGTGCTTGGTGCTCCGTTTTGCGCGTATGATATGTCGAAATGTTCGTCTCGTCGTGCTCTACATGTTAGTACCAGTTTCATGCATGTTAGAGTTCATCTAGTTGACTCAATCTTCGTGGCAAGAGTGCTTCATGCTGAAACTGTTTTAGCACTAGTTTTCTGTGTAAATTTGTTGCCATGTTCGTGAGCTAATAACTTTGTGCATCTTGGTCCGAATGGAGTGAATGATGTGTCCAGATCTTTGTTGTGAAATGCTCTACATGATGGTTGATGTAGCATTCATGTTAGGTGTCATATTTCCATGTATATCTCTGTTGCAAAAGTGCATTTGGCTGATAAGTTTATGCACTTGTTATGAGATCATGTTTTGTCTTGCTTGTGCATATTTATCCATGTGTCATATGAGCTAGGTGTCAACATGAGTTTTGCTCTTGAGTATGTGCTCTACGTGATGGATTCATTTTCATGCCATGATATGTCTTGATATGAGTGCAACAAGCTTGTTAACATGTCATCATGTTGTAAATTTCTCCTAAGTGTGAATCTGTTAATTTTATTGCCATGTATCCATGATGCCACAGTCTTTGTTGTGCATGTTTAGGGTTGTCCAATGGATGTTCCTTGAAGTATATGTTATGCTCTAGCTATCCATGCACTTGTTTGCCATGATGCCATGCTTTAGATTGTTATTATGAGGCCCTCAAGTTGCTATAAATTTTATATGTCAGCATGCCCAGATTTTGCAAAGTCTGGATAAACTTTGGCACTTTTGCCATGGTGCTTGGGACGTGTTCTAGTATGTTGCAGAAGTAGCCTTGTGGTTATTCTTGAAGAGCATGTTATGTATGTTGTTGCCATGCCTTTTGCTTGCATGATGGCTTGCTGTAACTTGTTGTTTTCATGCTCTCAAGAGGCTATAAAATGAATCTATCAGCATGTTATCAACAAGTTCAGTTTTTCCACGAGTGTAGCTAGTGTTCCAAGCAGCCTATAAGCATGTTCTTACTTTGAGTAGCTTCTCAAATATGTCTTCTTGCTGTTGGTTACCTTAACTTGCCATGCCATGCTTTGAGTTGAGTTGCACAAGCTTGTAAACATGCCTATTCGTTGTAATTCTGCCATGCCTTGTAATTTTCACTAAGTCTGAGAATTCTTTAAATTTATTGCAACTTGCCATGATTGTTTAATTGTGTTCCAGTAAGGTTTTGGGTGTGTTCTAAGTTCATGCTTGTTAAGTATCATGTCTATTTCACATCCATGCCCTTTGTCTCCATGTTTGGGTGCTGTAGCTTAGTTATTTCTTGCTCCAAAGATGCCATGTTGCTGTAACCTGCAGTTTTGCTTGAATCTTGTTTTGGTTGTCTTTTGCAAACTGTGCTTCTGTTTCCGGTGATCTTTATATAGATTTCAACCGAAATCTTCCCCTCTATCCAGTGGCTTGCTTGGTTTCCCAAGATGAGGCCTTTTCCATCATCTTCTCCTTAGGCTCAAGAGCATCCGCATGCATACGCACACCATACTCGCATCCCTTGTTATGACTTGCATCATGTTCATTGTGCATTGCACCGTATTTGATATTGTGCCGCTGTTGTGTTCTTGTGTTGGGTAGAGCCGGGAGCTGATTCGGAGTTCGAGGTTCCTACCGAGGGTATGTTTGAGGAGCAAGGTTACGATCCCTCCATGGAATCAACAGGCAAGATGACCATTCCCAGATATCACTTCTATCTTTGCCTATGCTAGATGTCTCGGTCTTTAGATATTGCCTCGATGCCTATTCCTGTTTGTCAGCCCTCGTATTGTTGCCATGAAACACTCTAACCACCCTCCTAGCAAACTGTTGTTTGGCTAAGTACGCATCGCTCAGCTCCTCTTATAGCATTGGTAGTTGTAGGTGAAGTTTTGAAGATTCTGGCTCCATGTTGAAGTTGTTATTGGGTTATCACAATATATAAATACCTGTTAACTAACTCACATATATATTGGTAATGGGTGGAAAGCTAAGCCAAATGCTTGGTGTTTTGTTCCACTCATGTGTAATGCCCCGGATGTAATACTTTCCCTTTTGGGCAACAAATATATCTTTGGCTACATCAGTTCCATTCCGAGTTCTTTGTCTTTTCGGGTTTTCGTCTTTTTGTCGTGTGCGTGTGTTCATTCATTCATATCATGTAGTCATGTGCATCGCATTTCTTTTGTGTTGTCGTTTGCATCCGGTCCCACTCGTTCCTTTCCGTTGTCCGTTTCGCGTTCCGGAGCTCTCTCACGTGTCTGTGGCGTCCCCGTGGCCTACTTTGGTGTTTGGCCGTGTAACATTTCCGGTTTGGCGTGAGACTTGTCGTGTGTTGTTGTTTTGGTGTGTGTAACCCACCTGTCAAATCTCGTCGCGTTTGGAGCTCGTTTGGTGCTCCAACAGTTATTCTCGTGGGCTGAAAGTACCCCCTCTTTGAGGCCCAAGACACACCTCCAACATCCCACCAAACCAACCCAAACCCCTCCCTTCATCTAGGCCATCCAATTCTGATCGCGTGGCCGAAAACCACACCTCATTTGGACAACCCTAGCTCTTTGTGCATATATATTTGTCCACCTTCCCCAATTTTTGCCCCAAAATAAGAAAACCCTAGCCATCATCTCCTTCCTCCGGTCGTCTTCAACCTCCAGTTCGCCAGAGTTCCCCGCCGCCGCCGGAGTATCTCACCGCCGCCACCTCCTCCTCGCCGCCGGCGCAAGGGCACCGCCTCCCGCCGGCCAACGCCTCCCGCCGGCGCAAGGGCGCCGCACCGCCGCCGCCAGGGCCTGCCGGCCCCTCACCAACGCCTCCGGCCGGCGCGCCACGCCGCCGGGCCGCCTCCATGCCGGGATCCGCCGCCCCGCCGGGCCCCCTCGCGAAGAGAGCCGCCAGCCGCCAGGATCGATCGGGGGCGCCCGATCCGATCGCTTCGCCCCGCCTGGGCCAAGTTCGCGCCGGGCCACCGAACCCTAGGCCCAGCAGCCTCCGCCGTCCGGCCCATTGACCCCCCCCCCGCGGGCCCGCGCCGCTCCGAGGCCATCGCGCCGCCGCCACTCGGGAGCAGGCCCCGATCGCTCCAGATCCGCGCGGGTGGGCCGCAACCCTAACGGGCCAACCCGTCAACCCGATCCGCTCCGAAGCCCGAAGCCCGATCCACTGCGAGCCGAGCCCGCGTCGCTTTTTTCCCAGATCTGAGGTTGCCCTCTTATTCTTCTAAGTCCCCAGATTTTACCTGTCTGATGCTATTTTAGATTGTGGATAACTTTTTGTGTGATGGTCCGATTTGAGTGAATGATATGTCAAAATGTTCGTGGAGACTTGTACTACATTTCATTCCATTGTACCATGCATGTTTGAGGTCATCTAGATGCTTAAATATCTGTTGGAACAGTGCAACTTGTTATAAACTGCTGTTAGTAGTTGTTTTCATGCCATCTTTGCAATGTGATAACTTGGTGCATGTTCATCCAAATGATGCAAATGATATGTCCACGCGTTCGTCATGAAATGCTCTACATATTGATTGTTTTAGCTTGCATGATAGAATTAATCTTGCCATGTTTATCTCCTTTGAAAAGTGCTATGTGGCTGTTAGGTTGTTAAACTTGTTATGAGATGTCAATTTGAGGAGCTCATTGCTATCGTTGTGTTTGTCCCCTTGATGCATGCTTAAGTGTTTTGGATTCACCATCATGTGTACTTTGCTGTGGTGCTTACCACTTGCCATGTTTAGCTTTGAGGTGACTTAAACTTGCTCACAAAGATGCCATGATGAAACTGCTGTTTTAACACTTAGTGAAATTTCACTAAGTCTGGAATCTGTAATTTCCAGATGCCATGTTTGCTTGTTGTTCTAGGACAGTCCATGATAGTTTTGGGGTGACTCTTGATGATTCCTTGTAGTATATATTGTTGGCTATCTATTCATGCTCTCACATGCTTATTTGAGTGGTTGTAGCATATTTAACTCTTGCTCCCAAGTTGCAACAAATTACTGCTGTCAGGATTTTGTTGTCAAGTTCAATATGTCATAGCTTGTTGCTATTGAGCCATGGCTCCTTTGGGGATGCTCCAGTGGACTTATTTGCTGTAGGATATGTCTAGTTTATGTCCATGCTCATTGCCATGATGTTTGAGTGCTGTAGGTCATTTATCTCTTGCCCCGAAATTGCTATGTGGCTGTTATTTTCAGCTTGTGCGTATTTATTGTTTCGGGTGTCTCTTTTAGCCCGTAGCTCCGTTTTGAGCAAGTCCTATATGAAACTTGTGTGATTTTTCATGTAGATTCATGATATCCTATTGTTATCATGGTTTGAAGCATTTTGCTTGATCACATATTGTCATGCTCCTTGTGCTCCCATAGTGCATCAGTCATGCATCCAGCATATTTTCGTGTACGCATTGCATCTTGTTGATTTCGTGTCTTGTGTGTTTGTGTTGAGTAGAGCCGGAAGCTGAGACCGAGTACGAGTACGAGCACGAGGTTACCACCGAGCTTGAGAACGAGGACCCCTCTTACGATCCCATCGACAACTCTTCAGGCAAGATGACCGAACCCCAATAATATTACTATCTTTGCCTATTGCTAGAAGTCTCGATCTATAGTTTTGCCTCGATGCCCATGTTTTCCTGTCAGCCTCCTATTGTAACCATGCACATGTTTAACCACCCTACCTATGCAAACCATTGATTGGCTATACGTAGGCTTCGCTCAGTCCCTCTTATAGCATTGTTAGTTGCAGGTGAAGATTGAAGTTTCTTGCTTCTTGTTGAAGCTTGTTGGGATATCACACTATATTAATTATTACATGAAATCATCTATATATTGGTAATGGGTGGAAGGCTAAGCCTTTTGCTTGGTGATTTGTTCCACTCATGCCGCTTTAGGAACCGTATAAACCGGTGTTATGTTCCTTGATTATGCGTTCCTCACACGGTTGGGGTTATGGGACCCCCTCGATAAACCGCTAAGTGCTAAGTCTTTTCCAGCAAGTCCCAACATTGGTACTATTTGCCTAAACAACTAAAAACTTACCGAGGGAGTAATTAACCCGAGGATTAATTAATTCAACCCCCTGGGCCAGTGCTCGCCTTGAGTGTTGGTCCAAACTAGAGCCACTTGCGGTGCCACCCAGTTCGCTGGGATCTTCGGTATCTGTATGTAGCGCTCATCCGGACGTGGCCTGAGACTAGATACGCGCGGCTACTATCAGGGTGTCGGCACGCCGGGAGGATTTGCTGGATTAGCCTTACCTTAGTCGGAGTATCTTGAGCATGGGATTCCGAGAATACTCGGGCCTTCCCACCTTGGAGTTGCGACTCCGCGGATCGTGTGCTTGTCATGGGCCAAGTTGGAACACCCCTGCAGGGTTATGAACTTTCGAAAGCCGTGCCCGCGGTTATGTGGCAGATGGGAGCTTGTTAATATCCGGTTGTAGAAAACTTGACACCATGTTCCAATACACTACCAGCGTGAGTACCGTGACTGTCTTTTTCCGAAAGGGGTTTCGGGAGATGAACACGGTGGGGTTATGTTTGACTTGTTTTAGCTAGGATCACTTCATGATCATCTCTCGACCGAGGCACCTTATGTTCTCGCTCTCATTCACGTAAGCTAGGCTAGTGCTGCTGCAGACTTTTGTTCTTTCTTCAGCCTTGTTCCACACCCAAGGCTTAAATAGTCGTGTTACCCGGGAACGGGATTACTGAGTCCTCTGTGGCTCACAGTTACTTCAACACCCCAGATGCAGGTACGATGGTGAGCTACACAGGCGATGGCACTGAGCTAGACTGGGAGTACGACGAGGAGCGTAGTCGTTACTATGTGAACTATCCGGTTGATCAGTAGAGCTTCTACTAGGATTCGATCTAGACCTGTGGTTTAATGTTATGTTTGGCATCTTGTCATTTGGATCTTTACCCTTAGATGGGCTGTGATGTTCATTTGAATGATGTTTGAACATGTAATGAATATGTGTGACGTGGCGAGTGTAAGCCAACTATTTTTATGTTTTCCATCCCCATTTTTACATGAGTTGTGCAAAGGTACCGAAGTTGCGATCATTCCAGAATGTGCTTATATCTTTAAGTCGTGCCTCGACACGTAGGAGATATAGTCCCATCCTGGGCATTACAAGTTGGTATTCAGAGCCTTCTCCGACCTAGAAGCCCCCACTGTTTGATCGAATCATTGACGGTCGAGTCTAGGCACACACTTAAAACGTTTTGAGTCCTATATTTATATCGGAGAGTAGGATTTCTTTGCTCCTCATCCCCTTTCATTCTGGTGAGGACTCCTGACGACTACTCTTGCCTCTTCTACTTTCAAAAATTGCACCAAATTTTTTTTAGGAATCTCGCGAGTATTGTGGGATTGTTTCGATGTCTTTGTGATGAGAATATTGTTCTCGATGCCTCCTGACATTAGGGGTTGTGGCAGTGTCCCGGGGAGTTGAGCTTCGGGGTATTGTCGTCACAAGCATATCGTGGCAGTACTAGAATACTTAAGACGGCCGACATCGAAAACTCTCCTATACGGTTAGTGGCAAGATAACCCCGACATCACCCAGTACTGGGGAGGTAGTTCGGGAGTATTGCCATAGCTTTGTATAGTGGATGCTTTTCGAAGGTCCGAGGTAGACGGTTTCCGAGAACAACTGGTTATGTGTTGAAGGATGGATACAGCTGGATGTAGGATTAGAGTTGATTGCGCGGTGCTTCCCCTGTATCCCCAACACCTGATTGCATAACTGGAAACTTTCGGAAATTAATAGGTGGGTTTATCCAGTAGATCGTAGGCATTCTTCCAACGAATGCAGGTTAGCGAGTTCGGGGTTCTACATTGAGTGAAGTGGTTTTATGGCCGATGTTCCGATCGGGATTTGCATCTTAAAGGGTCCTTGGCTATGCTGATCCGGGGATTGCGAAATCCTTTCGTAACGCGTTCATAAGCTTACAGCACAAATATGTCGAACGAAGCTCCTATCTTGTGTTTGTTCTATCTGTACCTTGTGTTTTTCTTATTTACCTTTTGTCTCCCAGTGGCTTCTCGTGAAGATTGTTGTTATCATTAAACTGAGAATTTCATTCGTTCCTCTTGTTCGAATGATTCTTGTGAAGACTATGTTGCATTTCTATCCGTTGTTTCAGCTTATACCTTCTTTCAATCAATTGCAGATTCGTGGTCATCTCTTTCAGGATGGCTCCGAAACGGGTTCCCAACGCTAACCCAGAGGGTGAAGAGGTTCCAGATCGTCTCCTTCCCCTCCTCCTTCGTCTGAGGCTTGGAGAGCGATTATGCAAACTACAAATCAGAACACCCAGATGTTGATGCAGATGATGCAGCAAATGCAAGCAAATCAAGCAAATCAGGGTGCTCCAGGGAACCAAGGCAATTTCTTCAACCAACAGCACCATGCTACTCTCAACCAGTTCTTGGCCAATCAACCAAAGGCTTTCAGTTACTGTGTCGACCCTCTCGATGCAGAAGATTGGATAACCGATATCAAGAAGCATTTTGAGTGCAGTAACGTAAGGGAAGAGGACTATGTGAATTTTGCAGCCTTCCAACTCAAGGACCAAGCAGCTGACTGGTGGCAGCAGTACAAAGACTCCAGAGAAGGGCGTGTGATCTCTTGGGATGATTTCTGCAAGGACTTTCGCTCGCACCACATTCCAACAACTGTCATCGAGGGTATGCGTGAGCAATTCCGCAACCTGAAGCAAGGCTCTATGTCTGTCTACCAGTATAATGTCAAGTTCCAAAACCTTGCCTGCTATGCTAAGCAAGACATACCAGATGCCAAGAGCAAGATCTATCAGTTCCGTGGAGGTCTCAAGGATGAACTTCAACTTGCTCTCACCTTGTTCGAGCCCGATGAGTTCGACAAATTCTATAACATGGCGCTCAAGCAAGAGGCAGCCCAGCTCAAGATGGAGGCTTCTAAAAAGAGGATTCGAGATGCCGTTCACTCCTCCTCATCTTCTCAAGGCGTCGCGAAGCAACAGAAATTTTGGCTTCCTCCTCCTCCTGTGATCCGAGCTCCCTACAACAACAACAACAAGAACTCTAGGGGTCGTGGTTTCTCCCACCCACCCAACCCGAGCATCCAGTCGAAGAATCCGTTTCAGTCTCAAGGTTCCAAGTCAAGTGGTTCTCATTTCCGTTCTCTCTCAGAAGTGGTGTGCAACAAGTGTGGCCAGAAGGGTCATTATGCTAACAGATGTCCGAACCCAAGGCGCCTTCCGCCTCCTCCACCTGTCAGCACAGCGATTGTCAAGCATAATCCAAAGTCTGCAAGGGTGAATCTGATGAATGCAGCTGAAGCGGATAATTCTTCTGATGTGATTTTGGGTAACCTTTCAGTTAACTCTTTTCCTGCAAAAGTTTTGTTTGATTCGGGTGCTTCGTTGTCCTTCATTTCAAGACCTTTTGTTGCTAAGCATGAATTGGCTTTGGAGAGCATTCCTAGACCTTTGAGGATTATTTCTCCGGGTTTGCAAATGACTTCCAACTCAGTTGCTCCAAATGTATCTATTCGCATGGGTGATTATCGCTTTCTGGCTAATCCGGTGGTTCTTGGCAATTCTGACATTGACCTTATCCTCGGAATGGACTTGCTTTCTCAGCATGATGCTCAAATTGACTGTGCACAGAAGGAAGTCAAGATTACTCATTCCGATGATGAGGTGATTATCTTCGCCTCCAGGGATAACACAATCAGGCTTTTCTCTCTCAATGACAAGGGCGAGATGAATGCCATATCTCAAATTCCGGTGGTTAACGAATACGAAGACGTCTTTCCTGAAGAACTTCCAGGCATGCCTCCACACCGTCAAGTGGAATTCGTCATTGAACTCGAGCCTGGTACTGAGCCAGCATGCCGGCGTCCATACAAGCTCTCTCCTAAAGAGTTGAAGGAGTTGAAGAAGTAGCTTGATGAACATGAGCGTATGGGTCTGATCAGGCCTAGTACGTCTCCTTGGGGCTGTGGTGTCTTATTTGTCAAGAAGAAGGATGGCACGGAGCGCCTCTGCGTCGATTACCGGCCATTGAACAAGAAGACAATAAAGAACAAGTATCCGCTCCCCAACATCAATGAACTATTCGAGCAGCTCAAAGGAGCTAAAGTGTTCTCAAAGCTCGATCTCCGAATGGGCTATCACCAGATTCGCATTCGAGAAGAAGATATCCCCAAGACTACCTTCAGAACGAGCTACGGCTCCTATGAGTATACAGTCATGTCCTTTGGTCTCGCCAATGCTCCACCTACCTTCTCGAGAATGATGCACTACATTTTCAACCCCTACACCGGCGAGTTTGTGCTTGTGTATCTGGATGACATTTTGGTATTTTCCAAGAATGAAGAAGATCACGAAAAGCACCTCCGTCTCGTTCTCGATAGACTCCGTGAACGTAAGTTCTATGCCAAGTTCTCCAAGTGCGAATTTTGGCTCGATAAGGTCTTGTATCTGGGCCATATCATCTCCGCTGACGGTATTGCGGTAAACCCCGAGAAAGTTGAAGCAATTGTCAACTGGGAAGCTCCTCAGAACGTCAAGCAACTCCGAAGCTTTCTTGGTCTTGCCAGCTATTGCAGAAGGTTCGTTGAGAACTTCTCCAAGATTGCCAAGCCTCTTTCCAACTTGCTGCAGAAGAATGTCAAGTACTACTGGTCTCCAGATTGTGAAGTGGCATTCAAAACTCTCAAAGAAAAGCTCGTCTTTGCTCCAGTTCTAACTCCTCCAGATGAATCCAAGCCCTATGAAGTATTCTGTGATGCTTCTCTTCAAGGACTTGGTGGTGTGCTTATGCAGGACAAGAGAATTGTGGCATACACTTCTCGTCAGCTGAAGCCAAGTGAGAAGAACTACCCCACACATGATCTTGAACTAGCAGCTGTGGTACATGCTTTGATTACGTGGAGACATCTGTTGTTGGGCAGAAAAGTCGACATCTTCACCGATCACAAGAGCTTGAAGTACATCTTCACACAGCCGAATCTGAACCTCCGCCAGACTCGTTGGGTCGAAATGATCCAAGAGTATAATCCCAGCATCGAATACACACCTGGCAAGGCGAATGTGATTGCAGATGCTTTGAGCAGAAAGGCATATTGCAACAGCCTTCTTATCAAGCCGTTCCAGCCTCAGCTTTGTGAAGCATTCAGGAAGCTCAACCTCCAAGTTGTTCCGCAAGGTTTTCTTGCAAATCTTCAAGTTGCTCCTACCTTGGAAGATCAGGTCCGTGAGGCCCAACTCAGTGATGCTATGGTGCAGAAAGTGAAACATGGTATTGCAAAGGGTACTCCTAAATACAAGTGCTATCGCGTTGATGAGAGAGATACCTTGTTTTTTGAGGACAGACTTGTGGTTCCCAAAGGTGATCTCAGGAAGCTCATAATGGAAGAAGCACATGATTCCCTCCTTTCCATTCATCCTGGCAGTTGCAAGATGTATCAAGACCTCAAGCAATCTTACTTGTGGACTCGCATGAAAAGGGAGATTGCCCAATTCGTGAATGAATGTGATGTCTGCAGGAGAGTGAAGGCAGAGCATGAACGTCCAGCAGGTCTTCTCCAACCTCTTCCTATTCCCGAGTGGAAATTCGACCACATTGAAATGGATTTCGTCACTGGTTTTCCTAAGTCCAAGAGAGGGAATGATTCTATCTTCGTGGTGATTGACAAGCTTACCAAAGTCGCTCACTTCCTTCCAGTCAAAGAATCCATCAATGCAGCTCAACTTGCAGAGTTGTACACTTCTAGAATTGTGTCCTTACATGGCATCCCTCAAGTTATCTCCTCAGACCGTGGAAGTTTGTTCACTTCCAAGTTCGGGGACTCCTTTCAGTCCGCCATGGGCACTAAGATCAGGTTCAGCACTGCTTTTCACCCTCAGACTAGTGGTCAAGTCGAGCGAGTGAATCAGATTCTAGAAGACATGCTCAGAGCCTGTGTCATATCCTTTGGCATGAAATGGGAAGATTGCCTTCCATTTGCCGAGTTCTCTTACAACAACAGCTTTCAAGCAAGTGCAGGCAAAGCTCCGTTTGAAATCCTCTATGGCAAAAAGTGCCGTACCCCTCTCAACTGGTCCGAGACTGGTGAACATCAACTTCTTGGCAATGACTTGATCTCAGAAGCCGAAGAAATGTGCAAAGTCATACGTGAGAATCTCAAGGCTGCTCAGTCGCGTCAGAAGAGCTACTATGACGGCAAGCATCGTGATTTGGCTTTCAACTTTGGGGATCATGTCTATCTCCGTGTTTCTCCTATGAAATGCACCCAAAGATTCGGTATCAAAGGAAAGCTTGCTCCTAGATACGTCGGGCCTTTCAAGATCCTTGGCAAAAGAGGCTATCTAGCCTATCAACTTGAGCTCCCTTCCAACTTCGCCAATGTTCATGATGTGTTTCATGTGTCTCAACTCCGCAAGTGCTTCAAGACTCCTGAACGCATGATTCCGTTTGAAGAGATTGATCTTCAACAAGATTTGTCTTACCGAGAGCATCCCGTTGCTATTCTCGAAGAAACCGAGCGCAAGACCCGCAACAAGTCCATCAAATTCTTGAAAGTCAAGTGGTCACACCATACCGACCGATAATCTACGTGGGAACGAGAAGATCATCTTCGTTCCGAGTACCCTTCCTTTTTCCAGTCCTAGATCTCGGGACGAGATCTTTTTGTAGTAGAGGAGAGTTGTAATGCCCCGGATGTAATACTTTCCCTTTTGGGCAATAAATATATCTTTGGCTACCTCAGTTCCATTCCGGGTTCTTTGTCTTTTCAGGTTTTCGTCTTTTTGTCGTGTGCGTGTGTTCATTCATTCATATCATGTAGTCATGTGCATCGCATTTCTTTTGTGTTGTCGTTTGCATCCGGTCCCACTCGTTCCTTTCCGTTGTCCGTTTCGCGTTCCGGAGCTCTCTCACGTGTCTGTGGCGTCCTCGTGGCCTACTTTGGTCTTTGGCCGTGTAACGTTTCCGGTTTGGCGTGAGACTTGTCGTGTGTTGTTGTTTTGGTGTGTGTAACCCGCCTATCAAATCTCGTCGCGTTTGGAGCTCGTTTGGTGCTCCAACAGTTATTCTCGTGGGCTGAAAGTACCCCCTCTTTGAGGCCCAAGACACCCCTCCAACAGCCCACCAAACCAACCCAAACCCCTCCCTTCATCTAGGCCATCCAATTCTGATCGCGTGGCCGAAAACCACACCTCATTTGGACAACCCTAGCTCCTTGTGCCTATATATTTGTCCACCTTCCCCAATTTTTGCCCCAAAATAAGAAAACCCTAGCCATCATCTCCTTGCTCCGGTCGTCTTCAACCTCCAGTTTGCCGGAGTTCCCCGCCGCCGCCGGAGTATCTCACCGCCGCCACCTCCTCCTCGCCGCCGGCGAAAGGGCACCGCCTCCCGCCGGCCAACGCCTCCCGCCGGCGCAAGGGCGCCGCACCGCCGCCGCCAGGGCCTGCCGGCCCCTCACCAAAGCCTCCGGCCGGCGCGCCGCGCTGCCGGGCCGCCTCCACGCCGAGATCCGCCGCCCCGCCGGGCCCCCTCGCGAAGACAGCCGCCAGCCGCCAGGATCGATCGGGGGCGCCCGATCCGATCGCTTCGCCCCGCTTGGGCCAAGTTCGCGCCGGGCCGCCGAACCCTAGGCCCAGCAGCCTCCGCCGTCCAGCCCGTTGACCCCCTCGCGGGCCCGCACCACTCCGAGGCCATCGCGCCGCCGCCGCTCGGGAGCAGGCCCCGATAGCTCCAGTTCCGCGCGTGTGGGCCGCAACCCTAACGGGCCAGCCCGTCAACCCGATCCGCTCCGAAGCCCCGAAGCCCGATCCACTGCGAGCCGAGCCCGCGTCGTTTTTTCCCCAGATCTGAGGTTGCCCTCTTATTCTTCTAAGTCCCCAGATTTTACCCGTCTGATGCTTTTTTAGATTGTGGATAACTTTTTGTGTGATGGTCCGATTTGAGTGAATGATATGTCAAAATGTTCGTGGAGACTTGTACTACATTTCATTCCATTGTGCCATGCATGTTTGAGGTCATCTAGATGCTTAAATATCTGTTGGAAGAGTGCAACTTGTTATAAACTGCTGTTAGTAGTTGTTTTCATGCCTTCTTTGCAATGTGATAACTTGGTGCATGTTCATCCAAATGATGCAAATGATATGTCCACGCGTTCGTCATGAAATGCTCTACATGTTGATTGTTTGAGCTTGCATGATAGAATTAATCTTGCCATGTTTATCTCCTTTGCAAAGTGCTATGTGGCTGTTAGGTTGTTAAACTTGTTATGAGATGTCAATTTGAGGAGCTCATTGCTATCGTTGTGTTTGTCCCCTTGATGCATGCTTAAGTGTTTTGGATTCACCATCATGTGTACTTTGCTGTGGTGCTTACCACTTGCCATGTTTAGCTTTGAGGTGACTTAAACTTGCTCACAAAGATGCCATGATGAAACTGCTGTTTTAACACTTAGTGAAATTTCACTAAGTCTGGAATCTGTAATTTCCAGATGCCATGTTTGCTTGTTGTTCTAGGACAGTCCATGATAGTTTTGGGGTGACTCTTGATGATTCCTTGTAGTATATATTGTTGGCTATCCATTCATGCTCTCACATGCTTATTTGAGTGGCTGTAGCATATTTAACTCTTGCTCCCAAGTTGCAACAAATTACTGTTGTCAGGATTTTGTTGTCAAGTTCAATATGTCATAGCTTGTTGCTATTGATCCATGGCTCCTTTGGGGATGCTCCAATGGACTTATTTGCTGTAGGATATGTCTAGTTTATGTCCATGCTCATTGCCATGATGTTTGAGTGCTGTAGGTCATTTATCTCTTGCCCCGAAGTTGCTATGTGGCTGTTATTTTCAGCTTGTGCGTATTTATTGTTTCGGGTGTAACTTTTAGCCCGTAGCTCCGTTTTGAGAAAGTCCTATATGAAACTTGTGTGATTTTTCATGTAGATTCATAATATCCTATTGTTATCATGGTTTGAAGCATTTTGCTTGATCGCATATTGTCATGCTCCTTGTGCTCCCATAGTGCATCAGTCATGCATCCAGCATATTTTCGTGTGTGCATTGCATCTTGTTGATTTTGTGTCTTGTGTGTTTGTGTTGAGTAGAGCCGGAAGCTGAGACCGAGTACGAGTACGAGCACGAGGTTACCACCGAGCTTGAGAACGAGGACCCCTCTTACGATCCCATCGACAACTCTTCAGGCAAGATGACCGAACCCCGATAACATTACTATCTTTGCCTATTGCTAGAAGTCTCGATCTATAGTTTTGCCTCGATGCCCATGTTTTCCTGTCAGCCTCCTATTGTAACCATGAACATGTTTAACCACCCTACCTATGCAAACCATTGATTGGCTATACGTAGGCTTCGCTCAACCCCTCTTATAGCATTGTTAGTTGCAGGTGAAGATTGTAGTTTCTTGCTTCTTGTTGAAGCTTGTTGGGATATCACACTATATTAATTATTACATGAAATCATCTATATATTGGTAATGGGTGGAAGGCTAAGCCTTTTGCTTGGTGATTTGTTCCACTCATGCCGCCTTAGGAACCGTATAAACCGGTGTTATGTTCCTTGATTATGCGTTCCTCACACGGTTGGGGTTATGGGACCCCCTCGATAAACCGCTAAGTGCTAAGTCTTTTCCAGCAAGTCCCAACATTGGTACTATTTGCCTAAACAACTAAAAACTTACCGAGGGAGTAATTAACCCGAGGATTAATTAATTCACCCCCCTGGGCCAGTGCTCGCCTTGAGTGTTGGTCCAAACTAGAGCCACTTGCGGTGCCACCCAGTTCGCTGGGATCTTCGGTAGCTGTACGTAGCGCTCATCCGGACGTGGCCTGAGACTAGATACGCGCGGCTACTATCAGGGTGTCGGCACGCCGGGAGGATTTGCTGGATTAGCCTTACCTTAGTCGGAGTATCTTGAGCACGGGATTCTGAGAATACTCGGGCCTTCCCACCTTGGAGTTGCAACTCCGCGGATCATGGGCTTGTCATGGGCCAAGTTGGAACACCCCTGCAGGGTTATGAACTTTCGAAAGCCGTGCCCGCGGTTATGTGGCAGATGGGAGCTTGTTAATATCCGGTTGTAGAAAACTTGACACCATGTTCCAATACACTACCAGCGTGAGTACTGTGACTGTCATTTTCCGAAAGGGGTTTCGGGAGATGAACACGGTGGGGTTATGTTTGACTTGTTTTAGCTAGGATCACTTCGTGATCATCTCTCGACCGAGGCACCTTCTCTTCTCGCTCTCATTCACGTAAGCTAGGCTAGTGCTGCTGCAGACTTTTGTTCTTTCTTCAGCCTTGTTCCACACCCAAGACTTAAATAGTCGTGTTACCCGGGAACGGGATTGCTGAGTCCTCTATGGCTCACGGTTACTTCAACACCCCAGATGCAGGTACGATGGTGAGCTACACAGGCGATGGCACTGAGCTAGACTGGGAGTACGACGAGGAGCGTAGCCGTTACTATGTGAACCTTCCGGTTGATCAGTAGAGCTTCTACTAGGATTCGATCTAGACCTGTGGTTTAATGTTATGTTTGGCATCTTGTCATTTGGATCTTTACCCTTAGATGGGCTGTGATGTTCATTTGAATGATGTTTGAACATGTAATGAATTTGTGTGACGTGGCGAGTGTAAGCCAACTATTTTTATGTTTTCCATCCCCATTTTTACATGAGTTGTGCAAAGATACCGAACTTGCGATCATTCCAGAATGGGCTTATATCTTTAAGTCGTGCCTCGACACGTAGGAGATATAGTCCCATCCTGGGCATTACATCATGCCACCCTAGGCACCGATAAACCGGTGTTATGTTCCGTGATTTTGCATTCCTAACACGGTTGGGGTTATGGGACCCCCTTGATAATTCGCTCTGTCTAAAGCTTTTCCAGAAAGGCCCAACATTGGTTCTACGTTTGCCTAACAACTAAAAAACTTGCATAGGGAGTTATAAACCCGAGGTCTTAATTCACCCCCGGGCCAGTGCTCCTCATGAGTGTTGGTCCAAACTAGAGCACTGTGCGGGTCCGCCCCTTGGCAACTTGGGGTATTTTGGCACCTGTATGCTTCGCTCATCTGGTCGTAGCCTGAGACGAGATACACGCGGCTACTATTAGGGTGTCAGCACGCCAGGAGGTCTTGCTGGATTAGTTTTACCCTTGTCGAAATATCTTGAGCACGGGATTCCGAGAACACTCGGGTCTTCCCACTTTGGAGTTGCGACTCCGCGGATCGTGAGCTTGTGATGGGCAAAGTTGGGACACCCCTGCAGGGTTTGATCTTTCGAAAGTCGTGCCCGCGTTTATGTGGCAGATGAGAATTTGTTAATATCCGGTTGTAGATAACTTGACAGCATGTTCATGAATACACTACCTGCGTGGGTAACCGTGATGGTGTCTTTCCGAAGGGCTTCGGGAAGTGAACATGGTGGGGTTATGTTTGATCGTGAGTAGCTAGGATCACTTCTTGATCAACTTGGCGATCGTTGGCACTTGTTCTCTTCTCGCTCTAAAATCGTAAGCTAGTACTTAGTGCTGTTGCAAACACTGTTATAGCCTTTCCACACCTAAGGCTTTGTTAGTTTTGATACCCGGGAACGGGATTGCTGAGTCGTGTGTGGCTCACAGATTCAACACCACAGCAGATGCAGGTACCCCAGAGACCTATACAGGAGACGGTTCAGAGCTGTACTGGGAGTTCGATGAAGAGCGTGGATGTTACTATGTGTCTTATCCCGACAATCAGTAGTGGCTTCTACTAGGGACAATCCGGGCTTGTGTTATTTATGGTATCTTTTCATTTGGATTTCGTCCATAGTCGGACTCTGATGTTATTTGGATGATGTATGCTATTGTATTCACTTGTGTTATGTGGCGAGTGTAAGCCAACTATCATTTTACACTTTCATCCCTGATTTTAAATGAGTCGTGCAAAGATACCATACTTGAGATCATTCTAGTATGCGTTTATGTCCTTAAGTCATGCCTCGACACATGGGGGACATAGCCACATACTGGGCATTACAAGTTGGTATTCAGAGCCTTCTCCGACCTAGGAGCCCCCTGATTGATCGAATCATTGATGGTTGAGTCTAGGCACACACAAATAATGTTTTGAGTCCTATATATATATCGAGAGTAGGATTTATTTTTACCCCTCACCCCCTTCATCGCTCTGGTGAGGACTCCTGACGTTGTTCTATCTCCTCTAGTCTAAAAAATTCACTAATTTTTTTTAGGATCACGCGAGCATTGTTTGGATTGTTCCGATATCTTTGTGACGAGAACATTGTTCTCGATGCCCGCTGTCATTTAGGGGTTATGGTAGTGTCCCGGGGAGTTGAGCTCCGAGGTGTTGTCGTCACAAACGTATCGCAACGGTTCTAGAATACTTAAGTCGGCCGACATCGAAAACTCCTCCATGCGGTTAGTGGTGAGATAACCCCGACGTCACCCAGTACTGGGGAGATAGTTCGGGAGTATTACCACAGCTAGTATAGCAGATGCGTTTCGAAGGTCCGAGGTAAACAATTTCTGAGGATTTTGGTTATGTGTTGATAGATGGATACAACTGGATGTAGGTTTAGAGTTGAGTGCGCGGTGCTTCCCCTGTATCCCCAACACCAGATTGCATAATCAGAAACCTTGGGGAATTAATAGGTGGGTTCTTCAAGTAGCTCATAGGAATTCTTCCAACGAGTGCATGGTTTGAGGTTTGGGGTTCAACATCGAGTGAAGAGGTTTCATGGGCACTGTTCCAATTGGGAGTTGCATCTTAAAGGTTCCTTGGCTATGCTGATCCGGGGATTGCAACACCCTTTGTAACACGTTCCATGGGGCACTCAGCACAAACATGTGGGACGAAGCTTCTATCATGTATTTGTTCCATCTGCACCTTGTTGTTTTTATTTTATCTTTTGTTCTCCCAAGTGGCTTCTCGAGAAGATTGTTGTGCCATTAAACTATGGAATTCATTCGCTCATTTTGTTCGAATGTTTATTGTGAAGACTTATGTTGCAAATATCCAGCCGTTGATTCAGCTTATCTATTTGCATCAATGGCTAATGGTTGTCATCGTATTCAGGATGGCTCCCAAGAGGGTTCCCAACCCTAACCAAGAGGGTGAAGAAGAGCGTCCTCCTTCCCCTCCCCCTCCGTCCGAGGCATGGAGAGCAATTATGCAAGCGACCAACCATAACACATAGATGCTCATGCAGATGGTGCAGAACTTTCAAGGCAACCAAACAAATCAAGGCAATCATGGGAACCAAGGCCAAGGCAATTTGTTCAATCAACCTCACTTTGCGGCGCTGAACCAATTCCTGGCAAACCAACCAAAGTCATTTAGTTACTGTGTGGAACCACTGGATGCTGAAGATTGGATCACAGACATCAAAAAGCACTTTGAATGCAGTAACATAAGACCTGAGGATTATGTCAAGTTTGCCGTTTACCAACTTAAAGATCAAGCTGCTGGTTGGTGGCAACAGTGCAAAGATTCCAGAGGTGATCGTGAGATCTCGTGGACTAATTTTTGCAAAGATTTCCGCTCTCACCACATTCCAACCAGTGTCATTGAAGGCATGCGTGAGCAATTCCGCAACCTGAAGCAAGGCAACATGCCCGTCTATCAATACAATGTCAAGTTCCAGAATCTTGCTCGTTATGTGAAGCAATACATCCTCGATGCCAAGAGCAAGATACATCAGTTCCGAGGTGGTCTTAAAGATGAACTCCAACTTGCTCTCACCTTGTTCGAGCCGGATGAATTCGATCAATTCTACAATATGGCTCTCAAGCAAGAGGCAGCTCAGCTCAGGTGTGAAGCTTCCAAAAAGAGGATAAGAGATGATGTTCACTCCTCCTCTTCTTCTCAAGTGGTTGCCAAGTAGTAGAGCTACCGCCTCCTCCAGTGCTCCGTCCTCCAAGCAACAACAAGCACTCGGGTGGTCATGGATTCTCCCACCCACCCAACCCAAACAACCAGTCCAAGCCTCAGTTCCAAGCTTCAAGATCAAGTGGTCCTTATCACCGGCCTCTTTCAGAAGTTACTTGCAACAAGTGTGGCCAGAAGGGTCACTATGCTAACAAGTGTACTCAAAGGCGCCTTCCGCCTCCTCCACCTGTCAGCAATGCTATTTTCAAGCACAATCCCAAGTTAGCAAGAGTGAACATTATGAATGCGGCTCAAGCAGAGGAGTCTCCTGATGTCATAATGGGTAACCTCTCAGTTAACTCAGTTCCTGCAAAAGTATTGTTTGACTCTGGTGCATCACTCAGTTTCATGTCAAGGCCATTCTTTACCAAGCATGAATTCTCATCATCTTATTTGGATAAACCGTTGCGCATTATTTCTCCGGGTTCATTGATGAGATCCAACTCTGTTGTGCCGGATGTCTCTATTCATATGGGTGATTACAGTTTTCTGGTTTCTCCGGTTGTTGTCGGCAACTCCGACATTGATCTTATTCTTGGGATGGATTGGCTCTCCAAGAATGATGCAAACATTGATTGTGCAAATAAGGAAGTCAAGCTTACTCATCCTGACGAAGACGTGATTATCTTCGCCTCTCAAGATAACACAATTAGGCTATTCTCTCTCAATGACAAGGGCGAGATTAATGCCATTTCTCAGATTCTGATGGTTAATGAATATGAGGATGTTTTCCCTGAAGAGCTTCCAGGAATGCCTCCCCATCGTCAAGTTGAATTCGTCATTGAACTCGAGCCCGGTACCGAGCCAGCATGTCGGCGTCCGTACAAGCTTTCTCTGGATGAGTTGAAGGAGCTGAAGAAACAACTCGATGAGCAAGAACGTATGGGTCTAATCATGCCTAGTACCTCTCCTTGGGGCTGAGGTGTTCTATTTGTCAAGAAGAAGGATGGCACGGAACACCTTTGCGTTGATTAGCGGCCATTGAACAAGAAGACAATAAATAATAAGTATCCGCTCCCCAATATCAATGAATTGTTCGAGCAGCTCAAAGGAGCAAAGGTGTTCTCGAAGCTCGATCTCCGGATGGGTTACCATCAGATTCGTATCCGTGAAGAGGATATTCACAAGACCGCATTCACAACAAGCTATGGCTCCTATGAATACACAGTCATGTCTTTCGGCCTTGCAAATGCTCCACCCACTTTCTCTCGGATGATGCACTTCATATTCAACCCCTACACCAATGAATTTGTTCTCGTCTATCTGGATGATATCTTGGTATTCTCCAAGAGTGAAGAAGAGCATGCCAAGCACCTCCGTTTGGTCCTTGACAGGCTCCATTAACACAAGTTCTATGCAAAGTTTTCCAAATGTGAATTCTGGCTGGATAAAGTCCTTTATCTTGGCCATATTATCTCTGCCGAGGGCATTTCTGTGAACCCCGAGAAGGTTGAAGCTATTGTCAACTGGGAACCTCCGCAGAATGTCAAGCAACTCCAAAGCTTCCTTAGTCTCGCTAGCTATTGCAGAAGGTTCGTTGAGAACTTCTGCAAGATTGCCAAGCCTCTCTCCAACCTGTTGCAGAAGAATGTCAAGTACTCGTGGACTCATGATTGTGATGTGGCATTCAATACCCTCAAACAGAAGCTCATTTTTGCTCCGGTTCTTACTCCTCCGGATGAGTCCAAGCCTTATGAAGTCTTTTGTGATGCTTCATTGCAAGGTCTTGGTGGTGTTCTCATGCAAGACAAGAAGATTGTGGCATACACTTCACGTCAGCTGAAATCAAATGAGAAGAATTACCCCACACATGATTTCGAGCTAGCAGTGGTTGTTCATGCCTTGATCACGTGGAGACACCTTCTGTTGGGCATAAAAGTGGACATCTTCACCGATCACAAGAGCTTGAAGTACATCTTCACTCAGCCAAACCTTAACCTTCGCTAGACTCATTGGGTTGAGATGATTCAAGAGTACGATCCAAGCATGGAGTACACTCCTGGCAAGGCCAATGTCATTGCAGATGCCTTGAGCAGAAAGGCGTATTGCAACAGTCCCCTTCTCAAACCGTTCCAGCCTGAACTTTGTGAATCATTCAGGAAGCTCAACCTCCAAGTCGTTCCACAAGGCTTTCTTGCAAATCTTCAAGTTGATTCTACCTTGGGAGATCAGATCCGTGAGGCTCAGCTCAGTGATACTATGGTGCAGAAAGTGAAACATGGTATTGCTAAGGGTACTCCCAAGTACAAGTGCTATCGCGTTGATGAGAAAGACACCTTGTTCTTTGAGGACAGGATCGTGGTTCCCAAAGGTGATCTCAGGAAGCTCATAATGAATGAAGCACATGACTCCCTCCTCTCAATTCATCCCGGAAGTTCCAAGATGTACCAAGACCTCAAGCAATCATATTGGTGGACTCGTATGAAAAGGGAGATTGCCCAATTCGTGAATGAATGTGATGTCTGCAGAAGAGTGAAGGCAGAGCATCAACGTCCAGCCGGACTCCTTCAACATCTACCTATTCCCGAGTGGAAATTCGATCACATTGAGATGGATTTCGTCACCGGTTTTACCAAGTCCAAGAAGGGAAATGATGCTATCTTCGTGGTGATTGACAAGCTAACTAAAGTAGCACATTTTCTTCCAGTCAAAGAATCCATCAAGGCAGCTCAGCTGGCAGAGCTGTACACCTCCAGAATTGTTTCTTTGCCTGGCATTCCTCAAGTGATCTCCTCAGACCGTGGAAGTTTGTTCACATTCAAGTTCCAGGATTCCTTTCAGTCAGCAATGGGCACAAAGATTCGCTTCAGCACTGCGTTTCACCCTCAGACTAGTGGTCAAGTCGAAAGAGTGAACCAAATCCTCGAAGATATGCTAAGAGCTAGTGTCATATCTTTCGATATGAAATGGGAAGATTGCCTTCCGTTTGCCGAATTCTCCTACAACAACAGCTTCCAAGTGAGTGCCGGCAAAGCTCCGTTTGAAATCCTCTATGGCAGAAAGTGCCGTACCCCCCTCAACTGGTCCGAGACTGGTGAACGTCAACTTCTTGACAATGATTTGATCTCAGAAGCCGAACAAATGTGCAAAGTCGTACGTGAGAATCTCAAGGCCACGCAATCGCGTCAAAAGAGCTACTATGATGGCAAGCATCGTGACTTGGCTTTTGACATTGGAGACCATGTCTATCTCCGTGTTTCTCCCATGAAGGGCACTCAGAGGTTCGGTATCAAGGGCAAGCTCGCTCCAAGATACGTGGGCCCTTTCAAGATTCTTGGCAAGAGAGGCGATCTAGCCTACCAACTCGAGCTTCCTTCCAACTTTGCAAATGTTCATGATGTGTTTCTCGTGTCTCAACTCCGCAAGTGCTTCAAGACGCCTGAATGCACCATTCTGTTCGAAGAGATTTATCTTCAGCAAGACTTGTCTTATCGTGAGCACCCTGTTGCTATACTTGAAGAAACTGAGCGCAAGACCCGCAACAAGTCCATCAAATTCTTGAAAGTGAACTGGTCACACCATACCGACCGAGAAGCTACGTGGGAATGAGAAGATCACCTTCGTTCCGAGTATCCCTCCTTCTTCCAGTCCTAGATCTCGGGACGAGATCTTTTTGTAGTGGAGGAGATTTTGTAACACCCCATATGTGATACCTTCCATTTATGGCAATATATGAAACATTGACTTCATCAATTCCATTCGGGGCTCTTCCTCCAATTCGGATTTCTATGTTTTGTGTGTGCGTGTGTGCATTTCATCCATGTCATGTTATCATGTGCATTGCATTGCATTCGTGTTGTCACTTGCACCCGGTCATACTCGTATCTTCCCGTTGTCCGTTTCGAGATCCGACACTCACACACGTGCCCGTGGCAACCCCGAGTCCTTCTTTCGTATGTGGCCGTATAACGTTCTCGGAATGAGGTGAGACTTGTTGTGCGTTGTTGTTTTAGCACGTGTAGGCCGCGTGTCAAGTTTCGTCGCGTTTGGAGATTGTTTGATACTCCAACAGTTAACCTAGTGGGCTAAAAGCTCCTCTTCCTTTTGGCCCAAGACCCCCTCCACAACAGCCCACTAACCCAGCACAACCACTCTCATCCTCTCGGTCGTCGGATCGCGATCGTGTGGGCGAAAACCGCACCCCATTTGGACCTTCCTAGCTCCCTATGCCTATAAAAAGGCCCCATCCCCTCCATTTTCGCGCGAAACCCTAGTTCTCCCCTTTTTTTCCTTTTCCCCGTGTCCCGCAGCTCCTCCGCGCGCCGGACACGTCCGCCGGCGCCGGACGCGTCCGCCGCCGCCCCCGCGGCCACTCCTAGACCGCCACGTGGCGCCCTCACCCGCCAGCCTCCCACCGCGCCGCTCCGGGCCAGCGGGGCCCGACTCCGGCCCGCTCCGGGCCGTTTTCGGGCCGAAGCCCCGGTCGCCTCCGCTGCCTTCGTCCGCGCCTCCCGCTGGCGCGCCCGCCGTCGTCGTGCCGGCCCCGTGCCTCGGTCGCCTCCGCCGCCTCCGGCCGGAGCTCGCTCCACCGCCGCCGAGCCCGCAGCTCGCCCTTCGCCGCCCGCCGCCGTCCGCCGCCGAGCCCGCAGCTCGCCCTTCGCCGCCCGCCGCCGTCCGCCGCCTCTACACCGCCGCCGCCTGTCCGCCGCCTCGGCCGGCCCTGTCTCTGGCCGCCGGCGCGCCCCGCGGCCGCCACGGATCTCCGCACCGCAGGCCCCACCTCCCTCCACTGCCGGCGCCCCAACTCCGGCCGTCTCCTCCGTCTCCGACGTCTACTCCGGCGAGGTCCCGCGGAGCGGGACCAGATCCACCGGTCCGCGATCCAAACGCCCAGATATCCCCGTCCCGGAATCCCTCCGTCCCGCGTTGACTTTCGAGGAGGTAAAATTCCACTAAGTCCCGGATCTGTGTAAATTTGTTGCTTCCTTCATCATGCAATAACTTTGTGCTCGGTGCTCCGTTTTGCGTGTATGATATGTCGAAATGATCGTCTCGTCGTGCTCTACATGTTAGTACCAGTTTCATGCATGTTAGAGTTCATCTAGTTGACTCAATCTTCGTGGCAAGAGTGCTTCATGCTGAAACTATTTCAGCATTAGTTGTCTATGTAAATTTGTTGCCATGTTCATGAGCTAATAACTTTGTGCATGTTGGTCCGAATGGAGTGAATGATGTGTCCAGATCTTCGTTGTGAAATGCTCTACATGATGGTTGCTGTAGCATTCATGTTAGGTGTCATATTGCCATGTATATCTCTATTGCAAAAAGTGCATTTGGCTGATAAGTTTCTACACTTGTTATGAGATCATGTTTTGTCTTGCTTGTGCATATTTATCCATGTCTCATATGAGCTAGGTGTCAACATGAGTTTTGCTCTTGAGTATGTGCTCTACATGTTTGATTCATTTTCATGCCATGGTATGTCTTGATATGAGTGCAGCAAGCTTGTTAACATGTCATCATGTTGTAAATTTCCGCTAAGTGTGAATCTGTTAATTTTATTGCCATGCATCCATGATGCCACAGTCTTTGTTGTGCATGTTTAGGGTTGTCCAATGGATGTTCCTTGAATTATATGTTATGCTCTAGCTATCCATGCACTTGTTTGCCATGATGCGATGATGTAGATTGTTATTATGAGGCCCTCAAGTTGCTATACATTTTATCTGCCAGCATACCGAGATTTTGCTAAGTCTGGAAAACTTTTGCACTTTTGCCATGGTGTTTGGGACGTGTTCTAGTATTTTGCTATGTCTGGATAAACTTTTGCACTTTTGCCATGGCTTGCAGTAACTTGTTGTTTTCATGCTCTCAAGAGGCTATAAAATGTACCTGTCAGCATGTTATCAACAAGTTCAGTTTTGCCACGAGTGTACCTAGTGTACCAAGCATCCTATAAGCATGTTCTTGGTTTGAGTAGCTTCTCAAATATGTCTTATTGCTGTTGGTTACCTTAACCTGCCATGCCATGCTTTGAGTTGAGTTGCACAAGCTTGTAAACATACCTATTCGTTGTAATTCTGCCATGCCTTGTAATTTTCATTAAGTCTAAGAATTCTGTAAATTTGTTGCAACTTGCCATGCTTGTTTAATTGTGTTCCAGCAAGGTTTTGGGTGTGTTCTAAGTTAATGCTTGTTAAGTATCATGTCTATTTCACATCCATGCCCTTTGTCTCCATGTTTGGGTGTTGTAGCTTAGTTATTTCTTGCTCCAAAGATGCCATGTTGCTGTAAACTGCAGTTTTGCTTGAATCTTGTTTTGCTTGTCTTTTGCAAACCGTGCGTCCGTTTCCGGTGATCTTTATATCGATCTCAACCGAAATCTTCCCCTCTATCCAGGGGCTTGCTTGGCTTCCCAAGATGAGGCCTTTTCCATCATCTTCTCCTTAGGCTCAAAAGCATCCGCATGCATACGCACACCATACTCGCATCCCTTGTTATGACGTGCATCATGTTGATTGTTCATTGCACCATGTTTGATATTGTGCCGTTGTTGTGTTCTTGTGTTGGATAGAGCCGGGAGCCGATTCGTAGTTCGAGGTTCCTACTGAGGCTAAGTTTGAGGAGCAAGGTTACGATCCCTCCGTGGAATCAACAGGCAAGATGACCATTCCTAGATATCACTTCTATCTTTGCCTATGCTAGATGTCTCGCTCTTTACATATTGCCTCGATGCATATTCCTGTTTGTCAGCCCTCCTATTGTTGCCATGAAACACTCTAACCACCCTCCTAGCAAACCGTTGTTTGGCTAAGTACGCATCGCTCAGCCCCTCTTATAGCGTTGTTAGTTGCAGGTGAAGTTTTCAAGATTCTAGATCCATGTTGAAGTTGTTATTGGGTTATCACTATATATAAATACATGTTAACTAATTCACATATATATTGGTAGTGGGTGGAAGGCTAAGCCTCTTGCTTGGTGTTTTGTTCCACTCATGCCACCCTAGGAACCGATAAACCAGTGTTATGTTCCTTGATTGTGCGTTCCTAACACGGTTGGGGTTATGGGACCCCCTTGATAATTCACTCTGTCTAAAGCTTTTCTAGCAAGGCCCAACATTGGTTCTACATTTGCCTAACAACTAAAAAACTTGCATAGGGAGTTATAAACCCGAGGTCTTAATTCACCCCCCGGGCCAGTGCTCCTCATGAGTGTTGGTCCAAACTAGAGCACCGTATGGGTCCGCCCCTTGGCAACTTGGGGTATTTTGGCACCTATACGCTTCGCTCATCCGGTCGTGGCCTGAGACGAGATACGTGCGGCTACTATCACGGTGTCGGCACGCCGTGAGGTCTTGCTGGATTAGTTTTACCCTTGTTGAAATATCTTGAGCACGAGATTCCGAGAATACTTGGGTCCTTCCACTTTGGAGTTGTGACTCCACGGATCGTGAGCTTGTGATGGGCTAAGTTGGGACACCCCTGCAGGGTTTGATCTTTCGAAAGCCGTGCCCACGGTTATGTGGCAGATGGGAATTTGTTAATATCCGGTTGTAGATAACTTGACACCATGTTCATGAATACACTACCTGCATGAGTAACCGTGATGGTCTGTTTTCGAAGGGCTTCGAGAAGTGAACACGGTGGGGTTATGTTTGATCGTGAGTAGCTAGGATCACTTCTTGATCAACTTGGCGATCGTTGGCACTTGTTCTCTTCTCGCTCTAAAATCGTAAGCTAGTACTTAGTGCTGCTACAAACACTGTTATAGCCTTTCCACACCTAAGGCTTTGTTAGTTTTGATACCCGAGAACGGGATTGCTGAGTCCTCTGTGGCTCATAGAGTCAACACCACACCAGATGCAGGTACCCCCGAGACCTATACAGGAGATGGTTCAGAGTTGTACTGGGAGTTCAATGAAGAGCGTGGACGTTACTATGTGTCTTATCCCGACGATCAGTAGTGGCTTCTACTAGGGGCGATCCGGGCTTGTGTTATTTATGGTATCTTTTCGTTTGGATTTCGTCCGTAGTCGGACTCTGATGTTATTTGGATGATGTATGCAATTGTATTCACTTGTGTGACGTGGCGAGTGTATGCCAACTATCATTTTACACTTTCATCCCTGATTTTACATGAGTCGTGCAAAGATACCATACTTGAGATCATTCTAGTATGCGTTTATGTCCTTATGTCGTGCCTCGACACGTGGGGGACATAGCCGCATACTGAGCATTACATAATGTCTTCCCAAGGTTGATATGATATAGTAAGAGGCATGTAAAGACCATGAGATTGAGCTTTTGACTTAGCTTTGCGACATGTAGAGCACCAGTTCGTGAAGCGTGATACGTCACGGAACATCTTGGTCCAATACTAATTCTTGGAGAGAGTCGCAAATGTCATGTCACGTCTGAAATGTCCCATAAGTCCTTCATGAGACTTGCAAAAGGAGCAAACGAAGAGAAGACTCAGGAATGCAAAGTTTGTTAGTTCTCGTAAGATAACCATCCTTGATATAATATCATTCCCAAGAAGTATGCGTCAAACAGTTAGCATAAGAATTTGCAAAGAATGGAGCATGCTCATACAAGTATTTTATGTGCTCAAAGCCAATAACATTCAACTGAAGTTGGGTAACATGCATGCATTTGCGTGAAAGCGCATCCGCCACAACATTCTCTTTGCCTTTAATGTATTTGATGACATAGGGGAAAGACTCTATGAACTCACTCCACATAGCATGATGCTTGTTAAACTTAGTTTGACCCTTAAGATATTTGAGTGTCTCATGGTCTATGTGAAGAATGAATTCATGAGGACAGAGATAGTGTTCCCAAACATGCAAAACTCTCACTAAGGCATATAGTTCCTTGTCATAGATGAGATAGTTAAGTTGTGCTCTGGATAGTTTCTCGCTAAAATAAGCAATCGACACTTTTCTTGCATTAACACGCCTCCTATGCCAGTACCACTAGCGTCACAATGTATCTCGAAAGGTTTGTGAATGTTCGGTAATGCAAGCAAAGGTGCGTGAGTTAGCAAGTTTTTTAGCTCATTGAACGCGGTGTCTTGCGAAGGACCCCAAACAAAGGGTGCATTCTTCTTGCTCAAAGCATGCAAAGGCATAACAATCGTGCTAAAATCCTTCACAAATCGGCGATAAAATCCGGCTAGGCCTAGGAAGCTACGTACTTGTTGTAGGTTCATTGGTTTGACCCAAGTTTTAATAGCTCCAATCTTAGTCTTGTCTACATGCACTCCTTTGGAAGACACAACAAATCCTAGGAAGAGAATTTTGTCTACACCGAATTTGCACTTTTCCATATTGGCATAAAGTTTTTCCTTGCGGAGGGTTTGCAAAACGGTGCTAAGATGATTCGCATGATATTTTAGAGACTTGCTGAACACGAGGATTTCATCAATGTAGACAACTACAGAGACTCCAATGTAAGGCCTAAGAACATAGTGCATCATTACATAAACGTGTCGGGTGCCTCGGATAAACTCATAGGCATAACAAGCCATTCATATAATCCTAACTTTGTTTTGAAAGCGGTTTTCCACTCATCACCCTCTTGTATGCGGATTTGGTAATAGCCACTTTGGAGATCAATCTTTGAAAAGATTGTGGCTCCGCTAAGCTCATCAAGCATATCATCTAAGCGCGGTATTGGGTGACGATAGCAAACAGTAATAGTATTGATTGGACAGCAATAGGAACACATACGATAAGTGCCATCTTTCTTGGGGACAAGTGATGGAAATATTCCCTAGAGGCGATAAGAAAGTTTTTACTTATATTTCCTTATATCATGATAAATGTTTATTATTCATGCTAGAATTGTATTAACTGGAAACATAATACATGTGTGAATATATAGAAAAACAAAGTGTCACTAGTATGCCTCTACTTGACTAGCTTGTTAAATCAAAGATGGTTATGTTATCCTAGCCATAGACATGAGTTGTCATTTGATTAACAGGATCACATCATTGGTGAATGATGTGATTGACTTAACCCGTTCCGTTAGCTTAGCACTTGATTGTTTAGTTTTACTGCTATAGCTTTCTTCATGACTTATACATGTTCCTATGACTATGACATTATGCAACTCCCGAATACTGTAGGAACACCTTGTGTGCTATCAAATGTCACAACGTAACTGGGTGATTATAAAGATGCTCTACAGGTGTCTCCGAAGGTGTTTGTGGTGTTGGCATAGATCGAGAATAGGATTTGTCACTCCGAGTGTCGGAGAGGTATCTCTAGGCCCTCTCGGTAATGCACATCACTATAAGCCTTGCAAGCAAATGACTAATGAGTTAGTCACGAGATGATGCATTACGGAACGAGTAAAGAGACTTGCCGGTAACGAGATTGAACTAGGTATTGAGATACCGACGATCAAATCTCGGGAAAGTAACATACCGATGACAAAGGGAACAACGTATATTGTTATGCGGTCTTGACCGATAAAGATCTTCGTAGAATATGTAGGAACCAATATGAGCATCCAGGTTCCGCTGTTGGTTATTGACTGGAGATGAGTCTCAGTCATGTCTGCATAGGTCCCAAACCCGTAGGGTCCGCACGCTTAACGTTCGGTGACGATGGGTATTATGAGTTTATGAGTTTTGATGTGCCGAAGGTAGTTAGGAGTCCCGGATATGATCACGGACATGACGAGGAGTCTCAGAATGTCCGTGACATAAAGATCGATATATTGAAAGCCTATGTTTGGACATCGGAAAGGTTCCGGATGGTTTCGGGCATTTACCGGAGTACCGGGGGGCTACCGGAGCCCCCCGGGGAGTGAAGTGGGCCTCATGGGCCTTGGGAGAGAGAGGAAGGGGCACACAGGGCTGGCCGCGCGCCCCTCCCCCTCTAGTCCGAATTGAACAAGGAAGGGGGGGCGGCGCCCCCATTTCCTTCCTCCTCTCCCCTCCTTCCTTCCCTCCTTCTCCTACTATTGGAAGGGGGGATTCCTACTCCTGGTGGGAGTAGGTGTAGCGACCAGACCTCAAACAGTCTGACCTCTGTGCATCAGTGTCATCCCTGGATCAGTAATGCTGACACGCACAATACTTGAAGGATTTATAACAGAGTAGCAATCACACACTTAATACATCAATAGTTCTAACGATGAACTTATTACAATAAAATGGCTTAAGGCCATCTAATACGATAACAATGGAAGGCTTGGAAGATAAGTGAGTCCATCAACTCCAATGGCATCACTGAGTATAGAACCACGACCTATAAGGCACCTTACTCGTCGTCTAAAAAGTCTGCAACATGAACGTTGCATCCCGAAAATGGGCGAGCACATGGAATATGCTGGCAAAGTAACACAAAGAGAGCAATAAAGTAAAGCTATACTATATGGAATATGGCTGGTGGAAAGCTCTATGGATACAGTTTTTGCGTAAAACCAATTTTTCCCTACTTCAAAGGAATATATTTTAATTAACTATCATGGTAGTTGAATCATCGTTGAGAAGATAGACATCCTCTCAACCCCAATTAAAATCATCATTAAACCCAACAATATTAATTAGAATAACATGATGAGATTCAGATGATATCCAAGTACTAGATACTCAAGACGTTCGTAACCGGGGACACGGCTAATCATGATCAGTTTGTACACTTTGCAGAGGTTTGTGCACTTTTCCCCACAAGACTCGATCGCCTCCGTTGGTTTCTCGCACTGCATGGTGTTTGAGAAACGGATGACCGAGATACAATCTTTCCGAAGAGGTCCCCTTAACCAGATAGATAGGCCGGTACACCTACAAACCCTCTACATCTGCTAGCCCATCATGGAAAGGTTTCCCACAACTTACTCAACTATGCCAGAGCCCATATTGGCATGTGGATGCACACGCAAGTTTCTAGTATGAATAATCTCATGATCCCTTTGAGCTTGGGTGGCGGTCCAAATGAAAAACAGGCAATCACTGGAATACCCAGGTGCCTCAATCCACCCAGATGTGTGTTAATGTTGCCACCATAAGTTGAACCATTAATTAATAAACTCACATCTGTCATGGATACACTCACCCAATCCACGTCTACGAGCATAGCATGTCCTAACAGCAAACATAGAAGTAACTCCCAAAGGTTTGAATGTAATGCAGGTAATAGGTACTACCTCAATCTTCTTACCAATCCCACAAGTTAATTGATCCTACTCATGCAATGTCTGAGGGTTTGACTAATGCAATGAAAACTGGGTAGTTGGAAAGTATGATCAAAGTGTTACTTGCCTTGCTGATGATCCACAAAACCTAGAGATTCAAAGTAGCAAGCGGCGCACTCCGGGTACTCTATTGCAAACAAACAAGCACACAATAAGTACTTAACTAATGCACGGGTAAAACTCAAGTGAGAGATCTAACCAGAAAGTTCAACTTAAGAACTCCGGTTTGCAAAAGAAACGACAAAACAAAAGCAACAAAAGACAAACGGCGAAAGAGAAACAACTACCGAACCAATCTGGACCTAAGTCCAAATTTAGCTGAGGCAAATGCTTGAGTGACTAGGTTAAACGGAAAGAGAATTTCGAGATGAAACTCCAGGCGTTTGAATCACCTGATTCCGATAAACGAGCGAAAAGTTAAACTAAAACGAAGATCGGATCAGAGACCGCGATTAGAAAATAAACTAGAAAAAGAAAACTAAAATAGCTTAACGAACGGACGTTCGTCAGTTGAGACTAAACGGCGAATTCGTTCGTTAGAACGAACGAACTGGTGAATGTTTACTAATTAATTAAACCGAAAAAACAGAAAAACCGATATAAAACCGATCTAAAAAAACGACTGGGGTTCTAAAAGAAAAACCGGTGGTTTTCCACCGAAAACCAGCGGCGGCGGCTACCTCATCGAAACGGCCGGCGGCGGCAGCGGGCTCCGGGGCTTGCGGCGGCTGCGGCGGTGGGTGGCGGCGGCGGCGGCTGCGGCGTCTGCAGCGGCGGCGGTGGTTTGCGGCGGGGTGCGGCGGAGGAAAGGGGGGGGGCAGCTATATATATAGGGGGGAGGGGTAGAAGCTGGGGGAGGGGGCAAGCAACTCCGGCGGTGGCCGGAGTCCGACGCTGGTACGGGCGCGCGGTGCGGGGAAGGCGGTCGGCGGCGGCTGGGCCTGGCTCGGCTGGGCTTCGGCCCAGTCGGGTCGGGTCCTCTTTCTTTTTCTTTTCTTTTTTTTTTAATTACGCCAGCGCTACAAAAAAAATTCTAGAAAACAAATAAAAAAGCTAAAATTGCCAAAACAAATTTTCACCGTCTAAATAGAATATTTAGAACAAGATGAACATTTTCTTGGCACTAAAATGCATTTTTGAAAACATGCAATTTTTCCTAATTCTAATGAAACTCCAAATAAAACTTGTTTGATTTTTCTATTAAATCCTCCGTATTTCTTATTTTTGGGAGAGTCATTTTACTCCCTCTCTCATATATTTATGATAGAAATACTTGAAGATAAATAGATAAAATCAAATGATCCTATTTTCAAAATTTGAGAGACCTCAAATATGAAAATATTGAAACCCCAACTCTCTCCGAGGGTCCTTGAGTTGATTAGGATGTTCTTGGATCACCAAAAGCAAGAAAATATGATATGCATAATGATCTATTGTATAACATTCCAAATTGAAAATTTGGGATGTTACAAACCTACCCCCCTTAAGGTGAATCTCGCCCTCGAGATTCGGGTTGGCTAGTAAACGTGTGGGTGGTCCTTGCGTAGATCATCTTCTCGTTCCGAGGTGGCTTCTTCCTCGGTCTGGTGACTCCACTGAACTTTGCAAAACTTGATAACCTTACTGCGGGTGACTCTGCTCGAAAACTCGAGGATCTTAACAGGCTTCTCCTCGTAGGTCAGATCACTGTCCAACTGAATTGCTTCCAGAACTTTGAGGTAAACTGAGTTCCTCTATCTGATACGATGCTCCTCGGAACTCCATGCAGACATACAATTCGGGTTATGTATATCTTTGCCAACTTTGCACTGGTATAAGTAGTCTTTACTGGGATGAAATGAGCTACCTTTGTTAAACGATCGACTACGACCCAAATTGAGTCATAGCCAGAATGAGTTCTGGGTAATCCCGTAATAAAGTCCATACCTAGATTATCCCACTTCCATTCGGGTATTGGCAATGGTTGTAACAATCCTGCTGGCTTCTGATGTTCTTCCTTCACTCTCTGACATACATCACAAACTGCTACATACTCCGTGATATCTTTCTTCATACCGGTCCACCAGAAAATGTCCTTCAAATCCAAATACATCTTAGTATTTCCTTTGTAAATCGAGTATGGTGAATCATGGGCCTCCTGTAGTATCAACTTCCTGATCTCCAGGTCATTAGGCACATAAATGCGGTCCTCAAACCATAAGGTGTCGTGTTCATCCTCACGAAATCCTTTAGCTTTTCCTTCGCTCATCCTCTCCTTTATAGAGGCAACCTCCTCGTCAGTTTTCTGAGCTTCTCTGATTTTATCCATCAGGGTAGACTGGATCTCTAGTGTTGCTACGTAGCCTCTCGGAACTATCTCCATACGTAGTTCTCGTAAATCCTCGGCTAACTCCTTTGAAAATTCCTTCGTCAATAGGGTATTGACATGGCTCTTACGGCTTAGCGCATCGGCTACTACATTAGCCTTTTCGGGATGATAATGCAATCTCATGTCATTGTCCTTAATGAGTTCCAGCCATCTCCTTTGCCTGAGATTCAGCTCCTTCTGAGTGAATATATACTTCAAACTCTTCTGATCTATCACAACCCTAGTTCTGGTATGCACTAGGTTAGTCTTGTGGTTTGCATCATGTTTAAATTTCAAATGAAATTGAAATGAGGACTTGTGAAACCCTCAAAAACCCTATTGAAAATGACCCAAATAAAAGTTGCTCCAAAAGGGTCCAAGAAAATGTTCATGTGGCCCTCTAAAAATATTGGTCAGAGATAAAAATCAAGCCAATATTATTAGGAGCTCATAAGTATTTATTTTGGGCATTTGGAATTAATGCAATAGCTATTTGCTTGGATATATATATATATATATATATATATATATATATATATATATATATATATATATATATTATATTTTATATATGTCCAAAATCCTGGTTCTTTATTTTTAGGGGTTTGGATTAATTCCTAGGTCCCTGCAAAATAAATATGTCAGAAGAAAATAATTGATTTTGCTTGGAAACTAAATCAAAACAAATGTCAGAAAAAAATAGAAAAGAAAAATAAAAAGGAAAGAGCTTACCTGGCTTACCTGCAGCCCAACTGCCTGGCCGGCCCAGCTGGCCAGCCCAGCCCACCGAGCCTCCCCCTGTCGTCTTCCCCGCGCCAGTAGGCGGGGCGTGTGGCCGGCGCGCGCGCACGGCGGGAGCGCCACGCCACCTGCCTGCTTCACTCCCCCTCGCCGCCTAGCCGCTTCTGGAGGAGCCACGCGACCTCCCCGACCCTCCTGCACTCTTCTGGACCCCCTCCCCTCTCCTCTATCTCCCTCTCGAGCTCGGTCCCGACCGCCGCCGTCGCCGTCGATCGCCGTAGTCGTAGCCACCATCTCCCCCTCGCCTCTCCGAGTAGCCCGAGAGCTCCGCCACTTCACCCCCGACCTCTCCAATGAGTCACGCAACGCCGGGTGCCCTGCAACGCCGCAAATGCCGTCGTCTTCTTCCTCTGCCCCGACGATCGCCGCCAACGAATTCGCCGCAGCAGAAGCTTCCCCGAGCCACTGAACCCCCCAGCAGAACTGCGGTGAGCTCCCGGTTCGTTCCCCCCTTCTCCCCTAGCCGTTTGCGACCTCTAGGTCTACTCCCCACAGATGCCCGACCTCACCGCCGCCGGCGATGCCGCCGCCGTGGCCACAGCCACACAAGCTCCAACCTGAGCACGCCACCGCATCCGCCGCTTCACCAGGAACCCGTAGCACCTCTCCGTTAGCCTCCCCGTGCCCCGTAGCTCCAACCCCGACGAGGCCCGAACTCCGGCGCCGCCGCGAGCTCGTTTCCGGCGAGCTCCAGCCGCCACAGCTGCTACCGCTTGCGGGGATGGATGCGGGTGAGCTCCAGCTCCCCGTAGATGGTCTCCGCTGCCCAAATGACCCCCGGAACTGAAAACCCGATGCCCTCCGCCGCGGTTGCTGCCGCCGACGGCTAAACGCCGGCGTGCTAGCTGCGGTTTGACCCCCTGGGTCAATGACAGGTGGGCCCCCACCCCTTTTATTTAGTTGTCTGTTTAGTTAAATTAATTACTTTTTGTTAATTAGATTAGCCACTGACATGTGGGCCCAGCCCTGCTGATTTTTCTGTTAGGATTAGTTTAGTGTTAATTAACTGAGTCACTGACCCGTGGACCCCACTGTCAGGTTTGACTCTGGACCAGCCCTTTGACCTGCTGACGTCATGCCTGTGTCATGCTGACGCAATAAACCAGTTCTGGTATTTAAATAAATCTTAAATGCTTTATTTATTTCAGAAATTGGCTTAAACTTCAAAAAAATCACAGAAATTCAACCGTAGCTCAGAATGAAATAATTTATATATGAAAAATTATCAGAAAAATTCAATCTATCCATCTGTATCATTTTCATGCATGACAAATGAAGTTAAACCTACTGTTTATATGAAAACACATATATGGCATTTAGAAATACTTATTTTAAAGTTGCATTTGAGCCCTTGGTTCAAATGGACTTCTTTCAAATTGAATGCTAGTTGCATTAGCTCAACAACATCATATTTTCATGCCATATTCATGCATCATATTGTTGCATATGCTTGTGTTTGACTGTCGGCACCGTTCTTCTCGATAGGTCCAGCTCCGGAGACCGATCCAGAGTACCTGTCAGAGAAGCAGTGCTCTGCACGTTGTTTTACCAGGCAAACAAACCCCCTTGTTCATTCTAATACAACCCCTCTCTCGCTCCTGCTCCCTATTATTGCATTAGGACAACAACGACTTCAACTGCTACTTTGTGCTGCGGTAGTTTAACCCATTCCTCTGCATGACCTGTCTTTCCACAGTAAATAGTTGAAACCCACTAGCATGTGTAGGAGTTGATTGAAGCCATGTTGTGATCTTACCATGCCTTGCTTGCTATTGCTTAGAGTGTGTCAGGTCTAATTCATCGGGAATGAATTGGAGTGAAATGATATGTTCTGATGCTGAGGGTTAAGCGTGTGAACACGTTTTGGTAAAGGTAGTGGTGAGAGGCCATGTAGGAGTACATGGTGGGTTGTCTCACTGGAACCGTTCCTAAGAACTGAGTTCTGTGTATGTTGTCCAATGACCAGCTACTACCACGCATTGGAATGCTTAAGTGCCCCTCTCGACTTATTAACCGACTTGGTCTCTGTCCAGGAGTCGCAACTAGTTTCTGGTGTTTGTAGGTAGTGTTAGTAGTCTACCAAGTGGCACTCGGCCAGTGGGCTTGGGACAGACTAGGCACCGTGGCACGGTGTACCAAGCGTAGATCCACTCGGCGAGGTGGGCTTGGGAACCCTGCGCACATCATTTGGGGCCGTGAGCGACACCCCGGCCGGATCTCCCCATGGATGGAACCCGAATAGGCGGTAAACCTGGACGAGAGTCTTGTGTGGTTAGTCAGGTCGTGGCCGACACCCTCGCCAGGCTTCCGCTTGAAGGTTGCTGAGATACACGAGATGTACATGGCGGTAAGTGGAGAGAGCGTGTGTGAAGCAGTACACCCCTGTAGGGTTAACACGATCTATTCGAATAGCCGGGTCCGTGGTTATGGACTTCTTGGATGCTTACGTGGTACATAGACAACTTGAAGTGGATACTCTAAAATACTCAAGACAAGTGTGAGTGCTATGGATGGCCTTCTCGGAGGGAGACGGGAATGATTCCATAGTGGTGTATTGTGTGGTGCTTAGTGGACTCGTGTGCGCCACCTCAAAGTTACCATCAATCGTAGAATAGGATAGCCACTGAGTCAAAGTTGGCTTGCTGCAACTAAACCCCAGTTTGCCATCTTGATAAAAGTGCATGTATGATAGGATCTGATGTAAGTCTTGCTGAGTACCTTTGTACTCATGTTTGCTTAATTTATGTTTTGCAGATAGGATGATGTCTCACTAGTAGTTCCGCTTGGACTTCGACAAGTAGCTTGTTACCTCAGCTACGATCTTGGACGAGTGTTGTAGATAGTCAGGCTCTTCAGCCTTTTTCATTTGTAGATGTCTGTACTCAGACATGTAGTGCTTCCGCTTGTTGCTTGTATGCTCTGAATGTTGGGTCATGAGACCCATGTTTGTAATACTTGGCTCCTCGGAGCCTAATGAATAAATACTTTGTTCATTAGAGTCTTGTTGTGATGCCATGTTGTATTTGCACATATTGAGAATATTGTGTGTATGTTATTGAAATGCTTGGTATGTGTGGGATCCGACACCTAGTTGTTTACCCTTGGTAGCCTATCTTACAGGGAAATTTCTCCTAGTGTTTCCACTGAGCCTTGGTAGCTTGCTACTGCTCCGGAACACTTAGGCTGACCGGCATGTGTCCTTCTTCGTTCCTGTGTCTGTCCCTTAGGGGAAATGTCACGCGTTGTTCCTTTAAGTCCTTGTAGCTTGCTACGACTTGGGTTCATACGTTGATGACCGACACGTTCGTTGCTGGGTCATGAATGCCTGTCTCTGTAATTTAGTGCCACTTTTGGTTCATAACTGGTCATGTCGGCCCGGGTTCTCTGTCATATGGATGCTAGCGACACTATCATATACGTGAGCCAAAATGCGCAAACGGTCCCGGGCCAGGTAAGGTGGCACCCGTGGGGATACCGTGCGTGAGGCCGCAAAGTGATATGGTGTGTTACATGCTAGATCGGTGTGACCTAGGATCGGGGTCCCGACAGCTTTGGTATCAGAGCCTGACTGCCTGTAGGATTACCAAGCCAAACTGGTCGAAGTTGAGTCTAGAAATTCTTTAGTTATATAAGGGAATTGATTGTGGAAGGGAACGTAAGGCTCTTTTTACTCCTTATACCTCATGTCTTCTGATCTGAGTCATCCTACCTTTCCTACGGGGTTAAGGAACTAGGCTTTCTCTTCCGTCTATCAAGATCACGAGTTACTACTCCGTAGTCCCTTAGGATTGGTTGATCAGAGTCCTACTCCTGTTTTCAAGTTCTTCCGGTGAAGTTGTTTTAGTACTATCACAGAACCTTGAGTGATGATGTTGAGATGTTGAACTACCCTTTGTTAGCAGGATGTCTCATTCTGAGCTTTTTACTACCGTTATGCTGCCGGAATTATCCTAGTAGTTCGAGAGATACTAATTTCTTGTTCTACCTTATGCGTCCTATAGTTGTTAATGTTTCCGTCTTCGGTTTCGCTTCTCAGGATGTCTTCAGTTAAGCGAAGCTCAGCTGCTCGTAGACAGAACCACGGAGGTGGTAGGGATGAGGAGGATCCTCCCGACCAGCCTTCGTTGGCAGAGTTAATGATAGAGATGGAGAGAAACAAGCGTGAGTCTAACCGTTTGTTAGCACGTATTGAGGAGAACACCGCACATCAGTGCAAGGAATCAACAACCATCCATGACTTCATTCGTCTGAAACCACCCACCTTTCATCATTCCATTGAGCCACTCGATGCAGATGACTGGCTCCGCAGTATCACTCACAAGCTGCGTTCTGCGAATGTAGCTGAAGAGGACAAGGTCATCTATGCCACTTATCACCTGGAAGGTCCTGCTAGTCTTTGGTGGCAGAACTATGAGGCCATGATTCCAGCTGACCAGATTCCTACCTGGAGAGTTTTCACCGAGGCTTTTCGTGAGCATCATATCCCTCAAGCCCTTATCGATCGTAAGAGAGAAGAGTTCTGTAGTCTTACACAGGCTAAGATGGCTGTTGATGCTTATAGTCGAGAGTTTGAGAACCTCGCCCGCTATGCTACAGAAGAAGTGTCCACGGACGCCAAGAAGCAGGCTAGGTTCCGGAAGGGTCTTAACCCCAAACTGCATCGTGATCTCCACTTGCATCATTGCAAAACATTCCATGCTCTTGTGAACAAGGCCATCAATGCAGAGACAGCTCAGCTCACTTACGATGAGTCTCGTAAGAACAACCTTGATCTGGGATCTTCCTCCGGTTATAGTTCTCAGAAGCGCCGGATTTGGGTTCTGAACTCTGTTCTTCCACCCATTTATCCTCCGAGGCCACCTCGTGTGGTACCTCTTCCAGTTCAGCAGTATGCTCCACCCAGGTCTATTGATGGACCGTTTGCCGATGCGGGTCCACGTCCTACCTCTAGGATTTGCTACAAGTGCGGAGAACCGGGACACATTGCCCGTATTTGCACTCAGACCCGTGTTGCTCCATCCCAGTCCGAGAAATCTGTTAGACGTGATAAATCATCACGCAAGATGATCAGTGTTAAGTCAGCTCCCATCGAACATGGACGTGTGCATCACGTCTCAGCCAAGAACGCTCATGATGATCCAGATGTCGTTCTTGGTACACTTCTTGTCAATTGTCATCCGGCATCGGTTCTATTCGATACTGGAGCATCTCATTCTTTCATTTCCGAAAGTTATGCCCGCTTGCACGACATGTCATTTTGTGATATGCCCTCCCCACTACTCATTCAAACTCCTGGATCCAAATGGCAAACTTCTAGTGTAAGCCATGGTAATGAAATCCTTGTCGACAGACTTGTGTTCCTTGCATCACTTGTAGCCCTCAAGTCTTCAGATATTAATATCATCTTGGGTATGGACTGGATGACAGCTCATCATGCCAAGATTGATTGTTTCACTAGGTCTGTTCAGCTTACACATCCATCTGGTAAGATAGTCACTGTCAACACTAGAATTGCAAAGCGTCAACTCTATTCTCTTAATGCCAGCCCTCTTCCAGATCTTGAAGATGTTCCGGTAGTCCGCGACTTTCCGGATGTCTTCCCAGAGGAACTGCCAGGTGTTCCACCCGACCGAGATGTAGAGTTTGTTATAGAGCTTATCCCAGGAACCGCTCCAATCTCTAGGAGACCCTACAAAATGGCACCCTTAGAACTAGCCGAGCTTAAGAAACAACTTGATGAGTCCTTGCAAAAGGGTTTCATCCGTCCTAGTTCTTCTCCCTGGGCTTGCCCCGTCCTCTTTGTCAAGAAGAAGGATGGTACGGATCGGATGGTTGTAGATTATCGCCCCGTTAATTTGGTCACGATAAAGAACAAGTATCCGCTTCCCAGGATCAACGATCTGTATGATCAGCTTGCTGGATCCTCAGTCTTCTCCAAGATGGATTTGAGGTTAGGATACCATCAAATCAAGATTAGAAATGGGGACATCCCCAAGACAGCTTTCGTCACTCGTTATGGTCAGTACGAGTACACCGTCATGTCCTTCGGTCTAATAAATGCTCCAGCCACTTTCTCTCGCTTGATGAACTCGATCTTCATGGAGTACTTAGATAAGTTCGTCGTGGTTTACCTCGATGATATTCTTATTTACTCGAAAAACGAGGAAGAGCATGCCGAACATCTTAGACTTGTTCTAGAAAAACTCAGAGAGCACCGCCTTTATGCCAAGTTATCCAAGTGCGAATTTTGGTTGCCAGAAGTGACCTATCTCGGCCATGTAATCTCTGGTAAGGGCATTGCTGTCAACCCCGAGAGAGTTCAGGCCGTTCTTGATTGGACTCCGCCCGAAACAGTTAAACAAGTTAGGAGTTTCCTTGGTCTAGCCAGTTATTGTCGCCGCTTTGTTGAGAACTTCTCTAAAGTAGCCAAACCTCTCACGGAACTTCTTAAGAAAGATAAAAAGTTTGAGTGGTCCCCACAGTGTGAGCACAGTTTTCAGGAACTGAAAAGACGCCTGACTTCTGCTCCCATACTTGTGCCACCGGATTTCACTAAGGACTTTGTTATCTACTGTGATGCCTCACGACAGGGACTAGGTTGCATTCTTATGCAGGATCGTCGTGTGATTGCCTATGCATCTCGACAGTTGCATCCACATGAGGAGAATTATCCTACACATGATTTAGAGCTTGCAGCCGTAGTCTATGCACTTAAGACCTGGCGACATTACCTCCTTGGTAATCGTTGCGAGATCTACACCGATCACCAGAGTCTCAAGTATATTTTCACCCAACCAGATTTGAACCTTAGGCAAAGACGTTGGTTGGAGTTGATCTCCGATTACGACTTAGGGATTACCTACACCCCGGGCAAGGGCAATGTCATGGCTGATGCGCTAAGTCGTAAATCCTATTGCAACAATCTCATGTTGCAGCAGGGCCAATCACTTCTCCATGAGGAATTATGTAAGCTTAACCTTCACATCGCTCCTCACAGATTCCTTTCTACCTTGGTGGCGAAACCTACCCTTGAGGATCAGATCATTTCCAACCAAAAGTTTGATAGGGGTGTTATCCGCATCAAGAGAAACATTAAAAAGGGAGTTGGTGGATGTTTCTCTATGGATGATCGAGGTGTTGTTTTCTTTGAGAATCGCTTGGTAGTTCCCAAGAAGCAACATCTTCGGCAATTGATTCTTAAAGAGGCTCATGAATCTCCTCTCACGATTCATCCTGGTAGTACTAAGATGTATCAGGATCTACGCCAGAGATTCTAGTGGACTAGGATGAAGAGAGAAATTGCTGAGTTCATTGCTAAATGTGACGTTTGTCGTCGCGTTAAGGCAGAACATCAAAGACCTGCTGGCACCCTTCAGCCTCTAGCTATTCCTGAGTGGAAATGGATTAAAGTTGGTATGGACTTCATCACCGGCTTTCCCAGGATCAAGAGAGGGAATAATGCTATCTTCGTAGTTATTGATCGTCTCTCCAAAGTGGCTCACTTCCTACCTGTTCGAGAGAGTATCACTGCTAGTCAGCTTGCTGACTTGTATATTTCTCGAATAGTGTCACTTCATGGTGTCCCACTAGAGATCAATTCAGACCGTGGTAGTCTTTTCACTTCTCATTTCTGGGAGAGTTTCCAGACTGCCATGGGCACCCATCTTTCTTTCAGCACCGCTTTCCACCCTCAGTCAAGTGGTCAAGTGGAACGGGTTAACCAAATTCTCGAAGACATGCTTAGAGCTTGCGTTATCTCTTTCGGTATGAATTGGGAGAAATGTCTTCCTTTCGCCGAGTTTGCTTATAACAATAGCTATCAATCTAGTCTCAAGCAAGCTCCTTTTGAGATTCTTTATGGACGAAGATGTCGAACACCTTTGAACTGGTCAGAAACCGGTGAAAGACAATTCTTTGGACCGGATATGATCCAGGAAGCAGAAGAGCAAGTTCGCATCATTCGTGAGAATTTGAAAACAGCCCAGTCTCGTCAGAAGAGCCAATATGATCGTCATCATAAGGAAGTGGCTTATGAAGTTGGTGACAAAGCTTATCTTCGGGTTACTCCTTTGAAAGGTACCCATCGTTTTGGTATCAAGGGCAAGTTGGCTCCTCGTTACGTTGGTCCTTTTCGCATTCTCGCTAAACGAGGAGAGGTTGCCTACCAATTGGAACTACCCCCACATCTTTCTCGAGTTCATGATGTCTTCCACGTCTCTCAACTCAGGCGTTGCTTCTCGGATCCCATCCGCGGAGTGGACCACGAAACGCTTGATCTCCAAGATAACCTCACATATCGAGAGTATCCCATTCGCATTCTGGATCAAGCAGAGCGTGTCACTCGACGTCATAACATCAAGTTTCTCAAAGTTCAGTGGTCCCATCATTCCGAGAGAGAAGCTACTTGGGAGCGAGAAGATCGTCTCCGACTGGAATACCCCACCTTCATTCCGCCTACTCCTGAATCTCGGGACGAGATTCTTTCGAGTGGAGGCGAGTTGTCACAACCCTAGTTCTGGTATGCACTAGGTTAGTCTTGTGGTTTGCATCATGTTTAAATTTCAAATGAAATTGAAATGAGGACTTGTGAAACCCTCAGAAACCCTATTGAAAATGACCCAAATAAAAATTGCTCCAAAAGGGTCCAAGAAAATGTTCATGTGGCCCTCTAAAAATATTGGTCAGAGATAAAAATCAAGCCAATATTATTAGGAGCTCATAAGTATTTATTTTGGGCATTTGGAATTAATGCAATAGCTATTTGCTTGGATATATATATATATTATATATTTTATATATGTCCAAAATTCTGGTTCTTTATTTTTAGGGGTTTGGATTAATTCCTAGGTCCCTGCAAAATAAATATGTCAGAAGAAAATAATTGATTTTGCTTGGAAACTAAATCAAAACAAATGTCAGAAAAAAATAGAAAATAAAAATAAAAAGGAAAGAGCTTACCTGGCTTACCTGCAGCCCAACTGCCTGGCCGACCCAGCTGGCCAGCCCAGCCCACCGAGCCTCCCCCTGTCGTCTTCCCCGTGCCAGTAGGCGGGGCGTGTGGCCGGCGCGCGCGCACGGTGGGAGCGCCACGCCACCTGCCTGCTTCATTCCCCCTCGCCGCCTAGCCGCTTCTGGAGGAGCCACGCGACCTCCCCGACCCTCCTGCCCTCTTCTGGACCCCCTCCCCTCTCCTCTATCTCCCTCTCGAGCTCGGTCCCGACCGCCGCCGTCGCCGTCGATCGCCGTAGTCGTAGCCACCGTCTCCCCCTCGCCTCTCCGAGTAGCCCGAGAGCTCCGCCACTTCACCCCCGACCTCTCCAACGAGTCGCACAACGCCGGGTGCCCTGGAACGCCGCAAATGCCGTCGTCTTCTTCCTCTGCCCCGACGATCGCCGCCGACGAATTCGCCGCAGCAGAAGCTTCCCCGAGCCACTGAACCCCCAGCAGAACCGCGGTGAGCTCCCGGTTCGTTCCCCCCTTCTCCCCTAGCCGTTTGCGACCTCTAGGTCTACTCCCCGCAGATGCCCGACCTCACCGCCGCCGGCGATGCCGCCGCCGTGGCCACAGCCACGCAAACTCCAACCTGAGCACGCCACCGCATCCGCCGCTTCACCAGGAACCCGTAGCACCTCTCCGTCAGCCTCCCCGTGCCCCGTAGCTCCAACCCCGACGAGGCCCGAACTCCGGCGCCACCGCGAGCTCGTTTCCGGCGAGCTCCGGCCGCCCCAGCTGCTACCGCTTGCGGGGATGGATGCGGGTGAGCTCCAGCTCCCCGTAGATGGTCTCCGCTGCCCAAATGACCCCCGGAACTGAAAACCCGATGCCCTCCGCCGCGTTTGCTGCCGCCGGCGGCTAAACGCCGGCGTGCTAGCTGCGGTTTGACCCGGATTTGACCCCCTGGGTCAATGACAGGTGGGCCCCCACCCCTTTTAGTTAGTTGTCTGTTTAGTTAAATTAATTACTTTTGGTTAATTAGATTAGCCACTGACATGTGGGCCCAGCCCTGCTAATTTTTCTGTAAGGATTAGTTTAGTGTTAATTAACTCAGTTAATTAACTGAGTCACTGACCAGTGGACCCCACTGTCAGGTTTGACTCTGGACCAGCCCTTTGACCTGCTAACGTCATGCCTGTGTCATGCTGACGCAATAAACCAGTTCTGATATATAAATAAATCTTAAATGATTTATTTATTTCAGAAATTGGCTTAAACTTCAAAAAAATCACAGAAATTCAACCGTAGCTCAGAATGAAATAATTTATATATGAAAAATTATCAGAAAAATTCAATCTATCCATTTGTATCATTTTCATGCATGACAAATGAAGTTAAACCTACTGTTTATATGAAAACACATATATGGCATTTAGAAATACTTATTTTAAAGTTGCATTTGAGCCCTTGGTTCAAATGGACTTCTTTCAAATTGAATGCTAGTTGCATTAGCTCAACAACATCATATTTTCATGCCATATTCATGCATCATATTGTTGCATATGCTTGTGTTTGACTGTCGGCACCGTTCTTCTCGATAGGTCCAGCTCCGGAGACCGATCCAGAGTACCTGTCAGAGGAGCAGTGCTCTGCACGTTGTTTTACCAGGCAAGAAAACCCCCTTGTTCATTCCGATACAACCCCTCTCTCGCTCCTGCTCCCTGTTATTGCATTAGGACAACAACGACTTCAACAGCTACTTTATGCTACGGTAGTTGAACCCATTCCTCTGCATGACCTGTCTTTCCACAGTAAATAGTTGAAACCCACTAGCATGTGTAGGAGTTGATTGAAGCCATGTTGTAATCTTACCATGCCTTGCTTGCTATTGCTTAGAGTGTGTCAGGTCTGATTCATCGGGAATGAATTGGAGTGAAATGATATGTTCTGATGCTGAGGGTTAAGCGTGTGAACACGTTTTGGTAAAGGTAGTGGTGAGAGGCCATGTAGGAGTACATGGTGGGTTGTCTCACTGGAACCGTTCCTAAGAACTGAGTTCTGTGTATGTTGTCCAATGACCATCTACTACCACGCATTGGAATGCTTAAGTGCCCCTCTCGACTTATTAACCGACTTGGTCTCTATCCAGGAGTTGCAACTAGTTTCTGGTGTTTGTAGGTAGTGTTAGTAGTCTACCAAGTGGCACTCGGCCAGTGGGCTTGGGACAGACTAGGCACCATGGCACGGTGTACCAAGCGTAGATCCACTCGGCGAGGTGGGCTTGGGAACCCTGCGCACATCATTTGGGGCCGTGAGCGACACCCCGGCCGGATCTCCCCACGGATGGAACCCGAATAGGCGGTAAACCTGGACGAGAGTCTTGTGTGGTTAGTCAGGTCGTGGCCGACACCCTCGCCAGGCTTCCACTTGAAGGTTGCCGAGATACACAAGATGTACATGGCGGTAAGTGGCGAGAGCGTGTGTGAAGCAGTACACCCCTGCAGGGTTAACATGATCTATTCGAATAGCCGGGTCCACGGTTATGGACTTCTTGGATGCTTACGTGGTACATAGACAACTTGAAGTGGATACTCTAAAATACTCAAGACAAGTGTGAGTGCTATGGATGGCCTTCTCGTATGGAGACGGGAATGATTCCATAGTGGTGTATTGTGTGGTGCTTAGTGGACTCGTGTGCGCCACCTCAAAGTTACCAGCAATCGTAGAATAGGATAGCCACTGAGTCAAAGCTGGCTTGCTGCAACTAAACCCCACTTTGCCATCCTGATACAAGTGCATGTATGATAGGATCTGATGTAAGTCTTGCTGAGTACCTTTGTACTCATGTTTGCTTAATTTATGTTTTGCAGATAGGATTGATGTCTCACTAGTAGTTCCGCTTGGACTTCGACAAGTAGCTTGTTACCTCAGCTACGATCTTGGACGAGTGTTGTAGATAGTCAGGCTCTTCAGCCTTTTTCATTTGTAGATGTCTGTACTCAGACATGTAGTGCTTCCGCTTGTTGCTTGTATGCTCTGAATGTTGGGTCGTGAGACCCATGTTTGTAATACTTGGCTCCTCAGAGCCTAATGAATAAATACTTTGTTCATTAGAGTCTTGTTGTGATGCCATGTTGTATTTGCACATATTGAGCATATTGTGTGTATGTTATTGAAATGCTTGGTATGTGTGGGATCCGACACCTAGTTGTTTACCCTTGGTAGCCTGTCTTACAGGGAAATGTCTCCTAGTGTTTCCACTGAGCCTTGGTAGCTTGCTACTGCTCCGGAACACTTAGGATGACCGGCATGTGTCCTTCTTCGTTCCTGTGTCTGTCCCTTAGGGGAAATGTCACGCGTTGTTCCTTTAAGTCCTTGTAGCTTGCTACGACTTGGGTTCATACGTTGATGACCGACATGTTCGTTGTTGGGTCATGAATGCCTGTCTCTGTAATTTAGTGCCACTTTTGGTTCATAACTGGTCATGTCGGCCCGGGTTCTCTGTCATATGGATGCTAGCGACACTATCATATACGTGAGCCAAAATGCGCAAACGGTCCCGGGCCAGGTAAGGTGGCACCCGTGGGGATACCGTGCGTGAGGCCGCAAAGTGATATGGTGTGCTACATGCTAGATCGGTGTGACCTAGGATCGGGGTCCCGACATGATCCTATGTCTATTTACGAATCCCCTTGAAATATATGAATGCGATGCACCAGTATCGAAAAGAACTATTGCGGTAAATGTCTTAACCAAAAACTTACCGACAACAGCATCTGGTTGCTCCTCTACCTCCTCCATAGTAACATGGTTCACTTGTCCTTTGTTGAACGGGTTGGGCTTCTTTGCGGCGCTTCCATTGCCATTCCCATTCTTAGCTTCTGGGCATTCATTGGCATAATGTCCATTCTTCCCGCACATGTAACAGGTGACATGGCTGAAATCCTTCTTGGTGGGTGTGGACGGGGTAGGACGGCTCTGGTTACCATTTTCTCCATTTCCATTTCCATTCTTGGGGCCATTATAATTGTGCGAGCTACCTCCTCCATGGGTATGTTGAAACTGTCCTACCGTTTTAGGGGTAAAACGGTGCTTCTGATGTGCTCCAGAATTATACTTTCCTTGCCCATACTTCCTCTTGCAGCTTTCAATCTGTTGATGCTTCCTTTCAATCATTAGGGCGCGATCAACCAGCTCCGGGTAGTTATTGAAAGTTGCCACCATCAACTGTACACTCATCTCATCATTCAGCCCTTCCATGAATCTCTCCTGCTTAGCGGCATCTGTGGCCACATCATCTGGGGCATAACGAGATAGGGTACTAAACTCATCCACGTACTGAGCCACAGTACGGTTGCCTTGGCGCAAATTGCAAAACTCCTGCTTCTTCATACTCATAGCTCCTGTTGAGACATGGGCGGTACGAAAAGCTTGCTGAAACTGATCCCAAGTCACATTGGCTATGGGATAAGTGGCTGTGTAATTCTCCCACCATGCTGCGGCTGGTCCAGACAACTGGTGTGCGGCAAAACGCACCTTCTCAGCATCTGAGCAGTTGGCAGTGGTCAAATCCCTTTCAATCTTGCCCAGCCAGTCATCAGCGACTATTGGTTCAATGCTGATAGCAAACACTGGTGGTTGCAACCTTAAGAAACGTGTCAGGTTGTCCACGGGTCGTGGTGGTGGAGGGTTGTTGTTGTTGTTCCGGTTGTTTTGAGTATTCTGGACAAGTAGTTGCATCAGGGTGTTCTGCTACTGGATCAAATGGGTGAGCTCAGGGGGAAACTAAAATCCGGGCTCACGTCTTGGAGGCATTTGATGGGTGTAGAGGGAAGAGATTAGAATAGAAAAGGGGTCTAAGGGAAAATCACTACCCTTATGCACATGAGGCAAACACACAATTCATCACACCAAAATCAATTTCAAACAAGGGCTTACACTGATCTAATCGTTAAAAGTGTTCTAAGTCTACTAAATGGAAAAAACTACTAGTCATAGGAAGGTCTTCTAGAAATTTTGATCGACAGAGGATTCCATGATATCTGCTCCAGCTTCATCTTCATAGTGTTCGTCTTTGCTATCATCAGGTTCCGAATCCGTGTCGTCAATGATGATGTAGTCTTCCGGTGGAATCTCCTTGGGTTCTTCTTCCTCTTCTTCTTCTCCCATGAGTATCCCTAACTTCCGTGTCAAGTCATCATTCTTCTCCACAAGTATTAGCATCTCCCCCCTCGTATCCGTCGCGTGTAGACTTGAGTTCTTCCTCCAGGTCCAAATTCCTGTTTAGTGCTTTCTTCAAGTCTATCATTCATGCACACATCTGGTGCTCCTGGCGACGAATGTGATGGTTCAACTCCTGGATGAAGGCTGCAATGGATCTATCCTTCCGAGTGCTGATCATGTCCCAATTCTCATCTCGGCGTCCACAAATCTGGTAGATGGTGTCCTTCAGTTCCTGCTTGTAGACTTCTCCGATCCTTCCCATAGCGATGTGGGCTGCCATGCTCCTGCCTAGGCTCCATGTAGGCGCATTAAAAGAAAATGCTATGAGTGCGATGACGGGCTTGAACGTCCTTCCTGGAACTTGAGCTTGAATCAACCAACGCTCCTCTTCAGGTAGAGTGGCATTGTAGGTTCCGGTGAAACTTGGTAGTCCAATGTTTAGATATCTGGTGACTTCCTTCAGGTGTCGTCCAAATGGTGTATCGTCATCCAGTTGAGTGAACTTGTTCTTTGCATCCACCATCCTAAAAGAGTATAAAAGATGAGGAGTCAGAAAAGAGGAGAGTGAATAGTGCTCTAGGGCTTTAACTTAGTGGTCGTGTCCTACAGTCAGCGTGTGCTCTGATACCATCTTGTAGCGACCAGACGTCAAACAGTCTGACCTCTGTGCATCAGTGTCATCCCTGGATTAGTAATGCTGACACACACAGTACTTGAAGGATTTATAATAGAGTAGCAATCACACACTTAATACATCGATAGTTCCAACAATGAACTTATTACAATAAAATGGCTTAAGGCCATCTAATACGATAACAGCGGAAGGCTTGGAAGATAAGTGAGTCCATCAACTCCAACGACATCACTGAGTATAGAACCACGACCTACAAGGCACCTTACTCGTCGTCTGAAAAGTCTGCAACATGAACGTTGCAGCCCGAAAACGGGTCAACACATGGAATATGCTGGCAAAGTAACACAAAGAGAGCAATAAAGTAAAGCTATACTATATGCAATATGGCTGGTGGAAAGCTCTATGGTTATAGTTTTTGCGTAAAGCCAATTTTTCCCTGCTTCAAAGGAATATATTTTAATTAACTATCATGGTAGTTGAATCATCGTTGAGAAGATAGACATCCTCTCAACCCCAATTAAAATCATCATTAAACCCAACAATATTAATTAGAGTAACATGATGAGATTCACATGATATCCAAGTACTAGATACTCAAGACGTCCGTAACCGGGGACACGGCTAATCATGATCAGTTTGTACACTCTGCAGACGTTTGTGCAATTTTCCCCACAAGACTCGATCGCCTCCGTTGGTTTCTCGCACTGCATGGTGTTTGAGAAACGGATGTCCGAGACACAGTCTTTCCGAAGAGGTCCCCTTAACCAGATAGATAGACCGGTACACCTACAAACCCTCTACATCTGCTAGCCCATCATGGAAAGGTTTCCCACAACTTACTCAACTATGCCAGAGCCCACATTGTCATGTGGCTGCACACGGAACTTTCTAGTATGAATAATCTCATGATCCCTTTGTGCCTGGGTGGCGGTCCAAAAGAAAAACAGGCAATCACTGGAATACCCAGGTGCCTCAATCCACCCAGATGTGTGTTAATGTTGCCACCTTAAGTTGAACCATTAATTAATAAACTCACATCTGTCATGGATACACTCACCCAATCCACGTCTACGAGCATAGCATGTCCTAACAGCAAACGTAGAAGTAACTCCCAAAGGTTTGAATGTAATGCAGGTAATAGGTACTACCTCAACCTACTTCCCAATCCCTCAAGTTAATTGATCCTACTCATGCAATGTGTGAGGGTTTGACTAATGCAATGAAAATTGGGTAATTGGAAAGTATGATCAAAGTGTTACTTGCCTTGCTGATGATCCCTAAAACCTAGAGATTCAAAGTAGCAAGCGGCGCACTCCGGGTACTCTATCGCAAACAAACAAGCACACAATAAGTACTTAACTAATGCACGGGTAAAACTCAAATGAGAGATCTAATCAGAAAGTTCAACTTAAGAACTCCGGTTTGCAAAAGAAACGGCAAAAGAAAAGCAACGAAAGACAAACGGCGAAAGAGAAACAACTACCGAACCAATCTGGACCTAAGTCCAAATTTAGCTGAGGCAAACGCTTGAGTGACTAGGTTAAACGGAAAGAGAATTTCGAGATGAAACTCCAGGCGCTTGAATCACCTGATTCCGATAAACGAGCGAAACGTTAAACTAAAACGAAGATCGGATCAGAGATCACGATCAGAAAATAAATTAGAAAAAGAAAACTAAAACAGCTTAACGAACGGACGTTCGTCAGCTGAGACTAAACGGCGAATTCGTTCGTTAGAACGAACGAACGGGTCAATGTTTACTAATTAACTAAACCGAAAAACAGAAAAACCGATCTAATAAAACTGATCTGAAAAAACGACAAGGGTTCTAAAAGAAAAACCGGTGGTTTTCCACCGAAAACCGGTGGCGGCGGCTACCTCGTCGAAATGGCCGGCGGCGGCGGCATCGGCGACGGCGGGCGGCGGGGCTTGCGGTGGCCGCGGCGGTGGGTGGCGGCGGCGGCGTACAGTGGCGGCGGCGGCTGCAGCGGCGGCGGCGGTTTGCGGCGGGGTGCGACGGAGGAAAAAGTGGGGGGGGGAGCTATATATATAGGGGGGAGGGGGCAAGCATCTCCGGCGGCGGCCAGAGTCCGACGCGGGCACTGGCGCGCGACGCAGGGAAGGCGGTCGGCGGCGGCTGGGCCTGGCTCGGCTGGGCTTCGGCCCAGTCGGGTCGGGTCCTCTTTTTTTTTTAATTACGCCAGCGTTACAAAAAATAATTCTAGAAAAGAAATAAAAAATCTAAAATTTCCAAAACAAATTTTCACCGTCTAAATAGAATATTTAGAACAAGATGAACATTTTCTTGGCACTAAAATGCATTTTTGAAAACATGCAAATTTTCCTAATTCAAATAAAACTCCAAATAAACTCCAAATAAAACTTGTTTGATTTTTCTATTAAATCCTCCGTATTTCTTATTTTTGGGAGAGTCATTTTACTCCCTCTCTCATATATTTATGATAGAAATACTTGAAGATAAATAGATAAAATCAAATGATCCTATTTTCAAAATTTGAGAGACCTCAAATATGAAAATATTGAAATCCCCAACTCTCTCCGAGGGTCCTTGAGTTGCTTAGGATTTTCTAGGATCACCAAAAGCAAGAAAATATGATATGCATGATGATCTAATATATAACATTCCAAATTGAAAATTTGGGATGTTACAGTAGGACTCCTCCTAGGGCGCGCCATAGAGGGCCGGCCCCTCCCCCTCCTCCAATCCTTTATATACGGGGGTGGGGGGCACCCCATAGATACACAAGTTAATCATTGATATTTTAGCCGTGTGCGGTGGCCCCTCCACAGAAACACACCTCGGTCATATCGTTGCAGTGCTTAGGCGAAGCCCTGCGTCGGTAACTTCATCATCACCGTCATCACGCCGCCGTGCTGATGGAACTCTCCCTCAAAGCTCTACTGGATCGTGACTTCGTGGGACGTCACCGAGCTGAACGTGTGCAGATCGCGGAGGTGCCGTACGTTCGGTACTAGGATCGGTCGATCATGAAGACGTATGACTACATCAACCACGTTGTTATAATGCTTCTGCTTACGGTCTACGAGGGTACGTGGAAAACACTATTCCCTCTTGTTGCTATGCATCACCATGATCTTGCATGCACATAGGATTTTTTTTGAAATACTACGTTCCCCACCAACAAGGATTACCGGAACGACACAAGGGCTCATGCTTTCGCAGATGTGGCCGTTGTCGATGAGTTGTTGGACTTGCCGTTGGATCTCCTTGGTCTCTTCCAGGTTCACGCAGTAAGGTGCCTTGTTAGGCGCTCCGGGGATGAGGTCGATGCGGTACTTGATGCCGCGAAGAGGAGGTAGTCCCGGAGATAGCTCACCGCGAAAGACATCTTGGAATTCCTGCAACAATTGAGACAACACTAAAGGTAGAGGTGGTGAAGTGTTAGTTAGTTTTGCTTCCCCTTTGCATGGAAGCATAAGGTGAAAGACACTCGACGGGTTCTCACACACTTATCTCATCTCACTTTTGGTGGCAAATAGCACTAGTTCTTTCTTGTCGCTCATCGTGGAGGTGCTTGATTTAGGCTTGTGGCTCTCACTCTCTTTTTGGTGGATCACTCTCTCACTACTCTCTCCACGATGGTTGGTTGATTGCTTGTCGACGGCTACTTGACTTGGTGACATAGGACGTAGCACAAACTCCTTGCTCTTCATTTTGAAGCTATAATGGTTGGTACGTCTGTTGTGGGTGACTCCACAGTCGAATTGCCATGGCCTTCCAAGGAGGTGGTGCCAAACGGACATAGGTACCACATCACACTCCAATGTGTCCTCGTATGCTCCTATCTTGAAGGATAGTTGCACGGTGTACTCGACTCGAATATTTTCGGTGTCGCTAAGCCATTATACCTTGTAGGGATGAGGATGCTTCGCCTTGATCAATTGAAGCTTGTCACATAGCTCTTCAGTTGCCAAATTATGACAACTTCCTCCATCAATGATAACCTTGACAGAACGTCCATTGATGTCGGCCTTGATGTGTAAGATGTGACACCGTTGGGCTTCGTCTTGTTGGTGTTGAAGCGTCAAGACCTTGGAGACGACGAGAGTGGGACTTGAGTCGTTGTCGCAAAAGACTTGATTATCTTCATCCTCACTCACTTGGCGGTGTATTGCCACATGCTCAATAGCTTCCATCTCATCTTCACTCATGGAGTCGTACGTGCCATCATCATTGAAGATCATTGTTCGCTTGTTGGTGCATTGGAAAGACTTGGGTCCACGGCCACCACATGTGAAGCACTTGAGAGAACTTGTCTTGACGGGATCATCCGGTGGTGCCGACGAAGAAGTCTTGTTTTTGTAGTTTCCTGTCGGAGGATGAGTCGAGGAAGGCATCGCTTGCTTGAAACTTGACTTGTCACCGGTACTTGGAGATGCTCTAGTCGAGGTAGGAGGTGCCGAAGTTGTTGTCTCTTGAGTGTAAGAGCCGTAGGTATTGGATGAGTACTTGGCATACTTGAAGTCTTCTTGTACTTGTCGCTCCGCTTTGGTCGCTTGGTGGACAAGATTGAGAAGGTTCGTGTAAGGTTGAAAGTCCGCAATCTTCCATATTTGGTGGTTGAGGCCTTTCAAGAAGCGTGCCATAGTTTTCTCACCATCTTCCTTGACATTGGCTCATATCATGGCAATCTCCATCTCTTGATAGTATTCTTCAACCGTATTCGTGCCTTGCTTGAGGAGTTGTAACTTCTTGAAGAGATCTCGTGTGTAGTATGTAGACAGGAAGCGAGCTCGCATGACGTCCTTCATTTGTATCCAAGTTGTGATAGGAGGCTTGTTCTTCAAACGTCGTCTTTTCACCACTTGTTCCCACCAAATGAGGACGTAGTCTTGGAATTCGAGTGATGCCATTGCAATCTTCTTTTCCTCGTCGTAGTTGTAGAGACGGAATATCTTGTCTACTTTCAATGCCCACGAGATATACTCCTCGGGGTCGTTGCTTCCGAAGAACTTGGGCATGGTGAACTTGAGCTTGCAGTATCAGAGTTCTTCATCATAGTGACGGTGGTGATGTCCCTCTTGGCGTGGAATAGGTTCTTCGCCGTGATGACGCTCTTGGCGAGGATAAGGGCGCGACATGTGTGCCCAGTTTTGCCATTCTTGTTGTTCTTCATGATGTGCGGTTTTTTCTTGTTGTGCTTGACGAAGTGCTTCCTCTTGTTCTCGGACTTGGCGACTGCGAGCGGCAACGGCTCTTGTGGACTCTCGGAGTGTGTCTTGAGCCGCTTTAGCTTGAGCTTCATGGCTTTTTCGCTCTTGCCGGTTTGGGTTGCCGTCTCGAGAGGCTTGTCGTGGATGATGTGGTGGTGGTTGTTCTTGGTCCATTGCTTCTCGTTCTTCGGGTCGCACGTGCTCACGTGCTCGAACTCGGTCTTGTAGGCCATTTCCATGGAACGGATTTTCTTGTGCTTGGCGGTCTTGAGTGTTGTCACGTCAAGGAGAAATTGTGTCGGTAGAAGAATATGACGACGAGTGGCGACTTGAGTGGCGCTGTCTTGGTGAAGAGGTTGAGGAAGACGTGCGGTTCACGATCAAGTTGCAGAAGTCGTCCATTTGTTTGGAGAGCTTGTTGTCCAAATACTCCCATTGTCATGCTTCCGATTGACGTAGGTCGTTGGTGAGTTGCTCGATGCGATCACCCAAAGCTTCACTCTCTTGATGTAGAGCTTGTTGTGCGATGAAAAATTGATTCTTGGTGATGTAGTCGCGGTCGATATCTTCATCCTCAAAGAGAGGATTCACCGAAGAAGAAGGCCTATCCATGATGTGGAAGTGGTGGTGAGTAGGAAAATGAGAAAAACATTACCAAAGTTACCTTTTTCTGAAGATTGTGAATGTATCAAGTATGATCCCACGTGATGCCATAATAGTAGATTTGGTACCGGGTTTTGTTTCTCACACCTACACACATAAAAAGGCTTTTCTAGGATCTCGGTTAGGACGAGTGGCACAAATAATTCAAGCAAATGTTAGTCAAGATATCGAAGATGTTGAGAATAGTCAAAAAAATTGCAAGTAAGGCAAATAGATCACAACCCCAAAGATATCACGTGGGGAACACGCACACAAAAGATAAATGTGATCCACGCAACCAAGGAGTGAGCAAAGCTCGTGTTGCACGAATACTAGAGAGACCTAGCGCGATTGCTCCAATGGGCTAGATACGCTTGTGCACCAACCTAATAGATAAACAGGTCGTCTCACTATCCCAAGTATGCTTTGTATGTATGATACCAAAGTGAAGTCAAGGTATATGATATGCAGAAGGCTAAATGATTTGCTTACAACCTTGTTGTTCTTCTCTTTTGCTTAAAAGCTTCATCTTCTTCTCTTTCTTTTTTTTGACTATGCCACAATGCTTGATATACGAGCCACAATGTGATGTAACAAGTAGTATATGCACGGGAGAGACATAACACTAATGGTGCACTAAGGCGTGGCCCGTCAATACTCAACAAGCTAGTCTGAATGGGTAAGTTACGCAAAAGAGGCTCAAGCTATCAAGGTAATGGCAAGGGTAGCACAAAGGCGTCGTCGAGGTTACCGTCCTTGCTTACAGTTGGTATGAAGATGATGTTGTCGAAGCCGATGTGGAGTCCGAGTTGATGGTCGAGTGGCGGTGATGATGACATCAAATCATGCCTAAGTAGCCGAAACACGTTAGGGCACGAAAGAAACCGCAACCCAAAACTCAAACAACCATGAGAAATATTGCGGAAGAACACAAGTGGTGGTGGGGCGTCAAAATGGTGCCAACTGGGAATGGTCGAATTGTTCTGGATGGCCCGTGCGCATGGGGTAAGTGAGGCCCGTGTGCACGGGGTCCCGATGGGCCGTGTGCACGAGGTCGGCTGATCTTGCCCAAATCCATGTGTAAAACCCAAAATTGGTTAAAATCAGGCCGTGTGATGGTTGTGGGAGGTGGTAGGGGGTAGATCCGGTTGCCAAACACAAATTTTGTAGATCAAAACAACAAAATCTCACAAGATTCCACAAATTGCAAGAAATATTTTGGGGCTATTTTTGGTGGGGATTTTTGGATTAGGACAAAAAACAACAAAATCAAGCTAGAAAGTGGAGGGTAGGGACTCCAAGATGTGAATCAACCTTGCTCATGATACCAAGATGATGTAGGGTGGAACCATAATAGGGATGTTTTCAAACTTGGGAGGGGGGGAGAGGATGAACACCAAGAACACAAAGAGGGATTCACTCCAACAAAAACCAATTGCACATCCACCAGAATAGCAAACACATAGATACACAAGAATACATGAACAATCCAAGGAAACAAGCACTAGGTAAAGGTTCTTCCCACTCCTAGAGGAGGTGAGGTCTTGATGGTAGTCTTCTCCTTATGGAGGTATTGAAATCCACAAGGATTCTTCCCTAAAGGGGTCTTGATCCACAAGAGGGAAGGAGCAAAGCTCAAAATATCTCACATATACTTTGCTAGCCCTAAACATAACCATAGGTACGGAATATATAGGCTTGGGGTCGAAGTGGAAGAAGAGGGGCTAAAGAGGCAATCACAGCCGTCGATCCTGGGAGGCCCGTGCGCACGAGGTAAGTAGGGCCCGTGCACACGAGGGTCCCGTGGGCACGGTACACACCTGTGCGCACGGGGTGCTACAATGTAGCTCCCTGTGTAGCCCGTGGGCATGGGGTCTCGGGGGGCCCCGTGCATGGGGTCGCCTGGGACTTCCTGTCCAGCTCCAGTTGGCCTCCTTGTTCATCTTCTTGGCCTTGGGGTGCTTCTCCTCCACCGTGGTGATGTCCCTCCTCGTATCTAATGACATATAGAGTATTTTGGTGAGGTAGCAACCAAGTTCCATTTGTATCCATATGCATGTCAACTAGGAAGGAGTTCACCTCGGTTTCCATAGAATGTGCTCTAGCTCTTGTCATAGGTCCACTGGGGTTTGATGTGTTGGTGTAGATTCCATGGGGATGAATGAAGGATGCTCTGCATCAAATTGATTCATACTTTTTAACGCGATTTAACATTTTCAACTCTCATGCAATACATGAGCGCAAGCCATGGATATAACACTATGGGTGGAGTAGAAATACGGCGGTAGAGATTACTTTGGAGAAGACAAAAAGTAAGAAAGTGTCACATCGAAGTGGCTAATTAAAGGGCTATGGAGATGCCCGTGAATTGATATCAATGCGAGGAGTAGGGATTGCCATGCAACCGATGCACTAAGAGCTATGAGTGTATGAAAGCTCAATATGAAACTAAGTGGGTATGCATGAAACTCTACCATGAAAAATTCCCAATAGTATATGAAAGTGACAATATAGGAGACTCTCTATATGAAAAACATGGTGCTACTTTGAAGCACAAGTGTGGAATTAGCATGCCCCTTCTCTTTCTTCTTCCTTTTTTCTTTGTTTTCCTCTTTGTTTCTTCTTTTTTTTTCCTCCTTCCTTTTAGTCCGGGGTCTCATCCCGACTTGTGGGGGAATCATGGTCTCCATCATCCTTTCATCACTGGGACAATGCTCTAATAATGAATAATGATGATCATCACACTTCCATTTACTTACAACTCAATATTACAAAATATGACTCTATATGAATGCCTCTGGCAGTGTACCTGGATGTGCAATGTTCTAGCGTAACATGCATAAAAATGATGAACGGTGGCTGAGCCACAAATACTATGTCAGCTATATGATCATGCAAAACACTATGACAATAAATGCTCAAGCCATCACAACGGAAACGATGGAAGTTGCATGGCAATGGTACTCCTATATATATGCCCATGAGACTCAAGCAATACAATCAACTATTCCACCAATCTCTCTCTCTCCCTTTTAACTGTCATGAGCTAGAAACTAACTCTAACCTCTAGCTAAGTTAGAGTATCCAAACAGTGTCATTGTTAAATCAAATGGAAAGGTGTGTTCAAAACTCCCTCCGGTCCTTTTTTACTCTGCATATAAGAATTTTATGAAGTCAAACTTCATAAAGTTTGACCTTATTTATATGAAAAAATATCAACATCTAGCATGGTAAAGTTATACAATATGAATATTGAAGTCATGACACATGTACTGATATTTATTTCAGATTGTGAATGTTGGTATTTTATTCTATAAAGTTGGTCAAACTTTATGAGGGTTGACTTTAGACAAATCTTATATGCGAACTAAAAAAATTCGGGGGGAGTACAACATGCTTAATAACAACCAAATATAGTCATTGGTAGAGCTATTGTTAAATTGGTATTGATGAAATTGAACTGCATAGTTCATACTAGCACATATAGAACAATAGAACATCACACTGTTAATAGCTGAAATAAACAAGGCATACTACGGATAACCAAAGATGGTAATTGAAACTGGACATATGCTAACTACAAACAACCAAACAACCATAAACTATAGAAATAAACAAGGTGTAATGCAAACAACCAAATATAGCAATAAATATTGGACATGTTCTCACTACAAAAGGGGTTCGAGAAAACAAATCATGGGTTTCCTCACTTGTCATAGATTGGCTCCTCCTTGTGGTCGCCATCGATGAGGTCAGACTTGCCAGCTGAGGATCCCAAGCCAGCATCGTAGAACGCGTCCTTCAAAAATGACAAAAGGGGCTCCATGGCGATAAAGGATGGCGAATTATTCATAACGAGCCGCAGGGGATCAGCGGCAGGGCCATCGATGAGACCGACGGTTGTCGAACCCGAAAGGTCGGGGGTGAGCAACTTAACCTATGACATAACCTGCATCAAGCCGTCGGTGTCGATGACCTCGATGTTGTAGCCGGCCTCTCCGACATGCCAGAATACTCTAGACCGCTGATTGAAACGCTCAATCCAGGACCAGTCAGCTATCTCGGCGGCCACCTCGCTGACGTCTGGCGAAGAGGCTGCGGTAAAGCTCTTTTGGGCCATCTGCTCCTCGAGCTCCCCGGGAAGCGTAGCTGGGCTTAGGCTGTGATGCTCTGGAGTGGGGAGGGGTGGGGATGGGGATATCTGGGAAAGGGGGCGTTTCGCAAGCGTCATCTAAGAAACTCAGGGCGGCGAGGGTATGCATATCGGTGGGTAAACTGCACGGGCAGACCGGCAGAGGTTGACAATGGAGGCGGTGCGGTGGCGGCAACCTAGCTAGGTTTGGAGCGAGGGAGGGGTGGTGTGTATGTGTGTGAGCGGGGGATTCGGGGTGAGCGAAGGATTTGGGGTGTGTCTACGGAGGGGGTCGATGGTGGTGTTTGAGGAAATGCCGCGGGTACTGAAAATTTTTCTAGGCGGGAGTAAAATGGCAGGGCTACCGAAAATTTGGATCAAGGGATTGAAGCAGAGCGGGGTGGGAGTAATGAACTTCACACACGGTTAAAACATAATAATTGTGTGCTATCAAACAGGAAAACACTCCAGCCGAGCAGATATTTTTGAGATTGCGAGGGATGGAGGCGGGAGTAAAATTTCGGGGCTACTAAAAATTTGGATCTACCGATTAAAGCAGATCGAGAGTAAGAGACATCGCACTTGGTCTAGACATACTAATCGTGTGCTATCAAACAGAAAAACCATCTACGCGGGTCGATATTTTTAAGATTGTGAGGGAGTAGATATTTTTGTGAGGGAGAGGGAAGCCTCGTGGAGCCGAATCTACTTTGATCATGTGGGTGACAGGGGCAAGGGCGCGGCACACGGGTAGTCCTAGGGAACCATGTCTATTTCGTACTCGATCGCAAACGATGTTGCGTTCGACTTGTCTGCCGTTTAGAAATTTGGCCCAAAAATGCGGGAAAGGGTCAGAACACGAACACACTTTCATGTGGACCAAATATATGTATGAAAAGGGTGGTTTGATGTTCAAATACCCAATGCACAACTTTGATGTGGCACATGTCGCGCAAAGCACACCTTATTATTGCTAGCCCCCCCCCAGACACACACACACACCCACTTCATGTTGCCGGGGGGGATCGTAGCTATGAACGCATGCCAGCAAATAGTTAGGTATGGCATCTCACCGTACCGTAACACAAAACCGAAAGGAGTACATCAACCCCCTCCCCCATTTGCTTTCGATCAAATGTGGATCGTGTGCAAGACCACAGATGCGTCATTCTGGCGTTAGATGGGTGAGATCACTTACCAACCACACCTGCGGGTGGCCCGATGTGTGTGTGCGTGCATGTGTGTGTGTGTGGGTGTGTGTGTGTGTGTGTGTGTGTGTGTGTGTGTGTAAAAATGATGTGCTATGAAATTTAAATACCAAATCACAAATTTGATGTGCCGCATGTGGATCGCAAATTAACCGGGCATCCTGACCCCACGGAGGTTCATCTAGTACGAAGTAGTACTGTGCCCCCCCCCCACACACTTTGAGTCGGTTGGAGGGGGAATCTCACCAAGGCGTATTGGAAGACTGACAAAGAAGAATCACCAGTATAACCACTCTTGTTTGTTGGGTCAAAGTCATGCATTGATGTTCCACACACGGCCCCACAAAATAGGCTAGCTTGTCGCCGATAACCACACGAGGGAGTGCCTGAATAGAACCACTGTGTGCATGTGGCCCAAAATATGTATGAAGTGTCATGTGGTGTTTGAATATACCCAATGCACAACTTTAATGTGTCCGCGTGCTTTTGGAACCGGAAAGTCCCCACACGGATCAAGGGTTTCAAGACGTGTAGTATACTATATATATAGGGATTCATGTGTATGCGAGCCCTCAAACTTAGGTCTCGAATCTCACCATGATCGACGTATGACTATACGGTAACGCGAACCAAGAGAAGAAGAATCCACCCTGGTAACCTCTCTTGCATTGTTGGTCAAAGTGATGGATGTCTACGCGGGCCCACAAATATATAGGCCATCAATGATAACCAAGCGAGGGAGAGTGTCCAAAGACAACCAGTGCATGTATGTGCCCCAAACATATGTATGGACATGCGTGATGCATGCATATATGTTTGAATAAGAAAATCTCAACATTTCGATGTATGCATGAACGCGTCGAAAAACGCACAGTCCCCACACAGTTCTGGTTCATGATGCATCACGTGCTTCCCCCACCCCCACTTCGACCCGATGGGAGGGATTCGTGTGTACACATGCGTGCGAAGTATAGTTGCATGTACCGAACCGTATAGGACGAACCAAAGTTAATCCCCTCCTAATTATAAGTCAAATTAACCTCTATCACTGTCGGTCGAAGTGATTCACCAAGCGGACCCACAGAGATGGACGAAGCATCTCGCCGATAACCCCGTGAGTGAGTGCTATAGAGGACAACCGCCATCGCTTGCTTGTGGGCCAAACACATGTATGGAGACATGTGACGTTTGAATACCTAATATATATGCAGAACTTTGATGTGGCACCTGCCTCGGGAACCTTTAAGTCCCCCATACGAACCGAGGTTCATCACACATAGTATATATATGTTGCCCCCTCCCCTCTTCAACGCGCAATATATACTCTTATCGTAACACAACCCAAAAATAATCCTCCTTGTTCGTCAAATTACCTTTCTCGTTGTGTCATATATTAGATGGACGGTGACCTCACGGGCCCATGGAGGGCCGGAAGAGTCGCAGGCGAATGAGTGACAACCATCGTCTGCACGTGACCCAATGTGTTACCCAATATGCACAACTTCTTTGCGGCACCTGCCTCGGAAACCAAAAAGTCCCCACACGGAGCGAGATCGATTCATGACGTGTGTGTAGTATATATATATATATATATGTGTGTGTGTGTGTGTGAGTGTGTGTGTGTGTGTGTGTGTTGCCTTCCCCCCTCCTCCCCTCTTCGACGCATACTATATACTCCTACCGTAACACAACCCAAAAAGAAACCTCCTTGCTGGGTCAAAGTGATGGAGGAAAACCTCGCGGGCCCACAGATGGAAGCATCGCACGCGAGTGTGTCCTATATGACGTGTAGTATTGCCCCTGGCCACCCTCTTCGACGCATACTATATATATACTCCTTCTACTGTACGTATAACAAAACCAAAAAATGAACATCCTTGTTGGTCAAATTAACCTCTCTCGTCGCATGTCATAGTGCTGGACGGCGACCTCGTGGGCTCACGCGAGTGAGTGTTCTAGGACCACCGCATGCATTTGGCCCAAAGATGCATGTCAAACTTTTTCTGCAGCGAACATGCGACCGAAGGAGTTTAGTGTTGAAAATTGAAAAAAAATAGATAGCATATGTCCGTTTTTTATACATTGGTTGATTTCCTAGGGATTTAAATGTGCAAAAATCAAATTTGATCTACATGAGACCCATGATAGTGCACGAAAATGGATTTCAAAATCATATGTGTACGTGTCCCTGGGTGCATGTTTAGTCCCCATGCAAGAAATTTCTAACATCTAGAATCTTGATTTTAAAATCCAATTAATCCAAAACTAAGTTGAAATTCATCAAACTTATCGTGGTGTCATATGGACACCAATAGACTGTGATTTTTTCTTTCAAATTTGAGACAAGTTTTGATATAGTCTTCTTATACACAGGAAATTATAAATAATTATCAACCAATATCGCAAACAAACTCTTTATTCGAACCATGTGCATTAGACTAATAATGTAAGTGTCGTGCTTTGGTTAATCATCAAAAAGGAAAAATCAATATAATATGTGGTGTTTTAATCTGAACATGATTATCGGCTTGTTGCGATGTTTTCCATGTCTGGAGAATTTTTATATAGAGGCGATGATATCAAGCACATTCATATACTTTACTAGAACTAACCATTCAGATGTACTATTTTTTTAGACATTAACTGTTTTCAGTCTTCATGTCTATTTAGGCTAAAGGACATGTACAAAAAGTTATAACCAATCGGTGGCATAAGAAGCACCGGGATTTTCTCAGTTCTCATGACATTCATTTGAGGACAATAACACTATAAGGATATGCATCCAACCATGCAAACACTAGCTTTGTCACATTCTTCCTGTTGAATGCGAGAGTACTATTGTCCATGAGGATTAATTTTTTTTAACAAAAAACTTTCTCAAGGATGGACACGTTGAACAACATAAAAAGAAGTTTCAGGTGGACAAAAGGGCTTCTAAACGTGCTCGGCTTCTATTTACAACAACTTGTGTTCATGTACCAGTAGATTTTCTGGTCCAGGAACTTGATTTTATGGATCAGACTGATCCATTTGATTGTGACTACCAAAAACTTTGGTTGAGTTAGTTGTTATTGTCCTGTTCAATCTGGATTGTGTGTAAACCTGATGAACAATTAATCATTGTGCTTTTATACATGATTTATTTTACAGAGGCAACATGCAACTTTGCTAAACATATGAAATTATTCAGGGTTCATTTCTCCTTTTTACACATTGTTTTTCCTAGGAATTTTAACAAATAGCCACCATGTTATTATCGCAAACGGTCGTATTAGTCCAACCGTGGGCATTCAATGAACCGTTCACTACCGCGGGCAACTGTTTGATTAGACGGGACGACTGTGAGCAGTCCGCCGCGCACCCGCGAGCGCTGCAATTTATTGATGGTTTTGGACTTTTGTTTCGGCCGCCTCGGAAAGGTACGTAGAACAATCCTCCATTCTCATATAAAAGCACTGCCGCCGAGGATCGCCGCCTGCTGCGAGATGGAGGACTAGCCGGCCAACAAGCAAGGGCGGGTCGAGCCAGAGCCGCAAGAGCCTCCGGCGAACATGGACTTCATCAGCAGCCTCCCCGACGAGATGTTAGTAACCATCATATACCGCCTCCCCGTCAAATATTGCGTGCGAACCATTTTCGTCTTGCGACAGTGGTGCCCGCTCTGGCGCTGCACCCCTGGACCTCATTGGCTACCACGAGTTCTGCAACGGAGAGCAGCAACGGGACGCATTATCCCATGTCCTCGACATGCACCCTGGGCTAGTCAGACGCCTTGCTATTAGTCTGCTCAATCCCCACTACAAGACCGAACCCAGGTTGCACTACTGGTTCCTATCCCCAGCCCTGGATCGACTCGAGGAGCTTAACCTTCATGCTAGACGTCCTTACTCGCTGTCGTCGTCCGTGTTCTACCTTGCGCCCACTCTACATTCAGACGGTGCATTTTGCCCCGGATTGATGCCGCGTGCGCTCTTCATCTCCCTAAACTTAAGGACCTGAAGCTCATTGTCGTCCGCATCATGAAGGAGGATTTGGAGCGCCCGTTCGTCGGCTATACAACGCTTGAGTACCTTCATCTTCATGTGCTGGATGGGTTCAGTAGCCTCCACATCACCTCGATGAATGTTCGTGCGATTTATGTGCATTGCTGCATCGCACAAGGCTGTCAATTGAGGTGTTTTACGATATTGTCATTGAGAATGCACCTTTCCTCGAGAGATTGTATGTACATGATAAATTAGGTCAACCAAAAATCAGGGTCATTCACGCACCGAAATTGACAGTGTTGGTCTATTCGTGTGCTGAATTCAACGAACTTGTTACTGGATCATTATCCGTTCAGGTACAATAGTCTTCTTCTTCTCCTTCTTATATATTATCGTACAACACATATTTATCTAATCTTTGTTGATCTATATGTTCGCCTGTCATCCAGAAAATGATTCCCACAAGCTTGACCCGGCCTCTGCGCACAGTTAAGTTCTTGGCACTACAATCTTTCGGCCCCGATCTGGATGAAGTTGTTAGATTCCTTAGATACTTTCCTTGCACGGAGAAGCTATACATCGAGGTGATGCTCCTTTCCTATTAATTGTTAACCACAACGGAGCTCAATTTTTTGTTACTTTCACCCATGATTACAATGACAAATGTAGAATGATTTCTAAAGGAAATTTGGAGGATTTCAATACATATATTTTTGAGATGCTAGTGTTGTACGCGTTTTATTCCTTTGCTCAACATGCTTTTGTGATAAAATTTATCATGAAAGATTGAAGGTGGCATTTCACTCTTTTCATGTATTTTAGAAATCTCCAAATCAAAGAGGCCCAAAGTGTTCAAATCTGCAGCTATGCACTAATATGTTGTCTTTGTTTGTAGATACTAGCAGGCCCGAAAGTATAAAATGTTGGGGAATATAACAATCCCATTGAATGCCTTGATCTTCATCTCACAGAAATTACTTTTAGCGAGTACCAAGGCACCACACCTGAAATTAAATTTCCCAGGTCCTTTGTTGAGGAAGCAAGGTTGCTCAAGGTAATGAGGTTTCCCAATATTTATCGCGCAGCAGTGAATGGATTCCTAAAGAGCGCAGGTATCTGCAGATGAATGGAAAAGGCTCTGCACAAGCTGAATATCAGTTTGTAACTTCATATGAAAGATTATCCAGAAGTCATTGTATCGAGTCACTATATGACTTCTCGATGGTTGATCCTTTCACAAAAATAATGCATGAAAAAGATTTTGAAGAAGATGAATTTTATGTGTCTGAGTAGTTTGAACCTTGTAATGCTGGAATTTCAACCTTGCAATATTTATGGTATTTGTTATATAACCTAATTGGATGTTTAATTTGGTTTTGCAATCATGTCCTGTTATAAGTATATATCTGTTGTTCTTCTATACACAGAGCATAGATGTGTTGCAGACAGAGCATATCACATCGCACACGGACCACACTAGGGAACCCGGCGGTGATGAATTCATCAATCACAAACGGTTGTATACCAGTAAGCATTTTCCCAAAACACACACGGCTTATTCCATCACAAACAGCTCTGATGGATAAACTGTATGTCACGTATCGCACATTGTCAAAAAGTAATGCAGTAGGCCTTCTTTAACATGTGTTAAAAAACAAAAAAACAAGGACCTCGAGGTTAATTTAACTAATGGGATGGATCATAGATGTCATTGACGTCTATGATCCATCCAATCAGAGAATTTAACATCAAGACAACTTCCTATCCAGTCACTCATCTGATGGCTGCTTTAGACTGAGCACAGTTAACTTGAGAGTTCTCTTAGATGAGCTATTGGTGGAACAGCTGGTCCTTGCTGATATAGGAGGCATCTTCACATCCTTATGGCATACCCGGATGACCGCCCATCGCCCAATGGCCAATAGATGTTGTGTAGACAGAGCACATCACACATAGAGCACATCACACACAGAGCACACTAGGGAACCCGTTGGTGATGAATTCATCAATCGTAAACGGTTGTATACTAGCAAGCGTTTGCACACAACACACATGGCTTATTCAATCACAAAATAGCTCGGATGGATCAACTGTATGTCACGTATTGCACACGCAACTCTAATCCGATTCGTGCTTGATGTTTCCGCCATCGCTCACACAGTTCATCTTACTTGCCACGTATCACTGTGTCGGCCTCTGCTCACGTCCCTCGGCGCGCTCTACTCGCCGTTAGGCACCACAGCGCGCTGCGCTCGCCGTTACTCGACGCTGCACGCTCTGCTCGCGTTTGTCGGCGCACTCTGCTCGTGTACCTCCATGTGCTCGGCATGTGGATAACGTTTCCTTATGTGTTCAACATATATATGCATATATATGGTTGCTCCCCGTTGAGGCAATCGCGGAGCATTTTGCTCATGCCCGTGCGCGCGCGCTCTGCCAGTGGTTGGGGCATGCGCACGATCACGTTGGGGGACCATATGCATGCGGCTGCGCCACGCGCATCGCCATGATGTAGTTACGTGCGGCATGATGGAGTTAGGCACTGCAAATTAGAACTGCCATCCGGGCGTGCAGATATTCCTGGCCGTCTGGCTTCCCCATTAATTTCCACAACCATTATGACCTTAGTCTCTTCAAATTTTCGATCTCGCCCCACAATACAACAAGAACTCCCACGATGAGACATACAGAGAGGGATATCTAGCAGTGTTACAATGTGGTTCGGCGACCATAGAGTGGAGACCCACGCGAGGGAGACAGATCTCTCGATGGTGTACACCATCGACCCAGCCGTGGTGGAGGACTACATCAACACCGTGGAGCAGTTGCTTGCTCGAGACAAGTACATGGTGGTCGGCATCAACCTCCAGTACATCGGCGGTCATCCCGGCAAAGATCAGAAGGTTGCCGTCGCCCAATTGTGCGTGGGCCATCATGTCCTCAGCTTCCACCACTGCATGGCCACATAGCCTTGCTACCGTTTCACCAGGTTTGTCAACATCATCGACTACAAGTTCTCTATGGTGAAAACCTACAATGATGTAAATGCGCTCAAGGTTATGGGCTTGGCCTACAAGAACCTTGTCGAAATCCATGACCATGACAGGATCTGGGGCAGCACGAAGGACTCCCTGGTTGAACTCGCCTCGGCCATCATCGACCCCTACTACGAAATGATGAAGTAGGATGCCAAGATAACAAATCCCGTATCCTGGCACGTGGCCTGGACGCGGCAACTGGATGAACCTCACCTCAGGTTTGCAGCGAAGAGCGTGAACACATGCTATGAAATGCACAAGCAGATCGTTGACATGAGGAAGTGCCTCGTTACCGAAATCGACGAAGCCGAATCGAGCCACAAGCAGAGCAGTAGAGTCAAGCATCACAAGAAGTAGATGAAGATCAAATGATCATTTATACTAGTTAATAATGCATGTAATATATAGTTTAGTTTAGTGTGTGGAAATGTCATGTGTGTGTAGTAGCCACCTATGTAATTATGCATGTAATAGTTTACTTTGGTATGTGCAATTGTCATGTGTGTAGTAGCCACCTATGTAATTGGATGTTTAATTTGGTTATGCAAGCATGTTCTTATAAGTGTGTATATATATGTTGTTGTTCTGTATGCAATCCAATCCCACAACACACACATCTTATTAGCAACAATCATTTGTGTTATTATCAGTCTTCGCACACATTTCTGATTACAGACCTGTTTGTCGCGTATCACACACATCTTGTTAAGTTGAACCATTTATGTTGCGTTGCCTAATCGAAAACAGTTCACCCGAGTGAACCGTATGCCATATATCGCACACACCTTCATCTGGCAGACCGTTTATTTTGTGTTGTCTAATCACAATCAGTTCATTCGAGTGAATTGTATGCCGTATATCGCCCACGCCTTCATCTGGCTGCCCGTTTCTGCTGTTTCGCCTCATCACAAACAGTTCATTGAACCAAACTGTTTGCCCCGCATCGCACACGAAACTAAAATCTGAACCGTGTTTGATGTATCCTTCATCGCAAACATTTTGCATCTTTTTGACAGGTTTTTACATCATCATTTGTGATTAATGCATCACACACAGTTTCGTCGAAGGGTCTCCGATCGTAGTATCGCGTTAGCAGTATCCTACATTAGTGATAGCTAGTTGGTTATCTAGCATCACTCTTCATCTTATCTTAAATATTCTCCATTTTTCTTCTATTATCACATCTATATATACTCTTAACAAAATGTAGAATAAAGACAATGCTTATGAAGAAGATTCTGTGGTAATCTTCTTGAATTGCCCCCCCCCCATCAGCATGGACAAGGGCATTATAGAGTCGGTATTCACCACTAATGTAAGTTTGTCCTTCTCAAGCCTTCAAACTTTGTTGTGTATATTTGGTTTGGCATGACTGCAACAACTGTATATTTTTGGTGATTGCATCAAATTGCATGTTTAAAGTTTATTACACTACAAAAAATACACTTCTGTGATGATACGTGTTTGTCACAGTAGGTCACGTTTTCTGTCATGCATGTACATGCATGACGATTTTATGACAGAATCAAGATAGTCATACCTGTGCTGTCGTAGAAGTGTTCCATGACATTACCAAAATTATCATCACGGAAGTGTCCACTTCCATGACGATAAAGCGCGCGTCACAGAAGTGCTTTCGTCAAGGGTGACCGACACGCGACATCCACCGTAACGGAAAGCCGTTAAGCTATCAGGTCCGGTTTTGGATCCGATAACCCGTTAACAGCCCCAACCAATGGGGATTTTCCATGTGTAAAATCATCATTGGCTGGAGGATACACGTGTCGGCTTGCCGTTGGAACAGATGTCATCCACTCATTGGACCCAAAGCGCCTATGATACGCTGACACGTGGCACGGCCCAACAATGGCCCATTCCTATGAAAAGGCCGGCCCGTTTGACTTGGTCAAAAGGTGGCGGGCCGGCCCACGGCAAGCCTATTAACGGCCTATTCGCATATAGCCCATGTACAGCCCGCTAACCCAGGGCCCATTTATGGCCTATCCGAATTAGGCCCAGTAACGTCATCTGGGCCGTCCAATATAAATCCAGCCCGTTTTAACTTCCGGCCCATGTATGGCCCATGACGTCTTTCAGCCCATATGAGGCCCTTATTACTCTCGGCCCATTACCGGCCCGTGGTAAAACTGGCCCGTAATGAACAGTGTATCACTTTGTACCCATTAACGACACGTGGTGAAACTGGCTCGTAATGAACAGTGTATCACTTTACACCCATTAACGACCCATTATTCCGTTGGGCCGATTCCAGCCCATGTTATCTTTCAGCCTTCTCGGGGCCCATTTATTCTTGGGCTCATTTCCACATTCGTTTACTTACGACTCGTTAATGTCATTTTCTGCTTGTGGGTCAAATTCAGCCCGTGGTTATAGTTGGCCCATTTGTGGCCCGTTAGTACGTTGGGCCATCTTCATAGCGTCATCAAAATACGACCGATTAACGACGGGTCGTTATGGTCGGCCCATGAACGGACGACTTCAACTCTAGCCCATTTACCACCATAATGTGGTCTGTGATTGGCCCATGTTTGGCCAACCGATCATATGGCCCGTAGAAGGCCCATTGATGATACGGCCCATAGAAGGCCCATTGTGTCTACAACCCATATCATTGTTTCTACGCCACGTAGAAGGCCCATTGTTTTTTCGAAAGAAAGAAGGCCAATTGTTTCTACGGCCCTTAGATGGCCCATTGTTTCTATGGCCCGTAGGAGGCCCATGTTTACTATAGCCGGTGGGCATCAAAGTTCGCCACCAGTGCAAATATAGGGAACACCCTACACTATACAAAAATGGCTTGCTGTTTTCTTTAGCCGGTGGCTGCACGTTAAGAAGAAATTTTGTATCGCACAAAAACAAATTACAACTATAAAACAAAAGGAAGGTTGGTATAAAAGTTAACACTCTAGCAGATAAATGCACCACCAGAAGTTCAGAAGCTCAGTTCATTTGACCTGACTGTTACGTTTTCATGTTGTATTGTCCGAGGCTCCTGAACCATAACCTTCAGTTCTCCTAGGCTCCTGAACAACATAGCAAATGTTTGATAGTCTGGTTTCAAAACCATGCATATCTTGACAACATCGAACAATGTCTCTCCTTGTTTCACAAAGGGTCTCTATTAGGGAATGGACTTGTGTCTGGAGCGCAGATACAACATTGTTTTGAGCTTGCATATCTTGATCATGAGGCAGTTTGGACGAGATTGTCTTAACAACCAAGCCAGTATTACACAGGAATGTGCTTTTGGCACTGTTAGTGGACAGGTACTGACCCACTGCAGCAAGAGCTGACATTGCGATTATAGTTGCCTCGCCACCTTCAGAAGGTGGCGGTTCCACCATTTTTTTCCATAGCTCACTGAAAAGTTGAGGTTTTCCATTAGTAGTACCAGAACAAAAGATATTAAGGAGGCAGCAAAACCAAACAATATAGCTTTGGTCTATATACAGAACTTATTCTGGTGAACCCATGTATAATAATAGTTGTATTTTATTGCAAAGTACATAATAAAACCAGGTTACAAACATATGACCATGTACCATCGCTAATGTATTGTCTATTTCTTCACATTGTATTGACGGTTAAGGATAAAGAGACGAAGTTTATAATACGGTAAGCATAGGATGACATCATTCATATCACAAAACAGCTGAGAATAGACAAACAGGCAATTGTAACATTGTGTGGGCAAGTCCAGCACGGAACTAGATTACACGTCAAGATCAAAGGAACATCACTCATCTGTTTTAAACCTTGTAAGGTGCAATGATACGCTAAGACATTTGTGTATAAAATTGAAAAGAGTAATAGACATTGGCTGCAAACCATGCAGTTCAAGACACAAGTCAGAGTTAGTAGTAGTTAAAAGGCATGCGGATTAAGGACTTACAACAACGGCTTTGACTGGTGTAGTCATTCCCTTCTTCTTGCTAGTGTGACAGTCCTTGAAGATTTCCACAGCATTTGGTTCAGGTACTTTTTGGTCCTTGCGGGCTTTCCTCTGCATTTGGAACAAGTCAATATAGATTTGATAATATGGTACAGTGAAAAGAGTTAAACAACAGCTAATTACAAGAGCCTCGCAGTGTGCAATATAGCTACGAGATCCCGTCGTCTATTGGAATTTCACTTTCGTATGGTTGGCCTTGTTCTTTGAATAGTTCACCTACAAGAAGATAGATTTGTGTGGCACATGCGTAAATAGGACTTCAAAATGTGATCTGATCACATCTATACTACTCTATATTGTACCAGTTTTGAAATGGATCCAGAGCATCAATCATAACCGTTGGTCTCCAAAATCCAAGGGCTAAGATCAGCCGGATTTGCCATAACAGTAGACTGATGTTGCCTCTACTCTGTTCTAGAACATTCACGTGGCCCTTCCAGGAAAAAAGGCCCATATGTGATGCCTTGAGCCCAGATAAGATGGTTTGGGAGGAGAATGGGGAGAAAAAAAGATAGATTAACATACAGTTTTTTTAATGAACCTACAGTATTTTAGATGTGAATGTACAGTTTTTTGTGTGAATATTAAAAACAATTGTGGGTGGAATCCCATTTATCAAAATCACTCTATTATACTTTTTTCAAGTCATGCTTCAATTCTTTTAAGACGTGCATTGCACGTGCATACATACTAGTATATATAATGTACCTGATAATTCGGATCGGACCAGTGTTTAACAAGGCCTCTCCAGTCTTCATCAGATATATTTTCCACTGGAGATGTTTGGGCAAGTTCACTGTTAGCCTTGCCTTCAAAGTGAGTTTTCCTCAAGTTATACCGATACTGTCGCATATCAGACTTGAAAACATGGGTGCAAGCTTGTCTAGTTGCATCATCTTGGCTATCCAACTTGAACCTCATCTGTTGAAAATTATGGGAGTCTCAATATCAGCAACCTAGAAAGTATTGGATAGAGCAAGACGATATTACTAGTTTCCATACATAACCATACTTACAGATAAATGGTCGAGGAAGGTCTTGAACTGGGTTTCGTCTTTGTCATTCCTGTACTGAATCCATGTTGGGAGGATACGTACATGACACCTAACATCAACCGCTGCCTCTGATACTAACTTGGCAGACTGTGTAGCATCACGTGGCCTTTTTAAACCTGCCTCAAAACAGATCTCCATTCTTCCTCCTCTAGATTTAGTTAACCTATCAAGCATTATCCCTGATGTTTGTTTCCTGTTGCGCCTAGGTGCTAGTCCAACAACAAAGATAGGAAGTGTTAGTGTACATCAGACTGTGAGACTACATATAAAGAAGCATGCAACTGTAACTTGACTCCAACAACTACCTTATTGTTGTTGAAGCTCACAAAGTTCATCTGATCTTGCCAACTCATCTTGTGTCAAGAGTGATTCAGAAGTAGTGTCAGGTGGCAAGGGATCTTGGGAACATGCTGCTAGCTGAGTTGACCGACGAGTAAATCATGCAGCTGGTGGTACTGTGGAAGGCGTTGCAACAACTAGGGTTGTCTCTGCTTGTTTGGTGGCAGCTATTTGTTTCTGTTTGGCTTGTTCTGCAGCTCGTGTAGCACGGGATACCCTATCGGTACAATTTTCCGCTGGACTTTGACCTTCTATTGCACCATCAATACCAACAGAATCTACAGGATTGTTCCGCTTCCGTTTCCCTGTCGTTCTGTCTTGCTTCCTCTTGCTTTGTGCCATGTTAAGTCAAGCGGACAAGAAAAACGAATATCAATTTAGTTCTTCAGAACAAATGTACTTTGATGTAAGAACATTGTGTGATAGACAGATATTGTATGTTCTAGAAACAGGAACACGTGTCATAGTCACAAGTATAATGTGTAAAGTAAGAAGATGAAATTCAATAAAATTAGAAGCAATACAAGCTAGACATCATACATAACATGCAACCACATATAACAGTGCCAAGTTAGAGGGAGCACCTGTGATGGTGCACTAGGGGAGACGTGCTCATCACCAACACAGCTACGTTGAGTGTCTATGCATGTGTTGTCTTGGAAATCATCTTGGGGGGATGGAGGAGTAGAATCTATAGAGGCCCTCCATTTGGAAGGAGCACCTTCATCCACTGCCTTACTAACTTCCTTCCGCTTTATTGATTTTGAATTGTCAAGTAAAACCGACAAGAAAAAGCAATAAAATTCACTCTTCAGAACTCATTCGTGCATGATACTGACAATCACTACTTTGATGTAAGGCAAACACATGATTCCAGGATGGAATAATACGAAAAACAGGATGGCATGGCATATTCACAACTGTTTGTGTAAACTAAGCAGAAACCATTTCGCCAAATAAGAAGCAATGCAAGCTAGACACCACGTGAAAGATGCAACCAATATGACTCTACCAAATTAAAAGTGTCCCATCATAAATAGCATTTCAACAAATTAGAAGCAGCGCATGCTACAAATCATATCAAAGATGCAACTAATATCACACTGCATATACTGAAGGTGTCTCGTCATATTGATTTATGCGGGATACAAAAAAACAATAGTTTTATGTGAGAACATGCTTAATAGACAGATATACTATGTACTAAATACGGGAAGGCATGTCACATTAACAGGTATAATGTATAAGCTAAGCAGAATAGCACATGCAGTTTAACCAGATTGGAAAAATTACAATCTAGATACCATATGCAACATGCAACCACATATCACGCTGCCAAGTTAGAGCAAGCACCTGCGATGCTAGTGTAGGGGAAATGCGGTAATCAATTACAGAGCTACGTTCACTATCTTCATCTAGCCTTGCTGTTTCTTGAGAATCATGTCGGGAGGCTGACGCTGCATTCTTTAAATGAGGAGTAATCGACTTGCCTGACTGCCTCATCATAAGTGATTGATGAGGGATACACAAGAACATTAGTTTGATGTAAGAACATGGTTAATACACAGATGTACTAGTACGTACCAAAAGTAGAAAGGCATGTCATATTTAAAGGTATAATGTGTAAGCTAGGCAGATGCAATTTAACCAAATTGGAAGCAATACAAGCTAGACATCCGGCTGGAGTGGTGAGCATGATCATCTAGGACCTGAGAACCTGGTGGGAGGTGGGCTGCTTCGCCACCATCACGGTTTTTTAGTTGGCTTCCAGGTGATGCCTCTCTTTGCTGGGCTTGTCACTGGCTCGGCCAGTGCCCTGACTAGCTATTTGTCTTCTAGTGCTCACGGGATGGTGGTTCATGTAAAAAATATATTTCCTTATCTTAATAAAGACCAACTTTGGCCTTTCGAATACAAGCTAGACACCATATGGAACATGCAACCACATATGACACCGCAAAGTTAAAGCAAGCACCTAGGATGGTGGTTCATTGCGAGCGAGGTCATCAACTTCAGAGCTACGTTTACCGTCTCCATCTGCTGACACTGCACATTTTATAAGTCTGAAACGTGTCTGGTGTATCCGCCTAGCACGCTGGAGCGACTTCTCTCTTTTCTTTTTTTGCTTCTCTCATAGCACCAGAGTCTGAAATACCCTTGCATAAAAACACAATAGTGAGAGTATGGGTGAAGTGTGTGAAAAACTAGTGCACTGTAAAAGTAGCAGATAGCATGTGGCTGAAAAATAAATGACAGGAGACATATGATAGCTCTACAACATTGCATGGCAAAAATAATTAGATTCTACTCCGTATGATTTTGTAATATATGAGCACAGGAAATGCAGGTACTCCTCCAGCACACCACCACATGTGGTCATATCAAGATAACAGTCGACTGAAAATAAATAGGTCAGTCAATTTTTTTAATGAACCATCTGATCTATAATGAACGGGCAGATGGCCTTCATTTACTTCCCGTGAGTCACTGTTGATGGTCTTTCTCGAACCGCCAGCGACCACCGGCCTAGACCCCTGCTTCCGATGTCCCGCCCTCCCCTCGACCTCACACCACCGCCGTGCTTGGAAGCGCCCCCAGGCCATCCCTTTAATCCCGGCCGACCTCTAGATCGGGCACCAGTAGCTCTAGGCCCCACACGCCCCTAAGATAAACACCGAGGCGCTGCTTTCCCGACGTAATAGGCGTACTAGCGCCTGTTACGCCGGGGAATGATTCCATTAATTGGGAATCAACTAACCATGAATTGAAATTCAGGGGGGCGATGGACCTCTAGCTAAGGTGAAATAGTATATGAGGATAAACCTTGTGCATTGCGAGTTACTAGGAACATCTAGTATCAAGAAGAAGCGGTCAACTAGTGTCTTCTATGGGATGAATACCGTGCAAGCAGACACGTAAGATTTGCACGAATAAGGGAAGAGGAGTACCATTTTCGGTTGCACATGTGGTTGCCTCCACATGTCACGCCGATCTTCTTCTTTCTGCCGAGGAAACCGATGTTCTGGAGGAGGGTGCAGGCTTGGACGAACCCATGGCCAAATTGTTGACTGTGTTGCTGTGGCCGTAGGTCGGCGGAGGGGAAGCAGATCCGAGGTGGTGAAGGACGGCGTAGCAGGAACAGCTCCGGTGCGGTGGAGGGTGGCGAAGTTGGAGCGGTAGCGGTGAGGCGTAGGACGGCGTGGTTGAACTGGCTCAGGTACGGACGGCTCAGCCTCGGCTTCAACTACTAGCCGTAGAGGGTGTTGCGGTTGAGGTTGCGGTGGACGACGACGTCGGGGTATCGACTCCGGCGTGATGGAGGAGGGCGGTGGTTGATGGGTGGAATGGGGTGGCGGACGGAGGACGCCCGGGTTTCGCGGCTCGTGGACAGGTAGTTTTCACGCCCACAGAGTATGAATGGGGAATCGGACGGGTGGGCGGGGGTAGTGGGGAGAAGCATGTTTCAGGTCTAGGACACGCTTGTTTTTGGCTTTTTTGAACAGAAGATGGGACGTGCTTGTTTGACATTTGGGGAAAGTACAAACTTTGCCACCTCTTAAATTTCGGACCTACTGTGGGTCGGGGGTAGGATGGTAATCCCAGGTGTCCCAGACAGTGGGCGGTAGCGATTTCGGCCGCACGCATGTGTGCCTAGGCGGCTATTGTGTATGAATGTTCTTCGGAGGCGGTTGCGTGGCATCTAGATGAAGCTACGAACCTACCCCAGTTTAGACCTTTGGACGTCGGGCCGGTAGGTTTCACGGGTCGGAGTTATTAGAAAAGTAATTTCCTTGTACTACCAAACATTGGTCTCACGCGGTTTCGGGCGAGTAGAGGCTCTTTTGGCGCTTCGTTCAAAATTTGGAAACACAAGCATTCACGTTTAGAGTACTCTTGAACTTTGAGGATTGACCTAAATAGACAACGTTAAATTTGACCTTGTATGTTTGAAAACCTCATTAAATTATCCGCTTCTTTTTTAAATTTTGACACTTGAAAATCCTATAACTACGATTACTTTGGAATGGAGGATCTAAATTAGAATCTATTTTGTACACGACTACATATGCTATTATGTACAAAATTAGATCAAAGATTGATGCCCCCATAATTTAGGTATGATTTACATATGCCATGATATCAAATTCAAATAATTGAATGGACTTCATGTTGAATTCGATTTTTTAAACCACCTTAAGTTGAATTCAAATGTATGCTAGTCCATAGGTAGCTATTTATAATGTTCATTGTGTAACTTTCGTATGTATAATGTGCTTTACAGACACAACATGAACTATACTCACGTTTATATTCGATTGCTAAAGCGATGCATTGTCTGGAGTTCAAAATACTAACTATGTGGATCAATTGTGTCGAATAATAACATAGACATGCTCAAATTCGATAGAATCTAGATGTCTGATGGATCAATGACCGTTCCTTACGCGAATTGCAAATATCATGACCCCATCCTAATATTTGGATACAATTTATATCTTTAATCAATGTGTACAGCAGTCTTGTACGTGTAGTTTCACTCTCCATCGGTGGTCTCTCAGACATGCTCACACACTCTCTCCCGAGGTGTCTTTCTCGTGCACATGCTCTTGATATAACCCTCCCTCCCTCTCGTAACCATTTACGACTGTTTTCACTAACCTTTATCACAAGCACTCGCCCTCTCGCAAGCATACACACGCACAATACACTTCGACCCTTTCTATATACATAGACCTGCCTACGTGTCTCATGTACGCAAATTATCTTTAGGCATGTCTCTCACTCATTGTCTCACACCTCTCTTCCTAATCGACGAGTATGATTCTAGCAGAGCATTCTGTAGGATGCCCCTTAAAGTTAGGTTGGATGAATAGTAATATCATAGATAAAGGGGTTACCTTAGTCCGAGAACCTAGGGTTACAAAACCTAGCCGGCTTTGTTAGTGGACATAGAGTCCTTCACAATTATGCTATCTCTATCTTGTACGACTAGTCATCCATGGGTCTCCCTAAATGTGTCATGGGACGACCAATGTGGCGCGGGACGGAACCAAACGAAGGGCCTCACCTCGACCCATCGGAGCTCACGCAGTGACACATCCTCTGCCCCACGTCTCGTTATCTTCTCACACCCACACATACCAACACAGATACCACACACAAAAAATTATGCTCCTGGTGCCTCTATCCACTCCCCCTTGCATATACACACTCAAGGGAATCTCTCGCCATGACGTCATATTCATCTCTCTCTCTCTAAACCACTCTCATTTCTCGTGCTATCTCTCCCACGCCCCCCTGCCGGCCCTCTATCCATGCCTCTCTCGAATACGCAATACACACACATACCTCTCTAGACCCCGCCAAATGCATCAACTACACATTCACACATGTTACATCATGTACCACATTGATCTAAAAAGCCCTCTCCTCACGTCTATTTCGCATACAACATTCCTTTTGAATAAAGTGTGGCCAAAAAATATTTTAGAATTTCTACATATATACAACATTACAAAGTTGTATGGAGGAGTATGAACACTTGCATTGCATGGTGCCCACAATGATATTTATTCCGCACTGTGAATTTGTATATTTTTATACTATATATAAATTGAGTCATAGTAAAGAGAAACGAAGAGCATCTCTCTCTCCATCGCATACCCCCCTCTACACCCCTTTCACATACGCACACAAACTATCTCCAGGTCCTCTAAAAGTAAGCCCCCAGCACATTCACGCATGTTTCATCTTTCTCTCGCGATATATACAATGACGATCATTGTATTTGAAGCGAAAGCACGATACGTACATTGGACTTCAGAATCCACTCATTACGGTCACCATTTATGTTTTGTGGTTATTATACAGTCACGAGCTCACCGTACAACTCTGTATTTGCTCAAGACACGACTAGTTGACCAGTTAAACGCTCCACGTAGCACCTCTAGTGTTGCATCACATTATCTCACTACCATCGGGCCCACCTGTCGGCTTGTATCTACTCTACATCTACACTCTTATAAAATACTAGCAAGATGCCCATGCATTGCACGGAACATCAAGGTGCATTTGTATTGGTAGTTTATCTTGTGGGAGAAAAGGATGAACAAGGGAAGGCCTTATTTGAAAGTGTGGAGAGGGCTACGGGTATCTTTTTGCAAAATTGCCATAGTTTCCTTCCTATCCGTCAGATATAGATCGAACGACCTATATTGCAGGATGGCAGGCACACGATCATCACCAACTATGCTTTTTATAAGAGTAGGGATAAAATACACTCTTATAAAAACAAAGTTGGTGATGATGGTGTGCCTGCCATCCTGCGATATAGGCCGTCCGATGTATATCTGGCGGATAGGAAAGAAACTATGACAATTTTGCAAAAAGGTACCCACACACCTCTCCACATTTGCAAATAAGGCCTTCCCTCATTCATCCTTTTCTCTCACAAGATAAACTAGTCATACAAATGCATCTTGATGTTACGTGCAACGCACGAGCATCTTGCTAGTAAGAATGAAAACAAATGACAACAAATATTGGATGGTGGTTCGAAGTCATGACCGCGGGCACAGCGGACAAGGTGGCCTTGTGTTGGTATGCTGAGCCGTCTGTTTTAACACACATGAGCTGGTGTGGTGATTATACACACACACGCACGCATGCAGACGAACTGCATGCACGCAACACTCACACGAACACATGCACCCACGCACGCACGCAACACTCACACGTACACACGCAGCCACACACGCATGCAACACTCACACGCACACACGCACGCATGCATGCACACACCAGCAAACCACACGACCAACACACATTCTCACACTCAAGTGCTCAACCTACACGTGCATGCGCACACACCAGGCGGTGATAGACACATACACAACCAGGTGATTCCCGCGCACGGGGTGGAGTCTTGTCGCGCCTGCATAAATTTGTGTTTATCTGACCTTTTCCCTATGCGAACTGACAGTTGGGACCCACTAGGAACGTGTTCAAGTTAACTAGTCAACATGGTGCCACGCAGACTATTTGGCCGGTCAACAGAGTGCAATCCGATGACGAACCGTGAGCAAGTGATTGTAAAATCACCGCAAAACGTATATAGTGACCGTAATCAGCTTATTCTGAAGTTCGGTGAACGTATTACACTTTTCTCTCTGTAGGCCCTCCAAAACTCATCTCTACACGTTCTCGCATGTTACATCTAACAACTATGCAATACAGCACCACTACTACACTCTAACACAATAAATCATATGTGTTTTTAGTTTTACTAGATATCATATTGTTACTTAATTATTCAGTTTGCATACATTAAAATTGCCTTTGAAATGTATGGCCAGTATCATATACCGCGCGGAAAAAATCCCGCCCTTTCCTATTTAATCGGGTTTGTATCGATGGATCGTGCGAAACAGCAAAACTATAGTACTATATACAGTACAAGTGACAGTTCACTCGGCCGTCGTGTCGTGTACTCTTCCGTCGTAAGAGTGGAGCACTCGCTTTCATAAATCATCTAGTCCCTTTCGCCGACATGTGGGGCATCAAGCTATCGGGTCCACGTGCCATACCGGAATACAGTGCAGAGCAGCCGGGGTGAAGCACCCAGTCATGGCGCCGGCATAGTAATGAGCAATGAGGCGTCAAATCACAAACCTACACTGTACCCGCAGTTAAGTTGGAGGGACGGAAGTAATAATGCTAAAAAAGAAGAAGTTGGAGGGACGGAAGTAAGAATGCTAAAAAGGAAGAAGTTGGAGGGACGAAGTAGCCATCATTTCACTGGTTGCTGAATCCGCTTCTCCCTCATCTTCTTCAAGTTAACCACGTGTTGCTTCTGTCGTTGTTCTGCCTCATGTGGGAAGTGGACCGGCTTGGTGAAGCACTGACACGTGGTACCGCATGTTAGCAAACCGCCTGGACAACGTCCTCTACAAATAAGAAACCTCCCCCGCCATCCGCGCGGTAAAATCACCTCCTTTTTACTAATCTTGATTCTATAATTTTTTAGATCAATATAATTGAGATTTGTATAGATAGCACACATGAGCAAAACCAAGTGGTACGGTTAAGGGCATCCACAATGTGTAGCCAAATGTGAAAATAGCCTTTGGCATCGCGGGAACCATTGTGGAAGGTGTTGCCAAAGCCAAAAGGATGGAACCGAAGCTCCCTGATTGATTGATTGAAGGAATAGAAAAATGCAACGTCTCTCCTCTTTCTCTCATGATTGGACGCATGTACAGTATAGAGGACAGAGTCTACTCCCCTGTCCCTTCTATCACAAATCACAAAGCAGTGAGGCGTCAAATCACAAAGCACGGACGAAGCAACCATCATTTCACTCTTCGCTGACTCCGCTTCTCCATCGTCTTCTTTGAGAAACCACCTCATCGCACTAAGCTGGACGAATGACGCTATTGTGTACGAGTAGTACTAGTACATTTACATGTCCTTTGGTTCAATGGACTTCCTGGATGCAAATAAGGCGGTTGTCTCGGCTGGTAGGCGGCACTTGCGAACGACTTACTGTAGTCTCCCTTAATGGTGTTCTCCGTCAAACGCACTTCGCCAAACCACAACGTTCGAGATATCGTCGACGTCACCGCAATGGGGAAGGAAGTCCAATATAGTTACTACCTCCATTTTTTGTACACAAGGCCAGTATATCAAAATTACAATTTGTAAAAGGCCACTAACACTAATCGAGGCAAAATTGACGGGGTTTGCCTCGTACTAGCAACCAAGGACATTAATATCCCCTGCATGCATGCAGAAGTGAGAAGGTTGGTTTGCATGGCGCTGCATTAATCAAGCGATGAGGAGTGAGATGGTTAGTTCTTTGGGCTTTGGAGAAAAAAATACGCATTAATTGACACGTGAAACGAGGATTTGTATCGATTAATCCCACAAAGGAAAACCCTGCCTTTCTTTTTTAATACTCGTACTCCTAGTACGTAGTACTACTACGTACTTATCCTGTTTGGGTCTAGGCCTTGCACTGCCATACTTTGTCACACATTTTTGCGAAGCTTGCCTAAAGTTTTCAAAATGAAAAGGAGGTACACTTGTGCACGGCTGTCACGGTCGTACCGCACCCTCACACGGTCGCTCCTGCACGCCGCGGTCGCACCGCACGCTCACATGCATAGTCGCTCCTGCACGTCGCAAACCCAACCAAGGGAACGCACACTCACTGACACGTGTTGTCGCATGTGAACAAACCAAACTCAGCCATTGTAGGATCGAAAGTAGGTCTAGAGGGGGGGTGATTAGACTACTTGACAATATAAAAAATCTGCCTTTAGATCATGCAATGTTTTTGGCAGTTTCACAAACAAGATCAGTTCAAGTAACACCCTACACATGCAATTCTATAGTTTATGCAGCGGAAAGTAAATTGCACATGTAAAAGAGAGGTGGAGAAGATCAAACGCAGTTTGGTGACACGGAGATTTTTGTCGTGGTTCCGATAGGTGGTGCTATCGTACATCCACGTTGATGGAGACTTCAACCCACGGAGGGTAACGGCTGCGCGAGTCCACGGAGGGCTCCACCCACGAAGGGTCCACGAAGAAGCAACCTTGTCTATTCCATCACGGCCTACGCCCACGGAGGACTAGCCTTACTCGGGGTAGATCTTCACGAAGTAGGCGATCTCCTTGCCCTTACAAACTTCTTGGTTCAACTCCACATCACGACGGAGGCTCCCAAGCGACACCTAACCAATCTAGGAGGCACCACCCCCCAAAAGGTAATAGACGGTGTTGATGGTGATGAACTCCTTGCTCTTGTGCTTCAAGTGATAGACTCCCCAACACTCAACTCTCCTCACTGATATGGCTGTGGTGGAAGAAAGATTTGAGTGGAAAGCAACTTGGGAAGGCTAGAGATCAAGTTTCATATGGTAGGAATGGAATGGCTTGATCTCAACACAAGGGTAGGTGGTTCACTTCTCAGAAAGTGTGTGGTAGAAGTGGTGGTACTTTCTGATGGCTCTCCTCACGAATGAGGAGGGGGTGGAGGGGTATATATAGCCTCCACACAAAATCCAACCGTTACACACACATTTGACCAATCTCGGTCAGACCGAAGTGAAAACTCGGTTAGACCGAAAGTTCAAATATAGTGAACGTTGGGATTTTCGGTGGGACAGAAAATACCATCTCGGTGAGACCGAAGTGAGTCAAAGGTTAGGGTTTGCCATTTCGGTGAGACCGAAAATATAAACTCGGATATTCCGAAATGATGTCAACTGATCACAGAAGGTTGGCAGCCCTTTTTCGATGAGACCGAAACTCAGAATCGGTGTGACCGAGAATCTAGGGTTTGGAGAAACAACTGAAGTGGTTCATCTCGGTGGGACTGAGTTGGAGAAATCGGTGTGACCGAGATTACTTATGGGTGTGTGTTAAGTAGTGAATAGTGCTGATAGTTGAGGGAGTTAGATCACCAAGCACTTGAGCAACAAGAACATTAACACAACCTCATCCCCTTTTAATAGTATTGGCTTTCCTATGGACTCAATGTGATCTTTGATCACTAAACCAAAAATGGAGTCTTGAGCTTTTGCCAATGCTTGTCTTAGCATTTTGAGGGGTCCACTTCTTCAGACATTTCCATACCCACATCATCGAACTTTTCTGAAAAGATTCTCAAGAGAATATTAGTTCAATGATATATATGTTGTTATTAATTACCAAAACCACCCGGGGATTAGTTGCACTTTCAATCTCCCCCTTTTTGGTAATTGATGACAACATATAGATCAAAGCTTCGACAAAAGATATAATCAAAGAATAATATCGTCGCTTTGAGAAGTATGTGATAAACAAGAGCTCCCCCTAAATTTGTGCATTATTTAAAATTTGCGTTTGAATGCAAATGCACAATCGATTAGGATTATGGGTCACTCTTCCATGTCACATACATCTTGGTGGAGCGCACAAAATGATAAGAATGAATAACATGCACTCAATCACCAAGACAAGAGTAAATAGCCATACAATAAGAAATAGCATATGATAAACAATAAGCACACATTAAAGCATAGTATGACTAAGCACTCATTAAGGTAGCATCAAACGTAGTAGCAAGCACACTTAAAGTATCTGGAACCAAAAGAAACCAATGTATCTCAAGGAAAAACGGCAAAAGAACGAAAAGACGAAAGAGCACTCTCTCTCTCGAAGCCCTATGATCTATAACAATTTCTCCCCCTTTGGCAACAAGTTACCAAAAAGTTCGAAAAGGTATAGAGCTAAACGTCACTGCGGGCTCGGCTGGCTGCTCCCGTCTGGGTCGATGTCGGTGTAGAGATAGCTGCATCGGCGAAGACTTCTGCGGATGTCTGCGCTGGAGGAGTGGATGCTGGAGCTGAAGGAACTGCTGGAGCTGTAGCTGGTGCTGAAGTGGTAGCCCTGGAGTCTGTCACTGGGATAGCTGCAGACCTGGATCCTCTGGGAACCGGAGCAGTCTGGCGATGAGAGTCCTGGACTATATCATCCTGCATAAGCTCTGCCCTCTCCTGCCTAGTCTCCTCCATGTCTGCCTCAAGCTTGTTGACAGACACCTGAATCTCAGTCAGCTTCACGTCCAGAGCGTGGATCTTGTCCTCGACGATCCTCTCAAGGCTCTCCTGAGATTGCTCAATGCTGGCCAGACGTTGTTCAATTCTCCGGGTTGCTTCAAGAATCTGATCTCCGAAGCTCTTTGGCTTAGCTGCTGCTGCTGCCTCTCTGTCAGCTTTGGCTTTCTTTGCAGCTTCGATCTTGGCTTGCCCTTCAACTGAGGTGGGATCCTCTTCATCCATCACAACTACGTTGTCCTCATGCTCTGGCTGCAGTGGTAAGTGCTTCCTATCCAACATGAATTTGCCCGTGCCAAACTTGGCGTTGATAAGCATCTGTATCTGCGGTGCAAACCCACACGACCTCTTCTGGTCAGCTGCAGTCCTCTTGATGGTCTCTACCATCAAGTCCATCACCTTAAAAGGTGCCTTCTCATCGAGAATGTGCAGCATGTTGATAGAATAGCCTCGTATCATCCGGTGGTCACCTGACTTAGGCATCAAAGTATGCCTCAGGATAGTGTTAGTGGTGGTCAGACCTGCCTGGAGATAATACACTGAGCCGAGTTTCCATCCCTCCAAATCAGCAGCTGGGATCTCCTTGTACATATCCTTCATGGAATCATGACTCTTCTTAGGAATCCCATAGACATCAATGTCGTCCTCTCTCTACACTGGAGCGTTCAGAAGTTCTGCCCATTCTGCAACAGTTGAAGAAAACCGTTGACCTTCAGTCATCCATGTGATCTTGCCATCGGGGTAGAAATGGGCTGTGGCATAGAACTGCATGATCATCTCGTCGTTCCATGCTGTCAGTTCTTGACCCACAAAGTCAGCAACTCCACATGCAGTAAAGCTCTCATGCACATGGGGGAAGAAGTCCCGATGCTCTCTGCTGTCAATGTACTTCCAGTCGACATACCTGGTGTCAGCAACAATGGGCTTCTTATCCATTAGCACGGTCTCATAGAAATCCTGCTGCTCTTTGGTGTGGAATCTGGGGTCCACAGCAGTCCTTCTTCTTACGGCATATGGATCAGATTGTCTCCATAGCCTGAGACCTTTGTCCTTCCTTGCCTTCATATCCTCAGCTTGAGGATGAGCATCATTGTGGAGTGGCAACTTGGGACGGAGCTTGAGCAACACATGCTCTTCATCTGACTCAGAAGGTGGCATCTCACCTTTGTTCTTCTCAGAAGCTGGAATGCTTCTGGTTGTCCTCTTAGGCTTTGCTGGAGCTGCCTTAGCTGGAGCAGGCTTCTTGGGCTTGGAGGAGGCTTGAGCCCGAATAGCATCACCCATGAACTTAGCTTTCTGAGGAGGAGGCTGGGGTGCATCTTCTTCTTCTTCTTCAGCATCATCAACTTGAGGTTCAGCATAAACAACTCTCTTCCTTTTGGAAGTCTTCTTCACCTTGCTTGGAGCTGGCTCTTCCAAGTTTAGCTTCTTGGCAACTGCAGACTGCTTCACTTTGCTCGTGCCTTTCTTTGGCTGCTGCCCTTGGAGCTCTTTGGCGACCACTTGCCTCTTTGGCTTGGAGGTAACTTCCTCAGCAACGAAATCGGAATCCTCAGAATCAGATGTTCTCTTCTTCCTGGTTCTTGTAGCAGCAGGAGGCAGACCACTGGGGGTACTCCTCTCACCATCATCACTAGAGCTGCTAGCCTCAGGACTTGTACCTGCCTCTGGAATCTCAGCAAATGGTGATTCGGACCTGTTCTGGCTGTCACTGACATCTGACATGGCTGAAAGACCTGTGAATAGATAAGGTATAGGCAGAATAGAAGAGTTATCACAACTGCAGACGTTTTTGCAAAAAAAATGAGTTAAAAACTTAGTTTTGAGTTTTCACAGAATGTATTTCGGTCAAACCGATTTCAAGTTTCGGTGTAACCGAAGTGTTCAACAGAACCTACACACCACTTTCGGTCAGACCGAAATGGGTTTCGGTCCTACCGAAAAACTAGGGTTTCATAGAAACTTCACTTCGGACATTCCGATTTTCACAACTCGGTCAGACCGAACTGTGTAGTGCAATGGTCAGAGACCAAATCGGTCAGTCCGAGTTTCAGGAATCGGCTTCACCGAGATGCATTCCGTGGAAACCTAAACCTAAGAATTTTCCTCGAAACTAAACGATCTGAGCAATGTATTGGGATCATATCAAACGTGGATTGAATCAGGGCAGTCCTATCATGCAAGAATCAGAAGTGGAGCATGAATAGGGATTGAGACACACCCTAACTTGGTGGTGTCCCTCTACGGCGGCAACGGAGGAGAAGATTACCGTTGACGGCGGCGGAGACCTGCGGCAAGGGCACACATGCGACGACGGCGACGATCCTTAGATCAGGGCGGCGGCAGCAGGGGTCTTGGAGGGCGAACGGTTTGAAAGGAATAGATCGCGCGCAGCCCTCAGTATATATAACCCCGTACTGTCGGTGGGACCGAGTTGAAAAACTCGGTGTCACCGAGATGTATTTCTGCTGTGCAGTTACACATATCGGTCAGACCGAGATTTTGAACTCGGTTTCACCGAGATGAAACCTAGATCAATCTAAGTGTTTCGGTTGGACCGAGATTGAGAGGCCGGTCAGACCGAAATAGACTTAGAAGGTTTTGGAAGTCAGCCTTAGACGAATCGGTGGTTCCGAGTGCTCCTCACTCGGACTGTCCGAAAAAGACTTGTTCAAAGTTGTGATATAAGCATGAATAGAACTTTGAGACAAGAAAGCATAGATAGCTAGGGAAGGTGCTTAGGCATTCTTGTCCATCCATTTGGCCAGAAAAAGAAATCAAAACAATCAAAACAACAAATGGATGTCCTTGAATGGATAAAATCATGCATCCAACATGCTCACACAATAAGATAGCAACTGAAATATGTGTCAAACATGCACAACCAAAACTCTAGCTACTAGCACACAAAATGTCGATGACTAGGTCATCTATATATGAGTATATTGACTTAGGAGTCAAATGAGAACATTTGATCATAGGTCATACTCATCGTTTAAGCACAAGTGGGGTTACCACTTTTACATAAAGCATTTATGTGTTCACATCATTTGGAGATGCTTTAGCTCATTTTTAGAGCAAAGCTCCCCCTAGATGTGAGAACCCCTTTTAAAGGGTCAAACTAACCTTGGGTTGTCGTAGAAGACTTCATGTAGATGTTGAAGATGTGGATGCTCAATGTTGATGTAGATCATCATGAGTTGGGAGCAATCCTTTGGATTAGGGCACTTTCAATACCTACATGGGTTAGTCCCACAAGGAACAAACAAGAATATCCATGGACATAGAGTGAAGTGCACAAAAGACGATGTCCATGAAAGCAATGATTACCTTGTCCCTTGACTTACCAACAAGAGGGTTTGTGACTCCATGAACAAGTGCATGATGTGGAAGTTGATTGCACAAGTTCTTGCCAAAATGAATATGAGTGAAGTTTGTTGGCGGAGTCACCCTCAAGAACCTACTAGTTCTTCTTCTTTGGGATCCACATCATCTTGATGGGAATCCTTGGTGTTGTAGTTGAGCTTGACGAAGTAGAACTTGATGTGTCCTTGGGAACCCACTTGACCATGGCTTGAGGTGCTTCAATGAATGCATCAATCTCCTCTTGAAGCTTGTCCTTGGCCTTTAGCTTGTGGTCTTGTGGTGGAAGGTCATCTTGAGCTTGTTCCACATTGGAAGAAGTAGGATCATACTTCTCCTTTTGTGAAACAAACTGTGGAGTAGGGTATTGACCTTCTTCCCACTCAACACCTTTGGCGTTGAACTTTCGCTCAAAACCAATCCCTTGATTCTTCCGGTGTCTTCCTTGTTTGCGAACGATCTCCTCAAAGTTCTTGCTTCCGGCAAGACTCTTGTAGACACCTTTCTCTATGATTTCCTTCAATAGGCTATTTTCTTGCTCAAGTGTAACTTGGCTTGAAACATTGTTAGTGGAATCGAGAGAACTACTAGAAGTAACAACATTGGATTTAACATTGTTATTGTTACTACTAGAGGAAGAATTTTTCTTATGCTTGTCATGCTTAGTCTTAATAGGTGGCAAGAAATTAGACAAGAGAAGTCGTTTGGCAAGATATGAAGAACTCTTCTTTCGAAGATCATCATTGATTGCTTTTAGAAACTCATGTTCTTGCTCTAGAGTGAGCTTCTCGAAGCGTAGCTTCTCATGAGATCTTAGGAGCTCTCTATGATCTTCTTGAGTAGTTTCATGAGCTAACTTAAGAGTGGTTAGTTCTTTAGTTAGACGCTCAATCTCCTTCATAGCATTGTCATTCGACTCTTCTCGACTATAAAGACTACTAGCATTTTCATCATTACTAAGCTCACTAGATTTATCATGCAAGAGCTCATCTTCACCAAGTAAGTCATCCTCATCACTATCAAAGTCAATGAACTCAGGGTGTGTTACCTTGGGGCCTTTAGCCATGAAGCATCTTCCAATTCCCTCATTCGGTGAGTCAAATAAGTCGTAGGAGTTGGAGTTGGAGGATACGAGTGCAAGTCCGGCAACACCTTCATCTTGACTATAGTCGGAGTCGGAGTGATAGCTTCCATCGGATTGACTGTCAGAGTCGGAGCCGGAGACCCATTCACCAACATGAGCTTGATGTCTTCTTCTTGTGTAGCTCCTTGATGACTTGTCTTTCCTCTCCGAGTCCTTGCTTCTCCGAGGAGGTCTTCGTTCATAACGATCATCTCTACTCCTTCTCTCTTTCCGAGGTGACTCATCTCTTGCTCTTCTTCTTGGAGATTCTTCTCTTCTCTTGTGGGGAGCCGTACACTCATTTGAGAAGTGTCCGGGTCTTCCACAATTGTAGCAGTTTCGATCACGACTAGAAGATCTCTTTCCATCATATGATCTAGACTTTGAGCTTCTCTCTTTGCCTCTATTCTTGTAGAACTTGTTGAAGTTCCTGACCATTAGGCTTATGTCTTCATTGGAAACTAACTTGTCACTTGAGGTAGTAGGAGCATCACTTGTAGCTTTGTAAGCACCACTTGACTTGTTGTGAAGCTCTTCCTTATCCTTAAGTGTCATCTCATGAGCAACAATCCTTCCAATAACTTCAGTTGGCTTGAGAGTCTTGTAGTTTGGCATCATTTGGATCAAAGTGCACACGGTGTCATACTTTCCATCCAAAGCTCTGAGAATCTTCTTAATGATGAATCGGTCGGTCATTTCTTCGCTTCCTAAGCCAGCAATCTCATTTGTGATGAGAGCAAGCCTAGAGTACATTTCAGCGACTCCTTCACCATCCTTCATCTTGAACTTGTCAAGCTGACCTTGAAGAATATCCAGCTTTGATTCCTTCACAGATTCAGTACCTTCGTGCATTTCAACCAAAGTATCCCAAATCTCCTTAGCATTCTCAAGACGACTGATTTTGTTGAACTCTTCGGGACACAAAGCATTGAAGAGAATGTCACAAGCTTGAGCATTATTTTGCAACATCTTCAGTTCTTCGGGTGTAGCTTCGCGATCCGGAACTTTTCCTTCTTCAAAGAAGTCACCTTGCATGCCAACACAAATAATGCCCCATGCGGCTGGGTTATAACCAAGAATATGCATTTTCATTTTATGCTTCCAACTAGCAAAATTTGTACCATCAAAGTAGGGACCTCTACGATAATTACCCTCACTAGACGCCATACTCTCCTAGGTTGTGAAACCAAGCTTATGGAGTCCAATGCAATGGAAACCAAGGCAATGGAGACCAAAGCTCTGATACCACTTGTAGGATCGAAAGTAGGTCTAGAGGGGGGGTGATTAGACTACTTGACAATATAAAAAATCTGCCTTTAGATCATGCAATGTTTTTGGCAGTTTCACAAACAAGATCAGTTCAAGTAACACCCTACACATGCAATTCTAGAGTTTATGCAGCGGAAAGTAAATTGCACATGTAAAAGAGAGGTGGAGAAGATCAAACGCAGTTTGGTGACACGGAGATTTTTGTCGTGGTTCCGATAGGTGGTGCTATCGTACATCCACGTTGATGGAGACTTCAACCCACGGAGGGTAACGGCTGCGCGAGTCCACGGAGGGCTCCACCCACGAAGGGTCCACGAAGAAGCAACCTTGTCTATTCCATCACGGCCTACGCCCACAGAGGACTAGCCTTACTCGGGGTAGATCTTCACGAAGTAGGCGATCTCCTTGCCCTTACAAACTTCTTGGTTCAACTCCACATCACGACGGAGGCTCCCAAGCGACACCTAACCAATCTAGGAGGCACCACCCCCCAAAAGGTAATAGACGGTGTTGATGGTGATGAACTCCTTGCTCTTGTGCTTCAAGTGATAGACTCCCCAACACTCAACTCTCCTCACTGATATGGCTGTGGTGGAAGAAAGATTTGAGTGGAAAGCAACTTGGGAAGGCTAGAGATCAAGTTTCATATGGTAGGAATGGAATGGCTTGATCTCAACACAAGGGTAGGTGGTTCACTTCTCAGAAAGTGTGTGGTAGAAGTGGTGGTACTTTCTGATGGCTCTCCTCACGAATGAGGAGGGGGTGGAGGGGTATATATAGCCTCCACACAAAATCCAACCGTTACACACACATTTGACCAATCTCGGTCAGACCGAAGTGAAAACTCGGTTAGACCGAAAGTTCAAATATAGTGAACGTTGGGATTTTCGGTGGGACAGAAAATACCATCTCGGTGAGACCGAAGTGAGTCAAAGGTTAGGGTTTGCCATTTCGGTGAGACCGAAAATATAAACTCGGATATTCCGAAATGATGTCAACTGATCACAGAAGGTTGGCAGCCCTTTTTCGGTGAGACCGAAACTCAGAATCGGTGTGACCGAGAATCTAGGGTTTGGAGAAACAACTGAAGTGGTTCATCTCGGTGGGACTGAGTTAGAGAAATCGGTGTGACCGAGATTACTTATGGGTGTGTGTTAAGTAGTGAATAGTGCTGATAGTTGAGGGAGTTAGATCACCAAGCACTTGAGCAACAAGAACATTAACACAACCTCATCCCCTTTTAATAGTATTGGCTTTCCTATGGACTCAATGTGATCTTTGATCACTAAACCAAAAATGGAGTCTTGAGCTTTTGCCAATGCTTGTCTTAGCATTTTGAGGGGTCCACTTCTTCAGACATTTCCATACCCACATCATCGAACTTTTCTGAAAAGATTCTCAAGAGAATATTAGTTCAATGATATATATGTTGTTATTAATTACCAAAACCACCCGGGGATTAGTTGCACTTTCAGCCATCCTACCACGAACACATAATTTTTGTTCATAGAGTATGTTTATCCAACCGCATGTTGGGGAGTATCCGTACGGCCCGTGCGCTGGTCTGTTGGGGAAGAAGAAGAGGTGAGGAAGAAGGGTTAGGAGACGTAGGATATTCATCCAATCGCCTGAAATGGTAGACTGACCCAAGTCAGGCGACTTGCATAAAAATATATGTTTTTACACAGCAAAAGATCCATAAAACAACAACATAAAGAAAAACTATCACTGCTAGCAGAACGAGAGGACCTCGTCGTCTTTGGCTGCCGGCGCAAACCAGCCGTAGCTGCGGACGTGTGTCTCCGCACCGTGGTTGTCCTCAGCCTCCAGCTACTCATTCACGCGGAGCGTGCGGGTGCTCTGCACGGACGAGAGCACCGCCCGGTTCAAGTCCAGTGCGTTTGGTTCCACCTGCAGGAGGGCCTTGATGGCAGCGGCATCCGCGTGCTCCCTATTGAGTCGAGCCTCCGCCACCCGGTTCAAGTCCAGGACATCCGGTTCCGGCTGTAGGAGGGCCTCGACGAGAGCGGCATCCACGCGCTCCGCGTCGAGTTGAACCTCTGCCGCCCGGATCAAGTCCAGGATGTCTGGTTCCGCCTACAGGAGGGCCTCGATGGTAGCGGCATCTGCATGCTCCGCCTCAAGTTGAGCCTCCACCGCCCGGTTCACATCCAGGACATCCGGTTCCGCCTGCAGGAGAGCCTCGATGGCAGCGGCATGCGCACGCTCTGCGTCAAGTTGAGCCTCTGCCTCCCGGTCCTCCTTTAGTATCGCCAGGTTGAACCGCTGGTCCACCTGCACCATGGGGGACTCGGACGCCGGCACGAAGTCGAGGTCCATCATCTCATACCCATCGGGGGCCATCTGCACCAGGACCTCCGCCATGAACATTGGATCGGCTTCCTACTCCTCGTAGCTTGGCTCCAGAGAATTCGGAGATTGGCCCGCCGCAAAGCGAGCTTGGGAACGGAGGTCTCTGGCATCGACTGCCGCCGTGATTTCTGCGCGGCGCTCCAGCATCAGCATCTTGTAGTACGTGATCTTGCGGCGCACCATGGCTTTCCGACGAACTAAGGGATGCTTGATGCGGGCTAGAGGATCGAAAGGTGGGGGAAGGGGCTGGAGTAGGCCGAGCAACGAAGGTTCTGGTGTGAATAGTGGTTCCGGTGACGACCGGTCAATCGGTTTTGACTGTACATCGCTCTTGTCGCGTTCGCGTTGCAGCCCGGCACGCTGGACCCTCCACGTCGCTCACCGAATGGAACACGCTTCGTCTTGCATTTTCGCTCGCTTGTGGGACCATAGTTGAGAGCAAACCGACGTCCCTCGCCTCCCCCGCCCGCGTCATTTTATGCAGAGTAAATAAAAATAGAGGGAGTATACTACGGTTGAGGATCCCCTGGCGTGGCCGAACCCATTGAGTAACTGACATGCGGGGCCTAGCAAGCATGGGGTCCGCCAGTAAGTGACCGAAAGGGAGGGTAAGGCAGGGATAAGTATGTGAAAGGAGCTTCCAATGATATAATTTTCACATTATACATCTCATGTACTATTAATCTTGTCAATAGTCAAATGCGGTTTTGAAAAACGCATTAGAGCATGGTTAATAATATAGCCAGTCGATGGCTATAATGAACTGCCATGTCATCTATCGATCTCGTCAACGTGAACCGAATGGGATGTCAAAACTAAGACGCGAAGCGACACGTAGTGGAGGCAAAGTGAAACTTCAAACGAACCGTTTGTTTGTATGCATGTCAAACAAATTACAAATAAACATTGTAAATACAAGCATGGTCTAGGCCCACACGCGAATGATACTCGGCGGAATGTTCAAATGAGGCATGCGGGAGGATGGACTCGACCAGAGGGTGACATGATCGATGGAGAGGAATGAGAAATAATAAAACGCCACATGATTATACTTGAAAGGCTCAAATAAATAATAAGTTGTCTCGCTTGTCCTACATAGTGAAAGGCCTACTGCGCAATGCGGAGCACTGACGCTCGAATTTGGCTGGGAAAACAGGGAAACCGACATGTGGGGCGCACCTGTCGGGATGACGTAGTGCAAACTAGTCCAATGGAGGAGCTGTCCCACGACCTCTTCGCCACCGGCAACCGTTCATGTGGGTCGTGGGGGCCAATAACATGGTGCAGCTCCAGCACCGCCTCTGGACACGGCGACCGCGGTGAGCGACACGCTCATCGTCGCTAGACACGGTCGATTTCAGTGTGCCGAGGGTGGCGTTAGTGTTGCGGCACGACCAACAGTATGTTTGGTTTGTGCCCAAGGTTGCCCCATCAAAGCATTGGGTAGCCAAAATTTTGGTTGAGGTTTTGGCTGCCCATGATTTGGCCGACATCCGCAAGAAAAATGAACTAGACTTGGCTAGAGTTCATTGGCATGCCAAATAAAATGGCAACCATCCAAACAAACACCAATCTTTGGGTCATGACCAAAATTTTGGTAAGGTGCACTTTGGCCACGATCCAAACACACGCCAATACCCGGCTCGTCGAGGATGCACGGGGCGCCGGGACGCATCCGCGGAGTGGTGTAGCGCGGCCCACTACATCCTCAGGACCTGAGACCATGCCGGGCCGTCTTGCTTTTTCAATGACATGCGTCGATCACATGTGAGCAAAGGGCATCTCCAACGTTGCCATGACCACAGCTAACTACCCTGGCACATCAAAAACCCTCGCCCCTCGCGCCGTCGCGCGGTGCGTTCCTAGCCGGCGCCAGCTGCCCGCATTCATGTCGTCTGTCCGTATGCCGTCGTTAAGAGGCTCGGTGCCCGAGGAACCAACTCCGGCGACTTAATGACGCACCAGGACGCTTGGCCTCACTGGAATGCGCTACTTGAAGCGGCAATGCCCAGCTAACCTCCACACCATAGTGCATCGTCCTCCTACCTGGCACCACATCCGCCATGACCGCAAGCGCGAACAGTCTGCGGGAGAGCTTGTCTTCGGGGATGGAGCTCGAGGTCGCCGCCCTCGCTCAAGTTGCCGCACAAGCGGTGGCCACGCTGGCAGCCGACGACGGGAGCACCGCCAGCCACGCGTCCTACTTGTCGCCGTCCAACGTCCGGCACTGCCGAGGTCGGGGACTCCTTCGAGGATGAGTAGGGCATGGGAGGCGGCAGGGCATGGTGTGCCAACTGTCCGGTCCATCTCCCGTGTTCCAATTTTCCTCGCCGGAGACCGCACCTTCACTTCACGGGTCTTGAACCCCGCCCCCGTACATGGAGATCGCAGATGGAGGACGTCGGTCGCCGCCGTAGAATAGGTTTAGGGTCAGGTTTCTTTTATTTTTCTGCCCTATAAAAGTTTGAAATGTTATGAAAAGCTGCCGTGTTTGCATTAATCTCGGCCAGTGTATATGTACTTTCACAATAATATAGTATATTGTAGGAGTACTAGCAAGATGCCCGTGCATTGCAAGGAAGATCAAGATCTTGTGGGAGAAAAGGATGAAAGAGGAAAGGCCTTATTTGCAAATGCACATTCACGCATTTCACATCTACGGGAACCTACGAAAAGGTTAACGTAAATTGCCTCTCTCTCTCCTCCACTGATTTTCATGGTGGTGGGCCCCTCCCTCCGCCCAATCTACAATCAACAGCTCACACATTTCACATTATGTTAATTACGTAACTGGAATTACGTAGGTGTAGCATTACTCGTCCTAAAAAACCAACTAAGCCAACCTCCCAGCATATCACGCGGGAAAAGACCCGGCCGCGCCGTTTTAGTCGGGATTACTGGATTACTAGTAGTAGTAGTATCGATGGATCGCGTGAAGCAACAAGTTTTTTTTTAGGTGGCGAAGCACCTAGTTTAATGGAAAAAAAGGCGGTACACTCACAGCACCCCTGTCGCGGTCGCATTGCACCCCACACACGTTCGGTCCTTCACATGGCTCACGCAAACGGAACGTGCTTCGGCTTGCCTCTTCACTGACACGTGGAACTGCACTTGGAGAAACCGACCATGCGCCAAACTCCCCATGCCCACCGCGTGAAAATCCTCCCCCCACCCAAAAATTCCCCCCAAATCCTAGATTCAGACGCCCTTTGGCCAACTAGCCAATAATATTCCCCAAACCCCCCTCCCCCCGTCCCCCTCCACTCCATTTGCTCCGCCAAATCTGCCCTCCCCGCCACGCCGATACGTCGGCTCCGCGGTTCGTCGGGGGGACGCACGGCGATCCTCTCGCTCCCACAGTACGCTCTCGTAGACTACCGTCCTCTAGCCGCGCCGCCACCGCTGGCGACGTTCTTGTGGAGGCGCATGGCGGTCAGCGCCGCCACCGCTAGCGACGTTCGTGTGGAGACGCACGGCGGTTAGCTTCTCCGACGGTATGCGCATTCTAGACTAAGGCCCCGTGCATGTCGGTGTAGCGCTGAATGTTAGCTGATAGACGCTGTTAATCTCACGGTTTGCCGAAGTAGTTTACAGTCAATATGCTGTGCTTAAGAAGCTTCCTTGCCCTGTTCTGCACTCAATCTGCTTAGTTGAGATGGCATGCCAAGGCTGATTAGTTGCTAAAATATCCTGCCATATATTTATTGTTACGTAGATTGCCATGGTGAAATAGCTTTACACTATTTTATACTCGATCTTTGTTGCTGTGATGGCCTTCAATAGTTCGATGGCTGTGTGCTCTGTTGGAAATACATAATCCATCATGCTCGGCCTCATTGACTGCTGAAACAGCCTACCATAATTTAGCACTCAAATCTGTTTGCTGAATTAGCTTTACATATATTTCATTACTTAGATCTGCTCGTCCAAAGACATCGACCTAGGTAATTTCTTCTGGACTTCATAAAAAAGCATATATGTTTTTCCTGTAATATCTAGTAGAAGAACTAATTTGTATGTCTAACAGATGAACAAGACTTGGATAACTTCTGCTCGAAGATTCTCCGCTGCATATGTCGAGGGGGTTGTAAACTTCATGAACTTTATCATAGCTGAGTACGATGGTCCGAAAACAGATGTGCTCTGCCCGTGTAGCAGCTGTATGAATTCAGTTACAAGACCCCAGTCAACTGTGCAAAATCATCTACACTAGTATGGGATGTCGGTCACATATACTAGGTGGGTTCATCATGGTGAAGCTATGAACGTCAATGTTATTGACTACGTGGAAGCAGCAGATCACCATCTTGATCTGCCTGATGCTCAGGTGGAAGAGGAGGAGGAGGTGGTGGTGGCGGAGCGAGTGAGTTTGACCAACAATGAAACAATGCTACGAAATGCTCGTGCATTCCGTGTACTTTCACCTGCAGAAGAAAAACGGTGGGCCCGCATGTTGGAACAATGCAACATGGCTGTCACCCGAGGAAATAAGATGTCAGTATTCTTAGCTATGGTCACCTTTCTTCAGGTGAAGACATCTGAGCGGATGACCAACAAATCATTCGATGCGATGTTGGTTGCTTTCCGCAAAGCTTTCCTAGATGCGTCTGAGATGCCACACACCTACAGTAAAATGAAGAATTTCCTTCGTCCAGTTAGAATTGGATATGATATGATCCATGTTTGTAAGAATAATTGTGTTCTGTTCCGGAAGGATTATGCCAACTTAAGGGAATGCCCGAAATGCAAATCATCAAGATGGAAAGATGGCGATGTTGTGAAGAGGATTCCTCATAATGTTCCGAGACATTTTCCAATTACACCAAGATTGCAGAGGTTGTTTCATGATGCTGAAACAAGAGAGGATGTACTGTGGCATTCTAGGAACCATGAGTACAGAGATCAGAATGTAATGAGCCATCCATCACATGGTAGTGAGTGGAAAAGCTTCAATCAGAAGCACGTAGAGTTTGTCGCTGACCCGAGAAACATTAGACTTGGCGTAGCTTCAGATGGATTTAACCCATTTGGCCATAAGAGCGCCACATATAGCATGTGGCCAGTGCTTGTTATCCCTTACAACATGCCTCTGAATGTCTGCACCAAAGAATCAAACTACATGATGGCCTTGCTCATCCCAGGTCCAAAAAGTCCTGGAAAGGATTTTGATTTGTTCATGGAGCCTCTTGTGGTGGAACTTCACAGCTTTGGAGGGGTGTTCTCTCTTGAGACCTATATAGCAGCCCACCAGCTGAATTTTTCTGTGTATTATTATAATTTGGTGCATCCATGATTATCCGGCTTTGGGCACTATGTCAGGGCGAACGACACATGGTTACAATGCATGTGTTTGCTCTAACAGGAATCCGCTATCATTCGCAATACTTAGCAAGATCTGTTACATTGGACACCGCCGTTTCCTTGCCAAGGACAAGCCGCATCCTAGAAAATACCGAAGACATGTGTTCAATGCAAAGCATGAAAACCGTGATGCGCCAAAGAGGCTCACCGTCGATGAGTTGCAAGTGGAATTAGAGAAGGTCAGGCATATTATGCCAGGAAACCATCCTGATAATGGTAGCGGGAAAAGGAAGCATGGCAGGGCAGAAGAGAGATTATTGTTTACCCGCAGGTCCACTTTGTGGGACTTGGAGTATTGGAACGATTTGGATCTGCAGCATAATCTTAATGTGATGCACATCGAGAAAAATATATGTGACAGCATTATCGGCACACTTCTTAATATTGAAGGCAAGACGAAAGATACCTTAAAATCTAGGATTGATTTGACACACGTGGATGTCAGAGAGGATTTGCAGGTGCAAGATGAAAGTAAACCACGGGATATGGCACCAGCTGTGTACGTCTTGGACAAGGTAAAAAGAAAAGAATTCTGCGAGGTCCTGTCACGTGTGAGATTCCCACATGGATTTGCTTCCAACCCTGAATGGAGAGTCAGTGCAGATGGAAACAAGGTAGAAGGGTTGAAAACTCATGACTACCACGTCCTACTTCAAAGGGTTTTACCTGTTATCCTTAGAGGATTGGGCCGCCCTGACTTATACAGAGCAGTTGCAGAGTTGGGACAATTCTTCAAGGAACTCTGTAGTAGAAATATCAGGATAGATGCTTTGGAGCATCTTAGAAACAAGATACCAACTATCCTATGCGACCTTGAGAAGATATATCCTCCAGCCTTCTTTGATGTGACGGTGCATTTGATTGTTCATCTACCTGATGAGGCACTACTTAGAGGTCCAGTACAGTATGGCTGGATGTACCCTATTGAAAGGCGGCTAGGCACTTTCAAGGGCTATGTTAAGAACAGATCTAGACCCGAGGGTTCCATTGCACACGCCTACATTGCTACATAAGCGTTGACATTCTGCTCAAAATACATTGAAATAGCTGATCAGCTTAGCAAAGAGGTGGGTGAAGACAATCCCGGGCTCAATGTTTTCGATTATTCTGTTCGAGTTATAGGGAAGAGTCGACAAGAGGACAAACCTAAAGATTTGGACAAAATGGTTTGGTATGTGTTGAATAACTGTCCTGAGATACTACCTTATATCAAGTAAGTGCTAAGTACTGCAGCTTATACATCGTAATCTACTAAACTTGCAGCACATTCTTATATATTTAGATGTTTGACGCGATCACTATGTTGTGCAGCATCTACAAAAAGGAGTTACTGCCGCAAAATCCAAGAAACATTGATAAACTAGTTATGGCAAGATTTGCGAAATGGTTCAAGAGCGATGTAAGCTTTTGAATTGCACTGTCATTTTTTTTAATATATTGAGTACATAAGATGATCAGCTTGTCTATTTTCTAACCATAGGTTAAGAATATGCGGGAGGATGGGTAGGCAGTTGATGATGCCCTTTATTCACTAGCAATGGGTCCTGATACTCGGGTAAGACATTATGAATCTTGCGTTGTTGGAGATGTGCGCTACAACACCCTTGCACGAGACGAAGGCAGGAAGACACAAAACAGTGCCATCATGAGCACGGATACGTATGACAAAGAGATAACTGAAATGTATGCTAACATAACAAACATTGTTCAGTTGCAGTATATCTCCAGTTTCGAGGATCATCGGTGTGTGGTTCTGTTGTGCTCTCGTTGGTATAACCTGTTTTCCAGGATCGCAAAACCCAAAGCTGATGATTATTTCAAATCCATCAATGTCAAGGCGGCGTACCAGACCAATGATGTCGGTGTACAAAAAGAGGGGTACAGTTTTTGTACCCCTATGACTGTGCACGGGCAGTCTGAGCCACGGGCACCACCACACCAAGCATGGCGAGGGAGGTGAGCCAGGGTAAGATCGAAGCTTGATGTAGACTGGAGCAACGCCAAGAACAAGACCACAAAGCGCAAAGGGACGAAGCGGCTTCCCCCGGCAAGGTCCTTGCCGGGGGCCAGCTCTGGCGGCCCCGGCAAGACCCTTGCCGTGGCAGCTCGCCCCACGCCTAATGTCGGTGTACTAAAGTAGGGGTACCTTAGTATCCCGAACTTGTGCACGGGCAGTTGCAGCGTCCCGCGGCAAGGCTTGCCAGGTGACCGCCAAGATCCTCCCTTGGTTCCTGTGGAGCCATTCAAGAACAAAGTATTTAAGTCAAAGAGACAAGACCCCGGCAAGAGGAGCTTGCCGGGAAGGCCACTCAAGGTGCAAAAACCACTCAAGACACAAGACCCTGGCAAGAGGAGCTTGCCGGGAAGGCCAATCAAAGGCATCTCAAGGAACTTGCCGCGGCGCGCCACGTGTCGCGGCAAGGCCCGGTGAGCGACAAGCTCCCAGGCGCGACAAGATAGCGACCGCGGCAAGGCACTTGCCGCGGCAAACTTCCACTCAGTACCCGCGCTCCAGCACATCCGCCCACGTGTCGCCCTGGGACCCTTCCAGGAGCACATGGCGGAAGGCTGTGCAGCCTGGGGTACACGGTGGCAAGCGCTGATGACAAGGCCACCGTCGTGGCGGACGGTGGCGCCCCTGACGGCCACTTTTTGCACTGTTTGGGGCGACGACGACGGGCATTCAATGCTCTTGTCCCCAACCGTCAGGGTTAGGTATATAGCACTATACAAATACTATTCCAACTACCACCCTTTTTACTTTTTTACCCTCAACTGTGTTGCCACCTGTCGGTGACCCCTTTGACCTATAAAAGGAGGCCCATGCGCAACGTAGAGGGGGTTCCGAACATCGATCATTCTCCACGCTCGGTCTCGTTAGCGGTTAGAGTGTACTGTTGCTCTCCTCGCTCCCGAGCCAAGAACTCAATACAAACCAAAGCAGGAGTAGGGTTTTACGCATCCGCGCGGCCCGAACCTGGGTAAACTGCTCGCGTGCTCGCCTCGATCCGCTCTTTGTGCATGCTCCGCCCCTGCCGTACCGAGAAGGGGCTCCGGTCCCATAGGTGTTCGTGGGCGATCAGTTTCCCCGACATCTTTGGCGCGCCAGGTAGGGGGTGCATCGAGGTTGTGTGAACCTGATCCGGCGTCCACGCGAGCTAGATCTTCACCAACTTCATCGACTCCATCGACATGCCGCCGAAGAAGAAGGCTTCGGAGGCAGCAGGCCCGTCCGCGTTGATCCCGCCACCGCCGGAGCCAACGGCTGGTGGGGTAGATGCCGGCGGAAAAACGGACGCAGGCGAGGAAACTCACGGCGCCGCCAAGTCCAAGGACAAGACGGACGATCGGGCGCACTCCAAGGCCTCGGCGTCCGTACATGCCCCGCGCCCATCTCAAGAAGCACGAGACCGGCAGCGAAGTGGTACTCAAGGTACCATACGCTTGCTGGGCCAAGGTCAAGCTGGCGGATCTCGGGATGCTCAAGGCCAGCATGCACATCAACATGCTGGCACGAGCAAGGCACGGACGCCCGGACGGGATGCTGCTCCTTCTAACATAGTTAGAAGTCTGAGCATATCTCGCTCCTCGCACCGCTCGCCACCGCTACCCGCCACTCCAGCAGAAGCTCTAGCACGAGCTCAACTGCTCCTCGACTTCCCTCCAGCGGCAGACAAGGCCGACAACTGGAGGGCCACCATCCAGAGCCTCATCGCCTTCGCCAACGGCGACACTCCGCAGCAGCCGACCACATCGCGGCCGCGGCAAGTTAGCCAGGCGCGGGTCGATGGCGACAAGACTGCCGGGGGTGCAACCACCGTGCACTCCCCGCCCCGAAGGCCAAGATCGCCGGCTCGCCGGATCAACATCGATGACGACTCCACTGCATCATCAGATCCACGAGCTCGCCGCGATCAGCGCCAAGTTCTTGACGATCGACAACAAGAAGACGCTCAAACCCGCATCGAGCGCCGAAGAGAAGCGCGTCGTCAATCAGACCAGCGCGCTGGGCATGCTGTTGACATGCACGCGCCCGGAGGACCAGGCGACTTGCCGTACGCGGTACACTCGTGAGCTGCGGAAAGTCCAGTGGCCCAACATGAAAAACTTCAAGCCCGACGTACCCGAGAAGTACGACGGCAAGACACATCCGTCGGAGTTCCTCAGCATCTACAAAATCGCGGTGCAGGCTGCCGGGGGACGAGACGACAAGATACTCGCCAATTACTTCCCGATGGTGCTCAAGCCAAACGTCAGATCTTGGCTCATGCACTTAACGGATAACTCCATTTCTTCTTGGGCGGACCTGTGCCATCAGTTTGTCGTCGCCTTCACAGGCGGCCACAAGCCTCATGGCCAGGAGAGTGACCTTCACATACTCGCCCAGAAGGAAGGAGAGCCCCTGCGTAAGTATATCCAGAGGTTCAGCCGTGTCCAGCACAACATCCCGGACGTCCACCCTGCCGCGGTTATTAGCGCGTTCCATCAGAACGTGCGTAACCGCCGGATGAGGGAGGAGATGGCGATGTGCAAGATCAGGGACGTCAGAGAGCTGTACGCCCTGGCCGACAAGTGCGCACGCACTGAGGAGGGGAGGAAACTCCCCGGAGAGGATACAGGAGCAGGGGGATCCGACAACGAGGATGCCGCCCCGGCAAAGAAAAGCCGGCGGCGGGGCAACAGGAAGAAGAAGAACAAGGAAGTGCTAGTCGTTGAGCAGTCCGGCAAGGAGCCTGGCGCCAAGAAAGCCCAGGCTGGTAGCTCCGGCAAGGAGACTGCCGCGTGCACCAACTGCCAGACTGTGGCAGCCGCCGACAAGCAGGACGGCTCCGACAAGCAATACTGCAAGATCCACCGCACCAAGGGCCACGATCTCCAGAATTGTAAGAAAGTCTAGTACCTTGTTGACCAACAAAAGGCTAAATACGAGCGACGCGACAAGGAGAAGGCCCAGGGAGGTGATGGAGGGTCCGGCAAGAAGCGGCCATTCAACGACCGGGGAGGACGCCGCGGCAAAGCCAAGCAGCGGCAAGGAGACAGACCTCCCCGCGGCCGCGACAAGGATGAAGACGAAGACGAAGACGAAGACATGGATGATGGAGAGAAGAGCGAGCAGGAGTTTCAAAAAGCTACAGAAGGTTTGTGCATTGACGGTGGTGCTTCTCTGCATACTTCACACCGCCAACTCAAGCAATGGGTGCGTGAAGTCAATGCGGCAGAACCACCCGTCGAGTCGCGCAAACTTCTGAAGTGGTCCAGCACGCCTATCATCGTTGATATTGAGGACCACCCTGATCGCACAACTGCGGTCGGGTGCTTGCCGATGTTGGTGTCACCAACCATCCGCAACCTCAAGGTCACCAAGATGTTAGTTGACGGCGGGGCCGGCTTGAATTTGATATCCTCCTCTGTGATCCAGAAACTCCAGATCCCCGACAGCGAGCTTGAAGAAACCGGCACATTCCAAGGGATCAAACCGGGAAGGAGCAAGCCGAAGGGGAAGATCACGCTGCCAGTGACGTTTGGCGGTGAGCTAAACTTCAGGACTGAGAGGATCACTTTCGACGTTGCCGATATCCCATTGCCCTACAATGGGATACTTGGCCGTCCAGCGCTCGCCAAATTCATGGCAGCCTCTCACTACGCCTACAACGTGCTCAAGATGCCAGGCCCGATAAGCATCATCTCTGTCCCTGGCGACAAGAAGGATGCCCTTATCTGTGCCGAAAAAATTTACTGAGATGCAGCAGCCGCAACGGAACGCAAGACACTTGCCGCTGAAGCTCCCGAGGGGAAAAAGACCAAGTCCGGCAAGAGCTCTGGGGCCCACTCCGGCAAACGCACCTCTTCGGAGTGTTGCGCTGCCGTCGAGGATGCACCATCGAGCTCGACCGGCAAGTGTAAGAAGGCGATGGCAGCTCCACCAACAACCAAGAAGGTGTCCGCCAAGGAGGACGGCACTGGTGGTACTTTCACCATCAGTGCCACGCTCGACCCCAAATAGGAAAGCGCGCTCGTTGCTTTCCTGCGGGCGAACGTCGATGTGTTTGCATGGCAACCATCCGACATCCCCGGCGTTCCCAGGAAAGTGATTGAGCACAAGCTTGCCGTTTGTCCTCACGCGCGGCCCGTCAAGCAGAAGGTTAGAAAGCAAGCAGTGGAGCGCCAAGAGTTCATAGCAGAAGAGATCAATAAACTGGAAGCAGCAGGCCTTGTTAGAGGAGTGCTCCATCCGACGTGGCTGGCCAGTCCTGTAGTTGTGCGTAAGGCAAATGGGAAATGGAGTCTTTGTATCGACTTCACCGATGTGAATAAAGCTTGCCCCAAAGATCCATTTCCCTTGCCGCACATTGACCAGATTGTTGACTCCACGGCTGGATGTGAGTTGCTTTCGTTTCTTGATGCATACTCAGGATACCACCAGATCTTCATGGCTGAAGAAGATGAAGAGAAGACCGCATTTATCACTCCATGTGGCACATACTGTTTCATACGTATGCCTTTCAGACTGAAGAATGCTGGTTCAACGTTTGCAAGAGTAGTCCACACTGCTTTTGAGCCACAGATACACAGAAATGTGGAAGCTTACATGGATGATATAGTGGTCAAGAGCAAGGACAGGGCAACTCTGATACAAGATCTAGATGAAACCTTTGCAAATCGGCGCAAGATCCTGCTCAAACTTAATCCCGAGAAGTGCGTGTTTGGAGTCCCTTCCGGCAAGCTTCTCGGGTTCTTCGTGTCTCAGAGGGGGATTGAAGCCAATCCCGACATGATCAAGGCCATCGAGCAAATCGAAGCACCAAAGCGCGTCAAGGATGTACGAAGACTTGCCGGGTGCGTGGCTGCTCTCAGCAGGTTTATCTCTAAGTCTGCAGAACGTGCCCTGCCGTTTTTCAAAATTTTGAAAAAAGCAGGTCCAATGAAATGGACTCCGGAAGCGGAGGCAGCACTGCAAGACTTGAAGAGTTACCTGTCCTCCACTCCCATACTTGTCGCACCTAGGCCACAAGAGAAGTTGCTGCTGTACCTAGCGGCAACCAATCAAGTGGTTAATGCTGCGTTAGTAGCGGAGAGGGAGGCGGATGATGAGCCAGCGGCCGCGACAAGCACATCCAGCGACAAACAAGGGGCTTCCCCGACAAGCTCTGGTCCCAACAAGGACGGATCTGCGCAGATGCAAGAGGAGATACGGAAGAAAATGGTGCAGCGCCCAGTTTACTTTGTCAGCTCTCTCCTCCAGGGGGCTAGATCAAGGTACTCTGGTGTGCAGAAGTTGCTTTTCGGCCTTCTAATGACCTCAAGAAAGCTGCGCCATTACTTCCAGGCACATGAGATAATGGTGGTCACTCGCTTTCCGCTGAAGAGGATATTGCAAAATCCAGAAGCGACAGGCATGATTGTCGAGTGGGCGCTAGAACTGTCAAGCTTCGGCCTCAAGTTTGAAAGCACTTCAACTGTCCAGAGCAGAGCATTGGCAGAATTCATAGTAGAGTGGACGCCAACGCCAGACGAAGAGGTTCCAGGGACGAGCATCCCCATCAAGGAAGCAAGCAAAGAATGGATAATGTACTTTGATGGTGCCTTCTCGCTGCAAGGCGCCGGCGCCGGCGTGCTGCTTGTTGCGCCCACCGGGGAGCACCTCAAGTACGTGGTCCAGATGCACTTTCCTAAGGAGCAAGCGACAAACAATACTGCAGAGTATGAGGGTTTGCTTGCTGGTCTCAGGATCGCAGCAGACCTTGGGATCAAGAAGCTTATTGTAAGGGGAGACTCGCAGCTTGTCGTCCGCCAAGTAAACAAGAACTACCAGAGTCCGTTGATGGAAACTTATGTCGACGAAGTGAGAAAGCTTGAAGAACACTTTGAAGGCCTACAGATGGAGCACATTCCAAGAGCTCAGAACGACATCGCAGATGGCCTGTCAAAGTGTGCCGCACTGAAGTTGCCTGTGGAACCAGGGATCTTCGTGCTCAAGCTAACTCAACTATCCGTAACACCATCAACTGGCCAGTACAAGAAGAGGAAGTTGATCTCCGGCGACTACTTTCCGGCAGAGCTTCCAGAAGCCGCCGCAAAGAAAGTCCCCAAGATCAACGCCAAGAGTGCTGAGGAGCAATCCGGTCCGGCATGTCCCAGGGCTTGTTCCGTTGAAGCGGAAGCTCCCGGCAAGTTTTGCTCCAGCAAGCTTGCCGGGGAACGTCAAGCTCCGGCTGAGCCACATGTGCTCGCCGTCAAAGCAGATGTTCCCGCAGCAGCAGAAGTGCCTTTAGTCCTTGCTGTCGAGCCACAGGCTCCAGCATGGGCACAACAGATTGTCCGTTTCCTTCAGACAGGAGAACTTCCCGAAGAGCAAGAAGAAGCGGAAAAAGTAGCCCGGCAGTCAAGTATGTACCAGTTTGTCGACAACACACTGTGCAGAAGAAGACTCAACAGTGTGAAATTGAAGTGTATTCCCTGAGAAGATGGACAGAAGCTGTTGGCAGAGATACTCGGAGGCATATGTGGCCACCACATTGGCGCCAGAGACCTTGTCGGCAAAGCTTTCCGGCAAGGTTTCTTTTGTCGGACAGCCCTCCAGGATGCAACTGCACAAGTAACCAAGTGTGAAGCGTGCCAGTTCCATTCCAAGCAGATACATCAGCCAGCTCATGCTCTCCAGATGATCCCTTTATCCTGGCCATTTTCGGTCTGGGGGCTCGACATCCTCGGCCCCTTTCCCCGCGCAGCCGGGGGCTTTGAGTTCTTGTACGTTGCAATCGACAAGTTCACAAAGTGGCCGGAGGTGGAACCAGTGAGAAAGGTGACCGCACAATCAGCAGTCAAGTTCTTCAGGTCGATTGTTTGCCGTTTCGGAATCCCTAACAGGATCATCACCGACAACGGTACACAATTCACCAGCTGCACCTTCATGCAGTACGTCCAAGACCTTGGCGCCAAGGTCTGCTTCGCTTCTGTTGCTCACCCGAGAAGCAACAGTCAAGCGGAGAGGGCAAATGCTGAAGTGCTGCGCGGGCTCAAGACCAGAACTTTCGACAGGCTGCACAAGTGCAGAAGAAACTGGATCGAGGAGCTGCCGGTGGTTCTTTGGTCGATCAGGACGATGCCAAGTCGAGCCTTTGGATAGACACCCTTTGCTCTAGTCTACGGAGCAGAGGCAGTCCTCCCCACGGAACTCGTATATGGGTCGCCTCGAGTGCTCGCTTATGATGAGCTCGAGCAAGAGCAGCTGCGACAAGATGATGCGCTGCTCCTTGAGGAGGACCGTCTTCAGGCCGCTGTGCGAGCTGCTCCCTACCAGCAAGCTTTGCGCCGCTATCACAGCCGCAAAGTTAACGCCAGAAGTCTCGAGGAAGGCGACCTTGTTCTTCGGTGCGTTCAGTCCGCCAAGAATTCCAACAAGTTGAAGCCGAAGTGGGAAGGCCCTTATCGGGTGAAACGAGTCACTAGGCCCTGTGTTGTCCGCCTTGAGACCAAAGATGGCTTGCCGGTGAGCAACTCCTGAAACATCGAGCATCTTCGTAAGTTTTACCCATAAGGTGCGGTTGCCGTAATCTGTTCCGGCAACCACCCTTTTGTACAAGTCTTGCCGCTGTTGCATGTAATCCTTTGTACAAAGCCGGGCGCAGACCCCGTGCATCAGTAAAGCTTATGTGCCCCGCACATCTTGTCATTTCATGCTTTTAAATTTTTTGCATGAGTTATCTGACACCTTGTGCAGCATCTACTACCGGTAAGCAATAACAAGCCCAAAGGCTCCGTATCTGCATTTTCTCTTCTTTCTTTTTTCTTAAGGAAAAGCAAAGTTCCCTCGCGCACAAGTTTGCCGGGGGGGGGGGGGG
>LR738710.1:609695612-609957861 GCA_902687465.1 Secale cereale | reverse complement strand
GGGGAGGAGAAGATGGTGGTATGGACCAAGTGCCGTTCAAGAAAGTTTGGCCTTGCCGGGAAGCAAACAAGACAAAAGCTAAGTTACCCAAGTTTGAGCAATCAAATTTTTAAATTTTTTAGTTATCTTCCTTGAACGACCGCGCTTTGTATGGAAAACCTGTGCACGGAGGAACCAACTCGTGGCTAGTTAAGCCCTTACTTTGTTTCAAGTTTGCTCAACAGCTTAAGTGTGCTGCGACTAGTGTCGCGCCCTTACTTTGTTTCCGAGCCGGCTCAAAAACTTAAGCGTGCTGCAACTAGTCGCGACAAGGTTTCTTGTCGGCAACGGCACTGCCAGCAGGCTGCTGGAGTTCCGCACTCAGCGCTCGCGGCAAAGGCGCCTGCGCCGGCAAGTTCCCTAAAAAGCGTAGGGTAAAAACATACAAAGCAAGGAAGTCAAGTAAAGGAAATAACATTGCATTCAGTACCTAAGATAGAGTTATATTACAAGATAATTTGTCACAGCTCTAATAGACTGTTTTCATAACATGGTTAACAGCGACAAGGAAAAGAAGAAAATGGACAAGACTAATCCACGCGGTCGCCCTCGACCCTCTTGATGCCACCCACCTTGTTCACAATAGGCGCGACAAGGGCCTTGAGCACCTCCTGGTCAACGTCCGGCGGCAGAGACCTAAGGACGTTGGTGAGATTGAGGCCTGGGTTGCGGAAAGCTATCTTCATCAGCACCTTCTGCAAGGCGCCCGCGCAGAGCCTGCGCGACTCGTCCGCCAGCTGCTTGGGGATCTTCTCCCGGAGTTGCTGGAGGGCCATCGCCATATCCCTGAAGAACAAAGTTAGCTTGGCGCTATGGGGGAGATCCTCGTCGGTGGAGTATCCGAGGTGCTCCGCCCCCAGCTCCGTCAGCTCCTTGTCGATGTCCGTGGCAGCGTTGACAAGGCCTTCCGTCCAGAGCTCGACGGTCTGCCTAAAATTGTTCTGGGAGATGGCAGCGCTGTCCAGCAACGCCTTCTCGGCCCTGATCTCCTCCTTCAGGGTCGCCTTCTTGGCGCTGTCCAGCAACGCCTTCTCGGCCCTGATCTCGCCGTCCAGCGTCTGGGTTAGGGTGGCCAGCTTCAGCTCGAGGTCGGCGATGGAGTCCTTGGCGACGGCGAGCTCCTTGCCCTTCTCGGAGAGGCGGACCTGCAGTTCGGAGTGGATGTGTGTGTCTTTCTCCCTCTCGAGCTTGAGTGCGGCGACCTCCTCGCCGCTCGTCTTCAGGTTGGCCTCCAACTGCGCCACCCTCGTCTCCAACTCTCTCTTGACGGTCTCGGCAGCTGCGGCAGCATCTTTTGCCTCCTGCAAAGCTCCGCCAAGCGATCGCTCGCGCGCGGCAAGCTCATCCTCGTGGCTGTCGAGGTCGACCTTCCGCTGCGTCTGCTCGCCTTCTCGCCTGGATAGCTCCTCGGCGGCAAGCCTTTGCTGCTCCTCCACTTCTGCCTTCTCAAGGATGAAGGCCTGATGCGCCTCGGCAAGCTGCTCCCGCTCCTCTGCCAAGGATCGGAGAGCTGCTTGGTTGATGGCTCGGAGCTCTTCTGCGCGCTTCTCCAAGTCAGCACCCGCCTTGACGGCCAGAGCCTCTCAGGACTCCAGCTTGGCCTGCCGGGCGCGGTACAGAGACAGAAGCTTGCGCAGCAGCCGCTCATCCTCGGGCTCGCTGCTGCTGCTCGGCGCGTCGACGAGCTTCAGTCCGGCGGAGGCAAGGACCTCCCCGTCGAAGACCTCTCCCTCGACTGGCGCCCTGGACATGGACGCCACGGGACCTGGATGAAGATGTCGTCGCCGGCCTTCAGATAGGTGCTTGGCTCGGGCTCGTTAGAGCTGGGGGCTGCGGCGGCGGCGGAGGGCTCGGCGGTCGGCGTAGCGCCTGGCGCTCCTACGGCCCCAGTGCCGTCAATGCGATTGCCAGCCTCTTCGCCAGCTGCCGCGGCGGTAGCCTTAGCGGCCTCCGCGCCAGCAGGATCGTCCACGCCAACCGTTTCTTCAGCAACGGCGGCGTCGTCGGCGACGACCTCCGTCTCCATGAGCTCGGCTGCGGACGGGTCTGACGGAAGAAAAGAAAAGGAAAGAAAAACAGTCAAGCAAATATCCAAAAAGGAGAATTGAAAGAAGAAAAGTCCAAGGGTTTACCCGCGCGGGCCTCCTCCTCGGTGGGGTTCCTTGCCGGGGAGCTCTCCCTCGGCGGCGTGGTGGTAGCTCCCGCCGGCTGAGGGCCGCTAGCGCCATCCCTTGGCCGAGTGCTTGCCCTTCACGGAGTTCTCGCCCTTGGCGGGGTGCTCGCCCTTGGCGGGGTGCTCGCCCTTGGCGGAGTGCGCACCCTTGCCGGAGAGCCTCCCGTTGGCGGAGTGGTCGAAGCATGCGGCACGTCGGGGGCGGTCTCTTGGCGCTCCTGGTCCCGCTGCTCTGCTCCTACACAAGTCAACAAACAAGACAAGTGGAAAGTGAACCACACTTACGCTGGGGGCTGCGCTGGGGGCTGCTCTGGAGAACAACTGCCGGGTCCGGCAAGCTTGTCGCGGGCGCACCCCCTGCTGTTGCGGCGGGCTCGTCCTCGAGGACGATCACCGGGACCTTGGCCCTCTTCGCCGCCCTCTGGGCCAGAGTTCTGAAAAAAGGACAGTTTCAGAGTTAGGCGAAAGAGATGCAAGAAACAACAGAAAATCGAAGAAAAACAAGGATTGCGAAGAGTTACTCTTCTTCCTCCTCGTCGGAACTGAGCGCGGAGAAGTCAAAATCTGGCTCACGCGTCCCGGCGCGAGGAGGCGGAGGAGTGGGCTCCTTCGGCCGCTTGGCGGGAGCAGGGACGATGGTCTGAGAAGACCCCGCTCCGGTTGCCGCCGAAGCGCGAGGGGTGGCGGGAGCAGAGGCACCAGGCCGGGAAGATCCCGCTCCAGTTGCCGCTGAAGCACGAGGCACTCCCTTGGCGGCCTTGCTTGTCGCGGTGGCGCGTGTCGCACGGCGCTGCGGCTGCTGGCCCGCCTGCCGCCCCGTCACGTATGCGGCCTTGCGGAGGCGTCTTCTTGGTGGAGCTGGAGGACTTGCTGGTGGTGGCGAGCTGCCCGAGGACGAGGAGGACGAGCCGATCTCCAGTGAGCCGCTCGAGTCCTCGGCAGGCTCACTTGACCCGACACCCTGCTCGGCGGGCCCGCTCGACTCGGCACCCTCCTCAGCGGGCTCACTTGTCTCAGCGACCTTCCCGGCAAGCCTCCCTGCTTTGAGAAGCTCTTCCTGCTCGGCAAGGCTTGTCGCCTCCGCTGCCTCCGCCTCCTCCACGGTGTACCCAAACTCGCCCGCGGCCGCGGCTGCCGCTGCCTCTTCCAGTCTGGTGGCAATGTATGCCATCTCCTGGTCGGTGGTGTCGCGGGTGAGGCCTTTCTTCTCGTCGGAGTTGACTGGCTGTTCCACCAAGTTGTCGAAGAACGCCTGCGCAACTTCGTCGGAAGGCTCTTGCCAAGTGGGGTCGATCCCGTGGGAATCGCACAACGGCATCACTGCACGGATGGCGCTGAGCGATGAGTTGTTGCACATCGGAACTATGCCCGCCGGAAACGAGAACCACTCGGGATGGGCGGAGTCATACTTGAACAACGCCTGGAGCATCGCGTTGAGCTCCAGGACGGTGAGGTTATAATTAAGGCCCGGGCGCAGCCTCATGATAACTGTCGCGTTCTCGAACTCCCAGGCGGCCCTCTTCCTCTCCTGCAAGGGGGCGATTCGGCGGCGGAGAAAGTCTGCTCCAACTGCGCCCACGGTGAGCTTGGCATGCCTGAGGCGAAGGAATCGGGTAGTGGCAATATTTAATCTGCTATCCTCCGGGGCCAAATCGCTCCTGTCGTTTCCGCGTACTACTGGGGCTTGGCGTCGAGCGGTGAATGGCTGCGGGTCATCCTCTACGATCCAACACCAGTTGGCTCTCCACTCATCCCACTTGCCGTGGAGCTCCCCCTCCAGATAGGCTTCCTTCTTGTGCGTCCTCGAGATCCAGGACACGCCGCCGGACAAAGGCGATCCTGCCTCGACTCGAGGCGTGAAATAATGGCGGAAAAGAGCTACATTGGGGTAGACTCCGACAAAGTTTTCACACAGATGTGCGAAAACGGCCATGGTCAAGACGGCATTGGGGGTGAAGTCAAGGAGGTGGAACCCGTAGGTGTTCATGATATCGCAGAAGAACTCAGAATAGGGCGGGCAGAGCCCGCAGTAGAAGAACAGGGCAAAAGAGGCGTAGCCATTCGGGAACATCTCGCAGGCTACGGCGGGGAGTACCTTGGTCCGCGGATGCGCCTTCGTCTCCCTCGACCGGAAAAGGTAGAAGGAATCCCTCAGCTCCTCCGCGTCAAGCTGATACGTCCAAAACGTATCTATAATTTCTGCTTGCTCCATGCCTTTTTTGTGTGATATTGCTATGATATTTATGCACTTCCATACACTTTTGATCATATTTGGACTAACCTATTAACTCAGTGCACCCTAGTGCCAGTTTCTGTTTTCTGCTGTTTTTGTATTTCAGGTTTTCCCATTACGCAAATTGCCAGAAAAATCCCGGGAAAATATATAAAAAATCAGCGTTCTGGAAGCTTCCATGCGGCCAAAGTAGGGCCAGAGGGGGGCCACCAGGGCTCCAGGCAGCCAGAGGGCGCGGCCCCCCTCCTGGCCGCGCCGCCAGGGCGCCTGGGCCCCCCTTGCCTCTTCTGACGCCCCCCCCCCCCTTTGGCATATATTTACACCGCGTCCCGAAACCCTCGAGGACGGAACCCTTTTTCGCGATCTCATCTCTGTTCCGCCGCCGCCGCGCTTCCTAGATCGGGAGCACTAGGAGAACTCTTCCCGGCACCCTGCCGGAGGGGAGGATCACCACCGGGAGCTTCTCCACCACCATGGACGCCTCCCGGATGAGTTGTGAGTAGTCTCCCTTGGACCATGGGTCCATGACCAGTAGCTATGTGATGTTCTCCTCCCCTCTTTGTTCTTCACCGATTAGACCTCGTGAGCTGCCCTACATGATCGAGGCACATATGTAATCCTTATGCTGTTCCTATGATGAGTTTGCTGGGATCCGATGGATTATGAGATTATGTTCAGATTGTGTGTGAGTAATATATTGGATTTACCTCTTTTATATTTATGTTCTTGAGTAATTCTTGCATGTTCTCCGTTGCTGTTTATTGCTTTGGCCAAGTAGTAGGTAGTAACCCCAAGAGGGAACGTTATGCTTGATTGTGGGTTCATGCCCCTCGATGACTAGCTTGAGTGACCGAAACATGAGTCTAGGGGATGTGCTGTTGCCACAAGGGGGAAAACAACGGTGCTTGTACTCGCGGGTGCAAGGATTGTTTACTTTATGCAAAGTTCTTTTAATGCAGTTGTCTGTTGCTTTGAGTTTACACTATGGGTGGGACTCGCAACTTAATACCAGCGAGATGTTCTGGATAGATATCTCAAGGTGGATGATTAGTAGTAGATGCAGATGGATTTCGGTCTACTTACCTTGGCGTACCGCCCATGCTTTTGAGCCTCTACCTTTCTTTGCAGCATAGTTAGCATTGGTTTGCGCACATAATCCTGTCAATTGCCCAGCTGTAATTCGTTTACCTCGCTTAGCTGTTTTATCGTCTTTTGGGAGAGAGACATCACTAGTGAACATCATGGGACCCCGGTCCATATTACCATCACTGATCACATCTGCTATTTACTTTCAGTTCTTACTTACTAGTTGCAGTTATACCTATCACTATTATCTCTTGCGTTTGATCCTTTGTAAACGACAAGGCCGGAGGGATTGACAACCTCTCTGTACTCGTTGGGAGCAAAGTTATTTATATTTGTGTGCAGGTCCGGTCAATCGCTAGTTGTGCCGCTAGCAGTTGACACCTTCTTGTTGAACCTCGGAGTCTCAGGGGATTCGATCCTTGGTATCTTTGCCAAGGGAAAACTACCGCTACACTGCATCTCAAACCTTCCACTTGGGGTAACCAACGAGGGGCGAGAAGCCATCAAGCAAAGTTTTCTGGCGCCGTTGCCGGGGACTCCACTCTTCAAGATAGGGGAGTTGCACGCTGTCTTTTATCTTTGCTTTTTAGTCTTGTTAGTTTACCTTTGAGTTTTCTTTATGTCTTTTCACTAGTTTTGCTTAATGGAAAACAACAAAAATATGAGAGAGCTTTATAAACTCTACCTTGCTTTGGGACATGATGTGTTTGAAGAGAAAATTAAAAAACCTATGGAACTTTATTATTTGCATAACAATCATGATGGTGGTGATGTTATTAGTATGCTTTCTTTGAATATCAATATTGGTAATGACATGGAAAGCTCTAAGCTTGGGGATGACACGTTTGATGAACATGATATTCTTAGTCCCCCAACTTTTGAAGAGAAAAATAACTTTGATGATACTTTGCTTCCTACATATGATTACAATGATGAATATGATGTTTTCAGTCCACCTACTATTGAGGATAAAATTTATTATGATTATGATATGCCTCCTAAATACAATGATTACCATGATGGTTATGATTGCTTACTCTCACTATTCCTAATAAGAAAGATTTTGCTTATATGAAGAGTAATGATACCTTTTTGCATGTGGATCATGGTAACAATGCTTTATGTGATGCTTATATTGTTGAGTTTATTCGTGATCCCACTGAAAATTATTATGAGAAGGGAACATATGCTTATAGATATTTCAATAATATCAAGTTCCCTCTCTTTATGTTGAAGGTTTTGAAGCTGCACTTGTTTTGTCTTCCTATGCTTATTGCTTTGTGCTTCAATGAATTATTGTTTTGCAATATTCCTATGCATAGGAAGCATGTTAGGCTTAAATGTGTTTGGTATTTGCTTCTTGATGCTCTCTTTTGTTCTTCAACTCTTATTACTACGAGAGCATCATTAAAGTCTTAAGCCTATCTTTATGGCTATAAAGAAAGAGATCTAGGGAGACAACCCTTGTTATCTTTGCTTTCAGTTTGTTCTTTCAGTTTTAGTGGTCTTGATGTTGGTTACTACAGTAGCATCATCATTGTATCTTTATTTTTCAGCTTTGTGCCAAGTTTAGCCTCCGATTGCAAGAAAGTTCAAAAGTTGTGACGTGCTGTCCCGGAAACAGATTCTGTCCTTAGACAGAAATTTCGTATAATATCACCAGATCATCTTTTTGGTCTGAATTTTTTCGACAGCGTGCTCTATACAATTGGCTTTCGGGCGTTTGTTCTGAGTTTTTTTATTTGAGTTGCAGAAGTGCCCCAAAAAAATTATTTACTACCTGCTGGTCTGTTTTTCACAGATTCTGTCCTGTTTTGCCTTTCCTTCGTTTTGCAAACCTTGAGCTTGCTTTTTCTTTGCAAAAACCTTTTGGCAATCTTGAGAAACAGTAGCCCTTCAAGATTATCCTTATTTCCAGCAAGGAAAAATTATTTTATTATGGGTACAAACCTCACTAATCAGATTATGATGAGTTATGTATGAAGGGAGTTTTCAAGTGTGCGAGGGAAGATGATAAAAAGATTCAGGAGTGTCAAACGCTTAAGCTTGGGGATGCCCCCGTGCACCCCCAAGAAATATTCAAGAAGACTCAAGCGTCTAAGCTTGGGGATGCCCCCGTGCATCCCCTTCTCCATCAACAATTATCAGTTCGTCTTTCGTTTCACTATATTTTAATCACTTCATGTGTTTTGTGCTATGCTTGGAGCGTCTTGCTTTTAGTTTCCTTTTTAGTTTTCTTTAGCTTTGCTTGCTTTTCATAACGAGTTGGAACTCAGCTTTCTTTATGTGGGAGAGAAACACGCTCCACTTCAACCTAGAAGATAACACAGGATTTTCATGTTTATCTTTGCTGTGTATGTTCTTTGTCTTTCAATAGCTACTGTCATGTTCAGCTCTTAGTTTTCATGCCTTACTTTTTAAAGAGCTTTTGTTTAGTTGGTCGCTGGAACTCTCTTGAGTTATCATGCTTATCTTGTTAAGAGAGTTGGCTTCTGTTGCACTGGTTGATATGTCTATGATAAAAATGCTATGTGCATAATGGTGCTTAGTAGTTCATGTTTTCTTATGGTTAGTCTCAAATAGCTGGGGGGTTCTTAATGTGTTATTGAAGTACCAACATGATTTGTTTGCCTATGATGTGGTATGGTTTAGTGATATCTTCCTCCAAGAATTTATTTTGATTGACTTGGCATATGCTCACGCATATTTAAGACTGTAAAGAAAGTCTATCAAGCCTTGATGATCTTTAATTTCTGAGTAGCGATATAACTTCCATGCCCGATTCAATGTTGGTTTGTCGCTCTGCATGATTATGGCCGTCATTGCTCTCTTAGTTGGTCGCTCCCAGTCTTTTGCTAACCTTCGCCTGTACTAAGCGGACTGACTGCTTGTGCATCCAAAATCCTTTAAACAAGTTATGCCATATGAGTCCACCATACCCTCCTATACATGGTATTTACTTGCCATTCCTAACGAAGACTTTCGTGTACCATCTCGAAATTAATCAAAAGCATTTCTCTTTTGTGCCTCTGTTTTATCTCATGAGGAAGTAGTAGTTAATTCTTGATCTTTTTAAGTGGGACAAGCTTCACCCCGGGATTGCATGTCTAATGTGCAAACCCCTAATACGAGAAGGAACGGGCAAAGAGTGCGCCTGGCTCATTAAAAAATATACAACAAACAAACCCTCCTTCACGCTTTGTTCATGAGAAATCAGAAAACTTTGGCAGTGATAAACAAAGGAGATTAAGGGGATGTGATCGTCCTCGTACGGGAGCCGTTCCTCGAAACTTGTCCAGCTCGAGAAGTAATTGAGTTATCTACTAGCATTCGTTGATGAAATATGCATATCCCAAAAATAATTTTTACCTTTGTTTTTAAAAGCCAAGAGCTCTGGTACATGTTTAGTTTTTGTTTCCGACCACGGGTTTTCAACCTTGCCATCAAAAGCCACGGTTCGAGAGTCTCCACCTTCTTTCTTTAAAGCACCAACTATTGAGAGCATGATTGTCATTCTGAGTGTAATGTGCATTGTCCCAAAGTACCATTGTCTTCTGCATGATTATGATATCGTTTATTCTGAAATCATTGTATCTAGTCGTCACTTAAACCTTGGAGGTGCCCCTGCATTTATGTTTTGCTTCACTAAAGGGGGCAAGCGAGGTACCACTTTGTCATGTTTGCACACCATGCTCACTACAAATCTATTGAGTGTTCAGTATCATATTGTAAAACTTTCAGTTCTTTGTGATATTCTCATGAGGCAACTTAATTACTACAGATTCATTATCTCAGTAAGCATTTGTCATGTGACTGTGAAAAGTCCTTATATGGTTGGTAGCATGTCACCACAGAAATTATGCTTGTTATCATTTACCTACTCGAGGACGAGCAAGAATTAAGCTTGGGGATGTTGATACGTCCAAAACGTATCTATAATTTCTGCTTGCTCCATGCCTTTTTTGTGTGATATTGCTATGATATTTATGCACTTCCATACACTTTTGATCATATTTGGACTAACCTATTAAATCAGTGCACCCCAGTGCCAGTTTCTATTTTCTGCTGTTTTTGTATTTCAGGTTTTCCCATTACGTAAATTGCCAGAAAAATCCCGGGAAAAATATATAAAAAATCAGCGTTCCGGAAGCTTCCATGCGGCCAAAGTAGGGCCAGAGGGGGGCCACCAGGGCTCCAGGCGGCTAGAGGGCGCGGCCCCCCTCCTGGCCGTGCCGCCAGGGCGTCTGGGCCCCCCTTGCCTCTTCTGACGCCCCCTTTGGCATATATTTACACCGCGTCCCGAAACCCTCGAGGACGGAACCCTTTTTCGTGATCTCATCTCCGTTCCGCCGCCGCCGCGCTTCCAAGATCGGGAGCACCAGGAGAACTCTTCCCGGCACCCTGCCGGAGGGGAGGATCACCACCGGGAGCTTCTCCACCACCATGGACGCCTCCCGGATGAGTTGTGAGTAGTCTCCCTTGGACCATGGGTCCATGACCAGTAGCTATGTGATGTTCTCCTCCCCTCTTTGTTCTTCACCGATTAGACCTCGTGAGCTGCCCTACATGATCGAGGCACATATGTAATCCTTATGCTATTGCTATGATGAGTTTGCTGGGATCCGATGGATTATGAGATTATGTTCAGATTGTGTGTGAGTAATATATTTGATTTACCTCTTTTATATTTATGTTCTTGAGTAATTCTTGCATGTTCTCCGTTGCTGTTTATTGCTTTGGCCAAGTAGTAGGTAGTAACTCCAAGAGGGAACGTTATGCTTGATTGTGGGTTCATGCCCCTCGATGACTAGCTTGAGTGACAGAAACATGAGTCTAGGGGATGTGCTGTTGTCACAAGGGGGAAAACAACGGTGCTTGTACTCGCGGGTGCAAGGATTGTTTACTTTACGCAAAGTTCTTTTAATGCAGTTGTCTGTTGCTTTGAGTTTACACTATGGGTGGGACTCGCAACTTAATACCAGCGAGATGTTCTGGATAGATATCTCAAGGTGGATGATTAGTAGTAGATGCAGATGGATTTCGGTCTACTTACCTTGGCGTACCGCCCATGCTTTTGAGCCTCTACCTTTCTTTGCAGCATAGTTAGCATTGGTTTGCGCACATAATCCTGTCAATTGCCCAGCTGTAATTCGTTTACCTCGCTTAGCTGTTTTATCGTCTTTTGGGAGAGAGACATCACTAGTGAACATCATGGGACCCCGGTCCATATTACCATCACTGATCACATCCACTATTTACTTTCAGTTCTTACTTACTAGTTGCAGTTATACCTATCACTATTATCTCTTGCGTTTGATCCTTTGTAAACGACAAGGCCGGAGGGATTGACAACCTCTCTGTACTCGTTGGGAGCAAAGTTATTTGTATTTGTGTGCAGGTCCGGTCAATCGCTAGTTGCGCCGCTAGCAGTTGACACCTTCTTGTTGAACCTCGGAGTCTCAGGGGATTCGATCCTTGGTATCTTTGCCAAGGGAAAACTACCGCTACACTGCATCTCAAACCTTCCACTTGGGGTAACCAACGAGGGGCGCTGCTCTCTTTCGGCCTTCGGGAAGGAGGGGAGCGGCGGGGGTTTCTGAGGATTGAAGAAGCAACGGGCGAATGGAAGGAACTGCCCATGTTTCCCCTGCTTTTAAGGGGGGAGGGGGTGGACGTTCCGCATTTCCCATTAAAGAAACAGGCCACGATCTCTCCCACGATGCCACGATTAACGTGTGTCGTTAAGGGAGGGCGCGATGGATACGGAGTGGGATACGGCGTGCCGCAGGCCGCGCGTGCCCGTGCACTGTTTTGGGCCTGGCCCAACAGCGCTCGGCACCGTGTCTGGCCCAGGCCCGGGGGCTCCTATCGGTGTACTAAAGTAGGGGTACCTTAGTATCCCGAACTTGTGCACGGGCAGTTGCAGCGTCCCGCGGCAAGGCTTGCCAGGTGACCGCCAAGATCCTCCCTTGGTTCCTGTGCAGCCATTCAAGAACAAAGTATTTAAGTCAAAGAGACAAGACCCCGGCAAGAGGAGCTTACCGGGAAGGCCACTCAAGGCGCAAAAACCACTCAAGACACAAGACCCTGGCAAGAGGAGCTTGCCGGGAAGGCCAATCAAAGGCATCCCAAGGAACTTGCCGCGGCGCGCCACGTGTCGCGGCAAGGCCCGGTGAGCGACAAGCTCCCAGGCGCGACAAGATAGCGACCGCGGCAAGGCACTTGTCGCGGCAAACTTCCACTCAGTACCCGCGCTCCAGCACATCCGCCCACGTGTCACCCTGAGACCCTTCCAGGAGCACGTGGCAGAAGGCTGTGCAGCCTGGGGTACACGGTGGCAAGCGCTGATGACAAGGCCACCGTCGTGGCGGACGGTGGTGCCCTTGATGGCCACTTTTTGCACTGTTTGGGGCGACGGCGACGGGCATTCAATGCTCTTGTCCCCTGCCGTCAGGGTTAGGTATATAGCACTATACAAATACTATTCCAACTACCACCCTTTTTACTTTTTTACCCTCAACTGTGTTGCCACCTGTCGGTGACCCCTTTGACCTATAAAAGGAGGCCCATGCGCAACGTAGAGGGGGTTCCGAACATCGATCATTCTCCACGCTCAGTCTCGTTAGCGGTTAGAGTGTACTGTTGCTCTCCTCGCTCCCGAGCCAAGAACTCAATACAAACCAAAGCAGGAGTAGGGTTTTACGCATCCACCCGGCCCGAACCTGGGTAAACTGCTCGCGTGCTCGCCTCCATCCGCTCTTTGTGCATCCTCCGCCCCCTGCCGTACCGAGAAGGGGCTCCGGTCCCATAGGTGTTCGTGGGCGATCAGTTTCCCCGACACCTACGGAGCGGATCACCCTTGAGTCCTCCGCCCCCATGGGGCGAGGATTCGGAAGATATCCCCATGGTGGCATGCAGATCTTTGTGAAGACATTCAAGATCAGATACAAGTTAAGAAGACGACGACCCTTGGTGGGATTCCAGCCAAGGAGAACCACAAGGCCCCCGACAAGCACCTTGCCGGGGATGACAGCAGGCGCCACGGCAGGACCCTTGCCGGAGCCCCGGCAAGGCCCTTGCCGAGGACGCCCGCAGGGCCATCGTCAGGCCCGCACCAACTGGGTTTCCACCGACCCACGCAGCTGCCGACCCAACCAGCTGGACAGGCTCCTGCGTGGCAACCCATAGATCTTCATGGAGACCCGCCATTGGGCCACCTCAGCTCCCTGTCTGCCTACATGGCGCCTCAGGCACTGCTGGCCAGGGCGCGTGTCAACACGAGGAGGGCCGGCGACGGACAAGATGGACGTCTCCCCTCGTCCCCGATAAAGCGAGGACACCTAAGCTAAGCGCATTAAATGCGCCTTGTCCTGTAATGCGAGGGATAACCTCGCATCACTGTACCCTTTCCACCTCCTGTGCGCCACTGTGGCGACCCCTTTTTCCTATAAAAGGAGGCCCGAGGCGACCAGGAGGAGGATTCGGCTTTTTAGAACTCCTCACGACTCTTTTGGAGCTCCTCACTAGCTGAAGAACTCAAACATATAATCCACCAAAGCAGGAGTAGGGTTTTACGCATCTTTGCGGCCCGAACCTAGGTAAAGGAACCGTGTCATGACTGTTAGATCCGCTCTTCTCTCAACCCCGCGCCCCGCAACCGTAGTAGGGATTCTTGTGATCCCATAGGTGTCGATCCAAATACACCGACATCTTTGGCGCGCCAGGTAGGGGGCGCAATTGTGAGAATCGGCTCTAGTGGCTGGCCCGACGCTCTCTCGTCTTCGTGGCCCTTCGAGGAGGCCGGAAGACCTGCGCTCGAGCGACTGCAAATAAAAGCTAAGTTATATCGAACCTTGGATATTTTTACCCTATTATTTAAAGTTATTATCCTCGGAGCTGTCATTCTTTGTGCAAAAGGAAACCTGCACGCAAATGGGGCCCTTCCCGATCGGCAACCCCTTTGTTCTGTTTCGAGTCCGCTTAACAGTTCAGACGGCTGCGTTGGAAACGGTAGGGTAGCCTTCCGCAATTGACAAAGCTCTCGACTCTGACTCGAGTCAAACTCGACAGTTCGAGCGGCTGCGTTAAAAGCGGCAAGGTGGCGGACCCAGCAGCACGCTCGCCCGGCAGGCCAATGGGGACCCATCCCCAAGACGCCGCCTTGGGTATTTTGCACCGGCAAGCCTACCCAGTTAACGTAGGGTGGCCACACAAAGAGGCAGCAAACAGGAAAATAACATGCACAATTCTGAAGATATTTCAAAGTTATATTACATCATGCCATCGCTGCGGTTCTAACTAAAGATAAAATTTGTCTTGGTCATGAACCCGCAGCGGCAAGGAAGAGCGGGATGCCTAATCCTGGCGCTGGCCCTCCACCCTCTTGATTTCTTCGATGCGGCTGATGACGGGCTTGATGCGCTCCTTGAGCGCCGTGAGGTTGGCATCCTCCGGCAAGCTGTCCATCGCGGCTTCGAAGTCGAGGGCGGGGTTCTAGAACGCCACCTTGGTGAGGACCTTGGTCATGACCCCCCAGCAGAGCCGCCGGGCCTCCCCGGCGAGCGTGGCCGTTCTGTTGGAGTGAAGATCAGTCAAGGCACTGAGGATGCCCTCGAAGAACAGGGTCAGCTTGGCATTGACGGACCCGCTCCATTCAGGGGCATACCTCACGTTTGGCATCCCCATGAGGGCCAACTGTGAGGTAACCCCCGAGCAGAGCTCTCCGCCATAATCTCCTCCAGGCTCTTGGCCAAGGCCTCCCCCCGAGCAGAGCTCTCCGCCATAATCTTCTCGAGATTCTCCAGCCTCAGCCTGAGATCTCTGATGGAGTTTTGCGCCTCATAGAGCTCCCCAGTCCTGCTGATGATCGTTCCCTGCGCCTCTATCAAGGCGCAGTTGAGCCTGTTATTCTCCTCGAACAGCCTGAGGGCCTGCTCCTTCAGCCCGTCCCATTCCACCTCCAGCTCTTGTACCTTGCCGGCATGGGCCAGGGCTTGGGCATCGAGCGCCTCCTTGTGCCTCTGCCCCAGCTCGCGAGTCCGCCGCTCGACAAGAGCCTCGAGCTCCTCATCCTTGTCGCGGAGTGTTGCGGCAAGCTTCGGCTCACGCGCGGAGAGGTCTTCTTCCTGGGAATCGAGGGCGGCTTGATGCTGGTTCCGGGCGGCCTCCGCCGCGGCAGCCAAGTTCGCTGCCACGTTGTTTTCTCGGCGAGATGGACGAAAAGGTTGGCGCCCACCTTCAGATACCTGCCGGGGCCCGAGGTCGCGGAGGAAGAAGGCTGGTCATCAATCGCCTCTTCCTCGGCTGTGGCCTTGCCGGCCTCCCCGGCAGGCCCACCGCCGGCACCCTCGGTGACACCCTTGGCGGCATCCTCAGCGGCCTTATCTGCGGCGGCCCCGGCAGCGTCCTTGGCGGCCTCCTCGGCGGCGATCTTGTCGGCCTCCGCCGCGGCCTCCTCGGCGACCTCCTTGATGACGGCGTCCACGTCCTCCGCATCTGTTGAAGGAGGGCCTGGGCCGTGATAGGGATAATGAAGTCAAGAAAAAGCGCAAGGGAAAATCAAAGACAAAAGACAGGCGACACACCTGCGTCGGGCTGAGAAGCGGAAGTTCCCTCCCCGCCGGCGTCGAACGTCGGGGCCGGGCCGCCAGCGCCCAAGTCCCCCTCCTCCTCCATGCGTGTGGGCTCCATGCTTGGTGCCCTTGCCGGGGACGCCCCTCGTGGCGGCGTGGTCGATGGGGGTGGTGTGTTGGGAGTAGCCCCTGCGGCTCCTCCTGCTGCTGCTCGCGTCCTACAGAACCGGCAAGGTCAGCACCTTTAGCATCCAACGCCTACTTCATGTCGAGCAAGAAGAGGTTGGCGGACTTATGCTGGGGGCTGTGCCGGGGGCTGCCGTCGGAGCTGCTCAACACCACCAGTGGTGTCCCTGAAGCCCCAGCCGGGGGCTGGCTGCTCGCCGAAGCTTTGGCCCTCTTCACCCTCTGGGCCAACGTCTCTGCGTCCCTGAAGAAGCAAAAACAAATCAAGATGAGTGGCATGGTCTAGGAAGATGGAAATGACGATAAGGAATGGAATATTTACTCGTTGTCCATCTCCTCCTCCTCCGTCGTTTTCCTCTTCCTCTTCGGACTGAGGGGCCCGAGGTCGAAGGGGAACTCCGCGTCGCCCTCTGAATCGACGTCTGCCGGGGGAGGCGAAGAAGGGGGCGGAGTTTGTGCGCGCCTCGACGAAGAGGGAGCTGCCGCTTTCTTCTTCTCGGCAGCCTTCGTCGACCTCTTCGCCGCCGTGGCCCTCGTGAGGCGCCCGGACCCCTCCAGGGCCAATTGAGGCTGCGCAGTCTTGCCGGGCCGGACCGGCTCACCGGAACAGGCCCGCCGCAAGACTCGCCCTCTTCCCCTGGCTGGCGCCGGGCCAGCCGCCGCGTCCTCCTCCGACGACGACTCGTCGGCCGCGTGTTCATCCAGTGGAGCTCCGCTGCTGGCGTTGCTAGCCTCTCCGGCAGCCTCCGCCCACTGGGCGAACTCCTCCTCCTCCGCAGCCGCGACGTCCTGGTCCTCCATGCCTCCAGCGCTGCCGGCCTCCCTGATGAGCTGCGCCTCCCTCGCCCTAGCGGTGATGTAGTCCAGCTCCTCCAGGGTGGTGTCCCTGACAAGCCACTGCTCGGCGTCAGGGTCAACGCACACCTCGACCAGAGTGTCAAAGAACTACTGCACGACCTCGTCCTCCGGCTCCTGCCAGCTCGGGACGGGGCCGTGCGCGCTGCATTCCGGCATCATGGCGACGATCTTAGACTGGCGCGAATTGTTGCACAGCGGGACCACTCCCGCTGGCAGCCTGAAGAGCTACCCCTTGACAGCCTTGCCGGCCTTTGCGACAGCCTTCGCAGCCTTGCCGGTCTGCTCGACCTCGCCATTGCGACCCACATCTAGCTGGAAGAGTCGCTGACAGAAATGGGTGTGTTCCATCACTGTGAGGTTGTGGTTGAGGCCAGGGCAGAGCCGCAAGACGTCAGCCGGGTTCCTGAAGAGCCAGGATGGCCTCCCCTTGTTGTACAGCGGGGCGATCCAACGGCGAAAGAAATCTGCCCCGATCATCTTGAGGGTGAGCCCGGCCTGGACGAGCCAGTTGATCCTGGTGAAGGCAACAGTGAGCCTCCCGTCGGCGGTGTCGACATCGCTCCAGTCGCTGCCATGGACCGGCGGCGTCCGGCGGACCTTGCAGAATGTTGGCGGCTCGTCTTCCTCAATCCAGCACCACCGGCCGCGCCATTCGTCCCACCTCTCCTTCACGGCGCCCTCCGGGTACACTACCTTGGGTCTCGGAATCCAGGTGATGCATCCAGAGAACGCGCCTCCCGGCTGGATCCGAGGTGTGAAATAGTGGTGGAAGAGCGCCGTGTTGGGCTGCACTCCAACGAAGCCCTCGCAGAGGTGCGCGAAGAAAGCCATGCACGCCACCGCATTTGGGGTAAAATCCAAAAGGCGGAAGCCAAAGGTGTACATGACATCACAAAAGAAATCGGAGAAGGGGGGACACAACCTGCAAGAGAAGTAATCAACAAAGTAAGGGTACCGATTTGAGCCAGGCGGAGCGCAAGCGGCCGGAACGACGCGCGTCGCCGGATGGCCCAAGCCTTTTCCCCCCGTCTCCGCCCCCCAAAGGGGTTTGAAGGCGGCCCGGAGCTCGAAGACATCAACCGACGACGGGATGAAGAAAGCGGCCTTCGTCCGATCCCCCGTAAACACGACTTCCGGCGGCACCACAGGCCCGGCGCCCTTGGACGCCCCTTTGCCCTTGGCGGGTTTGGACGCCATAGCGGCTGAGTGGGAGGGCTGAGGGAAGGAGATGGCGAAGCAACGACGATAGGTGATGGGCCTCTAACCCCTCGTTGGTTACCCCAAGTGGAAGGTGTGAGATGCAGTGTTGTGGAAGTTTTTCCCTTAGCAAAGATGCCAAGGATCGAATCCCCAGAGACTCCTAGGTTCAACAAGTAGGTGTCAACTGCTAACGGCGCCAGATATTAGCAATCAATATGGACATGCACACAGATACAAATAACTTTGCTCCCAACGAGTACAGAGAGGTTGTCAATCCCTCCGGCCTTGTAGTTCACAAAGGATTAAACGCAAATGATAGTAGTGATAGATAATGTTTGCAATAGTAAGTAAAAGCGAAAAGTAAATAGCGGATGTGATCAATGATGGTAATATGGACCGGAGTCTCATGATGTTCACTAGTGATGTCTTTCTCCCAAAAGACGATAAAACAGCTATGTGAGGTAAACGAATTATAGCTGGGCAATTGACAGGACCACGAACGCAAACCAATGCTGACTACATTGCAAGAAAGGTTGAGGTTCAAAGCATGGGCGGTACGCCAAAGTAGGTAGACCGAAATCCATCAATATCTACTACTAATCATCCACCTTGAGATATCTATCCAGAACATCTCGCTGGTATTAAGTTGCGAGTCCCACCCATAGTGTAAACTCAATGCAACAGACAACTGCATTAAAAGAACTTTGCGTAAAGTAAACAATCCTTGCACCCGCGGGCACAAGCACCGTTGTTTTCCCCCTTGTGGCAACAGCACATCCCCTAGACTCATGTTTCTGTCACTCAAGCTAGTCATCGAGGGGCATGAACCCACAATCAAGCATAACGTTCCCTCTTGGAGTCACTACCTACTACTTGGCCAAAGCAATAAATAACGACGGAGAACATGCAAGAATTACTTACGAACATAAATATAAAAGAGGTAGATCAAATATATTACTCAATCACAATCTGAACATAATCTCATAATCCATCGGATCCCAGCAAACTCATCATAGCAACAACATAAGGATTACATATGTGCCTCGATCATGTAGGGCAGCTCACGAGGACTAATTAGTGAAGCACAAGAACGGGAGGAGAACATCACATAGCTACTGGTCATGGACTCATGGTCCAAGGGAGACTACTCACAACTCATCCGGCAGGCGTCCATGGTAGTGGAGAGGCTCCCGATGGTGATCCTCTCCTCTGGCAGGGTGCCGGGAAGAGTTCTCCTGGTGCTCCCGATCTTGGAAGCGGCGGCGGTGGCGGAACAGAGATGAGATCGCGAAAAAGAGTTCCCGTCCCGAGGGTTTCGAAGGACGCTCTAAATATATGCAAAGGGGGGCACTAGACGGGGCTCGGGGGGCCCAGGCGCCCCCCCAGCGCGGCCCAGGGGGGGTGCGCCGCCAGGGCGCCTGGAGCCCTGGTGCCCCCCCCCCCCCCGACTGTACTTCGGGCGCAAGGTAGGTTCTGGAACGCTGATTTTTTATAGAATTTTTCTGGAATTTTCCTGACAGTTCTCGTAATGTGAAAACCTGAAATACAAAAACAGCCGAAAACAGAAACTGGCACTGGGGTGCACTGGATTAGTAGGTTAGTCCAAATATGATCAAAAGTGTATGGAAGTGTATAAATATCATAGCAATATCACCCAAAAGTGGCATGGAGCAAGCAGGAATTATTGATACGTTTTGGACGTATCAACATCCCCAAGCTTAATTCCTGCTCGTCCTCGAGTAGGTAAATGATAACAAGTATAATTTCTGTGGTGACATGCTATTAACCATATAGGACTTTTTATAGTCATATGACAAAAGCTTACTGAGACAATGATTCTATAGTAATTAAGTTGCCTCATGAGAAAATCACAAATGACTGAAAGTTTTACAATATGAAACTGAAACATCAAAAAGATTTGCAATGAACATGATGTGCAAATATGATAAAGTGATATCTAGCTTGCCCCCTTTAGTGAAGCAAAACATAAATGCAGGGGCACCTTCAAGGTTTAAGTGATGACTAGATACAATGATTTCAAAATAAACGATATCACAAACATGACAAAGTGGTACCTCGCTTGCCCCCTTTAGTGAAGCAAAACATAAATGCAGGGGCACCTCCAAGGTTTAAGTGATGACTAGATACAATGATTTCAGAATAAACGATATCATAATCATGCAAAAGACAATGCTACTTTGGGACAATGCACACTACACTCAGAATGACAATCATGCTCTCAGTAGTTGGTGCTTTAAAAGAAGGTGGAGACTCAACATAAAAGTAAAAGAATGGTTATGTGCTAGAGCTTTTTATTTTGAAAACATAGAAGCAATTTTGTCAACGGTAGTAGTACTTCATATGTGTCATGCATAAGACATCCTATAAGTTGCAAGCCTCATGCATAGAATACCAATAGTGCTCGCACCTTGTCCTAATTAGCTCGGATTTCCATGGGTTATCATTGCATTACATATGTTTCAACCAAGTGTCACAAAGGGGTACCTCTATGCCACCTGTACAAAGGTCCAAGGAGATAAATCGCATTTGATTTCTCGTTTTTGATAGATCTCAACTTGAGGACATCCATACCGGGACAACATAGAAAATAGATAATGGACTCCTCTTTAATGCATAAGCATATTCTCATAAGAGATTGAGGATTAATGTCCAAGCTAAAACTTCCACCATGATGCATGGCTTTTGTTGGTGGCCCAATGTTCTTCTCTAACAACATGCATACTCATTCGACCCATGGCAAATCACCCTTACTTTAGACAAGACGAACATGCATAGCAACTCACATGATATTCAACAAAAGTGTGAAGTTGATGGCGTCTCCAGAAACATGGTTACCGCTCAGCAAGCAACTTATAAGAAATAAGATACATAAGCAACATATTCTTTACCACAATAGTTTTTAAGCTACTTTCCCATGAGCTATGTATTGCAAAAATTGAAGGTTTTAAAGGTAGCACATGTAAATTACTTGGAGTGGCGGTGAAATACCACATATAGGTAGGTATGGTGGACTCATATGGCATAACTGGTTTAAAAGGATGTGGATGCACAAGCAGTCAGTCCGCTTAGTACAGGTGGAGGTTAGCAAAAGACTGGGAGCGACCAACTAAGAGAGCAATGACGGTCATAATCATGCAGAGCGACAAAGCAATATTGAATCAGACATGGTAGTTATATCGCTACTCAGAAACAAAAGATCATCAAGGCTTGACAGACTTTCTTTACAGTCTTAAATATGCGTGAGCATACGCCAAGTCAATCAAAATAAATTCTCGAAGGAAGATATTACTAAACCATACCACATCATAGGCAAACAAATCATGTTGGTACTCCAATAACACATTGGGAATCCCCCAGCTATTTGAGACTAACCATAAGAAAACCTGAACTACTAAGCGCCATCATGCACGTAGCATCTTTATCATAGACATATCAACCAATCCAACGGAAGCAAACTCTCTTAATAAGATAAGCATGATAATTAAAAAGAGTTCAAGCAACCAACTAAACAAAAGCTCTTTGAAAAGATAAGCATGAATACTAAGAGCTGAACATGATAGTAGCTATTAAAAGACAAAGAACACACACAACAAAGATAGACATGAAAATTCTATGTTATGTTCTAGGTAGAAGTGGAGCGTGTTTCTCTCCCACATAAAGAACGCTGAGTTCTGACTCGTTATGAAAAACTAAAAAGAAAACTAAAAGCAAGATGCTCCAAGCATAGCACATAACACATGAAGTGATAAAAATATAGCGGAACGAAAGACGAACTGATAATGTTGATGGAGAAGGGGATGCACGGGGGCATCCCCAAGCATAGACGCTTGAGTCTCCTTGAATATTTCTTGGGGGTGTACAGGGGCATCCCCAAGCTTGAGCGCTTGACACTCCTGAATCTTTTTATCATCTTCCCTCGCACACTTGAAAACTCCCTTCATACATAACTCATCATAATCTCATTAGCGAGGTTAGTACCCTTAATAAAATATTTATACCTTGCTGGAAATAAAGATATTCTTGAAGTTCTACTGTTTCTCAAGATTGCCAAAAGGTTTTTTTTTGCAAAGAAAAAGCAAGCTCTTGATTTGCAAAATGAAGGAAAGGCAAAACAGGACAGAATCTGTGAAAAACAGAACAACAGGTAGTAATTGATTTGTTCGGGGTACTTCTGCAACTCAAATCAAAAAACTCAGAACAGAAGCACGAAAGACAATTATATAGAGAACGCTGTCGAAAACATTCAGACCAAAAATATGATCTGGTGATTTTATACGAATTTTTCTATCCAAGGACAGAATCTGTTTCCTGGACAGCACCTCACAACTTTTGAACTTTCTAGCAATCAGAGGCTATACTTGGCACAAATATGAAAAGTAAAGATACAATGATGATGCTACTGTAGTAAACAACATCAAGACACAACAAAAGCAAATATAAAAATTTATTCATGTGGGCTGCCTCCCAAAAGCGCTTTCTTTTATGCCTTTAAGCTAGGCATAATGCATATAGATCAAGTTTTATCAAGAGTAAAAGAATAGCTAGCCCGTACAACGGACTCAAAAGGTAACTTGATCTTCTTTGGAGGGAAGTATTCCATCCCTTTCTTGAGAGGAAAGTGAAATTTTATATTACCCTCTTTCATGTCAATGATAGCACCAATGGTGCGTAAAAAGGGACGCCCCAAAATAATTGGACATGAAGGATCACATTCAATATCCATAATAGTAAAATCAACGGGAACATAATTATCATTAACAACGATAAGAACATCGTCAATCCTCCCCAAAGGTTTCTTTATGGAAGAATCAACGAGACGAACACCCAAAGAACAAGAATCATAAGGTTTCAATTTAAGCATATCATATATTCTTTTGGGCATAACAGAGGTACTAGCTCCAACATCACATAATGCATAGCAAGAGAAGTCATTCAACTTAATTTTTATCATAGGATCCCAACCATCTTCTAGCTTTCTAGGTATGGAGGCTTCTACTCTAAGTTTCTCCTCCCTAGCTTTGATGAGAGCATTAGTGATATGCTCTGTAAAGGCAAGGTTGAGCGTGCTAGTGCGGGGGTCTCTAGACATCTTGTGAAGGAAATCAATAACTTCGGTAAGAGTGCAATTATCAAAATCAAGGTCACGAGCATTAAGTAAAGTGGTAGTGGTGTCCTTTAGGTTCACATGTTTGGTAGTTTCTATAGTCATAGCATCACCATTAATAGGTCCAACGGGACCAGGAGTACATTGGGTGCTAAGAGTTTGGATATCCTCAACAACTTGGATAGTAGCAACAGTGTGGTGGGTAGGAAGGCTCTTAATTCTATCTTCTTCCTCCCTTTCTCTAGCCCATCTCTCTTTAAGTTTAGCCATCATCCTAATGTTTTCATTAATTTGCACTTGAATAGCATTTATAGGAGTGACTTCCCTCTCCTCAAGAGGAGAAGTTTTAATTTTTAGCAATTTTACCTCATTGGCTAAATGGTCTACCTTAAAAGAAAGATCATCTAGTTTATGTAGTTTTTCTTCTACACTCTTATTAAAGGCTTTTTGGGTAGTGATGAAATCTTTAAGCATAATCTCTAGTTCAGTAGTGGAGTTCTTGGTACTAGGATAAGCATTGTTGTTCCCATAAGAATTAGAGGGGAACGGTCTAGGATTGTTACCAAAGTTACTCCTATAAGCATTGTTATTAAAATTGTTTCTAGAGATAAAGTTCACATCTACTTGTTCTTGAGAAATCAAAGAATTTAAAGGAACATCACGAGGATCAACAATAGATTGCTTCGAAAGTAGAGACATGATCAAGTCAACTTTTTCATTAAGGGAGGAAATATCCTCGACAGAGTTTACCTTCCTACCTGTTGGAGCGCGTTCGGTGTGCCATTGGGAATAGTTGGTCATCATCTCATCGAGAAGCTTTGTGGCAGTACCAAGTGTAGTTGACATAAAAGTTCCTCCCGCGGCCGAATCTAACAAGTTCCGCGAGGTAAAGTTCAAGCATGCATAAAAAGTTTTGATAACCATCCAAGTAGTCAAATCATGAGTAGGGCAATTCTTGATAAGAGATTTCATACGCTCCCAAGCTTGGGCAATGTGTTCATTATCCAATTGTTTAAAATTCATTATGTTACTTCTAAGTTGGATAATTTTAGCAGGTGGATAGTATTTTCCGATAAAATCATCTTTGCACTTGTCCCATGAATCTATGCTATTTCTAGGCAAAGACTGAAACCATATTTTAGCTCCTCCTCTCAAGGAGAAAGGAAAAAGCTTGAGCTTAACAATATTACCATCTATTTCTTGGTACTTTTGCATATCACAAAGTTCAACAAAGTTGTTTAAGTGTAAAGCAGCATCATCTCCAGCACCGGAGAATTGATCTTTCATGACTAAGTTCAGTAAAGCAGGTTTAATTTCATATGAAGGTGCTGAAGTGGCAGGTGTAGTGATAGGTGTGCTGATAAAGTCATCGTTGTTGTGACTAGTGAAGTCACACAACGTGGTGTTCTCGGTGGAACCCATAGTAGCAAGCAAACAAGATAACTATTATTGTGATTTTTGATAAAAGGTACTAAAGCAAAAACTAAAAGTTAAACTAACAAGACTAAAAAGCAAAGGTAAAAGATAGCATGCAACTCCCCTATCCTGAAGAGTGGAGTCCCCGGCAACGGCAACAGAAAAACTCCTTGATGGGCCTCTAACCCCTCGTTGGTTACCCCAAGTGGAAGGTGTGAGATGCAGTGTTGTGGAAGTTTTTTCCCTTAGCAAAGATGCCAAGGATCGAATCCCCAGAGACTCCTAGGTTCAACAAGTAGGTGTCAACTGCTAACGGCGCCAGATATTAGCAATCAACGTGGACCTGCACACAGATACAAATAACTTTGCTCCCAACGCGTACAGAGAGGTTGTCAATCCCTCCGGCCTTGTAGTTCACAAAGGATTAAACGCAAATGATAGTAGTGATAGATAATGTTTGCAATAGTAAGTAAAAGCGAAAAGTAAATAGCGGATGTGATCAATGATGGTAATATGGACCGGAGTCTCATGATGTTCACTAGTGATGTCTCTCTCCCAAAAGACGATAAAACAGCTATGTGAGGTAAACGAATTACAGCTGGGCAATTGACAGGACCACGAACGCAAACCAATGCTGACTACATTGCAAGAAAGGTTGAGGTTCAAAGCATGGGCGGTACGCCAAAGTAAGTAGACCGAAATCCATCAATATCTACTACTAATCATCCACCTTGAGATATCTATCCAGAACATCTCGCTGGTATTAAGTTGCGAGTCCCACCCATAGTGTAAACTCAATGCAACAGACAACTGCATTAAAAAAACTTTGCGTAAAGTAAACAATCCTTGCACCCGCGGGCACAAGCACCGTTGTTTTCCCCCTTGTGGCAACAGCACATCCGCTAGACTCATGTTTCTGTCACTCAAGCTAGTCATCGAGGGGCATGAACCCACAATCAAGCATAACGTTCCCTCTTGGAGTCACTACCTACTACTTGGCCAAAGCAATAAATAACAACTGAGAACATGCAAGAATTACTTACGAACATAAATATAAAAGAGGTAGATCAAATATATTACTCAATCACAATCTGAACATAATCTCATAATCCATCGGATCCCAGCAAACTCATCATAGCAACAGCATAAGGATTACATATGTGCCTTGATCATGTTGGGCAGCTCACGAGGACTAATTAGTGAAGCACAAGAACGGGGGGAGAACATCACATATCTACTGGTCATGAACTCATGGTCCAAGGGATACTACTCACAACTCATCCGGGAGGCGTCCATGGTGGTGGAGAGGCTCCCGATGGTGATCCTCCCCTCCGGCAGGGTGCCGGGAAGAGTTCTCCTGGTGCTCCCGATCTTGGAAGCGGCGGCGGCGGCGGAACAGAGATGAGATCGCGAAAAAGAGTTCCCGTCCCGAGGGTTTCGAAGGACGCTCTAAATATATGCCAAAGGGGGGCACCAGACGGGGCTCGGGGGCCCAGGCGCTCCCCCCAGCGCGGCCCGGGGGGGGGGGGCGCCGCAAGGGCGCCTGGAGCCCTGGTGCCCCCCCCCGGCTGTACTTCAGGCGCAAGGAAGGTTCTGGAACGCTGATTTTTTATATAATTTTTCTGGATTTTTCCTGACAGTTCTCGTAATGTGAAAACCTGAAATACAAAAACAGCCGAAAACAGAAACTGGCACTGGGGTGCACTGGATTAGTAGGTTAGTCCAAATATGATCAAAAGTGTATTGAAGTGTATAAATATCATAGCAATATCACCCAAGAGTGGCATGGAGCAAGCAGAAATTATAGATACGTTTTGGACGTATCAACAGGCGACGGCAAAGGCTTCGGAAGGAAGGAAGAAAGGGAATAGCGGCTTTGAGATTGGAAGAGGCGCGAGGAAAATGGAGGAAGTGAGCAGCGCGCTCGCGGTTATTCCTTTTTTATGGGGGAAGACGCGGGCCGCCTCCTTTCGCATTTACTACGACGTGACACATGCATGTGGAAACCTCCCCATGCATGCCGCCCACGTCACGCACGCCCCTCCACCCCGCACCGCGCGCGCGAGTCGTTGGAGGTGCGGCACGCGGAAAATTTTACCACGGTGAAAACCGCCCCGCCTGCCCGCGCACCGTTCTGGGCCTGGCCCAACAACGTGTCGCGCTTATGTGTGGCCCAGGCTCGAGGGCTCCTGTCGGTGTACAAAAAGAGGGGTACACTTTTTGTACCCCTATGACTGTGCACGGGCAGTCTGAACCACGTGCACCACCACACCAAGCATGGCGAGGGAGGTGAGCCAGGGTAAGATCGAAGCTTGATGGAGACTGGAGCAACGCCAAGAACAAGACCACAAAGAGCAAAGGGACGAAGCGGCTTCCCCCGGCAAGGTCCTTGCTGGGGGCCAGCTCTGGCGGCCCCGGCAAGACCCTTGCCGCGGCAGCTCGCCCCACGCCTACGGAGCGGATCACCCTTGAGTCCTCCGCCCCCATGGGGCGAGGATTCGGGAGATATCCCCGTGGTGGCATGCAGATCTTTATGAAGACATTCAAGATCAGATACAAGTTAAGAAGACGACGACCCTTGGCGGGATTCCAGCCAAGGAGAACCACAAGGCCCCCGGCAAGCACCTTGCCGGGGATGACAGCAGGCGCCACGGCAGGACCCTTGCCGGAGCCCCGGCAAGGCCCTTGCCGAGGACGCCCGCAGGGCCACCGTCAGGCCCGCACCAACTGGGTTTCCACCGACCCACGCAGCTGCCGACCCAACCAGCTGGATAGGCTCCTGCGTGGCAACCCACATATCTTCGTGGAGACCCGCCGTTGCGCCACCTCAGCTGCCTGTCTGCCTACATGGCGCCTCAGTCACTGCTGGCCAGGGCGCGTGTCAACACGAGGAGGGGTGGCGACGGACAAGACGGACGTCTCCCCTCGTCCCCGATAAAGCGAGGACACCTAAGCTAAGCGCATTAAATGCGCCTTGTCCTGTAATGCGAGGGATAACCTCGCATCACTGTACCCTTTCCACCTCCTGTGTGCCACTATGGCGACCCCTTTTTCCTATAAAAGGAGGCCCGAAGCGACCAGGAGGAGGATTCGGCTTTTTAGAACTCCTCACGACTCTTTTGGAGCTCCTCACTAGCTGAAGAACTCAAACATATAATCCACCAAAGCAGGAGTAGGGTTTTACACATCTTTGTGGCCCGAACCTGGCTAAAGGAACCGTGTCTTGACTGTTAGATCCGCTCTTCACTCAACCCCGCGCCCCGCAACCGTAGTAGGGATTCTTGTGATCCCATAGGTGTCAATCCAAATACACCGACAAATGAGCCTTTTATTTTGGCAAATCAAGCAACACAGATATTTTTCTTGTAAGACACATTTGCACGTAGCGATGACTGGAAAGTATTGCAAAGGTTTGAGCAGAGGAATTCGTTTAATGAAGTTGCACACCAAGATGATGCTTACACTGCTCCTAATGTACAAGATAACACATATATTCCTAATATCTTTGAGAACCATCACGTCAATGACGCCGGCGAAAAGATTGTCTATCGTGCTGTGGACATACAAGAGTTGATCAAGAAGAAGCCAACGTTCGAGGACGTTGAGGTCGAAGAAGAAGATGACACCATGGGGAATTACGATTCAGACTGATACACATGGCGAAGATGTTGACGCTGCTGCTGCGGATGATGATTACATTGCTTTTGTCGTATTTGCCTGTCATAAGACGTTTTTTATCTACTATGTGAAATTGTGTTTGCTATGACAACTGAAACCTGATGAACATGTTGTTTAGTATTTTCCTGTGAGAACATTACTTGTTATGTATGCTGATTTGTGTTTGGTGATTGTATGATGACTAAAACATGATGACATTGTTGTTTAGTTGTACTCATATTTGGCTGTGAAACTTGAATTTGGTGACATAGTTTGATGTTGGACTGCAATTTGCTCGACGTCTTCGAATGAGAACAAAGCTAACCCGACAGGGCCTCTGCTAATTTATTTAATTATTACCAAAAGGGCCTCTGCTATTTATTTATTTATGAGCAAAAGGGGATACCCCTGATTTCCGTTAATAGAAATCATTAGATGTTCACAACACTACGCCCAACCTGCTACACAGGTTTCATTCATTACTAGTTTCAGCAAAGTGCTCATGTAATAGCCACTAAATACATCATGAGTGCTACATACACTGCAAATAAAGAGACAATCATCCTACAAAGCACATCGATTTCGCCCATTATCTTCACAAGCTCTTTCATCTTCTCATTGTTGTCAAGACCGTCCAGCAGCTGTTGCTTGGCCATGATCAGAGGAACTGCATCTTTAACCTTCTGCTCTGCATCTTCCTCTTCTGACGTTCCTTCAGTTACTTGTCCAACACCCCAACCTGCTGGTATTGGGATTCCTCGGCTAACCAAATAATCAACATAGTTGCACTCCCCCACATCAGCAACTTCCTAGAAGTACAAATCACACGAATCTTCCCTGTTCTGCACGAATCAAATTGGAAGATCATCAACCAAACTATTAAAAAAATCAGCAACTGAAAGCAGCAGAAAACCACTTAAACATATTATGACCCCATGATTCGGGCATTTGTAGAAGTCTCGGCCAGGGTTGAGGCTTGTGGTTGAGATGCGACGTATGACTTTGCGTGATTTGCAGCAGTGGCACCACACCAATGGCAGCGGGTTGCGATGAGCAACCGGCTGCGGTGCGTGTGTCGGCGGGGGTGTGATGAGACCCACAGGCGATGGTACAGGTGGCAACTTGGCGCATATTTGGTTGTTGCCTGCTGAAGAGCAGGTGGACGAGCAGCCAGCGGACATGGTTGCTGCGGCCAGAGCTTCTGATGCTAGGCAGAGTAAGTAGAGAAGAGGAGAAGCGAACGTTGGATATGTCAGTTTAATTACTTGCAGAGTAGCATAGCACCATATATAATCATAGTCCAGGTTTGGATCCGAACCAGCTACAGGAGCACGTCTCTCTTTTTTCTAAAACTCAGCAATGTCTCTTTACTGGTACACTAGCTTGTTCTGCATGCCTTCTCAAGTCTTTGATTCCTCCACCTGACATCTGGGACCCATCGGAAGGGCCTTTGTATTTAGCGAAAAAAACGTGCCCCCCGCTGACAGGTCGGACCCACCAGCTATCTTTGCACGCAAGAATGTGCCTCCTTATTACGCACAAAAAAATGAATACCCCCCTGCCAGCTGGAACCCAACATCATGGGAGGCTGACTTGTGGGCCTACCAAGTTGACGGAGACGGAGGGCTTTGTCAACTTAGTCAATATGAACGATTCTAGCTCCAGTTACCATACGATGTTCATCCAACGGCAGTAGTGCTTCTTCAACCTCTGGTCTTCTTGCTCCAGCCGCCCAAACCAACGTTGGTCGTGCCGCGTGCTCCTACCTCCCGTGGCCGGCTGTGATGCACCTGAGGCCTCACCGCCCCCTACTACTCCCACCGTTGGCCAAGGCATCCCTCTACTCACCCACAACCCCTGTTATTCTGCGGTGACGGCAGCCTCACACCGCAGCCGAACCAGTGAACCCTCGTACTCCTCTCCACGTGGGCATCCACTGCCGCGTCTTCCCCGGCTCCGCGTCGTCCCCTTCCTAGGCCTCGCCATCGTCCACCGCCTTGGTGCTCTCGGCGCGGTGTGGTCTATCTGGTCAAAGACCGACTTCCATCGGAAGAGTACTGTACATGGAGAGGCTGACGGCTGGGTCCACGGCCACAACCCAGTTTTTTTGTGGTTTGCCAAATAAGTCACTTTGTCAGGCCTGTTGGGCTGCAAATCTTTCAAGACGAGGAGAGCTTCATTCGGCTGGCCGAGAAAATGGTCTATCAGTAATGAGAAATGGGATGTACATTTTTAAAACACATCAAACCGGCAATTAGTTTCAAATATATTTTTTCATTTCGAGATTTTAAATTGGATTGATTTTTATGCGTGCTCAATTAGTTGGATTTTATATTGATATGCATTTATTTTTAAAATTAGTTTGAATGTGACTCATAATTTCGGGATTAAAAACAGTTCGGACCGCACCGAAATATGCAAAATTTCGTATAATTTTTTAACCGTGGCCACAATATGGGCTGTAATGCTAACAAAAAGAAGATGGGCTCCAAAAAAACCTTAAGAATTAGCAAATGGGCTGTAAATTATTAGAAATAATGGCAGATGTGTTGTATGATGTTTTCCACAGATTTGAGGCCTTCCTAAAAAAAGGTTGACGCACAAGCAGTGACTGTTGGATGTCCATCCAACGGCCGTCGTGCTTCTTCAATCTCTGCTCTTCCTGCTCCAGCCGCTCAAACAAGCACCGACGGGACTGGCTGCTCCCTCCTCCCTGCGGCCGGCTGTGCTGCCGCGCATGCCTCACCGCCCCACAGTACTCCCATCGTTGGCCTAGCCATCCCTCTACTCACCCACACCTGTTGTTATTCTCCGGCGACGGCAGACGAACCAGTAAACCCTCGTACAGTCGTACTCCCCTCCGCGTGGGAAAAAACTACCGAGTCTTCCCTGCCTCCGTGTCGTTCCCTTTCTAGGCCTCGCCGTCGTCCACCACCCTGGTGCTCTTGGCACGGCGTGGTCAATCTGGTCAACAACCGACTTCCATCGGGAAGAGTACTGTACGTGGAGAGGCTGACAGCTGGGTCCACGGTAGCAGCAAGGAAATGCCTCCTTATTACGCGGAAACTAATTATACCTCCACCTGACAGCAGGGACCCATCTGACAGGCCACCGTATTTGGCGAAAAAACATTTTCCCCCTGACTGCTGGAACCCATCGGACGGGCCACCGTATTTCGCGAAAAAAACGTTCCCCCCGCTGTCAGCTCGGACCCACCGGAAGTGCCTCCTAATTACGCACAAAAAAAAATACTCCCCCTGTTAGCTGGGACCCAGTATAGTGGGAGGCTGACTTGTTGGCCAACTAAGTTGACGGGGACGGAGGGCTTTGTCAACTTAGTAAATATGCACGATTCTAGCTCCATTGACCGTACGATGTTCGTACAACGGTCGTAGTGCTTCTTCAACCTCTGGTCTTCTTGCTCCAGCCGCCCAAACCAGCGCCGGTCGTGCCTCGTGCTCCTGCCTCCTATGGCCGGCTGCGATACCCCGAAGGCCTCGCCGCCCCCAACTATTCCCACCGCTGGCCAGGCCCTGCGGCGACGGCAGACTCACACCATAGTCGAACCAGTGAACCCTCGTACTCCTCTCTGGGCGGTCTTCCACAGCCGCGTCTTCCCCGGCTCCGCACCGTCCCCTTCCTAGGCTTCGCCGTCGTCCACCGCCCTAATGTTCTCGGCGTGGCGGGGTCAACGTGGTCAAGGAACGACTTCCATCGGAAGAGTACTATACATGGAGAGGCTGACAGTTGGGTCCACGACAGCCGTAAGGAAGTGCCTCCTTATTATCCGGAAAATAATTATTCCTCCACCTGACAGCAGGGACCCACCTGACGGGCCACCATATTTGGCGCAAAAAAAGTTCCCCCCTGACTACTGGTACCCACCGGGAGGGCCACCGTATTGCGCGAAAAAATGTTCCCCCCGCTGTTAGCTCGGACCCACCGGAAGTGCCTCCTTATTACGCAAAAAAAATGAATACTCCCCCTGCTGGTTGGGACCCATTTGGTGGGAGGTGCTACTTCTCGAGCTTGCGTTGTATTCCCTCGAAGAGGAATGGGAGATGCAGCATAGTAGCGTAAGTATTTCCCTCAGTTTTTAATAACCAAGGTATCAATCCAGTAGGAGACCACGCGCGAGTCCCTCGCACCTGCACAAACAAATAAGAACTTCGCATCCAACACGATAAGGGGTTGTCAATCCGTTTACGGTCACTTTCGAAAGTGAGATCTGATAGAGATGTTAGTTTATATTTTTGGTATTTTTGTTTATAAGAACAGAAAGTAAAAGCGGAAAAAGTAAAGTAGATGTAGATTGATATGTTGAGAATAGACCCGGGGGCCATAGTGTTCTCTAGTGGCTTCTCTCATGATAGCGATATTCTACGGCGGGTAAACAAATTACTGTCGAGAAATTGATAGAAAAGAGAATAATTATGAGACTATCTAGGCATGATCATTGTATATAGGCATCACGTCCGAGACAAGTAGACCGACTCCTGCCTGCATCTACTACTATTACTCCACACATCGACTGCTATCCAGCATGCATCTAGTGTATTGAGTTCATAAGAACAGAGTAACACCTTAAGCAAGATGACATGATGTAGAGGGATAAACTCAAGCAATATGATATAAACCCCATCTTTTTATCCTTGATGGCAATAATACAATATGTGCTTTTCTGCCCCTACTGTCACTGGGAAGGACACCGCAAGATTGAACCCAAAGCCAAGCACTTCTCCCATTGCAACAACTATAGATCTAGTAGGCCAAACCAAACCAATAATTCGAAGAGACTTGCAAGTATATTATGAGCACACATAAAAATTTCAGAGAAGAACCAAATATCTTTCATAGATAACCCTAATCATAAACTCACAATTCATTGGATCTCGACAAACACACGCAAAAAGAGATTACATCAAATAGATCTCCTCGAGGACCGAGGAGAACTTTGTATTGAGATCGAGAGAGAGAGAAGAAGCCATCAAGATACTAGCTCTGGACCCGAAGGTCTGAGGTAAAATACTCACAACTCATGGTGAGGGCGATGATGATGATGATGAAGAACTCCGTGATGGATCCCCCTCCGGCGGAGCTCCGGAAAAGGCTCCAAGATGGGATCTCACGAGAACAGAAGGTACGGCGGTGGAATTTGGGTTTTCTCTCTGTTCAAGGAGGTTTTGGGGTACGTAGACTTATATAGGAAGAAGGAGGGCACCGAGGGACGCTCGAGGGGGCCACGATGCAGGGGGGTGCACCCCTCACCCTCGTGGGCCACCTCTTGATCCCCTGACGTGGTTCTCAAGCTCCGTGTGCGTGATTTTCTCCAAAAATATCTCTCGCGAAGGATTCATTCCGTTTGGACTCCGTTTGATATTCTTTTTCTGCAAAACCCTGAAACAGGCAAAAAACAGCAATCTGGACTGGGCCTTTGGGTTAGTAGGTTAGTCCCAAAAATGAAATAAAAGTGAATGATAAAGCCCATTAAACATCCAAGACTTCATAAATAATAGCATGGAATAATAAAAATTATAGATACGTTGGAGAGGTATCAAGCATCCCCAAGCTTAATTCCTGGTCGTCCTCGAGTAGGTAAAAGATAAAGAAAGAATTTTTGATGTGGAATGCTAACCAATATAGTTTTTCAATGTAATTCTCTTAATTGTGGCATGGATGTTCAGATCTGAAAGATTCAAGATAAAAGTCTATATTGACATAAGAAATAATAATACTTCAAGCATACTAACAAAGCAATCATGTCTTCTCAAAATACTATGGCTAAAGAAAGTTATCCCTACAAAATCGTATAGTCTGGCTATGCTCCCTCTTCATCACACAAAATATTCATATCATGCACAACCCCGATTTCAGCCAAGCACTTGTTTTCATACTCTATCCTTTCAAACCTTTCAACTTTCACGCAATACATGAGCGTGAGCCATGGACATAGCACTATGGGTGGAATAGAGATGGTTGTGGAGAAGACAAAAAGGAGGGAGATAGTCTCACATCGACTAGGCGTATCAACGGGCTATGGAGATGCCCATCAATAGATATCAATGTGAGTTAGTAGGGATTGCCATGCAATGGATGCACTAGAGCTAAATATGAATGAAAGCACAACAAAAGAAACTAGTGGGTGTGCATCCAACTTTCTTGCTCACGAAGACCCAGGGCATTTGAGGAAGCCCATCATTGGAATATACAAGCCATGTTCTATAATGAAAATTCCCACTAGTGTATGAAAGTGACTAAACATGAGACTCTCTACAACGAAGAACATGGTGCTACTTTGAAGCACAAGTGTGGGAAAAAGATAGTAGCAATTGTCCCTTTTTTTGGGGGGGCTTTCTTTTTTTTCTTTGGCCTTTCTTTTTTTCGCGGAGGGGCTTTATAGATTAGCCTTTCCTCCCATGGGACAATGCTCTAATAATGATGATCATCACACTTTCATTACAACTCGATATTAAAACTCGATACTATAACAACAAAGTATGACTCTATATGAATGCCTCCGGCGGTGTACCGATATGTGCAATGAAACAAGAGTGACATGTATAAAAATTATGCATGGTGGCCTTACCACAAGTACGATGTCAACTACATGATCATGCAATGGCAACATGACAATATGATGCGTGTCGTATAAATGGAACGGTGGAACGTTGCATGGCAATATATCTCGGAAAGGCTATGGAAATGCAATGATAGGTAGGTATGGTGGTTGTTTTGAGGAATAATATGGTGGCTGTTTTGAGGAAGGATATATAGTGGGTTTATGGTACCGGCGAAAGTTGCGTAGTACAAGAGAGGCTAGCAATGGTGGAAGGGTGAGAGTGCGTATAATCCATGGATTCAACATTAGTCATAAGAACTCATATACTTATTGCAAAAATCTACGAGTCATCAAAACAAAGCAATCAACGCATGCTCCTAGGGGGGAGGTTGGTTGGAGCTAACCATCGCGCTCCCCCGACCTCCACACATAGGTTGGCAGTCTACAAATACCTCATGCTCTAACTTCGTCACATAGAGGTTCACCATACGTGCATGCTACGGGAATCACTAACCTTAACACAAGTATTTCTCAATTTCATAATAACTCCACTAGCATGACTCTAATATCACTATCCTCATATCTCAAAACAATTGTCAATCATCCAACATCTCATTCTATTCAATGCACTTGGTGTGAATTTTTTTACTACATTGACATTGGATGTTTATCATGTGAAGACTAGTTTCTTTAGCCTAAACACATTGCCATGCTGTTTTAATAGACTCTCAAATAGATATAAGTGAAGCATGAGAGTTCAACAATTTCTACAAAATATTACCACCACCGTGCTCTAAAAGATGTAAGTGAAGCACTAGAGCAAAAACTATTCAACTCAAAAGATATAAGTGAAGCATATAGAGTGTTCTAACAATTTCTAGGCAATATTTAACTCTCTCAAATAGGTGTGTCCAGCAAGGATATTTGTGACAAACTAACAAGCAAAGACTCAAATTATACAACACGCTCCAAGCAAAACACATATCATGTTGCAAATAAAAATATAGCTCCAAGTATAGTTACCGATGGACGAAGACGAAAGAGGGGATGACTTCCCGGGGTATACCCAAGTTTAGGCTTTTGCTAATCCTTGTTCCATAGTCCATCAAAGCAATACTCAAAACTTGAAAACTTCACAACACAAAACTTAGACAAAAATTCTCGTGAGCTCCGTTAGTATAAGAAAGCAAACCACTACTCAAAGATGCAGCAATGAATTCATTCTTTGTTTATAGTGGTGTTAAACCTACTGTATTCCAACTTCTCTATGGTTCATATCCTCCAATACTACTCATAGAAGCATTGAAATAAGCAAACAACACACGAAAAACAGAATCTGTCAAAAACAGAACAGTCTGTAGTAATCTGCAGGTTTCGCCTACTTCTGGAACTCCAAAAAATTCAAACTAAGTTGTTAAATTTGCAGAATTTGTCTACCAATCATCTGCAAAAAGAATCAACCAAATAGCACACTCCAGTAAAATCTGAAGACCACTTTAGCCAGCGCTAACGATTCTGTTTTTCACAGCAAGATCACATAAACTTCACACAAGTCTTCCCAAAGGTTCTACTTGGCACAAACACTAAACAAAACATGAAACCACATATAATAAGAGGCTAGATGCAATATTTATTCCCTAAAAGCAGCAAAAACAAAAAATAAAAAATAATAATAAAATTGGGTTGCCTCCCAACAAGCTCTTTCTTTATAGCCATTAAGATACGCTTAAGAATTCAATGATGCTCACATGAAAGACAAGGATTGAAGCACAAAGAGAGCATCATAAGACATGTGACAAACACATCCAAGTCTAACATATTTCCTATGCATAGGCATCTTATAGGAAAACAAATTACCAAGACAAGCAAGATCTAGCATATGCAAGGAAGGAGAAAGAAACAATAGCAATCTCAACATAACGAGAGGTAATTTAGTAACATGAAAATTTCTACAACCATATTTACCTATCTCATAATAATTGCATGTAATATCATGATCAAATTCAACAAAATAGATATCACATAACTTATTCTCAACACGATCCACATGCATGCAAAGTTGACACTCTTCCAAAATAGTGGGATTAACATTCACTAAAGTCGTGACCTCTCCAAACCCACTTTTATCAAAAATTTCATAAGATTGAACATTCTCCAAATATGTGGGATCTAAAGTTGAAACTCTTCCAAACCCACTTTCAATATTATAGCAAACATTATTATCAATCTCATATCTCCAAATATGGGGTTTAAATAAAATTTGAAAATTATAAGAAGCATCACCCCAATCATGATCATTGCAACAAATAGTAGTCATAGCAAAACTAGCATCCCCAAGCTTAGGGTTTTGCATATCATTAGCACTATTGACATTAATAGAATTTATAATAACATCATTGCAATCATGCTTTTCATCGAAGGAACTATCAAGTATGGGTGCAATTGCAATGATCTCATGCTTAAATTCATCTTCATAAATACTGGCATCATGGCCACAAGGATAGCAAGAATCATGTTCATCAAGGGATATTTCAATCAAATTATCGGAATCAAAATTATCTATAGATTCATGCATATCATTATTTTCTTTCAAAGCAGCGGTCATTCTTTCAATAAATTCTTTGACATAGGCATTATGAGCATACTTTTCAAAGCAATATTTATGTATGTCAAAATTTTCAGATTTGTAGAGAGTAATATCATACTTTTCAATCAAAGAAGCAACTTCATAAGCACCCTTAAAAGCAACAAATTCTTCAATTTGTTCAATATCATAGTAACTATAAACACCCTTTGCATAAGAAGATAAGATTTCATTATCATTGAACTCACATAGGTAGGGTAGGTGTTTTTTAGGGTTCTTAGAGCAACAAGTAAAATCACAAATTTCACAAAGATTCCAAGCATAACACAGCAATCTGTTAATTTGATCCCATAAGAGTCTCCCTTTTTCAGACAAACGGTGACACACAAAATGAGCATGCTCATCTAAAGATTTCCCATCAACTAGGCTAGTTGGGGTTTCAGCACGAGCGCATAAGGATAGAAGATGATCCAAATAGAACACTTTAAGGTGATCCATAACAATATATTTTTTAGCAAGCAAAGATGCAAGCAAATTGAGGGCACATAGCAATGCAAGCAAACAAGAGGCAAGCGAACGATAAACACACGGCAGAAGAAGGGCAAATAAAACGGCAACGGTGAAGTGGGGAAGAGGAAAACGAGAGGCAAATAAATGAAATGCGAAGGATAAGGGTTTGTGATAGGTACTTGGTATATGGCTTTTGTGTAAGCCTCCCCGGCAACGGCGCCAAAAATTCTTCTTGCTACTTCTCGAGCTTGCGTTGTATTCCCTCGAAGAAGAAAGGGAGATGCAGCACAATAGCGTAAGTATTTCCCTCAGTTTTTGAGAACGAAGGTATCAATCCAGTAGGAGGCCACAAGCGAGTCCCTCACACCTGCACAAACAAATAAGAACTTCGCAACCAATGCGATAAGGGGTTGTCAATCCCTTTACGGTCACTTACGAAAGTGAGATCTGATAGAGATGATAGTTTATATTTTTGGTATTCTTGTTTATAAGAACAGAAAGTAAAAGCAGAAAAAGTAAAGTAGATGTAGATTGATATGTTGAGAATAGACCCGGGGGCCATAGTGTTCTCTAGTGGCTTCTCTCATGATAGCGATATTCTACGGCGGGTAAAAAAATTACTGTCGAGCAATTGATAGAAAAGCGAATAATTATGAGACTATCTAGGCATGATCATTGTATATAGGCATCACGTCCGAGACAAGTAGACCGACTCCTACCTGCATCTACTACTATTACTCCACACATCGACCGCTATCCAGCATGCATCTAGTGTATTGAGTTCATAAGAACAGAGTAACGCCTTAAGCAAGATGACATGATGTAGAGGGATAAACTCAAGCAATATGATATAAACCCCATCTTTTTATCCTCGATGGCAACAATACAATACGTGCCTTGCTGCCCCTACTATCACTCGGAAAGGACACCGCAAGGCTGAACCCAAAGACAAGCACTTCTCCCATTGCAAGAACTATAGATCTAGTAGGCCAAACCAAACCAATAATTCGAAGAGACTTGCAAGGATATTATGAGCACACATAAAAAGTTCAGAGAAGAACCAAATATCTTTCATAGATAACCTTGATCATAAACTCACAATTCATCGGATCTCAACAAACACATTGCAAAAAGATCGAGGAGAACTTTGTATTGAGATACAGAGAGAGAAGAAGCCATCTAGATACTAGCTATGGACCCGAAGGTCTGAGGTAAACTACTCACAACTCATGGTGAGGGCGATGATGATGATGATGAAGAACTCCATGATGGATCTCCCTCCGGTGGAGCTCTGGAACAGGCACCAAGATGGGATCTCACGGGAACAGAAGGTATGGCGGTGGAATTAGGGTTTTCTCTCTGTTCACGGAGGTTTTGGGGTACATAGACTTATATAAGAAGAAGGAGGGCACCAGGGGACGCTCGAGGGGGCCACGAGGCAGGGGCACGCCCTAGGAAGGGGGGCGTGCCCCCCACCCTCGTGGGCCACCTCTTTATCCCCTGACGTGGTTCTCAAGCTCCGTGTGCGTGATTTTCTCCAAAAATATCTCTCGCGAAGGTTTCATTCCGTTTGGACTCCGTTTGATATTCTATTTCTGCAAAACCCTGAAACAGGCAAAAAACAGCAATCTGGACTGGGCCTTTGGGTTAGTAGGTTAGTCCCAAAAATGGTATAAAAGTGAATGATAAAGCCCATTAAACATCCAAGACTTCATAAATAATAGCATGGAACAATCAAAAATTATAGATACATTGGAGACGTATCAGGAGGTTGACTTGTGGGCCTACTAAGTTGATGGGGACGGTGTGCTTTGTCAACTTAGTCAATATGAACGATTCTAGCTCTAGTGACCGTACGATGTCCATCCAACGGCCATAGTGCTTCTTCAACCTCTGGTCTTGTTGCTCCAGCCGCCCAAAGCAGCGTCGGTCGTGCCGATGCTCCTGCCTCCCCTGGCCGGCTGTGCTACCGCGGAGGCCTCACCGCCCCCTACTATTCCCACCGCTGGCCAGGCCATCCCTCTACTCATCCACACCCCCTGTTATTCTGCGACGACGGCAGCCTCACACAGAGCGAACCAGTGAACCCTAGTACTCCTCTACGCGTGGGCATCCACTGTCGCGTCCTCCCCGTCTTCGTGTCGTCCCCTTCCTAGGCCTTGCCGTCGTCCATAGCCCTTGTGATCTCGGCGCGACGTGGTCAACGTGGTCAAGGAACGGCTTCATCGGACGTGGACTGTACGTGGAGAGGCTGATAGCTGGGTCCACGGCCGCAACAAGGAAGTGCCTCCTTATTAGGTGCAAAATAATTATTCCTCCACCTCACAGCGGGGACCCACCGAACGGGCCACCGTATTTCACAAAAAAATGTTTCCTCCTGACTGCTGGGAACCACCAGCTACATCTTTGAACGCAAGGAAGTGCTTCCCGGCAAAAAAAATAAACGATTCGCCCCTCTAACAGGTGGGACCCACCAGCTACATCTTCGCACGCAAGGAAGTGCGTCCAGGAAAAAAACAACGATTCGCCCCCCTGACTGCTGGGACCCACCAGCTACATATTCGCACGCGAGGAAGTGCGTCCGGGCAAAAAAAATGATTCGCCCCCCTGACTGCTGGGACCCACCAGCTGCATCTTCGCAGGCAAGGAAGTGCCTCACAGTCGGGACCCACCTGGTCAAAGCGTACATAGCGTTGTCATTCTGGTCGCGAACATGTACGTACATACTGGTCGATGTAGGCGCGCACGTCTCGTAGCAGAGGCGCGCACGTAGCATGTACACGTACGTACAACGGCCAGGGTGCAAGAAAGTAAATATAGCCACGTACGTACATACGGGCGGGGTCTCGAACGCCTACTCGCGCGTACGTATGGCTCGGGCTCGTGTACATGGCTGGGTCGGAACAGAGAAACAACATCGTCGTCGTGTTCATGGGGAGCCAACCGGCTGGGTCAGAATGGAATGCGTCTTCGTGTTCATCGGGAGGTCTTGGACGGAACAACCGATGGAAACGAGGCCTGGCGAACCGCAGAACGGAGTAAATGGCCTTGTGTTCGACCGACCACGTTCGAAATGGGATCATGTTCATCGAGAGGGGTCTGGCGTACCGCAAAACGGAGGAAACGGACCTCCTACGGTCAAAACGGGGGTCCTGTTGATCGGGAGGGGTGTGGCGTACCGCAAAACGGAGGAAACCGACTTGTGTTGGAGCGCTACGGTCGGAACGGGGGTCCTGTTCATCGGGAGGGGTGTGGCGTACCGCAAAACAGAGGAAATGGACTTGTGTTGGAGCGCTACGGTCGAAACGGGGGTCCTGTTCATCGGGAGGGGTGTGGTGTGCCGCAAAACAGGACTCCACAGGATACTGTTCATCACCACCGTCGACCCCCTCCAGCCTCCACGGGCTACTGTTCATTCACCGTCGACCTTCTCCAGCCTCCACCTGCGACTGTTCAGCCTCCACCGCGCGCTACTCCACCAGCTACTGTGCAACCAGCCCTCTCCACGGGCTCCTGTTCAACCACCCCTCCACCGTCTACTGTTCATCCAGCCCTCCACCGTCTACTGTTCAGGCAGCCCTCCACGGGGTGATCCTGTTCATGCAGCCCTCCACCGTCTACTGTTCATGCAGCCCTTCACGGGGTGATCCTGTTTATGCAGCCCTCCACAGGGTCCTGTTCATGCAACCCCAACCGACTCGATCGAACGGGGTCATGTTCATGCAGAGGCAATACCACGGGTCCTGTTCAGCCACCCCCACCGGAAACTGTTCATCCAAACCCCCCTAGCAACATTCACTATTCAAGCAGAGGCAGCATCGATCGGCTTCAGTTAGCAGCAGTAGCGAAGGAATCGCTCGATCGGGTTCAGTTAACAGCCATCGATCGATCGCTCGGGTTCAGTAACACGTAGCCTGCAGTGCAATCGCTCGGGTTCAGTTAGAGCCCAACGCCTCGCTCGGGTTCAGTTAGAGCCCAATGCCTCGCACCCACGCGCGTGCGTTTACGAGAGAAATACGCATCGCTCGGCCCCGACCACCCACCGTAACCGGGAACACTCCGATATTTCCCTTGCTCTCGCTTCTACCATGGTTTTTTCCGTCATGGACGGCCCAAAAAATGTCATGCGGTTGCGTCTCCGGCCCGCCCAGGACTAAAAGCCCATTTTCTGTCATGATTTTTTGTCATAAAAGTAGGACCCCACCACATCTATGATGATACCGTGTTTTGTCACAATTATTGTCATAGAAGTGTCATAAGTATGACAGAAAAAAGTTTCGTTCGGACCAAAATGTCACTGATGTGTCTTTTTGTTGCAGTGTTATGAAGTTCATAAACATAAGTTTTTCCTTCTCAATTTAATTTTTCAGTTGTACAACCAAGTTCCTTCTTCATACCATGTAAATTAAACTATACAGAGCAAGTGATTTTCTTTTGCACTTCATGTATGCTTCTGTTCTTCATCCATAATCCAGTGGTGTCGTGAAACTACCCACTACAGCACAATGTCATATTCTGCAATGTCTTAACTATGAACAATGTCATATTATTCTACTATTATTTAAACTGTCTCTTTATATACCAATCTAAAATGGGATAAATTGACAGCACACTAACCATTGATACTTATGCGTTCTTTAGCATCGCATGTATGCTTGAGTTCCTGATCTGTAATCCAGTGGTGTCGTGAAGCTACCAACTCCTTCACAATGTCATTTCCTGCCATGTCTTAACCTGAACAATACCATACTGTGTTAATGCTATTTTAAACTGTGTCTCTTTATTCGCCAATAATAAATGTGATGAATTGTCAACACTGATACTTATATGTGCAAAACCTGTCATCTTTCTGCTTGTTTCTTTTTCAGAGTGATACCTCTGACCCCATGAAGAAGTACCACAATGATAGTGAGATGAACCCATTGCATTTACCTCTAACATATATTGCAGGAAAGAAGGAAACACATCTTGGAGATAGCTATACAACTCCAAAGTCATGTCTTGATGTAGTTTAGTTACTCGCTAATAGCAGTGACACAAGCTCGTTGAAGTCGCCACCTAAATCTGTAAAACTTCTTCAGTCTCAACTTCAAGCAGTAAGACATGGTTCAGCTGAACCCCTGCTTGAACTCCAATTTATATGGAAGATCGACGAGAAGTCCAATCCGTCCATAAATGCTATGCAGCAAGAGTTGGAGGATATAAGCATCAAACAAGTACAGTCTCATCAGCTTCCTCAGCTGCTTGCACTGTAGCTCCCGAGCAGGGCTAACCTTTCTTGAACTCTATTGAAGTGTTGTCGGTTTTGTATATTATTTTGTAGGTGTGTTTATTTGCACTGGTGGCGATCTTCCATGCCCAGTGGATGTTATATGTCGTAATTTATTTATTGTATAGTCTAGGTTTTTTCTTTTCACGTTGCTGCATTTATTTTACTCTATATATATCATGTCTTCGCTCTATGAAAAATAAATAGACTAAAACGTAAAATTACGGTACATAATCGGGGCGGCATGCAAATCACTATACGTGGGCCGCATCATGGGCCCAATCATCTCGGTCCGTTAACATGCCTAAATGTAAACTAGCCCACCAGTAGTTTTGGGCCTTTAATAGGCCGAGTAAACTGCCAGCCCTAGGTTGGCAAGAAAATTCAATGGGCTTTTAGTAGACTGAACAGTAGGTTGGGCATGAAATGTGTCGAACTGCTCACGGGCCGACAACAGGCCGAATAGATCCCGACCCATTATTGTGCCAATCAGTTCACGGGCCGTTAACATGCCAAATGTTTTCTCGGTCCCTGTTTGGCCCAATCATATTATAGGTTGTGAGCGGGCCGGATGCAAAGCGGGCCATAATTAGGCCCAACTATATGAAAGGCTTTTAACAATCCGAAATATATATAGGGCCGAAATTTTAAACGGGCCCTTAACAGGACGAAACTAATATCAAACCTTACTATTAAATGGGCCTTTAGCAAACTAAAATCCTAACCGAGCCCCAAGTGGGCCCAAAAGCAAAACGTCGAGTTGACGGGCCTAATTTTATATGGACCTTAATTTAGCCCAAAGAACGAAAGGCTTTTAAAGGGTCGAATCTGATATGGGTTGTAATATGGCCCATAACATGGTAGGCTATTAACGGGCCGGATCTCATATGTGCCCTTATTAGGGCGAGAACATGGCAAGCTGCTAATGGACCGGATCAAATATGGGCCGACATTTGGCCCAAAACATGGCAGACAGTTAACAGGCCGGCCCACTACTGTCTGCAAAATCTTGTGGGCCTATAGCTAGGCTGGTTCATTTAATATTTATGGGCCACTTTTGGGCCGGTCCATGTGTCAACATATCATAGGCGCATCTCGCCCATTGGATGAGTGACATCTATGCCAACGCGAAGCGGACACGTGATTCCGCCAGCCAATGAGAATTTTACACATGGAGATCACCATTGGTCGTGGTTGTTAGTGGATTATTGGATCCAAAACCGGACCCGATAGCTTAACGGCGACCCATTGCGGTGGATGCCACGTGTTGGTTACCCTTGACGAAAGCACTTCCATGACGCGACATTTATCGTCATGGAGGTGGACACTTCCGTGATGATAATTTTGGTATTGTCATGGAACACTTCTATGACAGCACATGTATGACTATTTTGATTCTGTCATAAAATCGTCATGGATGTACATGCATGACAAAAAAAATGTGACCTACTGTGAAAAACACGTATTATCACAGAAGTGGTTTTCTTGTAGTGTTCTTTCGAGAGAAATTCCTTCTCTTGAAAGGACCCATTCTTAGCAACATAGATCTTGACTTCGGATCTGTGGTAGAAGGTGTACCCAATTGTTTCTTTAGGGTATTCTATGAAGACACACTTGTCTGATTTGGGTTCGAGCTTTATCAGGCTGAAGCCTTTCGACATAAGTGTCACAACCCCAAACTTTTAGAAACGAAAGCTTTGGTTTCTTGCCAAACCAAATTTCATATGGTGTCGTCTCAATGGATTTAGACGCCGCCCTATGTAACATGAGTGCAGCTGTGTCTAATGGATAACCCCAAAACGATAAAGGCAAATTGGTAAGAGACATCATAGAGCACACCATATCCAATATAGTACGGTTACGATGTTCGGACACACCATTTTGATGTGGCGTTCCAGGTGGCGTGAGTTGTGAAACTATCCCACATTTTTTTAAATGAAGGCCAAACTCGTAAGTCAAATATTCGCCTCCATGATCAAATCGTAGAAACTTTATTTTCTTGTTACAATGATTCTCTACTTCACTCTGAAATTCTTTGAACTTTTTAAATGTTTTAGACTTGTGTTTCATCAAGTAGATATACCCATACCTACTTAAATCATCTATGAAAGTGAGAAAATAACAATACCCCCCGCGAGCTTAAACACTCATTAGAACACATACATCGGTATGTATTATTTCCAATAAGTCATTAGCTCGCCCAATTATTCCGAAGAACGAAGTTTTAGTCATCTTGCCCATAAGGCATGGTTCACAACTATCAAATGATTCATAATCGAGTGATTCCAAAAGTCCATCCGCATGGAGTTTCTTCATGCGCTTCACACCAATATGACCCAAACGCCAGTGCCACAAATAGGTTGCACTATCATCATCAACTTTGCATATTTTAGCATCAATATTATGAATATGTGTATCACTATGATCGAGATTCAATAAGAATACACTATTCCTCAAGGGTGCATGACCATAAAAGATATTACTCATATAAATAGAACAACCATTATTCTCCGACTTAAATGAATTACCGTCTCACATTAAACAATATCCAGACATAATGTTCATGCTCAATGCAGGCACCAAATAACAATTACTTAGGTCTAAAACTAATCCCGAAGGTAGATGTAGAGGTAGCGTGCCGACGGCGATCACATCGACCTTGGAACCATTCTCGATGCACATCATCACCTCGCCTTAGACAATCTTCGTTTAATGCACATCTCCTTTTTTCACTTTGCCATCCTTCTTATCCGCCAAATACATGGGTCAGTTCCGCTTCCAGTGACCACTCCCTTTGCAGTAGAAGCACTTAGTTTTAGGCTTAGATCCAGCTTTGGGTTTATTCACGGGAGCGCAACTTGTTTGCCGTTCTTCTTGAAGTTCCCTTTATTTCCCTTGCCTTTTTCTTGAAATTAGTGGTCTTGTTAACCATCAACACTTGATGCTCCTTCTTGATTTCTACCTCCGCCGATTTCAGCATTGCGAAGAGCTCGGGAATTGTTTTCTCCATCCCTTGCATATTATAGTTCATCAAGAAGCCTTTGTAGCTTGGTGGCAGTGATTGAAGAATTATGTCAATAGCACTCTCAACTGGAAGATTAATTCCCAGCTGAGTCAAGTGGTTATGATACCCAGACATTTTGAGTATGTGTTCACTGACAGAACTATTCTCCTCCATCTTGCAGCTATAGAACTTGTTGGAGACTTCATATCTCTCAACCCGATCATTAGCTTGAAATACCAACTTCAGCTCCTGGCACATATCATATGCTCCATGACATTCAGTACGTATTTGAAGTCCCGGTTCTAAGCCATAAAGCATGGCACACTGAATTATAGAGTAGTCATCACTCCGCGTTTGCCAGATGTTCACAACATCCAGGTTAGCGGGAGTGGGTGGGTCACCTAGTGGTGCATCAATAACATAATTCCTTTGTGCAGCAATGAGGATAATCCTCAAGTTACGGACCCAGTCCATGTAGTTTCTACCATCATCTTTCAACTTAGATTTCTCTATGAACGCATTAAAATTCAGGGAACGATAGCACATGCCATTGATCTACAACATAGATATGCAAAAACTATAAGAGTAAGTTCATGATAAATTAAGTTCAATTAAAAAAACCAAATGAACTCCCACTTAAATTATCATCCCTCAAGTTATCTAAGTGATACATGATCCAAATCATCTAACCCATGGCCGATCATCACGTGATATGGGGTAGTCATCAATGGTGAACATCTCTATGTTGATCATATCTACTATATGAATTATGTTCGACCTTTCGGTCTCTAGTGTTCGGAGACCAGGACTGTACATGCTAGGCTCGTGAAGTCTATCCCAAGTATTTCGCGTGCGTAAATCTGGCTGAAACAAATATGCCCCAAAGGCAATAATAAAGTTGTTATTTTATATTTCCTTATATCGTGACAAATGTTTATTATTCATGCTAGAATTGTATTAACCGGAAACTTGATACATGCGTGGATACATAGACAAAACACCGTGTCCCTCGTAAGACTCTACTAGACTAGCTCGTCAATCAAAGATGGTTAAGTTTGCTGACCATAGACATGTGTTGTCATTTGATGAACGGGATCACATCATTAGGAGAATGATGTGATGGACAAGACCCATATGTTAGCATAGCATACTGATTATGCAACTCCCGGATACCGAAGGAATGCCTTGTGTGCTATCAAATGTCACAACATAACTGGGTGATTATAAAGATGTTGTACATGTATCTTCGAAGGTGTTTGTTGAGTTGGCATAGATCGAGATTAGAATTTGTCACTCGGAGTATCAGGGAGGTATCTCTGGGCCCTCTCGGTAATACATATCATAACAAGCCTTGTAAGCAAATTGACTAATGAGTTAGTTGCGGGATGATGTCTTACGAAACAAGTAAAGATACTTGACGGTAACGAGATTGAAATAGGTATGAAGATACCGGCGATCAAATCTCGGGCAAGTAACATACCGATGACAAAGGGAATAATGTATGTTGTCATTATGATTCGACTGGTAAAGATCTTCGTAGAATATGTGGGAACCAATATGAGCATCCAGGTTCCGCTAGTGGTTATTGATCGGATAAGTGTCTTGGTCATGTTTACACATTTCTCGAACCCGTAGGGTCCGCACACTTAACGTTCGATGACGATATTGTATTATATGAGTTATGTGGTTTGCTGACCGAATGTTGTTTGGTGTCTCGGATGAGATCACTGGCATGACGGGGAGTCTCTAAATGGTCTATAGGTAAAGAATGATGTATATGACGATGATATTCGTGTTGGGGAACGTAGTATTTTAAAAGTTTCCTACGATCACGCAAGATCTATCTACCAGATGCATAGCAACGAGAGGGGAGAGTGAGTCTACGTACCCTCGTAGACCGAAAGCGGAAGCGTTAGAACAACGCGGTTGATGTAGTCGTACGTCTTCACGGCCCGACCGATCAAGCACCGAAACTACGGCACATCCGAGTTCTAGCACACGTTCAGCTCAATGATGTCCCTCGAACTCCGATCCAGCCGAGTGTCGAGGGAGAGTTCCGTCAGCACGACGGCGTGGTGACGATCTTGATGTTCTACCGTCGTAGGGCTTCGCCTAAGCACCGCTACAATATTTATCGAGGAGAACTATGGTGGAGGGGGGCACCGCACACGGCTAAGAGATCAAGAGATCAATTGTTGTGTCTAGAGGTGCCCCCTGCCCCCGTATATAAAGGAGGGAGGGAGAGGCCGGCCCTAGAGGGGGCGCACCAAGTGTGGGGAGTCCTACTAGGACTCCCAAGTCCTAGTAGGATTCCCCTTTCCTTTCCGGAGTAGGAGAGAAGGAAAGAGGGGGAGAGGGAGAAGGAAAAGGGGGCTGCACCCCTTGTCCAATTCGGACCAGAAGGGGGGTGCACGCCTCCTTCCTTTTGGCCTCTCTCCTCTATTCCCGTAACTCCCCGGTACTCCGAAAATACCCGAATCACTCGGAACCTTTCCGACGTCCGAATATAGTCGTCCAATATATCGATTTTTACGTCTCGACCATTTTGAGACTCCTCGTCATGTCCCCGATCTCATCCGGGACTCCGAACTCCTTCGGTACATCAAAACTCATAAACTCATAATAAAACTATCATCGAAACCTTAAGCGTGCGGACCCTACGGGTTCGAGAACTATGTAGACATGACCAAGACACGTCTCCGGTCAATAACCAATAGCGGAACCTGGATGCTCATATTGGCTCCCACATATTCTACGAAGATCTTTATCGGTCAAACCGCATAACAACATACATTGTTCCCTTTGTCATCGGTATGTTACATGCCCGAGATTCGATCGTCGGTATCTCAATACCTAGTTCAATCTCGTTACCAACAAGTCTCTTTACTCGTTCCGTAATACATCATCCCGCAACTAACTCATTAGCTGCAATGCTTGCAAGGCTTATAGTGATGTGCATTACCGAGTGGGCCCAGAGATACCTCTCCGACAATCGGAGTGACAAATCCTAAATCTCGAAATACGCCAACCCAACAAGTACCTTCGGAGACACCTGTAGAGTACCTTTATAATCACCCAGTTACGTTGTGACGTTTGGTAGCACACAAAGTGTTCCTCCGGTATTCGGGAGTTGCATAATCTCATAGTCATAGGAACATGTATAAGTCATGAAGAAAGCAATAGCAGTAAAACTTAAATGATCATAGTGCTAAGCTAACGGATGGGTCTTGTCCATCAGATCATTCTCCTAATGATGTGATCCTGTTGATCAAATGACAACTCATGTCTATGGCTAGGAAACATAACCATCTTTGATCAATGAGCTAGTCTAGTAGAGGCATACTAGGGACACTCTGTTTTGTCTATGTATTCACACATGTATTAAGTTTCCGGTTAATACAATTCTAGCATGAATAATAAACATTTATCATGATATAAGGAAATAAATAATAACTTTATTATTGCCTCTAGGGCATATTTCCTTCAGTCTCCCACTTGCACTAGAGTCAATAATCTAGTTCAAATCGCCATGTGATTTAACACCGATAGTTCACATCGTCATGTGATTAACACCCAAAGGGTTTACTAGAGTCAATAATCTAGTTCACATCGCTATGTGATTAACACCCAAAGAGTACTAAGGTGTGATCATGTTTTGCTTCGTGAGAGAAGTTTAGTCAACGGGTCTGTCACATTCAGATCCGTATGTATTTCGCAAATTTCTATGTCTACAATGCTCTGCATGGAGCTACTCTAGCTAATTGCTCCCACTTTCAATACGCATCCAGATTGATACTTAGAGTCATCTGGATTTAGTGTCAAAGCTTGCATCGGCGTAACCCTTTACGACGAACTCTTTATCACCTCCATAATCGAGAAACATTTCCTTAGTCATCCAGTTACTAAGGATAATTTTGACCGCTGTACAGTGATCTACTCCTGGATCACTATTGTACCTCCCTGTCAAACTCATGGCAAGGTACACAACATGTTTGGTACATAGCATGGCATACTTTATAGAACCTATGGCTGAGGCATAGGGAATGACTTTCATTCTCTCTATATTTTTCTGCCGTGGTCTGGCTTTGAGTCTTACTCAACTTCACACCTTACAAGTCAGGCAAGAACTCCTTCTTTGACTGATCCATTTTGAACTACTTCAAAATCTTATCAAGGTATGTACTTATCGAAAGTCTTATCAAGCGTCTTGATCTGTCTCTATAGATCTTGATGCCCAATATGTAAGCAGCTTCACCAAGGTCTTTCTTTGAAAAACTCCTTTCAAACACTCCTTTATGCTTTCCAGAAAATTCTACATCATTTCCGATCGACAATATGTCATTCACATATACTTATCAGAAAGGTTGTAGTGCTCCCACTCACTTCTTGTAAATACAGGCTTCACCGTAAGTCTGTATAAATCTATATGCTTTGATCAACTTATCAAAGCGTATATTCCAACTCCGAGATGCTTGCACCAGTCCATAGATGGATCGCTGGAGCTTGCACATTTTGTTAGCACCTTTAGGATTGACAAAACCTTCTGGTTGCATCATATACAAGTCTTCTTTAATAAATCCATTAAAGAATGCAGTTTTGTTATCCATTTGCCAGATTTCATAAAATGCGGCAATTGCTAATATGATTCGGACAGACTTAAGCATCGCTACGGGTGAGAAAGTCTCATCGTAGTCAACTCCTTGAACTTGTTGAAAACCTTTCGCAACAAGTCGAGCTTTGTAAACAGTAACATTACCGTCAGCGTCGGTCTTCCTCTTGAAGATCCATTTATTTTCGATGGCTTGCCGATCATCGGGCAAGTCAACCAAAGTCCACACTTTGTTCTCATACATGGATCCCATCTCAGATTTCATGACCTCAAGCCATTTTGCGGAATCTGGGCTCATCATCACTTCCTCATAGTTCGTAGGTTCATCATGGTCCAGTAACATGACTTCCAGAACTGGGTTGTCGTACCACTCTGATGCGGAATGAACTCTGGTTGATCTACGAAGTTCAGCAGAAACTTGATCTGAAGTTTCATGATCATCATCATTAGCTTCCTCACTAAATGGTGTAGGAATCACTGGAACTAGTTTCTGTGATGTTCCACTTTCCAATTCGGGAGAAGGTACAATTACCTCATCAAGTTCTACTTTCCTCCCACTCACTTCTTTCGAGAGAAACTCCTTCTCTAGAAAGGATCCACTCTTAGCAACAAAGACCTTGCCTTCGGATCTGTGATAGAAGGTGTACCCAACAGTTTCTTTTGGGTATCCTATGAAGATTTACTTCTCCGATTTGGGTTCGAGCTTATCATGTTGAAACTTTTTCACATAAGCATCGCAGTCCCAAACTTAAAGAAATGACAGCTTAGGTTTCTCGTCAAACCACAGTTCATATGGTGTCATCTCCACGGATTTAGATGGTGCCCTATTTAACGTGAATGTATCTGTCTCTAATGCATAACCCCAAAAGCGATAGTGGTAGATCGGTAAGAGACATCATCGATCGCACCATATCTAATAAAGTACGGTTATGACGTTCGGACACACCATTACACTATGGTGTTCCAGGTGGCGTGAGTAGTGAAACTATTCCACATTGTTTTTACTGAAGGCCAAACTCGCTAACTCAAATATTTTACCTCTACGATCATATCGTAGAAACTCTTATTTTCTTGTTACGATGATTCTCCACTTCACTCTGAAAATTCTTTGAACTTTTCAAATGTTTTAGACTTGTGCTTCATTAAGTAGATATGCCCATATCTGCTCAAATCATCAGTGAAGGTCAGAAAATAACGATACCCGCCGCGAGCTTCAACACTCATTGGTCCACAGACATCTGTATGTATGATCTCCAACAAATCTGTTGCTCGCTCCATTGTTCCGGAGAACGGAGTTTTAGTCATCTTGCCCATGAGGCATGGTTCGCAAGCACCAAGTGATTCATAATCAAGTGATTCCAAAAGTCCATCACTATGGAGTTTCTTCATGCGCTTTACACCATTATGACCTAAACAGTAGTGCCACAAATAAGTTGCACTATCATTATTAACCTTGCATCTTTTGGCTTCAATATTATGAATATGTGTATCACCACGATCGAGATCCAACAAACTATTTTCATTGGGTGTATGTCCATCGAAGGTTTTATTCATGTAAACAGAATAACAATTATTCTATGACTTTAAATGAATAACCGTATTGCAACAAATATGATCAAATCATATTCATGCTCAACGCAAATGCCAAATAACATTTATTTAGGTTTTACACTAATCCCGAAAGTATAGGGAGTGTGCGATGATGATCATATCAATCTTGGAACCACTTCCAACACACATCGTCACTTCACCATTAACTAGTCTCTGTTCATTCTGCAATTCTCGTTTCGAGTTACTAATTTTAGCAACTGAACCGGTGTCAAATACCCAGGGGTTGCTATGAACACTAGTAAAGTACAAATCAATAATCTGTATATCAAAATATACCTTTGTTCACTTTGCCATCCTTCTTATCCGCCAAGTATCTAGGGTAGTTCCACTTCCAGTGACCATTTCCTTTGCAGTAGAAGCACTTAGTTTCAGGCTTGAGTTTTAGCTTTGGGTTTCTTCACGGGAGTGACAACTTGCTTGTCATTCTTCTTGAAGTTCCCCTTCTATCCCTTTGCCCTTTAATTGAAACAAGTGGTCTTGTTAACCATCAACACTTGATGCTTTTTCATGATTTCTACCTTCGCCGACTTCAGCATTGCGAAGAGCTCGGGAATTCCTTTCGTCATCCCTTGCATATTATAGTTCATCATGAAGTTCTACTAACTTGGTGATAGTGACTAGAGAACTTTGTCAATTACTATCTTATCTGGAAGATTAACTCCCACTTGATTCAAGTAATTGTAGTACCCAGACAATCTGAGCACATGCTCACTGGTTGAGCTATTCTCCTCCATCTTGTAGGCAAAGTACTGTCAGAAGTCTTATACCTCTCGACACGGGCATGAGTATGAAATACTAATTTCAACTCTTGGAACATCTTATATGCTCCGTGGCGTTCAAAACGTTTTTGAAGTCCCGGTTCTAAGCCATAAAGCATGGTGCACTTAAACTATCAAGTAGTCATCATACCGAGCTTTTGTCAAAACGTTCATAACGTCTACATCTGCTCCTGCAATAGGTATGTCACCTAGCGGTGCATCAAGGACATAATTCTCTGTGCAGCAATGAGGATAATCCTCAGATCACGGAACAATTCCGCATCATTGCTACTAACATCTTTCAACTTAGTTTTCTCTAGGAACATATAAAAAATAAACGGGGAGCAACATCGCGAGCTATTGATCTACAACATAGATATGCTAATACTCGAGGACTAAGTTCATGATAAATTAAAGTTCAATTTAATCATATTACTTAAGAACTCCCACTTAGATAGACATCCCTCTAGTCATCTAAATGATCACGTGATCCAAATCAACTAAACCATGTCCGATCATCACGTGAGATGGAGTAGTTTCAATGGTGAACATCTTATGTTGATCATATCTACTATATGATTCACGCTCGACCTTTCAGTCTCTAGTGTTCCGAGGCCATATCTGCATATGCTATGCTCGTCAAGTTTAACCCGAGTATTCTGCGTGTGCAAAACTGGCTTACACCTGTTGTATTTGAATGTAGAGCTTATCACACCCGATCATCACGTGGTGTCTCGGCACGACGAACTTTCGCAACGGTGCATACTCAGGGAGAACACTTATACCTTGAAATTTAGTAAGGGATCATCTTATAATGCTACCGTCGAACTAAGCAAAATAAGAAGCATAATAAGATAAACATCACATGCAATCAAAATATGTGACATGATATGGCCATCATCATCTTGTGCTTCTGATCTCCATCTCCAAAGCACCGTCATGATCACCTTCGTCACCGGCGCGACACCTTGATCTCCATCGTAGCATCGTTGTCGTCTCGCCAACTATTGCTTCTACGACTATCGCCACCGCTTAGTGATAAAGTAAAGCAATTACATGGCGATTGCATTTCATACAATAAAGCGACAACCATATGGCTCCTGCCAGTTGCCGATAACTTTACAAAACATGATCATTTCATACAAAACCGTATAACTCATCATGTCTTGACCATATCACATCACAACATGCCCTGCAAAAACAAGTTAGACGTCCTCTACTTTGTTGTTGCAAGTTTTACGTGGTTGCTACGGGCTTAGCAAGAACCGTTCTTACCTACGCATACAAAACCACAACGATATTTCGTCAAGTATGTGTTGTTTTAACCTTCACAAGGACCGGGCATAACCACACTTGATTCAACTAAAGTTGGAGAAACTGACACCCGCCAGCCACCTGTGTGCGAAGCACGTCGGTAGAACCAGTCTCGCGTAAGCGTACGCGTAATGTCGGTCCGGGCCGCTTCATCCAACAATACCGCCGAATCAAAGTATGACATGCTGGTAAGCAGTATGACTAGTATCGTCCACAACTCACTTGTGTTCTACTCGTGCATATCATCTACGCATAGACCTGGCTCATGATGCCACTGTTGGGGAACGTAGTATTTTAAAATTTTCCTACGATCACGCAAGATCTATCTACCAGATGCATAGCAACGAGAGGGGAGAGTGAGTCTACGTACCCTCGTAGACCGAAAGCGGAAGCGTTAGAACAACGCGGTTGATGTAGTCGTACGTCTTCACGGCCCGACCGATCAAGCACCGAAACTACGGCACATCCGAGTTCTAGCACACGTTCAGCTCGATGATGTCCCTCGAACTCCGATCCAGCCGAGTGTCGAGGGAGAGTTCCGTCAGCACGACGGCGTGGTGACGATCTTGATGTTCTACCGGCGCAGGGCTTCGCCTAAGCACCGCTACAATATTTATCGAGGAGAACTATGGTGGAGGGGGGCACCGCACACGGCTAAGAGATCAAGAGATCAATTGTTGTGTCTAGAGGTGCCCCCTGCCCCCGTATATAAAGGAGGGAGGGAGAGGCCGGCCCTAGAGGGGGCGCACCAAGTGTGGGGAGTCCTACTAGGACTCCCAAGTCCTAGTAGGATTCCCCTTTCCTTTCCGGAGTAGGAGAGAAGGAAAGAGGGGGAGAGGGAGAAGGAAAAGGGGGCTGCACCCCTTGTCCAATTCGGACCAGAAGGGGGGTGCACGCCTCCTTCCTTTTGGCCTCTCTCCTCTATTCCCGTAACTCCCCGGTACTCCGAAAATACCCGAATCACTCGGAACCTTTCCGATGTCCGAATATAGTCGTCCAATATATCAATTTTTACGTCTCGACCATTTTGAGACTCCTCGTCATCGCCCCGATCTCATCCGGGACTCCGAACTCCTTCGGTACATCAAAACTCATAAACTCATAATAAAACTATCATCGAAACCTTAAGCGTGCGGACCCTACGGGTTCGAGAACTATGTAGACATGACCGAGACACGTCTCCGATCAATAACCAATAGCGGAACCTGGATGCTCATATTGGCTCCCACATATTCTACGAAGATCTTTATCGGTCAAACCGCATAACAACATACATTGTTCCCTTTGTCATCGGTATGTTACATGCCCGAGATTCGATCGTCGGTATCTCAATACCTAGTTCAATCTCGTTACCAACAAGTCTCTTTACTCGTTCCGTAATACATCATCCCGCAACTAACTCATTAGCTGCAATGCTTGCAAGGCTTATAGTGATGTGCATTACCGAGTGGGCCCAGAGATACCTCTCCGACAATCGGAGTGACAAATCCTAATCTCGAAATACGCCAACCCAACAAGTACCTTCGGAGACACCTGTAGAGTACCTTTATAATCACCCAGTTACGTTGTGACGTTTGGTAGCACACAAAGTGTCGGGGGAAACTGTCCGCCACGAACACCTATGGGACCGGAGCCCCTTGTCTGTGCGGTACGAGGGCGGAGGGAGCACAAAGAGCAGATCGGGGCAGACGCGCGGGCAGTTTTACCCAGGTTCGGGCCGCACGGATGCGTAAAACCCTACTCCTGCTTAGTTGTGTATTGAGTGAGGCGCTCGGGAGCTTGAAGAAGCAGCTACACCGTGTGTGAGAGTAATCTAGGTTTCGAACCCCCTCCACGTTGTGCATGGGCCTCCTTTTATAATGCAAAGGGGTCACCGACAGGTGTCAACGTAGGAGAAAGGGGTAAAAATGTAAAAGATGTGGTAGTTGTAACAGTGCGGGAACAGTGGAGCTACAGTACAGAACAGTGGTCTATACCTACTTTAACAGTGGGGGACAAGGGCATTTAATGCCCGTCGCCGTCGACCCCAAAAGCTCCCGCCTTAGCGTCTCCGTCCGCCACGGCGACGGATTTATCGCCGTGGTGTGCCACCGTGTACCCCGGGCTGCACAGCCATCCGCCACGCGTTCCTGGTTAGGCCCCAGGGCGACGCGTGGGCCGATGAGCTGGAGCGCGGGCACACAGCGTAGCCTTCCCGGCAAGCGCCTTGCCGGGGCCTTGATCTTGCCGGGCCCGGGAACTTGCCGCTCCCCGGGCCCCTTGCCGGGGCGCGCATAGCGCCGAGGCGATATCTTCCAGTCTTCCTGGCAAGCTCCCCTTGCCAGGGTCTTGTGTTGGTGGAACAGCCTTGAGCCTGGTACGGCCTTCCCGGCAAGCTCCTCTTGCCGGGGTCTCGATCTTCTGTCTTGTATACTTTGTTTTTGAATGGTTTGATAGGAGGCAGGAAGGTCTCCGGCGAGCACGCAGTAAACCTTGCCGCGGGAAGCTGCAACTGCCCGTGCACAAGTTGGGGTACTGGGGTACCCCTACCTTAGTACACCGACAGGAGCCCCCGGGCCTGGGCCACACACGGTGCCGAGCGCTGTTGGGCCAGGCCCAAAACAGTGCACGGGCACCCGCGGCCCGCGGCGCGCCGAATCCACTTCCATATCCGCCGCACCCCACGGTAACGGCACGCGTCGATTGCGGCGCCGTGGGATGGGACGTGCCCACGATCTCTTAATGGAAAGGGGGAAACGCCCCCCACTCCCCCATAAAAGCAGAGGCAGCGGGCGCGGTTCCCCTCCCTGTGCTCTCATTACGTCGTCTTCTTCCTGCAAAAAAAATTCCTTCTTGCGCTCCGCCTCCACAGCTCCGCCGCCGCCTAGCTCTCCGTCCTCTTCCTTCCGCCGCGTCCGCCATGGCCCCAAAGACCGACAAGGGGAAAGCGGAGAAGTCCAAGAAGGAGAAATCTGAGCAAGCAGCCAAGCTCATCGCTTACCGGAAGCGGCACGTCGTCTTCTCGCCGAGGCTCGGCGTGCAAGAACTCTGGAACAAGTACTACTTGTTCTGGTCCAAGGGCACCGATGCGCATCCCCGCACCCGAGCATACCCGGCCGCCGCCAAGGACAACTATCCCGGCGGGTATTACTTCTTTGCTGCCTTTTTCCACTGTGGTCTCTGCCCTCCTTTTTCGAACTTCTTCTGTGATATCATGAATACGTATGGCTTCCATCTGCTTGATTTCACCCCCAACGCCATCCTCACCATGGCCGTTTTCGCACATATGTGCGAAAACTTCATAGGAGTCCACCCCAACGTAGCCCTCTTTAGACACTTTTTCACCCCTAGAGCCGAGGCCGATGCCCCTCTCTCCGGATGTATTTCTTGGGTCTTCCGTCTCGGGAAGAAAGGGTCGTACTTGCCGGGGGAGCTCCGCGGCAAGTGGGAGGAATGGCGAGCGGAGTGGTGCTGGATTGTAGAGGACCAGCCGCAAGCCTTCACTGCGCCGCGCACAACGCCTATCGCGCGCGGCAGAGATTGGAGCGACCTAGACTCCGACGACGTCAAGCTCGACATCGCCCTCGTCCGGATCCTCCGTCTTCGGCTGGCCCGACTGTCAGTTGCCGAGGTGGGCGCGGATTTCCTCCGCCGGCGCATCGCCCCCCTCCAAGACCGGAAGAGGCCGGCCTGGGAGTACGGCGGCCCGGCAGATATCATGAGGCTGCGCCCCGGGCTTAATTTTAACTTCACCACTCTGGAGCTGCGCGGGATGGTACGAGAGCTCTTCAAGTACGACCCGACGCACCCCGAGTGGTTCAGGACTCCCCGGGAAGTGGTGCCGCTCTGCAACAACGCCGCGAGGGACCGAATCCTTGCCATGATGCCGATGTGCGACTCGCATGGCTTGGACCGCTCGTGGATCGCCCCGAAGCCCATCGACGTCCTCAACTTCTACGACAACCTCGTCGAGGTGGCGAGTAACAAGGAGGACCTCAAGCTGCATACGCGGGACACCACCGAGCAGGAAATCGCCTACATAGCTTCTCGGGCTGAGGAGGCCGCCGCAGCCGCGGCGGCAGGAGTCTTCGGGTTTTCGCCGGAGGAGGCGGAGGCCGAGGAGGCGTCCACCCAGGCGGAAGAGGCGGAGATCCGCCGGTTGCTGAACCTCCCACCCGACGCGCTCGCCGGGGTCCCCTCGTTGAGGCACTCCGGGATCCATGGGATCGCGACGGAGGCCGCGGCAAGGGAGGGCACCGCCGGAGGAAGCAGAGGCGCCGCGAGGGGCGGAGGCGCCAAGGGGAAGAGGGCCGCAGCGCTGGATGCTGGGCCCAGCGAGCCGGCCGGGGCAGAGGAGGAGGAGGAGGAGGAGGCCGAAGACTCCGGCGGATCTACGGAGTTGTACGCCGACGACCTCTCCTCGCCGGAGAGCTCCCCGCCCCCGGCAAGCCCGAAGGGGTCCCCGGCAAAGCGTCTCCGCAAGGCGGCGACGGGGGAAAGGGCACAGGCGCCCCGGCAACAGCCACCTCGGCGGGCGGCTCCCCGGGGGAGTCAAGCCGCGCCAAGGCCGTCCGGCGCGCCAGCCGCAGCAGAGGCGGGCCATGCGCGGACCACGACGGAGGCGCCCCGCAGGCCGGCAGCGAGCCGGCAGGGGTCTTCTCGGAGCGGAGCAGCGGCTCCGCCCGCCCCCCGGGCGTCGGCAGCCACAGGGGCTGGGTCTTCGCAGCCCCCAGCCCCGGTGAGTACCAAGCGCGCGAGGGAGTCTTCGCCTCCCGCTCCCCGCGTCGACGCGCCCACGGTGGAGTACGACTTCTCCGCCCTGAGCGAGGACGACGAGGAGGACCAGGAGTAAGGATCCGAGATTCTTCATCTTCTTGATTTTTATCTTGATCTTCTGTCGATGCTAATTCTGTCTTCTGTTCTGGTTTCAGGACCCTGGCCCATCGCGCCGCGAAGAAGGCCAAGGCGCCCGAGGCCGAAGTCGCGGAGGACTCGGCAGCGGCGGCAACAGAGGGCGCGCCGGAGCCGAGCCTACCGGACCCTGGCACTGCTCCGATGAGCAGCCCCCAGCGCAGCCCGCAGCGCAGCCCCCAGCGTAAGTCTGGGGTTCTTTCTTTTTGCTCGTCGGGGTACGTCTGAGGCTTTTGATTTTATCTTCATGTTTTGACATTTCTTGTCTTGTTCCGGGCAGAGGAGGAGCCGCAGCGGGAAGAGCGCCCGGAGACCACCGCCGAGGAGCTGCAGGCACCGCCCTCCCCGCCAAGGCAGGACTCTCCGGCAAGGGAGAGTGCTCCGTCAAGGGCGGGTACTCCGCCAAGGCAGAGTACCCCGCCAAGGACGAGCAGCCCGGCAAGGGCGGCCACCCCGCCAAGGCCAAGTTCCCCGACGAGGGCGACTACTCCGACGAGGCCGAGCTCCCCGGTGAGGGAGCCCGCCGCTGAGGATGCCCGCCAAGGTAACCTTTGTAACTTGTCTTCTTGGCTTGTCTCTTTTTTTTTGGATATTTGCTTGGGTCTTGAAATTCTTTGTCTTCTTCTTCTTCCTAGATCTTCCTCCTCCTGTGCCTATGGAGACAGAGGTAATTATCCTCGAGGAGGAGGACGCGCAGGGCGGCGGCGGCGATGCTCCAGTCGTCGAGGAGGTGGGCGAGGCCGCCGAGCCGGCCGCGCAAGAGACTGCTCCGGCTGCGGACGCAGCGGCCGGGGAGGGGGACGGTGGCCGCACCGCCGACCCGGAGGTGGCGGGAGCATCAGATGCTGCACCGGCCACCGGTCCCTCCGCCGGCGAAGAGCAAAGGTTCTATCTCGAGGCCCCCAATGACGTCTTCATCCAGATGCCGTGGGGGTCTTCGTCGCGAGCTCCTGCGGAGGGCGAGGCGTTCGACGGAGAGGTCCTCGCCTCCGCAGGCCTGAAGATCGTCCAGGCGCCCGGTGGAAGTGAGGGGCCCGAGGAGGAGCGATTGCTTCATCAGCTCCTGGCCCTTTACCGGGCCAGGCAAGCAAAGCTCGCTTCCCGGGAGGCTCTTGCCGCCAAGGCTGCGGCAGAGATGGAGAAGCGTGCGGCGGAGCTCAGCGCCGCCAACCAGGCTGCCCTCCGCCAGGTGGCGGAGGAGCGAGAGCGTCTCGCCGGCGAGTACCAAGAGTGGGTACTTGAGAGGGCCGAAGCCGATGAACAGCAGCGCCTCGCCGGGGTGGAGATGTCCCGGCGAGAGGGAGAGCTCGCGCAGCGGAAGGTGGAGCTGGATTCTCACGAAGAAGACCTTGCCGCTCGCGAGGCTGCCCTTGGCGGGGAGCTGAAGGAGGCGAAGGCCGCCGCGGTTGCCGCGGAGGACGCCAAGAAAGAGCTCGCCGCCAAGGTTGAACAACTGGAGAAGGCGATGAAGGTGAGCGCCGAGAAGGTTGCCGCGCTCATCCTGGAGCGCGAGAAGGACGCTCATACAAACTCAGAGCTCCAGGTGAGTTTATCCAAGAGGGGTGACGAGCTGAAGGCCGCCAAGGATTCCATTGAAGACTTGGAGCTGAAGGTCACCACCCTGAAGGAATCGCTTGATGCTGCCCGGGCCCAGGAGACCAAGTTGAAGGATGAGCTCCGCAAGGAGCGAACCTTGATGGAGAGCGTCAACAAGGCCTCCGAGCTCTTCCGGCAGACCATCGAGGTGTGGACCGAAGAGCTGGTTTCTTCTGCGTCCAACATTGACCAGGAGTTGCTTGCTTTGAAGGTCGAACATCTTATCTACTCGCCGGATCCAGATCTCCCGCACAGCGCCAAGCTCAGCCTCTTCTTCAGAGGCGTCGCTCCGGCTCTTGCAGGTCTCCGGAACCGCATCCCCGCGCAGCTGGCCGAGGAGTCGCGCCGTCTCTGCGCGGGAACTCTGGAGCGGGTGTTGACGAAGATCGTGTACCGCAACCCGGGGATCAACCTCACGAACGTTCTTCGCACCCTGCCGGCAGATGCAGACACGGAGGCCCTGAAGGAGCAGGTCGGCCACATCATCGCCAAGGTGGCAAAGCTTGGCAGGAAGGAAGGCGACCGCGTAGACTAGGGCTCCATTTATCTTTATCTTTTTGTTGCTGCATATTATGTTATGAACTCATTAGTCCATTGCGACAAGTTATCCTTGTAAGATATTTGCTTTACTTCAATCAATCAGTGCAATGTTATCTTCCTTGTTCCAATCTTTGACTTTGCATGTTTTTCACCCTACGCTCCCGGGGAGCTTGCCGGCAAGGGGCCCTTGCCGCGAGCGCTGAGTGCTGGACTCTGAGCAGCCTGCTGGCCAAGGTCCTCGCCGGCAAGCAACCTTGCCACAGCTGGTCGCAACGCACTTAGCTTGCTGAGTGTACTCGGAAACGAGGCAAGGGCGCGACACTTGTCGCTGCTCACTTAAATCGTTGAGTAGACTCGAAAACAAGATAAGGGTGCGGCAAGCTACGGGTAGGTTCCTCCGCGCACAGGTTTTCCATACAAAGTGTGATCGTTCAAGGAAGACAACCAAAATTTAAAATTTGAACTGGTCAAATTCTAACAACTTATCTTTCATATGCTGCTTGCTCATGTTGCTTGCTTTTCGGTAAGGCTCTTCTTACTTGAACAGCACTTAGTTCCTCCTCCATCTCCTTCCCCCCCGGCAAACTTGTGCGCGAGGAACGTTCCTTCTGCTTAAAAGAAAAGGAAAGGGAGGGGAAAAAAGCATATTGCCTTTCGGCGTAATAGTGCTTACCGTATGTCTGAGTGTTGCATCAAACGCCGAACCAAACATGCAAATAGCAAAGAGAAGCATGCAAAAGGCAATCGATGCGAAAAACACGAAAACTTTACTGATGCACGGGGTCTGCGCCCGGCTTTGTACAAAGGGTTACATGCAACAGCGGCAAGGCTTGTACAAAAGGTGGTTGCCGGAGCGGATCACGGCAACCGCGCCTTAGGGGTGAAACTTGCGAAGATGCTCTATGTTCCAGGAGTTGCTCACCGGTAAGCCTTCTTCGGTCTCGAGGCGGACAGCGCCGGGCCTCGTAACTCGTCTCACCCGATAAGGGCCTTCCCACTTCGGCGTCAACTTGTTGGAATTCTTGGCGGACTGAACACGCCGAAGAACAAGGTCGCCTTCCTCGAGACTCCTGGCCTTGACTTTGCGGCTATGGTAGCGGCGCAAAGCTTGCTGGTATCGAGCAGCTCGTACAGCAGCCTGGAGACGTCCCTCCTCAAGGAGCAATGCGTCATCTTGCCGCAGTTGCTCTTGCTCGAGCTCATCATAAGCGAGCACTCGAGGAGATCCGTATACGAGTTCCGTGGGGATAACTGCTTCTGCCCCGTAGACTAGGGCAAAGGGTGTCTGTCCGGTGGCTCGATTCGGTGTCGTTCTGATTGACCAAAGAGCCGCCGGGAGCTCCTCTATCCAATTCCTTCCGCACTTGCGCAGCCTGTCAAAGGTCCTTGTCTTGAGTCCGCGCAGCACTTCAGCATTTGCCCTCTCCGCTTGACCGTTGCTCCTCGGGTAAGCAACAGAAGCGAAACAGACCTTGGCGCCAAGACCTTTGGTTCACGTCTCCGTGGTTGGGACCACCGTCGCCTTGTCGGTCTTTGGGGCCATGGCGGACGCGGTGGAAGGAAGGGGGCGAAGAGCTTGGTGGTGGCGGAGGAGTAGAGGCAAAGAGCAGAGGAATCTGAGGAAGAAGACGATGGTAATGAGTGCGCAGGGAGGGGAACCGCGCCGCTCTCTCTGCTTTTATGGGGGAGTGGGGGGGCGTTTCGCCCTTCCCATTAAAGAAATCGTGGGCACGTCCCATCCCACGGCGCCGCAATCGACGCGTGCCGTTACCGTGGGGTGCGGCGGATAGGGAAGTGGATTCGGCGCGCCGCGGGCCGCGGGTGCCCGTGCACTGTTTTGGGCCTGGCCCAACAGCGCTCGGCACCGTGTGTGGCCCAGGCCCGGGGGCTCCTGTCGGTGTACTAAGGTAGGGGTACCTCAGTACCCCAACTTGTGCACGGGCAGTTGCAGCTTCCCGCGGCAAGGTTTACTGCTGGCTCGCCGGAGACCTTCCTGCTCCTTATCTAACCATTCAAAGACAAAGTATACAAGACAGAAGACCAAGACCCCGGCAAGAGGAGCTTGCCGGGAAGGCCGTCCCAGGCTCGAGATTGCTTAACTAGCACGAGGCCCTGGCAAGAGGAGCTTGTCAGGACGAATAGAAGATTTCATCTTAGAAGACCCGGCAAGGGCTCGGGGAGCGGCAAGCTTCCGGGCCCGGCAAGGTCGAGATCCCCGGCAAGGTGCTTGCCGGGGGAGGTGCGCTGTGTGCCCGCGCTCCAGCTCATCGGCCCACGCGTCGCCCTGGGGCCACTCCAGGGACGCGTGGCGGATGGCTGTGCAGCCTGGGGGACACGGTGGCACTCCACGGCAGAGGATCCATCGCCGTGGCAGACGGAGACGCAACGGCGGGAGCTTTTGGGGTCGACGGCGACGGGCATTAAATGCCCTTGTCCCCCACTGTTAAAGTAGGTATAGACCACTGTTCTGTACTGTAGCTCCACTATTCCCGCACTGTTACAACTACCACCTATTTTACATTTTTACCCCTTTCTCCTACGTTGACACCTGTCGGTGACCCCTTGCACTATAAAAGGAGGCCCATGCACAACGTGGAGGGGGTTCGGTTCGGTAGGAAACCTAGATCATTCTCACGCTCGTGTAGCTGCTTCTTCAAGCTCCGAGCGCCCAAACTCAATACACAACCAAGCAGGAGTAGGGTTTTACGCATCCGTGCGGCCCGAACCTGGGTAAAAACTGCTCGCGCGTCCGCCTCGATCTGCTCTTCGTGCTCCCTCCGCCCTCGTACCGCACAGACAAGGGGCTCCGGTCCCATAGGTGTTCGTGGTGGACAGTTTCCCCCGACATCTTTCCCATAGGTGTGGCCTTGGTGGACAGCACCAACAAGGCATCCGAGCTCTTCCGCAAGAACATTGAGCTGTGGACCGAAGAGCTGGTTTCTTCGGCATCCATCATTGACCAGGAGTTGCTTGCCTTGAAGGTCGAACACCTTATCTACTCGCCGGATCCAGACCTCCCGCACAGCGCCAAGCTCAGCCTCTTCTTCAGAGGCGTCGCTCCGGCCCTTGCAGGTCTCCGGAACCGCATCCCCGCGCAGCTGGCCGAGGAGTCGCGCCGTCTCTGCGCAGGAACTCTGGAGCGGGTCTTGACGAAGATTGTGTTCCGCAACCCGGGGATCAACCTCACGAACGTTCTTCGCAGCTTGCCGGCGGATGCAGACACGGAGGCCCTGAAGGAGCAGGTCAGCCATATCATCGCCAAGGTGGCAAAGCTTGGCAGGAAGGAGGGCGACCGCGTAGACTAGGGCCCCATTTATCTTTATCTTTTCGTTGCTGCACATTATGTTACGAACTCATTAGTCCATTGCGACAAGTTGTCCTTGTAAGATATTTGCTTTACTTCAATCAATCAGTGCAATGTTATCTTCCTTGTTCCAATCTTTGACTTTGTATGTTTTTCACCCTACGCTCCCGGGGAGCTTGCCGGAAAGGGGCCCTTGCCGCGGGCGCTGAGTGCTGGACTCTGAGCGGCCTGCTGGCCAAGGTCCTTGCCGGCAAGCAACCTTGCCGCAGCAGGTCGCAACGCACTTAGCTTGCTGAGTGTACTCGGAAACGAAGCAAGGGCGCGACACTTGTCGCAGCTCACTTAAATCGTTGAGTGGACTCGAAGACAAGATAAGGGTGCGGCAAGCTACGGATAGGTTCCTCTGCGCACAGGTTTTCCATACAAAGTGTGATCGTTCAAGGAAGACAACCAGAATTTAAAATTTGAACTGGTCAAATTCTAACAACTTATCTTTCATATGCTGCTTGCTCATGTTGTTTGCTTTCCGGTACGGCTCTTCTTACTTGAACGGCACTTAGTTCCTCCTCCATCCCCCCCGGCAAACTTGTGCGCGAGGAACGTTCCTTCTGCTTAAGAGAAAAAGGAAAAGGAGAGGGAAACAAGCATGTCGCCTTTCGGCGTAATAGTGCTTACCGAGTATCTTAGTGTTGCATCAAATGCCAAATAAAACATGCGAATAGCAAAGAGAAGCATGCGAAAGGCAATCGATGCGAAAACACGAAATCTTTACTGATGCACGGGGTCTGCGCCCGGCTTTGTACAAAGGGTTACATGCAACAGCGGCAAGGCTTGTACAAAAGGCGGTTGCCGGAGCGGATCACGGCAACCGCGCCTTAGGGGTGAAACTTGCGAAGATGCTCTATGTTCCAGGAGTTGCTCACCGGTAAGCCTTCTTCGGTCTCGAGGCGGACAGCGCCGGGCCTCGTAACTTGTCTCACCCGATAAGGGCCTTCCCACTTCGGCGTCAACTTGTTGGAATTCTTGGCGGACTGAACACGCCGAAGAACAAGGTCACCTTCCTCGAGACTCCTGGCCTTGACTTTGCGGCTATGGTAGCGGCGCAAAGCTTGCTGGTATCGAGCAGCTCGTACAGCAGCCTGGAGACGTCCCTCCTCAAGGAGCAATGCGTCATCTTGCCGCAGTTGCTCTTGCTCGAGCTCATCATAAGCGAGTACTCGAGGAGATCCGTATACGAGTTCCGTGGGGAGAACTGCCTCTGCTCCATAGACTAGAGCAAAAGGTGTCTGCCCGGTGGCTCGACTTGGTGTCGTTCTGATTGACCAAAGAGCCGCCGGGAGCTCCTCTATCCAATTCCTTCCGCACTTGCGCAGCCTGTCAAAGGTCCTTGTCTTGAGTCCGCGCAGCACTTCAGCATTTGCCCTCTCCGCTTGGCCGTTGCTCCTCGGGTGAGCAACAGAAGCGAAACAGACCTTGGCGCCAAGGTCTTGGACGTATTGCATGAAGGTGTGACTAGTGAATTGTGTACCATTGTCGGTGATGATCCTGTTAGGGATCCCGAAACGGCAAACAATCGACCTGAAGAACCTGACTGCTGACTGTGCTGTCACCTTTCTCACTGGCTCCACTTCTGGCCACTTTGTGAACTTGTCGATTGCAACGTACAAGTACTCAAAGCCCCCGGCAGCACGAGGGAAAGGGCCGAGGATATCGAGCCCCCAGACCGAGAAGGGCCATGACAAAGGGATCGTTTGGAGAGCTTGAGCTGGCTGATGGATTTGCTTTGCATGGAACTTGCACGCTTCACACTTGGTTACTAGTGCAGTTGCATCTTGGAGGGCTTCTTGCCAAAATAACCCTTGCCGGAAAGCTTTCCCGGCAAGTGCCCTTGCGCCAATGTGGTGGCCGCATATGCCTCCGTGTATTTCTGCCAACAGCTTCTGTCCATCTTCTCTGGAGATGCATTTCAACCTGACACCGTTGAGTCTTCTTCTGTACAGCTCGTTATCAACAAACTGATACATACTCGACTGCCTGGTTATCTTCTCTATCTCTTGAGGGTCGTCGGGAAGTTCTCCAGTCTGCAGAAAACGGACGATCTGCTGCGCCCATGCCGGAGCTCGAGGCTCGACGGCAAGGACTAAAGGCTCGAGGGCCGCTGCGGGAACCCCAGCTTCTACGGCAAAGACCTCTGGTCCTGTCGGAGCTGACGGTCCCCCGGCAAGCTCGCCGGGGCGAGGCTTGTCGGGAACACTTGCTTCAACTGCACAAGCCCGAGGGCTCGCAGGAGCAAACTGTTCCTCAGCGTTGTTGTTGATCTTGGGAACTTTGGCGGCGGGTTCAGGAAGATCCGCCGGCAAGTAGTCGCCGGAGATCAACTTTCTCTTCTTGGACTGCCCAATTGATGGTGTAACTGATGGCTGAGTCAGCTTGAGTAGGAAGGTCCCTGGTTCCACAGGTAACTTCATCGCGGCGCACTTTGAAAGGCCATCTGCAATCTCATTTTGGGCTCTTGGGACGTGCTCCATCTGCAAACCTTCAAAGTGCTCTTCAAGCTTTCTCACTTCATCGACATATGCTTCCATCAAAGGACTTTGATAGCTCTTGTTAACTTGTCGGACCACCAACTGGGAATCGCCCCGCACAATCAGCTTTCTGATCCCAAGTTCGGCCGCAATCCTGAGGCCGGCAAGCAAGCCTTCGTATTCTGCAGTGTTGTTTGTCGCTTGCTCCCTGGGAAAGTGCATCTGGACAACATATTTGAGGTGCTCTCCGGTGGGCGCGATGAGTACCACGCCGGCACCGGCGCCTTGCAGTGAGAAGGCACCGTCAAAATACATTACCCATTCACTTGTCGCTTCTTGTACGGGTACGCTCGTTTCTTGAACTTCTTCTTCTGGCGTTGGGGTCCACTCAGCAATGAACTCTGCCAAAGCTCGGCTCTGAATGGTTGAAGTACTTTCAAACTTGAGTCCAAAGCTTGACAGCTCCAGTGCCCACTCGACGATCCTGCCTGTTGCCTCTGGATTGTGCAATATCCTCTTCAGCGGAAAGCGAGTGACCACTGTTATCTCATGGGCTTGGAAGTAGTGGCGCAGCTTCCTCGAGGCCATGAGGAGGCCGAAAAGCAATTTTTGCACACCGGAGTACCTTGATCTAGCTCCCTGGAGAAGGGAACTTACAAAATACACTGGGCGCTGCACCATCTTCTTCCGCACCTCTCCTTGCTCCTGCGCAGAGTCTTCCTTGTCGGGGCCAGAGCTTGTCGGGATAGTCCCCTGCTTGTCGCTAGATTCGCTTGCCGGTGACGCTGACTCCTCGTCGGACTCCCTCTCCGCTACTAACGCAGCACTAACCACCTGGTTGGTTGCCGCTAAGTATAGCAACAACTTTTCCTGTGGTTTAGGTGCGACAAGTATAGGAGTGGAGGACAGGTACCGTTTCAAATCTTGCAACGCCGCCTCCGCTTCCGGAGTCCACTTCATGGGACCTGCCTTCTTCAAGATTTTGAAGAAAGGTAGGGCGCGTTCTGCGGATTTTGAAATGAACCTACTGAGGGCAGCAACGCAACCTGCAAGCCTTCTGACATCCTTGACACGCTTCGGGGCTTCTATCTGCTCGATGGCTTTGATCTTGTCGGGGTTGGCCTCAATCCCCCTCTGTGATACAAAGAAACCGAGAAGCTTGCCGGAGGGAACTCCAAAGACGCACTTCTCGGGGTTCAACTTGAGCTGTATCCTGCGCAGGTTCTGAAACGTTTCTTCCAAGTCTTGAATCAGTGTTTCTTTGCTCTTGCTCTTCACCACGATGTCATCCATGTAGGCTTCTACATTCCTGTGGATCTGTGGCTCAAAAGCAGTGTACACTACCCTTGCAAAAGTTGAGCCTGCATTCTTCAACCCAAATGGCATGCGGATAAAGCAATAGGTGCCACATGGAGTGATAAATGCAGTCTTCTCTTCATCTTCCTTGGCCATGAAAATCTGGTGATAGCCTGAGTATGCATCAAGAAAACTGAGTAGCTCACATCCGGCAGTGGAGTCAACGATCTGGTCAATGCGTGGCAAAGGGAAGGGATCCTTGGGACATGCTTTATTGACATCAGTGAAGTCTATACACAGTCTCCACTTCCCGTTGGCCTTGCGCACGACGACTGGGTTTGCCAGCCACGTCGGATGGATCACACCTCTAACTAGGCCTGCTGCCTCTAGTTTCTTGATCTCCTCATTGATGAACTCTTGGCGCTCCACGGCTTGCTTCCTCACTTTTTGCTTGATGGGCCGCGCATGAGGACAGACAGCAAGCTTGTGCTCAATCACCTTCCTGGGAACGCCGGGGATGTCAGATGGTTGCCAAGCAAACACATCGACATTCGCCCGCAGGAAGGCGACGAGCGCGCTTTCCTATTTGCTGTCAAGGGCGGCACTGATGGTGAAGGTACCACCAGTGCCATCCTCCTTTGCGGACACTTTCTTGGTTGCCGGAGGAGCAGCCATTCCTTTCTTGCTCTTGCCGGTGGAGCTCGATGGAACGTCCTCGACGGCAGCGCAGCACTCCGAAGAGGTGCGGTTGCCGGAGTGGGTCCCAGAGCATTTGCCGGACTTGGTCTTCGTCTTCTTCCCCCCGGGAGCTTCAGCGGCAAGAGTATCCTTCTCGGCCGCATCTGCCGCATCCCGGTAAATCTTGTCGGCGCAAATAAGCGCATCTTTCTTGTCACTGTGGACAGTGATGACGCTTATCGGCCCCGGCATCTTCAGCACGTTGTAAGCATAGTGGGAAGCCGCCATGAACTTGGCGAGGGCGGGACGGCCGAGTATTCCATTGTAGGGCAATGGAATATCAGCGACGTCAAAGGTGATGCGCTCAGTCCTGAAGTTGAGCTCCCCGCCAAAGGTCACCGGCAGAGTGATCTTTCCCTTAGGCTTGCTCCTTCCCGGGTTGATTCCTTGGAATGAACCGGTCTCTTCGAGCTCGCCGTCTTGAATCTGGAGCTTCTTGATCACAGCGGAGGAGATCAAGTTCAGCCCGGCCCCGCCGTCAACCAACATTTTGGTGACCTTGAGGTTGCGGATGGTGGGGGAAACCAGCATCGGCAAGCACCCGACCGCAGTGGTGCGGTCAGGGTGATCCTCAAGGTCAAAAACGATGGGCGTGCTGGACCATTTAAGGAGCCTGCGCGACTCCACGGGCGGCTCCGCTGCATTCACCTCACGCACCCACTGTTTCAGCTGGCGGTGGGAGGTGTGCAGGGAGGCGCCACCGTCGACGCACAGGACCTCCGTGGCCTTCTGGAACTCCTGCTCGCTGTTCTCGTCGTCCTCCATGTCTTCATCGTCGTCTTCGTCGTTGTCGCGGCCCCGGGGAGGTCGATCTCCTTGCCGCTGCTTGGCCTTGCCGCGGCGTCCTCCCCGGCCATTGAATGGCCGCTTCTTGCTGGGCTCTTCCCCGCCACCTTGGGCCTTCTCCTTGTCGCGCCTCTCGTACTCAGCCTTTTGCTGCTCGACGAGGTACTCGACGCGCTTGCAGTTGGAGAGGTCGTGACCCTTGGTGCGGTGAATCTTACAGTATTGCTTGTCGGAGCTACCCGGCTTGTCGGTCGCCGCCGCAGGGGCAGGCTCCTTGCCGGAGCCTCCAGCCTGCGCTTGCTTGGCGGGGGCCTCCTTGCCGGACTTCTCGACGGCAAGCACTTCCTTCTTGCCCTTCTTCCTGTTGTTCCGCCGCCGGCTCTTCTTTGCCGGGGCGGCGTCGTCGCTGTCGCTTCCCCCTGCGCCAGCATCCTCCCCGGGGAGTTTCCTCCCCTCTTCTGCACGGGCGCACTTGTCGGCAAGAGCGTAGAGCTCGCTGACGTCCCTGATCTTGGTCATCGCCATCTCCTCACGCATGCGGCGGTTACGCACGTTCTGATGGAACGCGCTGATAACCGCAGCAGGGTGAACGTCGGGGATGTTGTGCTGTACCCGGCTGAAGCGTTGGATATACTTGCGCAGGGGTTCGCCCTCCTTCTGGGCCAAAATGTGGAGATCGCTCTCCTGGCCATGGGGTTTGTGGCCGCCGGTGAAGGCGCCAACAAACTGATGGCAGAGGTCGGCCCAAGAAGAGATAGAGCCTTCCGGCAAGTGCATGAGCCACGAACGGACGTTCGGCTTCAGCACAAGCGGGAAGTAGTTGGCTAAGATCTTCTCGTCGCGCCCCCCGGCAGCTTGCACTGCAATGGTGTAGACGCTGAGAAACTCCGAGGGGTGCGTCTTGCCGTCGTACTTCTCCGGTACGTCGGGCTTAAAGTTCTTCATGCTGGGCCACTGGACGCGCCGCAGCTCGCGGGTGAACGCAGGGCAGCCTGCCGCGTACGGCAAGTCGCCTGGTTCACCGGGCGCGGGTGCGTCGACAGTGTTCCCAGCCCTCTTGTCGGATTGTCGCCGAGCTTCTCGGCGGCGCTCGATCGTGGTCCGAGCGTCTTCATCTCGCCGGTCGTCGAGGACCTGGCGCTGGTCCCGACGGGCCCGCGGGTCCGACGAGGCTGTGGAGCCGTCGTCGGGGTTGTTCCGGCGGGGCGGCGTCTTCTGCTTCTGCGGCGGGGAGTGCACGCTTGTCGCACCCCCGGCAGTCTTGTCGCCGATAGCCTTCGTCTTCTCAGCCTGCCGCGGCCGTGAGGCCGACGGCTGCTGCGGAGAGTCGTTGTTGGCGAAGTCTATCAGGCTCCGGATAGTGGCCCTCCATTCTTCGGCCTTGTCGGCCGCCGGAGGAAAATCAAGAAGCAGCTGCGCCCTTGCGAGCGCTTCTGCCGGAGTAGTGGGGAACGCGGGCGAGCGGTGCGAGGAGCGGGATACGCTCGGACTTCTAACGACGTTAGAAGGAGCGGGGTCTCGCGCCGGCGCCTTCGCTTTGCTTGTGCCCGGACGGGGGTCCGGGGCGTCCCGCGAACCTCCAGTATGGCCTTGTCCCAGCAAGCGGATACCACCTCCCGTGGTATGGCGCTGCGGGGTCGTCGTATGCTGTGATGGACGCGGCGCGTCCACGGAGACCGAGGTCCGGTCGTCCGTCTTGTTCTTGGATCTGGTGGCACCGTGAGTGTCCTCGCCGGCGACCACCCTTCCGACGGCGTCTCCCCCGCCCACCGTTGGCTCCGGAGGCGGCGGGTGAGACGCAGACGGGCCTCCGACCTCCGAAGGCTTCTTCTTCGGGGCCATGGAGTTGTCGCTGATGAAATTGGAGAGGTTGATGAAGAATGCGCCCGCGCGAACGCCGGATCAGGTTCGCACAACCTCGACGCCCCCTACCTGGCGCGCCAAAGATGTCGGGGGAAACTGTCCGCCACGAACACCTATGGGACCGGAGCCCCTTGTCTGTGCGGTACGAGGGCGGAGGGAGCACAAAGAGCAGATCGGGGCAGACGCGCGGGCAGTTTTACCCAGGTTCGGGCCGCACGGATGCGTAAAACCCTACTCCTGCTTAGTTGTGTATTGAGTGAGGCGCTCGGGAGCTTGAAGAAGCAGCTACACCGTGTGTGAGAGTAATCTAGGTTTCGAACCCCCTCCACGTTGTGCATGGGCCTCCTTTTATAATGCAAAGGGGTCACCGACAGGTGTCAACGTAGGAGAAAGGGGTAAAAATGTAAAAGATGTGGTAGTTGTAACAGTGCGGGAACAGTGGAGCTACAGTACAGAACAGTGGTCTATACCTACTTTAACAGTGGGGGACAAGGGCATTTAATGCCCGTCGCCGTCGACCCCAAAAGCTCCCGCCTTAGCGTCTCCGTCCGCCACGGCGACGGATTTATCGCCGTGGTGTGCCACCGTGTACCCCGGGCTGCACAGCCATCCGCCACGCGTTCCTGGTTAGGCCCCAGGGCGACGCGTGGGCCGATGAGCTGGAGCGCGGGCACACAGCGTAGCCTTCCCGGCAAGCGCCTTGCCGGGGCCTTGATCTTGCCGGGCCCGGGAACTTGCCGCTCCCCGGGCCCCTTGCCGGGGCGCACATAGCGCCGAGGCGATATCTTCCAGTCTTCCTGGCAAGCTCCCCTTGCCAGGGTCTTGTGTTGGTGGAACAGCCTTGAGCCTGGTACGGCCTTCCCGGCAAGCTCCTCTTGCCGGGGTCTCGATCTTCTGTCTTGTATACTTTGTTTTTGAATGGTTTGATAGGAGGCAGGAAGGTCTCCGGCGAGCACGCAGTAAACCTTGCCGCGGGAAGCTGCAACTGCCCGTGCACAAGTTGGGGTACTGGGGTACCCCTACCTTAGTACACCGACACAAAGTGTTCCTCTGGTATTCGGGAGTTGCATAATCTCATAGTCATAGGAACATGTATAAGTCATGAAGAAAGCAATAGCAGTAAAACTTAAACGATCATAGTGCTAAGCTAACGGATGGGTCTTGTCCATCAGATCATTCTCCTAATGATGTGATCATGTTGATCAAATGACAACTCATGTCTATGGCTAGGAAACATAACCATCTTTGATCAATGAGCTAGTCTAGTAGAGGCATACTAGGGACACTCTGTTTTGTCTATGTATTCACACATGTATTAAGTTTCCGGTTAATACAATTCTAGCATGAATAATAAACATTTATCATGATATAAGGAAATAAATAATAACTTTATTATTGCCTCTAGGGCATATTTCCTTCAATTCGGACACCGTAAGTGTTTCGGATTATATCGGGTATTTATCAGAGCACTTGGGAGGTTGTCGAAACTTCTGGGAGGAGTATATAGGCCATATGGGCCATGAGAGGGGAGCACACCAGCCCATAAGGGTTGGCGCCCCCCACAAGGTAGGAGGCCGACTGGGAGTAGGGGAAGAGGGGCGGCGCCCCCTCCTTCCTTCTCTCCTCTCCTCCCTTCTTCCCTTCTTTCTCTCCATTAAACATGGTAGGGGGCCGAATTGGACTAGGGCCTGATACGTCCAAAACGTATCTATAATTTCTGCTTGCTCCATGCCTCTTTTGAGTGATATTGCTATGATATTTATACACTTCCATACACTTTTGATCATATTTGGACTAACCTATTAACTCAGTGCACCCCAGTGCCAGTTTCTGTTTTCTGCTGTTTTTGTATTTCAGGTTTTCCCATTACGAAAACTGCCAGAAAAATCCCGGAAAAATTATAAAAAAAAATCAGCGTTCCAGAAGCTTCCCGGCAGCCGAAGTAGGGCCGGAGGGGGGCCACCAGGGCTCCAGGCGCCCTGTTGGCGCGGCCCCCCTCCTGGCCGCGCCGGGGGGGCGCCTGGGCCCCCCAGGCCTCCGCTGATGCCCCCCTTTGGCATATATTTAACACGCGTCCCGAAACCCTCGAGAGGGGAACCCTTTTTCGCGATCTCATCTCTGTTCCGCCGCCGCCGCGCTTCCAAGATCGGGAGCACCAGGAGAACTCTTCCCGGCACCCTGCCGGAGGGGAGGATCACCACCGGGAGCCTATCCACCACCATGGACGCCTCCCGGATGAGTTGTGAGTAGTCTCCCTTGGACCATGGGTCCATGACCAGTAGCTATGTGATGTTCTCCTCCCCTTCTTGTGCTTCACTAATTAGACCTCGTGAGCTGCCCTACATGATCGAGGCACATATGTAATCCTTATGCTGTTGCTATGATGAGTTTGCTGGGATCCGATGGATTGTGAGATTATGTTCAGACTGTGTTTGAGTAATATATTTGATTTACCTCTTTATTTATGTTCGTAAGTAATTCTTGCATGTTCTCTGTTGCTATTTATTGCTTTGGCCAAGTAGTAGGTAGTGACTCCAAGAGGGAACGTTATGCTTGATTGTGGGTTCATGCCCCTCGATGACTAGCTTGAGTGACAGAAACATGAGTCTAGGGGATGTGTTGTTGCCACAAGGGGGAAAACAACGGTGCTTGTGCCCGCGGGTGCAAGGATTGTTTACTTTACGCAAAGTTCTTTTAATGCAGTTGTCTGTTGCTTTGAGTTTACACTATGGGTGGGACTCGCAACTTAATACCAGCGAGATGTTCTGGATAGATATCTCAAGGTGGATGATTAGTAGTAGATGCAGATGGATTTCGGTCTACTTGCCTTGGCGTACCGCCCATGCTTTGAACCTCTACCTTTCTTGCAACATAGTTAGCATTGGTTTGCGCACATAATTCTGTCAATTACCTCACATAGCTGTTTTATCGTCTTTTGGGAGAGAGACATCACTAGTGAACATCATGGGACCCCGGTCCATATTACCATCACTGATCACATCCGCTATTTACTTTCCGCTTTTACTTACTAGTTGCAGCAATACCTATCACTATTATCACTTGCGTTTGATCCTTTGTAAACGACAAGGCCGGAGGGATTGACAACCTCTCTGTACTCGTTGGGAGCAAAGTTATTTGTATCTGTGTGCAGGTCTACGTTGATTGCTAATATCTGGCGCCGTTAGCAGTTGACACCTTCTTGTTGAAACTAGGAGTCTCAGGGGAAATCGATCCTTGGTATCTTTGCCAAGGGAAAACTTCCGCTACACTGCATCTCAAACCTTCCACTTGGGGTAACCAACGAGGGGCGAGAAGCCATCAGGGCCCCATGTTGGATTCCTCCTACTTGGGGCACACCCTATCTGCTCCCCTCCCCCTCCCACTTATATATACATGGGGAGGGGCGCCTAGAACACACACGAACATCATTATTAGCCGTTGTCGGTGTACTAAAGTAGGGGTACCTTAGTATCCCGACTTGTGCACGGGCAGTAGCAGCGCCCCGTGGTCTGGCTCACCACGCGCCCGCCAAAGCCCACTCTGGCCCCTTTTGAAGCCATTCAAGAACAAAGTATACAAGTCAGAAGATCAAGGCCCCGGCAAGAGGAGCTTGCCGGGAAGGCTGCTCCAAGCCCAAGACCACTCTATTCTCACAAGACCCTGGCAAGAGGAGCTTGCCAGGAAGGCCAAAGAATAACGCTTCAGAAGATATATCGTGGCGCATCGTGCGCCCCGGCAGGACCCGAAGAGCGACAAGCTTCCAGGCCCGACAAAGGTGCTTGCCAGGGATGGCTTACGCTGTGTGCCTGCGCTCCAGCTCATCTGGCCACACGTCGCCCTGGGGCCCTTCCAGGGGCACGTGGCAGACGGCTGCGTAGCCTGGGGTACGCAGTGGCAAGCCGCGGTGACGAGGCCGTCGTCGTGGCGGATGGAGACGCCCGGGCGGGCGCTTTTGGGGTGACGGCGATGGGCATTCAATGCCTTTGTCCCCCATCGTCTGGGTTAGGTATAGATCACTATGCGCGCACTGTACATACACTGTTCATGCACTGTTCCATCTACCACCAAATTTACACTTTTACCCTCCTCTACGTTGACACCTGTCGGGAACCCCTTTGAGCTATAAAAGGAGGCCTATGCACAACGTAGAGGAGGTTCGATCCCAGAAACTCGATCACTCCTACGCTCGGTGTAGCTAGCACTGTAGATCTTCAAGCTCCCGAGCCCGAGAACTCAATACAACCAAGGCAGGAGTAGCATTTTACGCGTCCGCGCGGCCCGAACCTGGGTAATCTACCCGCGTGTGCCCCTCGATCCGCTCTTTGTGCTCCCTCCGCTCCCTTGCCGTACCGTAGAAAGGGGCTCCGGTCCCATAGGTGTTGGTGGGAGGCCAGTTTCCCCGACATCTTTGGCGCGCCAGGTAGGGGGCGTCGAGGTTGTGCGAACCTGATCCGGCGCTCACGCGGGCGCAGTCTTCATCAACCGCTCTAGTTTCATCAACCTCATCGACTGCGTCAATATGCCTCCGAAGAAGAAGGCTTCGGAGGTCGGAGGCCCGTCTGCGTCGATCCCACCACCACCAGAACCAACGGTTGGTGGGGTAGACGCTGGCGGAGGGGTGGACGCCGGCGAGGACACTCGCGGCGCCGCCAAGTCCAAAGACAAGACGGACGACCGGGCGAACTCCAAGACCTCGGCGTCCGTACACGCTCCATGTCCCTCTCAGGAGGTGCCGGACCAGTAGCGACGTGGTACCGGGGGTACCATACGCTTGCTGGGACGAGAACAAGCCGGCGGGTCGCGGGATGCTCAAGGCCAGCGTGCTGGTACGAGCAAGGCGCGGTCGCCGGGGCGAGACCCTGCTCCTTCTAACCCTGTTAGAAGTCCGAGCATATCTCGCTCCTCGCACCGTTCGCCACCGTTTCCCTCCTCTCCAGCAGAAGCTCTAGCCAGAGCTCAATTGCTTCTCGACTTCCCTCCAGCGGCGGACAAGGCCGAAGACTGGAGGGCGATGATCCAGAGCCTCATCGCCTTCGCCAACAACGACACACCGCAGCAGCCAGCGACATCACGGCCGCGGCAAGTCGACCAAGCGAAGGCCGATGGAGACAAGACTGCCGGGGGTGCAACTACCGTGCACTCCCCGCCGTGGAAGCAGAAATCGCCACCCCGCCGGATCAACATCGACGACGACTCCACAGCGTCATCGGATCCTCGGGCTCGCCGCGATCAGCGCCAAGTCCTAGACGACAGGCGACAAGAGGACGCTCGAACTTGTATCGAGCGTCGACGAGAAGCCCGAAGACAGTCTGATCAGCGCGCTGGGACCGCTGTCGACATGCACGCGCCTGGTGAATCAGGCGACTTGCCGTACGCGGCAGGCTGCCTTGCGTTCACCCGAGAGCTGCGGCAAGTCCAGTGGCCCAGCATGAAGAACTTTAAGCCCGATGTACCCGAGAAGTACGACGGCAAGACACACCCCTCCGAGTTCCTTAGCATCTACACCATTGCGGTGCAGGCTGCCGGGGGGCGTGACGAGAAGATCTTAGCGAACTAATTCCGGCTCGTGCTTAAGCCAAATGTCAGGTCTTGGCTTATGCACTTGCCGGAGAACTCCATCTCCTCTTGGGCAGATCTGTGACATCAGTTTGTCAGCGCCTTCACAGGCGGCCACAAACCCCAGGGCCAGGAGAGCGATCTCCACATTCTTGTCCAGAAGGAGGGAGAGTCCCTGCGGAAGTACATCCAAAGGTTCAGCCGCGTTCAGCACAACATTCCCGATGTCCACCCTGCCGCGGTTATCAGCGCGTTCCACCAGAACGTGCGTAATCGCCGGATGAGGGAGGAGATGGCAATGACCAAGATCCGGGACGTCAGCGAGCTTTACGCTCTGGCTGACAAGTGTGCGCGTGCTGAAGAGGGGAGGAGGCTCCCCGGAGAGGATACTGGAGCAGGAGGAACGGATAGCGAGGATGCCGCCCCGGCAAGGAAAAGCCGGCGGCGGAACAACAAGAAGAAGAAGAACAAGGAGGTACTAGTTGTCGAGCAGTCCGGCAAGGAGGCTGCCGCCAAGAAGACACAGGCTGGCGGCTCCGTCAAGGAGGCCGCCCCTGTAGCGGCAGCCAACAAGCAGGACGGCTCCGACAAGCAGTACTGTAAGATCCACCGCACCAAGGGCCACGATCTCCAGAACTGCAAAAGGGTAGAGTACCTCGTAGAACAGCAGAAGGCTGAATACGAGCGTCGCGACAAGGAGAAGGCCTAAGGAGGCGGGGGAGAGCCCAGCAAGAAGCGGCCGTTCAATGGCCGGGGAGGACGCCGCGGCAAGGCCAAGCAGCGGCAAGGAGACAGACCTCCCCGGGGCCGCGACAAGGATGAAGACGAAGACGATGACGAGGACATGGATGAAGGAGACAACAGCGAGCAGGAATTCCAGAAGGCCACAGAAGTTCTGTGCGTCGATGGAGGTGCTTCTCTGCACACTTCCCACCGCCAACTCAAGCAATGGGTGCGGGAAGTGAATGCAGCTGAGCCACCCGTCGAATCGCGCAGGCTGCTGAAATGGTCCGGCACGCCCATCATCTTCGACCTTGAGGACCACCCTGACCGCACAACTGCGGTCGGGTGCTTGCCGATGTTGGTTTCACCAACTATCCGCAACCTCAGGGTCACCAAGATGTTGGTTGACGGCGGGTCTGGCCTCAACTTGATCTCCTCCGCTGTGATCAAGAAGCTGCAAATCCCCGACAGCGAGCTCGAGGAAACCGGGACGTTCCAAGGGATCAACCCAGGAAGGAGCAAGCCGAAGGGGAAGATCACGCTGCCGGTGACCTTTGGAGGAGAGCTTAATTTCAGGACGGAGAGGATCACCTTCGACGTCGCCGATATCCCGTTGCCATACAATGGGATACTTGGCCGTCCCGCGCTCGCCAAGTTCATGGCGGCCTCCCACTATGCTTACAACATGCTCAAGATGCCGGGGCCAATAAGCGTCATCTCTGTCCCCGGCGACAAGAAGGACGCGCTTATTTGCGCCGACAAGATTTACCGGGACGCAGCAGCCGCGGCAGACAGCAACACACTTGCCGCTGAAGCTCCCGGGGGGAAGACCAAGATCAAGTCCAGCAAGAGCTCTGGGGCCCACTCCGGCAAACGCACCTCTTCGGAGTGCTGCGCTGCCGTCGAGGACGCACCATCGAGCTCCACCGGCAAGTGCAAGAAAGGAATGGCAGCTCCACCGGCAACCAAGAAGGTGTCCGCCAAGGAGGACGGCACTGGTGGTACTTTCACCATCAGTGCTACGCTCGACCCTAAATAGGAAAGCGCGCTCGTTGCCTTCCTGCGGGCGAATGTCGATGTGTTTGCATGGCAACCATCTGACATCCCCGGCGTTCCCAGGAAGGTAATTGAGCACAAGCTTGCTGTTTGTCCACACGCGCGGCCCGTCAAACAGAAGTTCAGGAAGCAAGCAGTGGAGCGCCAAGAATTCATAGCCGAAGAAATCAAGAAGTTGGAAGCAGCAGGCCTTGTTAGAGGTGTACTACATCCCACGTGGTTGGCTAATCCAGTTGTCGTGCGTAAGGCTAATGGGAAATGGAGACTTTGTATATACTTCACGGATGTGAATAAAGCTTGTCCCAAGGACCCATTTCCCTTGCTGTGCATTGACCAGATCGTTGACTCCACGGCCGGGTGTGAGTTGCTTTCATTTCTTGATGCATACTCCGGATACCACCAGATATTCATGGCTGAGGAAGATGAAGAGAAGACCGCATTTATTACTCCATGTGGCACATATTGCTTTGTACGCATGCCCTTTGGATTGAAGAATGCGGGCTCAACATTTGCAAGGGTGGTCCACACTGCTTTTGAACCACAGATACACACTGCTTTTGAGCCTACATGGATGATATAGTGGTCAAGAGCAAGAGCAGGGATACTCTGGTTCAAGATCTAGAAGAAACCTTTGAGAATCTGCGCAAGATACAACTCAAGTTGAACCCCGAGAAGTGCGTCTTCGGAGTCCCCTCCGGCAAGCTCCTCGGGTTCTTTGTGTCCCAGAGGGGGATTGAAGCCAATCCCGACAAGATTAAAGCCATCGAGCAGATCGAAGCCCCGAGGCGCGTCAAGGATGTACGGAGGCTCGCGGGTTGTGTGGCTGCTCTCAGCAGGTTCATTTCAAAGTCTGCAGAACGCGCCCTGCCTTTCTTCAAAATCTTGAAAAAGGCAGGTCCTATGAAATGGACTCCAGAAGCGGAGGCAGCGCTGCGTGACTTGAAAGGGTACCTATCCTCCACTCCGATACTTGTCGCACCTAGGCCACAAGAGAAGTTGCTCCTGTACCTAGCGGCAACCAATCAAGTGGTTAGTGCTGCGTTAGTAGCGGAGAGGGAGGCAGATGAGGAAACCACATCCCCGGCAAGCGCATCCAGCGACAAGCTGGGGGCTTCCCCGACAAGCTCTGGCCCCGACAAGGACAAGCCTGCGCAGGAACAAGGAGAAGTGCGGAAGAAGATGGTACAGCGCCCAGTGTATTTTGTAAGCTCCCTCTTGCAGGGGGCTAGGTCAAGATACTCTGGGGTGCAGAAGTTGCTTTTCGGCCTCCTCATGGCCTCAAGGAAGCTGCGCCATTACTTCCAAGCGCACGAGATAACAGTAGTCACTCGCTTTCCGTTAAAGAGGATACTGCAAAATCCAGAAGCAACAGGCAGGATCGTCGAGTGGGCACTAGAGCTGTCAAGCTTTGGTCTCAAGTTTGACAGTACCTCAACTATCCACAGCAGAGCTTTGGCAGAATTCATAGCAGAATGGACTCCAACACCAGATGAAGAAGTTCCAGAGACAAGCATCCCCGTCCAAGAAGCGAACAAAGAGTGGATAATGTACTTTGATGGTGCCTTCTCGCTGCAAGGCGCCGGCGCCGGCGTGTTACTCATAGCGCCCACCGGAGAGCACCTCAAGTACGTTGTTCAAATGCACTTTCCCAAGGAGCAAGCAACAAACAATACTACTGAGTATGAAGGTTTGCTTGCCGGTCTCAGAATTGCGGCCGAACTTGGGATCAAGAAGCTGATTGTGCGGGAAGATTCGCAATTAGTAGTCGGACAAGTAAACAAGAGTTACCAGAGCCCTTTGATGGAAGCTTATGTTGATGAAGTGAGGAAGCTTGAAGAACACTTTGAAGGCCTACAAATGGAGCACGTTCCAAGAGCTCAAAATGATATCGCAGATGGCCTCTCAAAGTGTGCTGCAATGAAGTTACCTGTGGAACCAGGGACCTTCATGCTCAAGCTAACTCAACCATCCATTACACAGTCAGTCGGGCTAAGCAAGAAGAGGAAGTTGGTCTCCGGCGACTACTTGCCGGTGGATCTTCCTGAAGCCGCCGCCAAGGTCCCCAAGATCAACGACCAAGTTGGTGAGGAATGGTCTGCTCCTGTGGACCCCAGGGTTCGTACAGTTGAAGCAGGCGTTCCCGACAAGTCTTGCCCCGGCAGGCTTGCCGGGGAACACTCAGCTCCGGCAGAGCCACAGGTTCTTGTCGTAGAAGCTGAGGTTCCCGCAGCAGCCCTGATGCCTTTAGTCCTTGTTGTTGAGCCTCAGGCTCCAGCATGGGCGCAGCAAATCGTCCGTTTTCTTCAAACTGGAGAACTTCCCGAAGAACCAGAAGAGATAGAGAGGATTACCAGGCAGTCAAGTATGTACCAGTTCGTCGGCAATGAACTGTACAGAAGAAGACTCAATGGTGTCAGATTGAAGTGCATTTCCCGGGAAGATGGACAGAAGCTGTTGGCAGAGATACACGGAGGCATATGTGGCCACCACATTGGCGCAAGTGCACTTGCCGGGAAGGCGTTCCGGCAAGGTTTCTTTTGGCCAGAAGCCCTCCAAGATGCAACTGCACAAGTAACCAAGTGTGAAGCGTGCCAGTTCCATGCCAAGCAGATTCACCAACCAGCTCAAGCTCTCCAGACGATCCCTTTGTCATGGCCCTTCTCGGTCTGGGGGCTCGACATCCTCGGCCCCTTTCCCCACACAGTCGAGGGCTTTGAGTACTTGTACGTTGCAATCGACAAGTTCACAAAGTGGCCAGAAGTGGAACCAGTGAGAAAGGTGACAGCACAGTCAGCAGTGAAGTTCTTCAGGTCAATCGTTTGCCGTTTCGGAATCCCTAACAGGATCATCACCGACAACGGCACACAGTTCACAAGTCGCACCTTCATGCAGTACGTCCAAGACCTTGGCGCTAAGGTCTGCTTTGCTTCTGTTGCTCACCCGAGGAGTAACGGTCAAGCAGAGAGGGCCAATGCTGAAGTGCTGCGCGGGCTCAAGACAAGAACCTTCGACAGGCTGCATAAGTGCGGAAGAAACTGGATAGAAGAGTTGCCGGCGGCTCTTTGGTCAATCAGAACGACACCAAATCGAGCCACCGGACAGACACCCTTTGCTCTTGTCTATGGAGCAGAGGCAGTTCTCTCCACGGAACTCATATACGGGTCTCCTCGAGTGCTCGCTTACGATGAGCTCGAGGAAGAGCAACTTCGGCAAGATGATGCATTGCTCCTCGAGGAGGACCGTCTCCAGGCTGCTGTACGAGCTGCTCGATACCAGCAAGCCTCACGTCGCTATCATAGCCGCAAGGTCAAGGCCAGGAGTCTCGAGGAAGGCGACCTTGTTCTTCGGCGCGTTCAGTCCGCCAAGAATTCCAACAAGTTGACGCCGAAGTGGGAAGGCCCTTATCGGGTGAGACAAGTCACAAGGCCTGGCGCTGTCCGCCTTGAGACCGAAGAAGGCTTACCGGTGAGCAACTCCTGGAACATCGAGCATCTTCGCAAGTTTCACCCGTGAGGCGCGGTTGCCGTGATCCGCTCCGGCAACCACCTTTTGTACAAGTCTTGCCGCTGTTGCATGTAAACCTTTGTACAAAGCCGGGCGCAGACCTCGTGCATCAGTAAAAATTTTGTGCTTCGCACCATTTGTCATTTCATGCTTTTCTTTTTACTTGCATGTATCATCTGACATTTTTTGCAGCACACATCCCCGGTAAGCAGCAACAAGCCGCAAGGCTCCATACTTGTGTTTTCTCCTCCTTTCCTTTCTCTCTTAAACAGAAGAAGTGTTCCTCACGCACAAGTTTGCCGGGGGGGGAAGGAGATAGTGGTATGGGCCAACTGCTGTTCAAGGAAGGAAAGCCTTGCCGCCAAGTGCTGTTCAAGGAAGGAAAGCCTTGCCGAGAAGCAAACAAAACACAAAAGATAAGTTGCCAAAGTTTGAGCAATTTAAAAATTTCAAATTCTTAGTTGTCTTCCTTGAACAACCACACTTGGTATAGAAAACCTGTGCGCGGAGGAACCTACCCGTGGCTAGCCGCACCCTTACTTTGTTTCGAGCACGCTCAACGGCTTAAGTGCGCTGCGACAAGTGTCACGCCCTTACTTCGTTTTCGAGTTCGCTCAACAATCTAAGCGTGCTGCGACTAGCTGCAGCAAGGTTTCTTGCCGGCAAGGGCATTGCTAGCAGGCTGCTAAGAATCCCGCACTCAGCGCTCGCGGCAAGGGTCCCTTTGCCGGCAAGTTCCCTAAAAGCGTAGGGTGGAGAGCATACAAAGTGAAGGGACTAAACAAGGGAGATAACACTCCGTTGATTATCCAAAATAAAGTTATATTACAAGATAACTTGCCGCTGATTCTAACCAACTACTACCTATGACTTAATTGGCAGCGGCAAGGGAAGTGGAAAGAAAGAAGCCTAGTCCCTACGGTCTCCATCGACCCTCTGGATCCTGCCCGCCTTCGCCACGATGTGGGCAACTTGTGCCTTCAGGGCCTCCTGGTCAGCTTCGGGCGGCAGGGTCCGGAGGACGTTGACGAGGTTGACCCCGGGGTTGCGGTAGACGATCTTCGACAACACCCGCTCCATAGTACCCATGCAAAGCCGGCGCGCCTCGTCAGCCAGCTGCGTGGGGATCCTCTCCCGTAGCCGCGTGAGAGCCGGCGCCACTCCTCTGAAGAACAGGCTCAGCTTGGCGCTGTGGGGGAGGCTCTCGTCGGGGGGGGGTACACGAGGTGCTCCGCCCTCAACGCCACCATATCCCTGTCGATGTTGGCGGCGGAGGCGACGAGCTCTTCGGTCCATTGCTCCACCGCCCGCTGGAAGTTGTTTTGCGAGACGGCGACGCTTTCCAGCAAGGCCCTCTCGGACCGGAGGTCTTCCTTCAGCTTCGTTTCGCGGCCCCGGGCGGCGTCTAGCGAGTCGGTGAGAGTGGAAACTTTCAGCTCCAAGTCGGCGATGGAGTCCTTGGCGTCGTTGAGCGCTTTGCCCTTCTCGGAGAGGCGGACTTGCAGCTCCGAGTTGGTGTGGGCGTCCTTCTCCCGCGCCACATTGAGCGCAGCGACCCTGTCCTCACTCGCCTTCAAGTTCGACTCCATCTGCGCCACCCTGGCCTCCAGATCCCTCTTGGCGGTCTCTGAGGCAGCGGCGGCATCCCTCGCCTCCTGCAGAGCCCCACCAATGGCCTGCTCACGAACGGTGAGGTCGTCCTTGTGGCTGTCGAGGTCAACCTTCCACTGGTTGAGCGCTCCCTCCCGCCGAGACAGTTCCTCGGCGGCTAGTCGTTGCTGCTCTTCCACCTCGGCCTTCTCGAGGAGGAACGCTTGATGTGCTCCGGCAAGCTCTTCGCGCTCCTCGGCCAAGTTTCGGAGGGCCGCCTGGTTGGCGGCACGGAGCTCCGCGGCACGCTTCTCCAGATCAGCACCGGCCTTGGCAGCCAGAGCCTCTCGGGATTCCAGCTTGGCTTGCCTGGCCCGGTACAAACCCAGGAGTCGACGCAGGAGTCGCTCCTCTTCGGGCTCGTCGTTGCTGCCGGGCGCGTCGACAACCTTCAACCCAGCGGAGGCGAGAACTTCTCCATCGAAGGTCTCCCCCTCCGCAGGTGCCCTTGATGAGGACGCCCACGGGACTTGGATAAATACCCCGTTGGCGGCCTCCAGATAAACCCCCGACCCAGCCGTAGGGGCGGAAGAGTTGGCGGCCGGCGCAGCGTCCGGCGCTCCTGCAGCCTCAGGGCCAGCAGTACGGTCGTCGGACTCTTCCCCAGCTGCCGCGTCAGCGGTCGGGGCACTCTCTTCGGCGGCTGGCTCGTCGGCGCCGGCCATCCCTTCCGCAGCGGTGCCGTCGCCAGCGTCGCCGCGCACCTCCTCCTCGGCAATGGTTTCCGTCTCCATCAGCTCCGGGGCGGGCGGGTCTGACAACAGAAGAAAAAGAAAGGAAAAATCATCAAGCAAATATCCAAAAAAAAAGATGAATCCAAGAAGAGGAAATTACAAGAGTTACCTTCGCGGGCCTCTTCAACAACGGGGTCCCTCGCCGGGGAGTTCTCCCTTGGCGGCGTAGAAGAAGCCCCCACCGGCGGAGGGCCGCTGGCGCCTTCCCTTGGCGGGGAGTCCACCCTTGTCGGGGTGCTCGCCCTTGGCGGGGTGCTCGCCCTTGGCGGAGTACCCATCCTTGGCGGAGCACTGTCCCTTGCCGGGGAGCTCATCCTTGACGGGGAGGGTGGAACAAGCGGTTCGTCGGGGGCGACCTCTTGGTGCTCCTACGGCTGCGGCTCCACTTCTGCGCAAGACAACAAAACATTAGCAAGGATAACTACCTCAAGCGCGCCCTACAAACAGAAAAGTGAACAAGGGACTTACGCTGGGGGCTGCGCTGGGGGCTGCTCTCCGGAGCAACGGGCTGTTCCAGCAAGTTTGTCGCTGGCGCATCCCCCGTCGCTGCGGCAGGCTCGTCGTCCTCGAGGTCAACCACAGGGATCTTGGCCCTCTTCGCCATCCTTTGGGTCAAGGTCCTGGAAGACAAACAAGATCAGAGTTAGGCGAAAAGAAATCAAGACAAAAGCAACAAAAATCAAGGAAATTAAAATTGCAAGTGCTTACTCTTCCTCCTCTTCATCGGAGCTGAGAGCGGAGAAGTCAAACTGCGCCTCACGTGCTCCGGCACGAGGAGCTGGAGGAGAAGGCTCCCTCGGGCGTTTGGCGGGCTCCGGAGCTGTGGGTTGTGAAGACCCCGCGCCGGTCGTCGCTGAAGACCGAGGGCGGAAGGAACCCCAGAGCCACTCCAGGAAGATCCCCCTCTGCTTGTCGCTCGGGCACGGGGCGCCTCCTTGACGACCTTGCTCGTCGTGGTGGCGCGCGTCGCCCGGCGCTTCGGCTGCTGTCGGGGTGCCTGTGGCCTCACCGTCTCAGCGGCCTTGCGGAGGCGCTTCTTCTGTTGCGGCGGAGGACTTGGTGGTGATGGAGAATTCTCTGAGGACGAGGAGGCGTCATCGTCCAGGTTCAGTGACCCGCCCGAGTCTTCGTCGGAATCACCCGATTCGGCGTCCTCCTCCGCGGGCTCACTGGACTCGGGGCCTTGCCCGGCAGCCTCGCTCGTCCCGGCAGGCTCCCCGGCGGGCTCCCCGGCAAATTCCTCGGGTGCAATCCTCAGCAGCTTGAGGATTTCCTCCTCCTCGGCCTGGCTCACTGCGTCCGCTGCCTCTGCTTCATCCACAGTGTACCCAAATTCACCTGCGGCCGCAGCCACGGCGGCCTCTTCCATCCTGTTAGCTATGTATGCCATATCCCGTTCGGTGGTCTCCCGGGTGAGGCCCTTTTTCTCCTCGGGGTTGCGTGGCCGTTCAACCAGGCTGTCGAAGAAGGCCTGCACGGTCTCCTCTGAAGGCACCAGCCAAGTGGGAACAACCCCGTGGGAATCACACTCAGGCATCACCGCTCGGATGGCACTAAGGGCAGTATTGTTGCACAACGGAACTACTCCCTGGGACGGGGTGAACCACTCCTTGTGTCTGGGGTCATGTTTGAACAACCCCCGGACCACCCCCTTCAGTTCCAAGACGGTGAAGTTATAGTTCAGCCCGGGGCGCAGCCTCATGCGGTCTGCCGCGTTGCCGAACTCCCAAGCGGGTCTCTTCCTTTCCTGCAGAGGGGCAATGCGGCGGCGGAGGAATTCAGCCCCAACTTCACCCACAGTCAGGTTGGCAGCCCGGAGGCGAAGGATCCTAGTAAGGGCGATCTGTAGCTTGTCATCCTCCAGGGCCAAATCGCTCCAATCCTTGCCGCGCACTATTGCAGTCTGGCGCGGCAAGGTAAACTGCTCGGGTGCATCTTCCAGAACCCAGCACCAATCAGCTCTCCACTCTTCCCACTTGCCGCATAGCTCTCCAATCAAGTACGCCTCCTTCTTGCCGAGCTTGAAGATCCAGGAGATACCGCCGGAGAGTGGGGATCCAGATTCTACTCTAGGCGTGAAGAAGTGGCGGAAGAGAGCTACGTTTGGGTGGACCCCGACATAGTTTTCGCACAGATGTGCGAAAACGGCCAAAGTGAGGACGACATTCGGGGTAAAATCTAAGAGGTGGAGTCCATATGTGTTCATCACATCACAGAAAAATTCTGAATACGGAGGACAGAGACCGCAATGTAAGAATGAGGCAAAGTAGTAGTAACCTCCCGGGAACATGTCGACGGCTACGGCGGGGAGGACTCTGGTGCGGGGATGATCCTTCATCTCCCTCGCCCAGAACAAGTAATACTTGTCCTGTAGCTCCCTCGCGCCAAGCCTCGGCGGGAAGACCACCATCCTCCTCCGCATGGATGCCAACTTCGCCGCCTTGTCGGACTTCTCCTTCTTCGCCTGGTCGCTCTTCGCCTTGTCGCTCTTTGGGGCCATGGCGGGGACGGCTGGGGAGGTCGACGGCGCTGCGGATGTTGAAGACGATGGAGGAGACGGTGAACCTCAGCTCTCTGTCGACCTTTGCGGGGGCGGAGAACGGCGGGGGTTTCTGGAGATTCGAGACGCAATGAAGGCAATGGAGGGAAACTGCCCCTGCTTCCTCTGCTTTTAAGGGGGAAGTGGGGGACGTTTCGCATTTTTTCATTAAAGAAGCAGGCCACGATCTCTCCCACGACGCCGCAATCGACGCGTGCCGTTAGGGAGAGATGCGGCAGATGCGGAGTGGGAAACGGCGCGCCGTGGGCCGCGTATGCCCGTGCACTGTTTTGGGCCTGGCCCAACAGCGCTCGGCACCGTGTACGGCCCAGGCCCGGGGGCTCCTGTTGGTGTACTAAAGTAGGGGTACCTTAGTATCCCGACTTGTGCACGGGCAGTAGCAGCGCCCCGTGGTATGGCTCACCACGCGCCCGCCAAAGCCCACTCTGTCCCCTTTTGAAGCCATTCAAGAACAAAGTATACAAGTCAGAAGATCAAGGCCCCGACAAGAGGAGCTTGCCGGGAAGGCTGCTCCAAGCCCAAGACCACTCTATTCTCACAAGACCCTGGCAAGAGGAGCTTGCCAGGAAGGCCAAAGAATAACGCTTCAGAAGATATATCGTGGCGCATCGTGCGCCCCGGCAGGACCCGGAGAGCGACAAGCTTCCGGGCCCGGCAAGATAGCAGCCCCGGCAAGGTGCTTGCCGGGGATGGCTTAGGCTGTGTGCCTGCGCTCCAGCTCATCTGGCCACGCGTCGCCCTGGGGCCCTTCCAGGGGCACGTGGCAGACGGCTGCGCAGCCTGGGGGACGCGGTGGCAAGCCGCGGTGACGAGGCCGTCGTCGTGGCGGACGGAGACGCCCGGGCGGACGCTTTTGGGGTGACGGCGATGGGCATTCAATGCCTTTGTCCCCCACCGTCTGTGTTAGGTATAGATCACTATGCGCGCACTGTACATACACTTTTCATGCACTGTTCCATCTACCACCAAATTTACACTTTTACCCTCCTCTACGTTGACACCTGTCGGGAACCCCTTTGAGCTATAAAAGGAGGCCCATGCACAACGTAGAGGAGGTTCGATCCCAGAAACTCGATCACTTCTACGCTCGGTGTAGCTAGCACTGTAGATCTTCAAGCTCCCGAGCCCGAGAACTCAATACAACCAAGGCAGGAGTAGGGTTTTACGCGTCCGCGCGGCCCGAACCTGGGTAAACTGCCCGTGTGTGCCCCTCGATCCGCTCTTCGTGCTCCCTCCGCTCCCTTGCCGTACCGTAGAAAGGGGCTCTGGTCCCATAGGTGTTGGTGGGAGGCCAGTTTCCCCGACAGCCGTGTGCGGTGCCCCCTCCATGATATACTCCCACGGGCATATCTTTGTAGTGCCTAGGCGAAGCCCTGCGCGGATCACATCACTGTCACCATGCCGTCATGCTGACGGAAATCATCTACTTCCTCGGCACTTTGCTGGATCAAGAGTTCGAGGGACATCATCGAGCTGAACGTGTGCAGAACTCGAAGGTGTCATACGTTTGGTGCTTGATACGTCTCAAACATATTAATAATTTTTTTATTGTTCCATGCTATTATATTATCCATATTGGATGTTTTATATGCATTTATTTGCTATTTTATATGATTTTTGGGACTAACATATTAACCTAGAGCCCAGTGCCAGTTTTTGTTTTTTCCTTGTTTTTGAGTTTCACAGAAAAGTAATATCAAAGTGAGTCCAAACGGAGCGAAACTTTACGGTGATTTTTCATGGACCAGAAGAAGCCCCTGAAGCAAAAGAGTTGGGCCAGAAGAGCCACGAGTCATCCACAAGGGTGGAGGGCGCCCCCAGGGTGTGCCCCCTACCTTGCGGTTGACTCGTGGGTCCCCCTGACTTGTTCTCGACGCCAAAAAATTCTTATAAATATCGAAACCCCCAGAAATAAACCTAGATCGGGAGTTTCGCCGCCGCAAGACGAAAAACCAATCAGGAGCCCGTTCCGGCACCCTGTCGGAGGGGGAAACCATCACCGGTAGCCATCTTCATCATCTCGGCGGTCTCCATGATGAGGAGGGAGTAGTTCACCCTCAGGGCTGAGGGTATGTACCAGTAGATACGTGTTTGATCTCTCTCTCTCTCTCTCTCTCTCTCTCTCTCTCGTGTTCTTGATTTGGCACGATCTTGATGTACCGTGAGCTTTGCTATTATAGTTGGTTCTTATGATGTTTCTCCCCCTCTAGCTTCTTGTAACGGATTGAGTTTTCCCTTCGAAGTTATCTTATTAGATTGAGTCTTTAAGGATTCGAGAACACTTGATGTATGTCTTGCATGTGCTTATCTGTGTGACAATGGGATATTCACGTGATCTACTTGATGTATGTTTTGGTGATCAACTTGCGGGTTCAGTGACCTTGTGAACTTATGCATAGGGGTTGGCACACATTTTCGTCTTGACTCTCCGGTAGAAACTTTGGGCACTCTTTTAAGTTCTTTGTGTTGGTTTGAATAGATGAATCTGAGATTCTGTGATGCATGTCGTATAATCAAACCCACGGATACTTGTGGCGAAAATGGAGTATCTAGGTGACATTAGGGTTTTGGTTGATGTGTGTCTTAAGGTGTTATTTTAGAATCAACTTGTCGTGGTGGGCACACGGCAGATGCCAAGGGATGGCTAAACATAGGAGGAGGCTCGAGGGCACTGGTGTGCTCCAGAGGCAAGGTTGGTATGAGCGAACACGGGATGCAAGACATACCCAGGTTCGGAGCTCTCCGGAGAGATAACACCCCTAATCTTCCCGAGCGTGGTTGATGTTTAAACGTACAGAGTTGCTCCTGGAGCTGTATGGGGGAAGGAGGAAGACCGGCCAGGGCTTAGGCTGCTTCTCCTTGGGAGGTGTGTCTATCCTGTTCTCTACTAGTGTGCCCGCCCGTATACATGAGGGCTCTGGGGGGTTTTATAGGCCAACCCCCCAGGGATACAAAGGTAATGTTACAAAGTCATGGCTCCAGGTTGTCATCGTCCGGGAAGCCGGCGCTAGGACTCGTCGGGTTCTCCAGGTAAGGGGCCCGCCGGGTACAGGGGCACTGTGTGCCGTCTTGTCCTTCGCCAGGGAGTGGCTAGGTTGAGTCGGGTACAGTGTGTTCCATCATGTCACCGTCTGCCGGCATCATGGGTGGTGATGATTGCACTATTGCCACGCCTCGGCTGACCAGGGGCATGGGAGAGGTACTGTTGCCTCGGTCATCGGTAGGTGGCGTCTCGTCCCATCGTACGGCCGGGATGGGACGGGAGATGACCCGTGGCCGAATGGGGTAACACGCCGCGGGTCGGGCTGGCTTGTTGGAGAAGTCTTGGCGCGCCGGGTCCGGATCCCTTGAGCTGGCCGCTGGGGCCGGATCGTGGGAGCCGGCCAGATTGGAGAGTTAGGCCGAGTCGGGGGTCTTGGACGGGTCGAGCGACCCGGCCAAGCGAGATCTGGATTGTGGGGCGATGCTGGCCCCGTCGTTTTTTAAAAGGATCCGGCTTCCGTTGCCTGCCTAGGGTTCATCCCCCCGATAGAACTCTAGGGCTGTTTGTGACACTTATAGGAATAGCCCAATAGATCGATCAAAAAGAATAACTTTGAGGTGGTTTCATACCCAATGATAATCTCTTCGTTTGTTCTCCGCTATTAGTGACTTTGGAGTGACTCTTTGTTGCACGTTGAGGGATTGTTATATGATCTAGTTATGTTATCATTGTTGAGAGAGCTTGCACTACTGAAAGTATGCACCCTAGGCATTGTTTCCTAGCATTGCAATACCGTTTGTGCTCACTTTTATCACTAGTTACCTTGATGTTTTTATATTTTTAGATTACAAAAACCTATATCTACCATCCATATTACACTTGTGTCACCATCTCTTCGCCTAACTAGTGCACCTATGCAATTTACCATTGTACTGGGTGTGTTGGGGACACAAGAGACTCTTTATTATTTGGTTGCGGGGTTGCTTGAGAGAGACCATCTTCATCCTATGCCTCCCACGGATTGATAAACCTTAGGTCATACACTTGAGGGAAAATTGCAACTATCCTACAAAACTCTACGCTTGGAGGCCCAACATGAGTCTACAAGAAGAAGGTTGTGTAGTAGACATCAAGGTTTTTTCTGGCGCCATTGTCGGAGAGGCTAGGTAAGCGGCACTCACATCCTGCCAACGAAGCTCTTTTCTGGCGCCATTGCCGGGGATGTGAGTGCTTGAAGGTATATGTTTAGATCTTGCAATTTAATCTTATCACTAGTTGAGTCTATAAAATAAAATTACAAAAAATGGAATTTTGGTTGCCTCATATGCTTTATCTTTATAATCTCTTTCGTGAAAATGATGGAAAGGAAAATTGTGACAAAGTGCTAGAAAAAGAATGCAATAAAATATTTGCCACTAAATATTTGAATAATGACCATGATTGCAATGTTGTTAGTATGAATTCTTTGAATATCCATGATGCTAATGATATGCAAAGCCACAAGCTTGGGGATGCTATGTTTGATGAAGATGATATTTTTAGTCCCCCGAGTTTTGATGAGCAAATTTATTATCACGAAAGCATGCCTCCTATTTATGATGATTCTTGTGATGACATGTATGCTATGTAGAATAATGATAACAATGAAACTTGTCATCATGATTTTAATGCTCAAATTGATTATGCCAATCAAGTGTCACATGATAGTTATTTTGTTGAGTTTTCTCCCACTACTATTCATGAGAATAAATTTGCTTGTGTGGAGAGTAGCAAAATTTCTATGCTTATGCATCATGAAAATAATGCTTTATGTAAAAGCTATATTTTTTAATTTATTCGTGATGCTACTGAAAATTATTATAACAGAGGAAAATATGCTTTTAAGTATTGCAATAATATCAAGTTTCCACTCTATGTATTGAAAATCTTGAAGTCATGCTTGTCTTGCCTTCCTATGCTAGTTGATTCTTGTTCCCATAAATTATTTGCTCACAAAATCCCTATGCATAGGAAGTGGGTTAGACTTAAAATGTTCTTTTCATGTGATTCATGATGTTCTTTTTGTGTTTCAGTTTTTTACTTCTATGTGAGCATCATTGAAATCATCATGCCTAGCTAAAAAGGCGTTAAAGAAAAGCGCTTGTTGGGAGACAACCCAATACTTTTACCTACTATTTTTGTATGTTCACATGATTAAGATACTGTAGTAATCATGTTTTATAGCTTTTGTTTCAATAAAGTGCCAAGTAAAGGCTTTGGGATAGTATGGTTGATAGTTGACTTGATTCTGTGCAAAAAGAGAAAGTTTTGCATCTAGTGCAAAAAATTCAATATATCACGGGAACGTGATAATTATCTGAAATTTTTACACATGATTAATATACAAATTTCCTACGTTGTCCTAATTTTTCAGAATTTTTGGAGTTCCAGAAGTATGGTGGTTGTCCAGATTACTACAAACTGTTCTGTTTTAAACATATTCTGTTTTTCATGTGTTGTTTCTTATTTTGATGAACCCATGAGTAGTATGGAAGGGTATGAACCATGGAGAAGTTGGAATACATTAGATATAACACCCATATGAATTTAGAATGAGTTCACAACAGTACCTAAGTGGTGATTTGCTTTCTTATACTTACAGAGCTCATAAGATTTTCTGTTGAGTTTTCTGTTGTGAAGTTTTCAAGTTTGGGATTTTTATTTCTGTGCCCCTGGTTCCTTAGCTCTACTCATTCACCCCCACTCTGTTAACTTTTGCTCACTTTTCCCCACTCCCTTGCCCGAAACCCTCAAAACAGGTTATAACGGACGTTGCCGTTGGGTCAATGCCTTTGACTATTGACTCTGACGAGTGGGGCCGCGTATACGTGTGCGCATGCAAGACCATGGTCGTGCGTGCTCGTGAGGTAGTACGTGTCCATGGACATGCCTAAAATGTCCCATCATATAAAGAGGGGTAACCACTTCCATCGCCCCAACCATTTCCCCCAAATCCCCTCCCTACCGCATCGTCTTCCTCTCCCACACCGGCATCGTCTCGCTCTCCTCCACTGCCTCCACTGCACCATCTCGCTCTCCCCCCACCACATCCTCTTCCTCACCTTCATTGCCTCCATATGTCAGATGGCTGACGCTTGTGGCGACGCCGACGCAGCAGCCAGAGATGTGGTGGAGCTGCAGGGTCAGGGCGCGGTGACCGCGGATGTCGGCGGCTTCCACGGCGGTGCGAAGAAACTCGCAACCGCCACGGATGTGGCGGGCTCCGCCTCATCGTTGCCGAAGGTGACGGCGTCGAGTGGCGCAGTCCATCCCGATACCCTCGATGCGCCGCCTGCCGTGGAGTAGCAGGTATTTGCATTTGCTTAGCTTGTAGAGTTAGTTGCTCCCTAGTTGCATTGGTTAGATTGTGATTCATACGGTAGTTCAGATGGTTTGTAACATCCCAATTTTACTAAATTAGGATGTTATTAGATCATTCATATGCATCTCATATTTTTATTGCATCATTTGCTATTTTAGAATATTTGGATCATTATGAAACTAAAGGCAATTATTGGAGTGGAGATAACATGACTTCTCCCCTGTTTTAAAAATGTTCATAATGTCTAGAATATTATTTCCAGTTCATCTGCTATGTTCTGGTAATTTTATTAATCTCCAAAATATTTTATTTGATTGTTTTATTGCTGTTTGAGTGGCCAATTACATCGAAAAGATTTTACAAAATTTCATTAGTTTTGGAACTAGTGTTCCTGTAGTTTATATTTATAGGGATATTTTTACTGTATGTCTAGGTATATTTGTATGTATTTTATATTATGTTTTTGTATTTTATTTATTTTGGTTTTGCTGCTGGTTGTTTAAAAAAAAGGCAGCAGCGCAGCCAGCCAGCTAGCGAGCAGCCCAGCGAAGCAGCGCAGCCACAGCGCGGCCCAGCAAGCCAGCCGGCCCGCAGTCAGCTAGCCACCGCGCGGCCCAGCTTCCCTCACGAAGTGGTAAGCCGCAACCCCGACCCGCACCGCACCTGCACCCGACCCACCGCCCTCTATCGCTGACGGGTGGACCCCGCACCCCGCACCCGCGTCCCCAGTTCCCCTTCCTCATTGAGCCGGATGCACCGTGCCAAGCGCGCACGGACGCCGAGCCCGACTCGAGCTCGCGCTCCGGGTCCACCTCGTGCCCACCCGATGCGCCAGGCACGAGCTAAGCCCTAGGGCACTCGACCAAAGTCCTACCCTTCGCTTTTCATCCTTCGCACGCGACGCCCGAGCCAAACGGATCTCGCGGAGGAGCTCCGCCGCCTGCCGACGTTCCCGTCGCCGTATGAGCCTTCCTCGCGGAAGCGCTTGTACCATTGGATTCCCCTCTGCTTTGCGTGTCGTTTTGACACCTTATCCTGGCCAGGAGCTCACTTGAGCGAGAGGAACGAGCCGACCGCCGCCGCCGGAGTTCACGCCATCACCACCGGCGCTACAACCCGCCTCGCCGCCGTCCGACACCACCACCACCTCCGCCACTCCACGCCGCCTCCGCCAGTCACTTTGCCTTGGCCGGAGACCCACCGGAGGAACGCCGCCGCCGACACCCGAGCCACCGCCGACGCTGTTTTTTCGCCTGGTCAGCACACGCCGCCAACCAATTGGCAACTGCCACGTGGCAGTTTGCTACAGCGCCGGAACAGGAGATCGCACAGTGCTAGGCGATTTCTGTTTCCTTTTGTCTTTTTCTTAGTTTTCCTCAAATCTTCAAATTGCTGTAGTTTTTATTCTGTAAATCCAAGTTAGGTGATTTTTTTCCTGTGCACTCACAAAAATCATATATTTATCACAGTACCAACTTTGCACATGTTTGCACAATTCAAATTTGAATTCGTTTGAATTCGAATCAAATCTTCCGGAGATCGTATCTTTTAAACCGTTTATCGGAATCAAGTGATTCTTTTTGCATTGTGATTGTAGTGATGTGTAGGTGATCTGTACATGTTGTTTTGATGCTGTTGATGAATTTAAAAATGATTTTCTTGCTGTTGGTTTATTTTGGTTTCTTTGGAATTTTGGTGATTGATTTGTTGTACTGTGTGAAACGTGTAGATTGTCCGGAGTGCGACGCGAGCTATTGTCAGGAGTGAGACTTTTTGAACCAGAACCAAGGCAAGTTACATGTTGATCATCCTTTACCTATTGTTTTCCTATGCATTGTAGGTTATGCCACACTATAAATTTATGCATTATAGGATTGTTATAATTTGAGCTATATTATTGAGCTATCTCCCGTCTTTTGCAAATCGTGGTTGGTATAGTTTTGGTATGCTTGTAGACGGGGTTGGTTCCTGTATACATTGAGCTTATGTGAGGATTATTATATAATATTTAATAAACTGAGTAGTAATTCAGGACTTAACTCACCTCTGGGCGGAAGTGGTATTGATGGGTGGTTTTAAGAACATCATGGTTTATACCCTCTGAATGTAAGTGGACGACCGTCCAGGCTCAAAAAGATCAGACATAATTCATGACTAGTAGCTTCCATGCGCGACCACTAGCTAAATGGGCTCTGGCTTAGTTGAGTAGGTTGTGGGATCCTCGCCCAGGTATGCTATCAGATGTAGATATGGATAGGTGTACCGGCTGCCGGGGGTGGAGGTGACTACTTCTGAAAGACTTCGTCTCAATCTTCGGGTTGAGTCTAGTGGGTAAAGTGTGCAAAACTCTGCAGAGTAATAAAACTAATCATGATTAGCCATGTCCCCGGTTATGGATATTTTGAGCCACTATGCCATTACAGTTGTTGGATGATCTTGACATATGTGACACTTAATAATATTTGTGGGCAACTTAATAAATGGGTATGTTGGAGTTGATTTTGCCAACTCAAGCTTGTGCATTTAATGGTAGTAATAAAAGAACTAAATGAAAAATTGACTATTAGGTAGTTATGAGGACAAAATAAGATTTCTGCAAAATGAACCCCCAAGCCTTCCTTTGTTGTTCTATGCACATACATGTAGGTCTGCTTTATTACTTCTCCTGTGTAACTTGCCAATACATTCAATGTATTGACCTATACGGCTGCAACGTCTCATGTTACAGGATTTTCAGACGAGGAGTAAGGTACCGTTAGGGTCGCGAGTCTGCACTCAGCATCGCCAGTTGGGCTATGATGGGACTCATCGTTATTTTTCTGCTACTTTCCGCTGTGTGATTGAATAAGAGCTAGCCATGACCTATGCAGATTGTCTTATTTTATATACTCTAGATCATACATTGTAATAAATGATGCACTTGTATTCTGGTATTCATCTATACTGTGTGTGCTAGCGAGTTCGATCCAGGGACTAGCACGGTAAGCACATAGACTCAAATCCTTTGAGTTTTGGTCGTTACAGATGGTATCAGAGCAGATGTTGAATGTAGGACGTGACCCTAGAAAATGGATTAGAAAAGCCATAGGAGTGAAAATTATTTTATAAGCTAGTTATACTTTTTACTGTTTATTAGTTCACCCCTCAAGTATCTTGAACAGTTAAGTAGGAACTACTGCTGAGACCACCATATATGCTTGTTTTATCTTGCAATGTTACCGTGTTAGCGTATCTGATTATGTCCACCATCGTGGTATGAAGATACTAGATTGTTTGCTTGATTGGTAGCTTGTTTGTTAAGTTTACTTCGTCGAAATTATTCGACTATATATACATATATATAATACTATATTATTGTGCTTGTTTGTATATTTGTTTTTTGGTGTTATTCGTTGTTGAGTTTTGCTGCTTTGTATTGCCTTGATCATATATGCATATGGGTAGAATATATTTATATCTATAGCTTTGGCCCTATTGTATCTATAACTCTTCTATGCTTGCCCACCAGATGCCGCCGAGGCATCATAATAGGCGCAATGCTGCAGGAGGAGACAACAATGGCATTGACATACCGGCATACATGCAGTAGTTGCTTCAGGGGCAGACGCAGTTGATCCAGTTGCTTGTGCTGAACCAGAACAACCAGAACAACAACAACAACAGCAACAACAACCCGCCACCCGTGGATATGCTTAGCAGGTTCCTGAGGTTGAATCCTTATAGGTTCTCCAGTTCCCCTGAACCTATTGTGGCTGATGATTGGCTCCGTGGAGTCAATAGGAACCTGGAGACGGTTGGATGCACAGATGCAGAGAGGGTGAGGTTTGCCGCACATTTGTTGGAGGGTCCTGCCGCAGCTTGGTGGGACAACTACTTGGTCTCTTATCCTATTGCTGGTATCACTTGGACTCGGTTTCAGACTACTTTTCGTGCTGCACCTGTGTCTCCTGGTGCTATGAGTTTGAAAAAGAAGGAGTTTCACAGTTTGTGTCAGGGAGGACGCACAGTTAATGCGTATGTGGATGAATTTAATAATCTTGCACGTTCTGCTCCTAATGATGTTAACACTGATGCAGCTAGGCAGGAGAAATTCTTGGAGGGTCTGAATGATGAGTTGAGCCTTCAGTTGATAGTGGCCACTTTTGATAATTGTCAGGAGCTGATTGATAAGGCTATTATGCTAGAGGGGAAGCATCAGGCCATAGAGAATTGCAAGAGGAAGTACAACAACAATAACATGTATAATTCGGGACCACAACAGAAGCCACACACTTCATATCAGGGTAATGGAGGTAATGGGCATCATCATCATCATGGAGGTAATGGACATAATCATCATGGAGGGAATGGCCACAACCATAATGGCCACCATATCACAATGGGCACAAGAGTAACAATGGCAATGTCAAAGGTAATGGTAATGGTAATGGTAATGGAGGGAGTCATAACCAGAGCCACCAGAGTGTGCCTGTGCAGAGGGACATTAGCCAGGTTCAGTGCTATAAGTGTAGGCAGATGGGCCACTACTCCAACACTTGCCCAGAGAGCAAGAACGGTAATGGGAATTCTAGAGTCAGCAAGCCAAACCCCTTCCAAAAGGGTCATGTTAACCATGTTAATGTGGAGGAGGTTTATGATGAACCTGATGCCGTGATTGGTAAGTTCTTGATTAATTCGGTACCTGCACTTGTTTTTTTTATTCCGGTGCATCGCATTCATTCATCTCACGGGTATTTGTGGATAAACATAAGCTGCCTACCATAGTACTTAAGTCACCTATTCTAGTAAGTTCTACGGGGGCTGAGATGGAAGCCAGTTTGGGATGCTTTCAGATGCCTTTGTCCATTGGGAAGCATGTTTTTCCCACAGATTTGGTTATATTGAAGTCACAAGGCTGGATATTATTTTGGGTATGGACTGGTTGACTAAATATAAAGGTCTTATTGATTGTGCCAGTCGATCTATTACTCTCAGTGCACCAGGAGGTAAGAGGATCAGATATGTATGCAAGTATAAGCATAATCAGGTGCAAGTGAACTCTCTTAAGGGGGGTAGTCTGGAAGATGTGCCAGTTGTGAGGGACTACCTAGATGTGTTTCCAGAGGAGTTGCCAGGTATGCCACCAGATAGAGACATTGATTTTCTTATTGATTTAATACCAGGCACCGGACCTATTGCAAAGAGACCGTATAGAATGCCTCCTCGGGAGTTGGAGGAATTGAAGAAGTTGATAAGGGAATTGCAGGAACAAGGATTTATTCGCCCAAGTTCATCACCTTGGGGAGCTCCAGTTTTGTTTGTGGAGAAGAAAGATGGGACCTTGAGGATGTGTGTGGATTATCGTTCTCTGAATGAGGTAACCATTAAGAATAAGTATCCCTTGCCTATGATAAATGATCTGTTTGACCAGTTGGAGGGAGCTACTGTGTTTTCTAAGATTGATCTTCATTCTGGTTATCATCAATTAAAGATTCGTGAGCAAGATATTCCAAAGACTGCTTTTACTACGAGGTATGGGTTGTATGAATATACTGTTATGTCATTTGGATTGACTAACGCTCCTGCATACTTCATGAATATGATGAACAAGGTGTTTATGGAATTCTTGGATAAATTTGTGGTTGTTTTCATTGATGATATATTGGTGTTCTCCAAGAATAAGCAAGAGCATGAGGTACATCTGCGTTTGGTGATGGAGAAGCTGAGGGAACGTCAGTTGTATGCCAAGTTCAGCAAATGTGAATTTTGGCTGGATGAGGTAGCATTCCTTGGACATGTTGTGTCAGGTAATGGAGTTGCAGTTGATCCATCTAAGGTTGCTGTAGTTACAGAGTGGGAGACACCCACAACAGTTAGGGAGATTCACAACTTTTTGGGCCTTGCAGGTTATTACAGGAGGTTTATTGAGAACTTTTCTAAAATTGCAAAGCCTATGACTGAATTGTTGAAGATGGAGAAGAAATTTGCTTGGAATGATGAATGTGAAGCCAGCTTTCAGGGATTGAAGCAGCGTTTGGTTACAGCACCAGTCTTAATTCTGCATGATATACATAAGGACTTCCAGGTATATTGTTATGCTTCTCGTCAAGGACTTGGGAGTGTTTTGATGCAGGAAGGTAAGGTTGTTTCATATGCTTCACGTCAGCTTAAGAATCATGAGCATAATTATCCTACACATGATTTGGAGTTAGCCTCAGTTGTGCATGCATTGAAAACTTGGAGGCAATATCTTATTGGTAATCATTGTGATATATTTATTGATCATAAGAGCTTGAAGTATATTTTTACTTAGAGGGATTTGAACCTCAGGCAGAGGAGATGGTTGGAGCTTATTAAGGATTATGATTTGAATGTGCAGTATCATCCTGGTAAGGCTAATGTTGTTGCTGATGCATTGAGTCGTAGGAGCCATGTTAATGCAGTTGATATTAATGATATGCTACAAGAGTTATGTGATCAGTTCAGGGATCTCAGGTTGGAGATGGTTCCTAAGGGATATTTGGCAACACTTGAGGTAAAGCCTACTTTGCTTGACAGGATCAGGGAAGCTCAAAAGAGTGGTAAAGAGATTGCTGCAATAAAAGAGAATATGACTAAAGGTAAGGCAGAAGGTTTCCATGAGGGTGAACATGGGACCATATGGGTTGAGAAGCATATTTGTGTACCGCAAGATGCAGACATCAGGAAGTTGATTCTTCAGGAGGCACATGATTCACCTTATTCTATTCACCCAGGTAATACTAAGATGTATTTGGACTTGAGGGAAAGGTTTTGGTGGCCTAGCCTGAAGAGGGAGATTGCTGGATATATTGCAACATGTGATGTGTGCCGGAGAGTTAAAGCAGAACATCAGAGGCCAGCAGGTTTGTTACAACCATTGCCTATACCTGAGTGGAAATAGGATCAGATTGGTATGGACTTCATTACAGGTTTACCCAGGACTCGGTCAGGTTATGATTCTATTTGGGTAATTGTTGATCGTTTGACCAAGGTTGCTCACTTCATTCCGGTAAAGACTACTTATACCAGTGCTCAGCTAGCTAAAGTTTATATGTCTAAAATTGTTTGTCTGCATGGAGTTCCAAGGAAGGTAGTGTCTGATAGAGGTACTTAGTTCACATCAAAATTTTGGCGTCGGTTGCATGAATCCTTGGGCACTAGGCTGGAGTTTAGTACAGCTTTCCATCCACAGACTCATGGGCAGACAAAGAGGGTAAATCAGATTTTGGAGGATATGTTGAGAGCTTGTGTTTTGGACTATGGGTCCAGTTGGGATGATAATTTACCTTATGCAGAGTTCTCAAATAATAACAGTTATCAGGCTAGTCTGAAGATGGAACCGTTTGAAGTATTGTATGGCAGGAAGTGAAGGACACCGTTGATGTGGGATGAGGTTGGAGAGCGAGAGTTCTTTGGACCAGACTTGATCAGAGATGCTGAGGAGAAGGTCAAGTTGATTCGTGACAGGTTGAAGATAGCACAATCCAAACAGAAGAGTTATGCAGATGCAAAGCGCAAAGAGGTGACATATGAGGTAGGAGACCGTGCATATCTTCGAGTTTCACCACTTCGTGGAATTAAGAGGTTTGGAATTAAGGGTAAGTTAGCACCACGTTTTGTGGGGCCTTACACGATCTTGGAGCATAGAGGAGAGGTAGCTTATCAGCTGGAGTTGCCAGAATCTTTGTCTGGAGTTCATAATGTGTTTCAAGTATCTCAGTTGAAGAAGTGCCACGCACAGATGATGGATGTTCCATTGAGGGACACAGTGCCACTTGATGCTATTCAGTTGGAGAGTGATTTGACATATGAGGAGAAACCTGTTAAGATTCTGGAGACAGCAGAGAGAGTTACTCGCACAAAGACAATTAAATTATGAAAGGTTCAGTGGGATCATCATACGAAGGAAGAAGCTACCTGGGAACGAGAGGAAGATCTAAGGCAGGAGCACCCACACCTATTTCCTAGCCAGCCCGAATCTCGAGGGCAAGATTCATCTTAAGGGGGGGTAGGTTTGTAACATCCCAATTTTACTAAATAAGGATGTTATTAGATCATTCATATGCATCTCATATTTTTATTGCATCATTTGCTATTTTTGAATATTTGGATCATTATGAAACTAAAGGCAATTATTGGAGTGGAGATAACATGACTTCTCCCCTGTTTTAAAAATGTTCATAATGTCCAGAATATTATTTCCAGTTCATCTGTTATGTTCTGGTAATTTTATTAATCTCCAAAATATTTTGTTTGATTGTTTTATTGCTGTTTGAGTGGCCAATTGCATCAAAATGATTTTACAAAATTGCATTAGTTTTGGAACTAGTGTTCCTGTAGTTTATATTTATAGGGATATTTTTACTGTATGTCTAGGTATATTTGTTTGTATTTTATATTATGTTTTTTCTATTTTATTTATTTTGGTTTTGCTGTTGGTTGTTTTAAAAAAAAGGCAGCAGCGCAGCCAGCTAGCTAGCGAGCGGCCCAGCGAAGCAGCGTAGCCGCAGCGCGGCCCAGCAAGCGAGCCGACCCGCAGCGAGCCAGCCACCGCGCGGCCCAGCTTCCCTGACGAAGCGGTAAGCTGCAACCCCGACCCGCACTGCACCCGCACCGGACCCACCGCCCTCTATCACTGACGGGTGGACCCCGCACCCCGCACCCACGTCCCCTATTCCCCTTCCTCACCAAGCCGGATGCACCGCGCCGAGCGCGCACAGACGCCGAGCCCGACTCGAGCTCGCGCTCCGGGTCCACCTCGTGCCCACCCTATGCGCCAGGCACGAGCTAAGCCCTAGTGCACTCGACCGAAGTCCTCCCCTTCGCTTTTCATCCTTCGCACGCAACGCCCGAGCCAAACGGATCTCGCGGAGGAGCTCCGCCGCCGGCCGCCATTCGCTGACGTTCCCGTCGCCGTATGAGCCTTCCTCGCAGAAGCGCTTGTACCATTGGATTCCCCTATGCTTTGCGCGTCGTTTTGACACCTTATCCTGGCCAGGAGCTCACTGGAGCGAGAGGAACGAGCCAACCGCCGCCGCCGGAGTTCACGCCATCACCACCGGCGCTACAACCCGCCTCACCGCCGTCCGACACCACCACCACCTCCGCCAGTCCATGCCGCCTCCGCCAGTCACTTTACCTTCGCTGGAGACCCACCGGAGGAATGCCGCCGCTGACGCCCGAGCCGCCGCCACAGCTGTTTTGTCGCCTGGTGAGCACACGCCGCCAGCCAATCGACAACTGCCACGTGGCAGTTTGCTACAGCGCCGGAACAGGAGATTGCACAGTGCTAGGCGATTTCTGTTTCCTTTTTTATTTTTCTTAGTTTTCCTCAAATCTTCAAATTGTTGTAGTTTTTATTCTGTAAATCCAAATTAGGTGATTTTTTTCCTGTGCACTCACGAAAATCATATCTTTATCACAATACCAATTTGCACATGTTTGCACAATTTAAATTTGAATTCGTTTGAATTCGAATCAAATCTTCCGGAGGCCGTATCTTTTAAACCGTTTATCGGAATCAGGTGATTCTTTTTGCATTGTGATCGTAGTGATGTGTAGGTGACGTGTACATGTTGTTTTGATGTTGTCGATGAATTTAAAAAAGATTTTCTTGCTGTTGGCTTTATTTTGGTTTCTTTGGAGTTTCGGTGATTGATTTGTTGTACTGTGTGAAACGTGTAGATTGTCCGGAGTGCGACGCGAGTTATTGCCAGGAGTGTGGCTTTTTGAACCAGAACCAAGGCAAGTTACATGTTGATCATCCTTTACCTATTGTTTTCTATGCATTGTAGGTTATGCCACACTATAAATTTATGCATTATAGGATTGTCATAATTTGAGCTATATTATTGAGCTATCACCCGTCTTTTGCAAATCGTGGTAGGTATAGTTTTGCTATACTTGTAGACGGGGTTGGTTCCTGTATACATTGAGCTTATGTGAGGATTATTATATAATATTTAACGAACTGGGTAGTAATTCAGGACTTAACTCACCTCTGGGCGGAAGTGGTATTGATGGGTGGTTTTAAGAACATCATGGTTTATACCCTCTGAATGTAAGTGGATGGCCGCCCAGGCTCAAAAATATCACACAGACTTAATGACTAGTAGCTTCCATGCGCGACCACTAGCTAAATGGGCTCTGGCTTAGTTGAGTAGGTTGTGGGATCCTCGCCCTGGTATGCTAGCAGATGTAGATATGGATAGGTGTACCGGCTGCCGGGGGTGGAGGTGTCTACTTCTGAAAGACTTTGTCTCAATCTTCGGGTTGAGTCTAGTGGGTAAAGTGTGCAAAACTCTGCAGAGTAATAAAACTAATCATGATTAGCCGTGTCCCTGGTTATGGATATTTTGAGCCACTATGCCATTACAGTTGTTGGATGATCTTGACAGATGTGACACTTAATAATATTTGTGGGCAACTTAATAAATGGGTAGGTTGGAGTTGATTTTGCCAACTCAACCTTGTGCATTTTAATGGTAGTAACAAAAGAACTAAATGAAAAATTGACTATTAGGTAGTTATGAGGACAAAATCAGCTTTCTGCAAAATGAACCCCGAAGCCTTCCTTTGTTGTTCTATGCATATACATGTAGGTCTGCTTTATTACTTCTCCTGTGTAACTTGCCAATACATTCAATGTATTGACCTATACGACTACAATGTCTCATGTTGCAGGATTTTCAGACGAGGAATAAGGTACCGTTAGGGTCGCGAGTCTGCACTCAGCATCGCCAGTTGGGCTATGATGGGACTCATCGTTATTTTTCTGCTACTTTCCGCTGTGTGATTGAATAAGAGCTAGCCATGAGCTATGCATATTGTCTTATTTTATATACTCTGAATCATACGTTGTGATAAATGATGCACTTGTATTCTAGTATTCATCTATACTGTGTGTGCTAGCGAGTTCGATCCAGGGACTAGCACGGTAAGCACAGAGACTCAAATCCTTTGAGGTTTGGTCGTTACATGGTTAGAGTAGTTGGTTTGACGGATGGGCCGGAGTTTTTTGTATGGATTGGGGGGATGGGGGTTTTTGGACTAGGGTTTGTTGGATAAATCGTTGCAAAAATGCTAGATGTTGTGAACTATGATTTTAGGTGCTGCAATGAATGGGGTTTTTAGATTTGGATAAATTCGTTGCAAAAATGCTTAATGTTGAGAACTGATGCATGCTTATTAGATTTGATTTTAGTGCTCACAGATTTGGTTTTTTAATGCTACTCAGATTAGTTGCCTTAGATTGGGGGTTTATTAGCCCTATGATCAATGTGTCATGTGTGCATATCTAAATTTTCAAATGGCTTCTGTATTCACTAGTGATGGATGTAATTGTATGTTCAGGAGGATGATGGTTGGGGGGTAGAAAGAGGAAGCTGGCCAAGTACAAACCGTATGATCCAGAGGAAAGTGATGAAGAAGAATATGAGGTAAGCCTACTTGAAATTTAGATTGTTCATTTAGTTCCTTTGACATAGTGTATCCATGAATGTATAATGTATTAATACAACTCATTCATGTGTGCAGTATGATTATGGAGAAGAAGTGTACAAAGGCAACGTCACATCCTTCACAGCCAAGGAGGTGGTGAAGATCCAAAGCCAAGGGAGTTGCTTCCTTCTACAACCGCAAGACCAAGAAGTGGCACTACCCCTACTGCACCACCAAGCCAAAGCCAAGGGATGGCCGCTTCGATCACCTTCTGTCTCATGCGGAGGATGTAGCGATCCGCGGGGAGGACTACATGATCAGGGGGCAGCATGCTGCCCTTGCGAAGGCTCTGACTCTAGCGTGATGTGATCGATGATGTGATGCTGTGAACTGGATGTGTAAGTTTATTTGTTGGGTTACTTTTGGTTTGTTGAACTGAATCTAGTTGGTTATGGTTTGTTGAACTGAATTTGGTTTCCATGAATTTGCTTATGGTTGGCTATATCGATGCTAGTAATCTGGTTGCTATCTATAATTGTGTGTCCTTAAATTTGCCTGTGGTATATTTGCTTGTCCTAAATCTATGGTTAGTTATGTTTAGATGTTGTGAACTATGATTTTAGGTGCTGCAACGATCACACATTTTGTGTAGGAAATCAATGCATGCTCCAAATGAGATCATGTAAACCTTGGCAAACCTGGACAATATAAATTCAAGAAAATGCAAAAAAAAAGTAAAACCTTGGCAAACTATCTATGTTTGTGTAGGAGATCATGTGTGCAAAATTTGAAGTGATTTAGAGAAGGTCAAATAAATTTGAATTTGAGAAATGTGATCCAAATGAGCTCCCAGGCTAGGGTAAACAGCCCATTTGTAATCAAGTTTTTTTGGACCTACTCTAAATGAGCCAAATGTTTTTTTATTAACACATATTCACTTTCCATAGTGTAGATTCGAAGTCTCACTATTTTTTTAATTAATCTTCATATTTTTACATTTTCTTTTGAAAACATATGCTTTAATAGAAAAACTATTACAAACATGTTTGAAATATGAAAATTGAAAACTTACTTTAGATCCTTCTTATTCACTTTGAAATAAAGCTTTGGTGATTTTTTTTAATTCTTCAAAAACAGAAGGTAACCCTACCTCCTCTCCTAGAACTCTATCAAATCGTGTACATGATAGCTCATATGTGTGAAGCTTTTCTCATGAAAATGGCCATAGACCAAGTTTATGATTTTTGTTGGTAACATGTCACATAAGACAACATTGTGCGCATGTTTTTTTTAAATTAATGGTGCTCATTTGACCTCGATCGTGCCAGCTAGGGTTTTTTCAGGAAAATGACCATAGACCAAGTTTAGTATTTTTCCTCGGTAGTTTGTCTTATAAAATGACGAACGACGAAGGTTCCATATTTTTCGATTTTTTTTAAATTATTTATGCTCAGCCAAAGCCTTCGAAACCCCGTTGACCAGCTCAAAACCCCTCAAAACCCCACGGGGTTTCGCCTAACCCTAGCTCCCAACGTCAGTCGTCCGATCATACCCTCGCGCCAAGTGACAGCCCTCAGATTTGGTCTTCTAGAAGGAATTAGGTGGGCTGGCTGCATGCAGGCTCCGCGCCATTAGATCACAAGGACGGCTCCGCATAGTTGGACCGTGGGGCGATCCGCGAGAGGCGAGGTTGTGCTCGGCTGCTCGCCCACCACTGACTCCGCGAAAAAATGTTGTTATTGGGCCCAAAAGGAAACCAAGCTCTAGTTGGGCCGTCGAATTGCGTCATTTTTTTGCATCGTTTGCTCTATTTTTTGTGAATGTGCTGGCTCTATATTTTTGCATCGTTCTCCCATGCTTGCAATTAGCTTCTTTTTCTTCTTCTTTTCGAACCACCGTTTCCCACAAGTGTACACTCCCGATGCTGCAGTGGGTTTGAAACGGGCTACTTCACATTTGACCCGTTATTGCCAAGGCCAAATAACACATAGCACTACGACTATTTAAGCCACCCTCTGCCTCTGCCATCCCTCATTCATCTCCCATCCTCTCTGCCATCTGCCCTTCTTTCTCTTTGACCACTCCTCCTTCTTCTAGCACATCCTCAGCCATGCAGTACACCAGACCAACCTACCACTTCCCACCCACCGTGCCGGAGAGGCTCTACCCTCCTGGCGTGTACGTTGAGCGCACAGTACGCGTGTGGGCGATATCAAGGTGGAGGACCGCAAGCAACTTCACCGAGTTCTTCCTCGCGTCCGGCTACCACCACCTCCCACGGGGATCTCCAAGGATGTTCCGTGTCGAGGACGTCATCCAAAACGGGGTGGTGGTTGCTCTCCTTGCCCACTTCACACACACATTCGACGCCTTCTACCTCCTCGGCCAGGTGTTTTGGTGTGGCTGCGAGTTAATCGCTTTCACCACCCACAACATGTTCACGGAGTACACCAACATCTTCCCCACCGCGTCATGCATGCACACTCTTCTGTACCCCATCGACAATGCCCGGAGGAGCAGTGAAGAGCACCCGGAGGAGGAGCAAGGTGGAGAAGGCGGCGTCTAGGGTTCCAAACCATCTATCTATTTTTTGAGTCTATGTTATGTTAAGTTGTAATTGAACTATGTTGGAGATGCTATGGGCTTGTTGGTGCTTTTATCAAGTTCTATTATTAAGTTTTCTATCTATTCTATTATGAAGTTCTTCCTAGTTTCAACTATGTGATCATGCTATGGGCTTGTTGGCCCTATCTACATGTTTGTTGATTGTTTTCTTAAAGAGCTCGCTTTGTTAGTAACCACCTGGTGCATGCAGCCACAACGGACCCTTCTTTTTTTTACAAAAGTCACAAGTATGTAGCCACCTAGCTAGTGCATGCAGCCACAACATATTTGTTATATTTATTTGTCATAGCAAACGGGTGCATATGTGAGTGGATCGAAATGGCCGCAGCTGATCGTAAAAAACGATGCTCTAAATCGAGGAGACAAGCATGCGGGGAGAGAGGAACCAGCGGCTGCGACCGTCGCTGCATCCGTGGTGGCTGGCGTGCACGAAAGCAGCTCAGTCAGTGCATCGTGGCGGCACCCATCAGGGAATGTAGGCTCGGTCGGAGCATGCAGGCCAGGTCGGCGCATCGTGGCGGCGTGCATCGATGCATGTAGGCAGGCTTGTTGGGTGCACGCATAGTAGGCTTCCGTCATGGTGGCGCGCGCATGCGTTTAATGCACGAGACGGCCCAACGAAACCATGACCCAATAGTCGAACAGCTACACCGCCCAATGCGGCCCCACTCGTCAGAGTTAACGCTCAAAGCACTGACCCAACGGCTACATCCGTTGTGACCTCTTCTGAGGGTTTCGGGCAAGGGAGTGGGGAAAACTGAGCAAAAGTTAAGAGTGTGGGGATCAATGAGTAGAGCTAAGGAACCAGGGGCACAGATGTAAATAACACTTCAAGTTTTGGGTAAAGATTTGATGGACTATGGAATAAGGAGCGGCAAGAGCCTTAGATTGGGGATGCTCAAGGCACCCCAAGGTAATATTCAAGGAAAACCAAGCATCTAAGCTTGGGGATGCCCCGGACGACATCCCCTCTTTCGTCTTCATCTTCGTCTATCGGTAACTTTACTTGAGGTTATATTTTTATTCACCATATGAGATGAGTTTTGCTTGGAGCATGATTTTATTTTGTTTAGATTTGCTTGTTGTTATTTATAATAAGTTTTAGTATCTTTTGGTTCAATAAAAAAGACAAGTATAGCCTTTACCATGCTTATTTTGCAAGTATATATGTTGCTGTTTGAAAACAGAAAGTTTTCTATCATTGTCTGAATTCTTCTGGATAATCAGAACGAGATAAAATCTTCAAATTTTTACCATTAAGAATGAATAAATTCTCTGTAATGTGGTAATTTTTCAGAATTGTTTTAGTTAGGGAAGTATGAGAATAATTCCACTCTTCACATACTATCATGTTTAGACAGATTGTTGTTGTGTTTGCATTGTTTGCATATGTTTGCATGTTTAATGATTCTATTTGAGGATAAGAGTATTAAATATGCAGAGGAAATTAGTATGCGATGTCAAATTGTAATTTAAGTGATTTTCTATAGTAGAGAATGTTAAGGTTTTGAGTTGATTTATACTAACTTATCTCACGTGATCTTGTTGAGTTTTGTGTGGATGAAGTTTTTCAGATTAAGGGAAACCATGACATGGGAGGAATTTAGGAGACACAAACGCTCAAGCCTGGGGATGCCCAAGGCATCCCAAGATAATATTTCAAGAAGTCTCAAGCATCTAAGCTTGAGGATGCCCCGGTAGGCATCCCACCTTTCTTCATCAACAATTATCGGCTAGTATTGATTTAGCCTAAATTTTTGCTTCTTCTCATGATATGTGCTATCCTTGCAATGTTATTTTCTTTTGTTTTGCTTGTTGTTTGAATAAAGTACTTCAGATCTGAAATTCTTAAATGAGAGAGGGTCTTCTCATAGCTAGTTAATTATTTGAATACTCATTTATCTTCACTTATATCTTTTTGGAGTAGTTTGTCAGTTGCTCTAGTGCTTCACTTGTATCTTTTTAGAGCACGACGGTGGTTTTATTTTAGAGAAATTGATGAACTCTCATGCTTCGCTTATATTATTTTGAGAGTCTCTAAATAGCATGATAATTTTCTTGGGTTATGGATTTAGTCCTAATATGATAGACATCCACAGGAGATATAATAAAAACTTTCATATATAGAGCATTAAATACTATGTGAATTTTGACTCCTTATAATTGTTTTGAGATGTTAGGGTGGTAATAGTATAGTCATGCTAGGGGTAGTTTGTGAGGTTAAAGAAATAAATGTGTTAAGGTTTGTGATTCCCGAAGCGTGCACGTATGGCCTATGTAACCAAATTGGCGCGCACTATATCCTGATTGTTTCATCTTTGCGGGAAGGTCGGGGGCGCGCGATGCTTAACTCCTACCAACCTCCCCCCTATGGGCTTTCATCATAGTGCTTTGCTTTGAGGGCTAAGTAGATTTTTCGCAATAAGTATGTGAGTTCTTTATGACTAATGTGAGTCCATAGATTATATGCACTCTCACCCTTCCACATTGCTAGCCACTCTAGTGCCACGCAAACTTCACTGGTGCATAAAACCCTCCTTATACCTTCCTCAAAACTGCCACCATACCTACCTATTATGGCATTTCCATAGCCATTTCGAGATATATTTCCATGTAACTCCACCGATCCGTTTATTATGACACACTTCATCATTGTCATATTGCTTTGCATGATCATGTAGTTAACATAGTATTCGTGGCAAAGCCACCGTTCATATTTTTCATACATGTCACTATTGGTCATTGCACATCCCGGTACACCGCCGGAGGCATTCATATAGAGTCATATCTTTGTTCGAGCATTGAGTTGTGATATCGAGTTGTAAGTACATAGAAGTGTGATGATCATCATTAATAGAACATTGTCCCATGTGAGGTTATCAAAAATAAAAGAGGCCAACGAAGCCCAAATAAACAAAATAGGCCAAAGAAGCCCACCAAAAAAGAAAAAAAGAAAATAAAAAATGAGAGAAAAAGAGAGAAGGGACAATGTTACTATCCTTTCCCACACTTGTGCTTCAAAGTAGCACCATGTTCTTGATGATAGAGAGTCTCCTATGTTGTCACTTCCATATACTAGTGGGAATTTCCATTATAGAACTTGGCTTGTACATTCCAATGATGGGTTTCCTCAAATGCCCTAGGTCTTCATGAGCAGGCAAGTTGATGCAAACCCACTAGTTGTCTTTTTGAGCTTTCATACACTTATAGCTCTAGTGCATCCGTTACATGGCAATCCCTACTCACTCACATTGATATCGATTGATGGACATCTCCATACTCCATTGATTTGCCTAGTTGATGTGAGACTTTCTCCCACCTTTTTCCTCTCACGACATTCCATTCCACCCATCGTGCTATGTTCATGGCTCGCGCTCATATATTGGATGAAGAGTTGAAACACGGCTTGAAAAAATAGAGTATGAAAGCAATTGCTTGGCTGTCTCCGGGATGGGCACGAGGGGTATTTTGTGTTAAGAAAAGGGAGTATAGGACTATATGATTTGTAGGGATAACATTCTTTAGCCATGTTATTTTTTAAGCTTCGTAGATTACTTTTGGTATGCTTGAAGTATTACTATTTTGATATTGATAAACTTTTATTTTGAGTCTTATGGATCTGAACATTCATGCCACAATAAGGAATATTACATTGATAAATATGTTAGGTAGCATTCCATATAAAAAAAATCTGTTTTTTTCATTTACCTACCCGAGGACGAGCAGGAATTAAGCTTGGGGATGCTTGATACGTCTCCAACGTATCTATAATTTTTTATTGTCCCATGCTATTATATTATCCATATTGGATATTTTATATGCATTTATATGCTATTTTATATGATTTTGGGATTAATCTATTAACCTAGAGCTCAGTGCCAGTTTCTGTTTTCTTCTTGTTTTTGACTTTCGCATAAAAGGAATATCAAAAGAGTCCAAACGGAGTCCAAAAGGAACGAAACTGTACGGTGATTTTTTATGAAGCAGAAGAAGCCCCCGAAGCAAAAGAGTTTGGCCAGAAGAGCCACGAGTCATCCACAAGGGTGCAGGGCACCCCCTAGGGCGCGCCCCCTACCTTGTGGATGACTCGTGGGTCCCCTGACTTGTTCTCGACGCCAAAAATTCTTATAAATACCAAAAACCCCAGAAATAAACCTAGATCGGGAGTTCCGCGCCGCAAGCCTCTGTACCACGAAAAACCAATCGGGAGCCCGTTCCAGCACCCTGTCGGAGGGGGAAACCATCACCGGTGGCCATCTTCATCATCCCGGTAGTCTCCATGACGAGGAGGGAGTAGTTCACCCTCGGGGCTGAGGGTATGTGATACGTCTCCAACGTATCTATAATTTTTGATTGTTCCATGCTATTATATATGATGTTTTGGATGTTTAATGGGCTTTATCATACACTTTTATATTATTTTTGGGACTAACCTATTAACCCAAAGGCCCAGTGCAGATTGCTGTTTTTTGCCTATATCAGGGTTTCGCAGAAAAGGAATATCAAACGGAGTCCAAACGGAATGAAACCTTTATGAGAGTTATTTTTGGAATGATATCAACACATAAGACTTGGAGTACACGTGAGGGAACAAAGGAGGTAGCCACGAGGGTCCAGGGCGCGCCCCCACCCTCTTGGGGCCCCTCTGGCTCCCCCGATGCCCTCCTTCCTCCTATATATACCCATATACCCTGAAAACATCGAGGCAACAGAGAAAACCCTAATTCCACCGCCGCAACCTTCTGTTCCCATGAGATCCCATCTTGGGGCCTGTCCCGGAGCTCCGCCGAAGGGGGGATCTTCCATGGAGTGCTTCTACATCAACACCATTCCCTCACCATGAGTTGTGAGTAGTTTACCACAGACCTTCGGGTCCATAGTTATTAGCTAGATGGCTTCTTCTCTCTTTTTGGATCTCAATACCAAGTTCTCCTCGGTCTTCGAGGAGATCTATTCGATGTAGTCTTTTTGCGGTGTGTTTGTCGAGATCCGATGAATTATGAGTTTATGATCAAGATTATCTACGAGAAATATTTGGTTCTTTTCTGAATTCTTTTATCTATGATTATAATATCCTTGCAAGTCTCTTCGAATTATTGGTTTGGTTTGACCTACTAGATCTATAGTTCTTGCAATGGGACAAGTGCTTGGCTTTGGGTTCAATCTTGCGGTGTCCTTTCCCAGTGACAGCAAGGGCAACAAGGCACGTATTGTATTGTTGCCATCGAGGATAAAAAGATGGGGTTTATATCACATTGCTTGAGTTTATCCCTCTACATCATGTCATCTTGCTTAAAGCATTACTCTGTTCTTATGAATTTAATACTCTAGATGCATGCTGGATTGCGGTCGATGTGTGGAGTAATAGTAGTAGATGCAGAATCGTTTCGGTATACTTGTCACGGACGTCATGCCTATATATAATGATCATGCCTAGATATTATCATAATTATTCGCTTTTCTATCAATTGCTCCACAGTAATTTGTTCACCCATCGCAGAATTCTGCTATCATGAGAGAAGCCACTAGTGAAACATATGGCTCCCCGGTCTATTCTCAACATATTAATCTACAATCTACTTTACTTTGTTGTTCTTACTTTTTGTGCTTATATCCAAAAATACCAAAAATATCAAACTATCCTATCTATCAGATCTCACTTTCGTAAGTGACCGTAAAGGGATTGACAACCCCTTATCGCGTTGGCTGTGAAGTTCTTATTTGTTTGTGCAGGTGCGAGGGACTCGCGCGTGGTCTCCTACTAGATTGATACCTTGATTCTCAAAAACTGAGGGAAATACTTACGCTATTGTGTTGCATCACCCTTTCCTCTTCGAGGGAATACAATGCAAGCTCGAGAAGTAGCAAGAAGAATTTCTGGCGCCATTGCCGGGGAGGCTTACGCAAAAGTCATAGACCAAGTACCCATCACAAACCCTTATCCTTCGCATTACATTTATTTGCCTCTCATTTTCCTCTCCCCCACTTCACCCTTGCCGTTTTAGTTGCCCTTCTTTTTGCCGTGTGTTTACCGTTCGCTTGCTTCTTGTTTTCTTGTGTGTTGGATTGCTTGCTTGTCACTATGACTCACCCTATCAGTGTGGACCCCCACCTCAAGAGGTTGGAGGAGATTGAAAACAATGTTAGACATTTTATGTGTGTGCAATTTGAGCACAATGATTTCTTCAGAAACAAGCTTAAGGAACAGAAAAACTTTATGAAATACATGAATAAAGAGCTTGATGATATGTCTAAGGAATTTTATGGATTGAAATCTCAGTTTGCTCATCTTGAGGACTTAATAGCTCAAATTTTGGACAAGCAATCCACCTTAGTTAATAAGATGGCTGCTAAACCGGAAGAATATGAAAATAAAGATGAAGATTTGAAAGTTATTGATGTGTCTCCTATTATATCCTTGTTTTCTAGTATGAATCTTGAAAAATATGGGACTGGAGATGAGTCTACTTTAATTAAAAGGCGTCCCAATGATTCGGAGTTTTTAGGTCTTGGTGCTAAAATTGTTAAAAGTGGGATTGAAGAGATTAAAACTTTGCATAGTGATGAACCCACAATTTTGGATTTCAAGGGATTCAATTATGATAATTTCTCTTTGATTGATTGTATTTCCTTGTTGCAATCCGTACTAAATTCTCAACATGCTTATAGTCAAAATAAGGTTTTTACCGATCACATAGTTGATGCTTTGATGCAATCTTATGAAGAAAAACTTGAATTAGAAGTTTCTATCCCTAGAAAGCTTTATGATGAGTGGGAACCTACTATTAAAATTAAAATTAAGGATCATGAATGCTTTGCTTTGTGTGATTTGGGTGCAAGTGTTTCCACTATCCCAAAAACTTTGTGTGATTTGTTAGGTTTCCATGAGCTTGATGATTGTTCTTTAAATTTGCATCTTGCGGATTCTACTATTAAGAAACCTATGGGAAGGATTAATGATGTCCTTATTGTTGCCAATAGGAATTATGTTCCCGTAGATTTCATTGTTCTTGATATAGATTGCAATCCTTCATGTCCTATTATTCTTGGTAGACCTTTCCTTAGAACGATTGGTGCAATTATTGATATGAAGGAAGGAAATATTAGATTCCAATTTACATTAAGGAAAGGCATGGAACACTTTCCTAGAAAGAAAATCAAATAACCTTATGAATCCATTATGGGAGCCACTTATGGATTGCCTTCCAAAGATGGCAATACTTAGATCTATCCTTGTATCGTGCCTAGCTAGGGGCGTTAAACGATAATTTTATTTTCTTTGTTTTTGCTTCTGTTTAGGAATAAATATTGCATCTAGGTTCTGTTTAAATGTGGTTTTGTGTGTCAATTAGTGTTTGTGCCAAGTAGAACCTTTGGGAAGACTTGTGTGAAGTTTATATGATCTTGCTGTAAAAAACAAAAACGTTAGCGCTCACGAGAATAGTCACCAGATTTTACTGGAGAGTGCTATTTAGTTGATTATTTTTTAAGATGATTAATAGAAAAATTCCTCACGTTTATCAATTTATTTAAATTTTTCTGGAGTTACAAAAGTATTCGAAAGTTACAGATTACTACAGACTGTTCTGTTTTTGACAGATTCTGCTTTTCGTGTGTTGTTTGCTTATTTTGATGAATCTATGAGTACTATTGGGGAGTATCAATCATAGAGAAGTTGGAATACAGTAGGTTTAACACCAATATAAACAAAGAATGAGTTCATTATAGTACCTTTGAGTGGTGGTTTGTTTTCTTATACTAACGGAGCTCACGAGATTTTTGGCTAAGTTTTGTGTTGTGAAGTTTTCAAGTTTTGAGTATGGCTTTGATGGACTCTGGAACAAAGAGTGGCAAGAGCCAAAGCTTGGGGATGCCCAAGGCACCCCAAGGTAAAATTCAAGGATAACCAAAAGCCTAAGCTTGGGGATGCCCCGGGAAGGCATCCCCTCTTTTGTCTTCATCTATCGGTAACTATACTCGGGACTATATTTTTATTCACCACATGATATGTGTTTTGCTTGGAGCGCCATGTATGATTTGAGTCTTTGCTTGTTAGTTTGCCACAATCATCCTTGCTGGACACACCTTTTTGAGAGGGATAAATATGGTCTAGAATTTGTTAGAATACTCTATGTGCTTCACTTATATTCTTTGAGCTAAATAGTTTTGCTCTAGTGCTTCACTTATATCTTTTAGAGCACGGTGGTGATTTTATTTTGTAGAAATTGTTGGTCTCTCATGCTTCACTTATATCCTATTGAGAGTCTTTTAGAACAGCATGGTAATGTGCTTTGGTTATAAAACTAGTCCTAATATGATAGTGTAGCGACCACGATCCGAATGGACCGAAGTCTCTGTGTTCAGTGTCATCCCTGGATCGGTAATGCTGACACACACAGTACTTGAAGGATTTATAATAGAGTGGCAATCACACACTTATTACATCGAATGTCTCCAATGAGAACTTATTACAAAAATCTATGGCTTAAGGCCATCTAACAAAATAACAGCGGAAGGCTTGGAAGATAAGTGAGTCCATCAACTCCAACGGCATAGCTAAGTGCATGACAAACGACCTAGCACGTCTTATTCCTCGTCTGAAAAGTCTGCAACATAATATGTTGCAGCCCGAAAACGGGTCAGCACATGGAATTTGCTGGCAAGATAACACACAAGATGCAAGTAACAGAATAAAGGCTATACTATATGCATATTTGGCTGGTGGAGGCTCTATGGTTAAAGTTTTTGCGTAAAGCCAATTTTTCCCTACAATAAAGGAATACATTTTATTTTAACTACCATGTTGGTGGAAAATCATTGAGAAGGTACCCCCTTACTCAATCCCAAATTAAAAGTTCATCATTAACCCAACAAATTAAATTATAGAGTGATGAGATCAACCAATAATTCAAGTACCAGATACTCAAGATGTCCATAACCGGGGACACGACTAATCATGATCAGTTTGTACACTCTGCAGAGGTTTGTGCACTTTTCCCACAAGACTCGATCGCCTCCGTTTGGTTTCTCGCACTGCATGGTGTTTGAGAAAAGGATGACCGAGACACAGTCTTTCCGAAGAGGTCCCCTTAACCGGATAGATAGGCTGGTACACCTACAATCCCTCTACATCTGCTAGCCCATCATGGAAAGGTTTCCCACAACATACTCAACTATGCCAGAGCCCATATTGGCATGTGGCTGCACACGGAAGTTTCTAGCATGAATAGTTATATGATCCCTTTGAGCCTGGGTGGCATTCCATAGGAAAAATCACACGGAACCCCGGGATTTCCAAGGACAACACTGGATTCCCCAGGTGCCCTGCAACCAATCCACCCAGATGTGTATTCAAGTAGCCAACTTAAGTTGAAACCTTAATTAACATCTCACATCTGTCATGGATTTCACTCAAACCCAAACCACGTCTACGAGCATAGCATAGCAACCTAAGCAAACGTAGAAGTAACTCCCAAGGGTTTGAAAATAATGCAGGTAATAGGTTCTACCTCAATCTACTTCCCAGTCCCACAAGTTAAGAGATCCTACTCATGCAATGTTTGAGGGTTCGATCTAATGCATAAAAACTAGGTAATAAGAGGTATGATCAAAGTGTTACTTGCCTTGCTGATGATTCGCAAAACCTAGAGACTCGTAGTAGCACGCTTCACAGTCCGGGTATTCTATCGCAAGCAAACAATAGAATACATAAGCAAACAAGCAAAGATGCACAAACAAAACTCCAAAAGATCAGATCTAACCAGAAAGTTCAACTTAAGAACTCCGGTTTGCAAAAAGAATCAACTCGAAAGAAGCAACAAAACTCAAACTGCAAAATAAACGAGCTCCGGTTTACTAATTGGCCTAAAGTCAAATTTTACAGTAGCCAAAACTTTGTTCAAGTTGGTTAAACGTAAAGAGGGCATCGAGATGAAGATCTGGGATTTTGAATCACCTGATTCCGACTCTCGAGCGAAAAGAAAAACGAAAAACAAGATAAGGGCAGAAATCGTGATCGGAATAATCGCGGATAAATCTCCAAAAAAGGAAAACTGACGAACAGGCTAACAAACGAACGTTCGCTGTCTGCGGATAACGGACGAAAACCGTTCGTTAAAACGAACGTACGGACGAACGTCCGCTAAATTACTAAACCGACGAAAACCGAACCGATCTAACTAAAAAAACGAATCTACGGTCTACGGAATAAAACCGATCAGTTCTAAAAAACCGATTAACTACCTCAACGGCAACTCCGGCGAGACGGCGTCCGGCGGCTGCGGTGGTCCGGCGCGGCGGGGCGGGCGAGGCGGCGGCGGCGCTGCGGGCGTGCAGCGGCGGGGCGGGCGTGCGGCGGCGACGGCGCAAGGCTGGGGCGGCGGCGGCGCTGCGGGGCTAGGGCAGGGAGGCGGTGGTTGGGCTCACGGGCTGGGGCGGTCGGCTTATAAAGCCCAGAGTCCCAGTCCTAAACGACTCCAAGTCGGTTCGCATTTTTTTTAAATAGAGTCCTGACACAAAAAAACTAACGAAAGAAATACTAAACGGACTCCAAAATTCCCGAAATAAATTTTCATCGTCCTCTAATAATATTTAGGACAAAGTGAACATTTTTCCCGGACCTAAATGCAATTTTGAAAAACGAGCATTTTTCCTATGCAAATAAAATCGCAAATAATTCCAGAAAAATACCAAAAGTGATTTTAACATTTTTCCTCCAATATTTCTGTTATTTCGGAGAAGTCAGATTATCTCCGCTCATTTTTTTGTATTTAGAAATATTTTTAGGAGAGAAAAATAATTAAAATCACACTGTACTCGTACCGGTATTCGAGCGAACTCAAATACGAAAACGGTAAAAATTCCCAACTCTCTCCGTAGGTCCTTGAGTTGCTTAGAATTTCGAGGAACACCACAAACAGAAATGCAAAGAGCATGCAATGCAATATGATCTATGTATAACATTCCAAATTAAAAAATTGGGATGTTACAAACCTACCCCACTTAGAATGAATCTCGCCCTCGAGATTCGACTTGGCTAGAGAACAGGTGTGGGTGGTCCTTGCGTAGATCATCTTCTCGTTTCCAGGTGGCTTCTTCCTCAGTGTGGTGACTCCACTGAACTTTGCAAAACTTGATAACCTTACTGCGTGTGACTCTGCTCAAAAATTCGAGAATCTTAACAGGCTTCTCCTCGTAAGTCAGATCACTGTCCAACTGAATTGCTTCCAGAGGTACTATGTCTCTAAGCGGGATTTCGGCCATCTCCACATGGCACTTCTTAAGCTGTGAAACGTGAAACACGTCGTGCACTCCTGACAATCCTTCGGGCAATTCCAACTTATAGGCAACCTCTCCCATGCGTTCCAAAACACGGTAAGGTCCCACAAATCTCGGGGCTAGCTTCCCTTTAACTCCGAAACGTTTAACTCCTCGCAGAGGCGATACTCTCAAGTACGCTCTATCTCCGATCTCATAGCCTATATCATTGCGCTTCGAGTCTGAATAACTCTTCTGCCTGGACTGGGCTACCTTCAATCTATCTCGAATCAACTTCACCTTCTCCTCAGACTCTTTGATCAAGTCTGGTCCAAACAACTTTCGGTCTCCAACTTCATCCCACATTAACGGTGTTCGGCATCTCCTTCCATACAATCCCTCGAACGGTGCCATCTTCAAACTGGCCTGGTAACTATTGTTGTACGAGAACTCTGTGTAGGGCAAATTGTCGTCCCAACTAGATCCATAATCTAATGCATAGGCTCTCAACATGTCCTCTAGGATCTGGTTGACTCTCTCGGTCTGTCCATCGGTCTGTGGATGAAAAGCGGTGCTAAATTCCAGCCTCGTTCCCAAAGTTTGGTGTAGCTAATGCCAAAACTTTGAGGTGAACTGTGTTTCGCTATCTGATACAATGGTCCTTAGAACTCCGTGCAGACATACTATCCTGGTCATGTATATCTTGGCCAACTTCGCACTGGTATAAGTGGTTTTCACGAGGATAAAATGGGCTACCTTCGTCAATCGGTCCACTACTACCCAGATTAAATAATATCCTGCTTTGGTTCTGGGCAATCCGGTGATAAAATCCATGCCAAGCTTCTCCCACTTCCATTCGGGTATTGGCATAGGCTGCAGCAATCCTGCCGGCTTCTGATGTTCTGCCTTTACTCTCTGGCATACATCACATACGGATACATACTCGGTAATATCCTTCTTCATTCCCGTCCACCAGAAACGCTCCTTCAAATCCAAATACATCTGGGTGTTTCCGGGGTGTATCGAGTATGGCGAATCATGTGCTTCCTGCAGTATCAACTTCCTGATCTCCGGGTCGTTGGTCACATAGATTCGATCCTCAAACCACAAGGTGTCGTGTTCGTCCCCACGAAATCCCTTGGCTTTTCCTTCACTCATTCTTTTCCTTATCGCGGCAATTTCCTTATCATCCTTCTAGGCTTCGCGTATCTTTCCCAGTAATGTCGACTGAACCTCCAATGTTGCCACGAAACCTCTAGGGAATATCTCCAAACGAAGCTCCCTGAGATGTTCTGCTAACTCCTGTGGCAATCCCCCTTTTACTAGGGTATTGGCATAACTTTTCCGGCTCAAGGCGTCTGCCACGACGTTGGCCTTTCCTGGGTGATAGTGTAGCTTCATATCATAATCCTTTATAATCTCCAACCATCTCCTCTGTCTAAGTTTCAGCTCCTTCTGCGTGAAAATGTACTTCAAACTCTTGTGATCCGTGTACACATCACAACAATTTCCAATAAGGTAATGTCTCCAGGTTTTCAGTGCGTGCACTACTGCTGCTAACTCCAGAATTATTCCTTCCTTGTCCATACTTCCTCTTGCGGCTTTCAATCTGCTGGTGCTTCCCTTCGATCATAAGAGCTTTATCTAGCAACTCCTGGTAGTTGTTGAAAGTTGCCACCATCAACTGTACGCTCATCTCATCATTCAGCCCTTCCATAAATCTCTCCTGCTTAGCGGCATCTGTGGCCACATCATCTGGGGCATAACAAGATAGGGTACTAAACTCATCCACGTACTATGCCATAGTAAGGTTTCCTTGGCGCAAGTTGTGAAACTCCTGTTTCTTCATGCTCATAGCTCCAGTTGAGACATGGGCAGTACGGAAAGATTGCTGAAACTGCTCCCAGGTGACATTGGCTATAGGGAAAGTGGATGTGTAATTCTCCCACCATGATGCAGCTGGTCCAGACAACTGGTGTGCAGCAAATCGCACCTTCTCAGCATCCGAGCAATTGGCGGTGGTCAAATCCTTTCCAATCTTGCGTAGCCAGTCATCAGCCACTATTGGTTCGATGCTGCTAGCAAACACGGGTGGTTGCAACCATAAGAAACGTGTCAGGTTGTCCACGGGTGGTGGTGGTGGAGGGTTGTTGTTGTTGTTCTGGTTGTTCTGATTGTTCTGGACAAGAAGTTGCATCAAGGTGTTCTGCTGCTGGATCAACTGGGTGAGCTCAGGGGGAAACTCAAATCCGGGCTCTCGTCTTGGAGGCATCTGATGGGTGTAGAGGGAAGAGATTAGAATAGAATTGAGGTCTAAGGGAAAATCACTACCCATATGCACATGACACAAACACAATCATATCACACCAATCTGAAGGAAATATGCCCTAGAGGCAATAATAAAGATGTAATTTGTATTTCCTTATATCATGATAAATGTCTTTTATTCATCCTAGAATTGTATTAACCGGAAACTTAGTACATGTGTGGATACATAGACAAAACAGTATGTCCCTAGTATGCCTCTACTAGACTAGCTCATTGATCAAAGATGGTTATGTTTCCTAGCCATAGACATGAGTTGTCATTTGATCAATGGGATCACATCATTAGGAGAATGATGTGATGGACAAGACCCATCCGTTAGCATAGCACTATGATCGTTTAGTTTTACTGCTATTGCTTTCTTCATGACTTATACATGTTCCTATGACTATGAGATTATGCAACTCCCGAATACCGTAGGAACACCTTGTGTGCTATCAAACGTCACAACGTAACTGGGTGATCATAAAGATGCTCTAAAGGTGTATCCGAAAGTATTCGTGGTGCTGGCATAGATCAAGATTAGGATTTGTCACTCCGAGTGTCGGAGAGGTATCTCTGGGCCCTCTCGGTAACACACATCACAATAAGCCTTGCAAGCAAAAAGGCTAATGAGTTAGTCAGGAGTTGATGTGTTACGGAACGAGTAAAGAGACTTGCCGGTAACGAGATTGAACTAGGTATAGAGATACCGACGATCGAATCTCGGGCAAGTAACATACCGATGACAAAAGGAACAATGTATGTTGTTTTGCGGTTTTGACCGATAAAAGATCTTCGTAGAATATGTAGGAGCCAATATGAACATCCAGGTTCCTCTATTGGTTATTGACCGGAGATGAGTCTCGGTCATGTCTACATAGTTCTCGAACCCGTAGGGTCCGCACGCTTAACGTTTGATGACGATCGATATTATGAGTTTATGAGTTTTGATGTACCGAAGGTAGTTCGGAGTCCCGGAGGAGATCACGGACATGACGAGGAGTCTCGGAATGTCCGAGACATAAATATTGATATATTGGACGACTATATTCGGACACCGGAAGTGTTCCGGAAAAGTTTCGGATTTAACTGGATTGCCGGAGGGGGTTACCGGAACCCCCTACGAGGGGGGATGGTCCATAGTGGGCCTTGAGGAAAGGAGAGAGGCAGCACATAGAGGCTGGCCGGCGCCCCACCTAGGGATCCTAGTTGGACTAGGATTGGGGGGGGGGGCGCCACCTCTCCCTCTTTTCCTTTCCCTCTCTTCCTTCTTGATGGACTCCTACTAGGAATAGGATTGCAATCCTATTCCTAGTAGGATTGCCCTAGCCGCACCATAGGAGGCCGGCCGGCCCTCCCCTCTTGCTCCTTTATATACGAGGGCAGGGGGCACCCAAAGACACACAAGTTGAATTGTTCCAGCCGTGTGCGGTGCCCCCTCCACATAAACACACCTCGGTCATACCATCGTAGTACTTAGGAGAAGCCCTGTGCCGGTAGATACATCATATCCGTCACCACGCCGTCGTGCTGACGAAACTCTCCTGTGAAGCTTAACTGGATCAAGAGCTCGTGGGACGTCATCAAGCTGAACGTGTGCTGAACGCGGAGGTGCCGTACGTTCGGTGCTTGATCGGTTGAATCGCGAAGAAGTTCGACTACATCAACCGCGTCACTTGACGCTTCCGCTTCCGGTCTACGAGGGTACGTAGACACACTCTTCCCTCTCGTTGCTATGCATCTGGTAGATAGATCTTGCGTGATCGTAGGAAAATTTTAAAATACTACGTTCCCCAACAGTGGCATCATGAGCCAGGTCTATGCGTAGATGATATGCACGAGTAGAACACAATGAGTTGTGGGCGATACTAGTCATACTGCTTACCAGCATGTCATATTTTGCTTCGGCGGTATTGTGAGATGAAGCGGCCCGGACCGACATTACGCGTACGCTTACGCGAGACTGGTTTCACCGTTACGAGCACTCGTTGCTTAAAGGTGACTGGCGGGTGTTTGTCTCTCTTACTTTAGCTGAATCAAGTGTGGCTACGCCCGGTCCTTGTGAAGGTTAAAACAGCACATACTTGACGAAACATCGTTGTGGTTTTGTATGCGTAGGTAAGAACGGTTCTTGCTAAAGCCCGTAGCAGCCACGTAAAACTTGCAACAACAAAGTAGAGGACGTCTAACTTGTTTTTGCAGGGCATGTTGTGATGTGATATGGTCAAGACATGATGAGTTATACGGTTCTGTATGAGATGATCATGTTTTGTAATGTTATCGGCAACTGGCAGGAGCCATATGGTTGTCGCTTTATTGTATGAAATGCAATCGCCATGTAATTGCTTTACTTTATCACTAAGCGGTAGCGATAGTCGTAGAAGCAATAGTTGGCGAGACGACAACGATGCTACGATGGAGATCAAGGTGTCGCGCCGGTGACGAAGGTGATCATGACGGTGCTTTGGAGATGGAGATCAAAAGCACAAGATGATGATGGCCATATCATGTCACATATTTTGATTGCATGTGATGTTTATCTTATTATGCTTCTTATTTTGCTTAGAACGACGGTAGCATTATAAGATGATCCCTCACTAAATTTCAAGGTATAAGTGTTCTCACTGAGTATGCACCGTTGCGAAAGTTTGTCGTGCCGAGACACCACGTGATGATCGGGTGTGATAAGCTCTACGTTCAAATACAACGGCTGTAAGCCAGTTTTGCACACGCGGAATACTCGGGTTAAACTTGACGAGCCTAGCATATGCAGATATGGCCTCGGAACACTGGAGACCGAAAGGTCGAGCGTGAATCATATAGTAGATATGATCAACATAAGATGTTCACCATTGAAACTACTCCATCTCACGTGATGATCGGACATGGTTTAGTTGATTTGGATCACGTGATCATTTAGATGACCGGAGGGATGTCTATCTTAGTGGGAGTTCATTAATTAATATGATTAAATTGAACTTTAATTTATCATGAACTTAGTCCTTATAGTTTTTGCATATCTATGTTGTTGTAGATCAATGGCCCGTGCTACCGTTCCTTTGAATTTTAATGCATTCCTAGAGAAAGCTAAGTTGAAAGATGATGGTAGCAATTACACGGACTGGGTCCGTAACTTGAGCATTATCCTCATTGCTGCACAGAAGAATTATGTCTTTGAAGCACCGCTAGGTGACAAGCCCCCTCCCGCTAATGTAGACGCTTTGAACGTCTGGCAGTCGCGGTCTGATGACTACACGATAGTTCAGTGTGCCATGCTTTACGGCTTAGAACCGGGACTTCAACGACGTTTTGAACGTCATGGACCATATGAGATGTTCCAGGAGTTGAAGTTAATATTTCAAGCAAATGCCCGGATTGAGAAATATGAGATTTCCAATAAGTTATATAGCTGCAAGATGGAGGAGAATAGTTCTATCAGTGAACACTTGCTCAGAATGTCTGGGTACTACAATCATATGACTCAACTTGGTTGCAAAGTTGACGAGGATATTGTTATTGATAGAGTTCTTTAATCACTGCCACCAAGCTATAAAGGCTTCGTGATGAACTATAATATGCAAGGGATGCAAAAGACAATTCCCGAGCTCTTTGCTATGCTTAAGGTAGCGGAGGTAGAAATCAAAAAGGAGCATCAAGTGTTGATGGTTAACAAGACCACTAGTTTCAAGAAAAAGGGCAAGGGAAAGAAGGAGAACTTCAAGAAGAATAGCAAGACAGTTGCTACTCCCACGAAGAAACCCAAGTCTGGAGCCAAGCCTGAAACTGAGTGCTTCTACTGCAAGGGGACTGGACACTGGAAGCGGAACTGCCCCAAGTATTTGGCGGATAAGAAGGATGGCAAGGTTAACAAAGGTATATGTGATATACATGTTATTGATGTGTACCTTACTAATGCTCGTAGTAGTACCTGTGTATTTGATACCGGTTCGGTTGCTAATATTTGTAACTTGAAACAGGGACTACGGATTAAACGAAGATTGGCTAAGGACGAGGTGACGATGCGTGTGGGAAATGGTTCCAAAGTCGATGTGATCGCCGTCGGCACGCTACCTCTACATCTACCTTCGGGATTAGTTTTAGACCTAAATAATTGTTATTTGGTGCCAGCGTTAAGAATGAACATTATATCTGGATCTTGTTTGTTGCGAGACGGTTATTCATTTAAATCAGAGAGTAATGGTTGTTCTATTTTTATGAATAATATCTTTTATGGTCATGCACCCTTGAAGAGTGGTCTATTCTTATTGGATCTCGATTGTAGTGATACACATATTCATAATATTGAAATCAAAAGATGCAAGGTTAATAATGATAGTGCAACTTATTTGTGGCACTGTCGTTTAGGTCATATTGGTGTAAAACGCATGAAGAAACTCCATAGTGATGGACTTTTGGAATCACTTGATTATGAATCACTTGGTGCTTGCGAACCATGCCTCATGGGCAAGATGACTAAAACTCCGTTCTCCGGAACTATGGAGCGAGCAACAGATTTGTTGGAAATCATACATACTGATGTATGTGGGCCAATGAGTGTTGAAGCTCGCGGCGGGTATCGTTATTTTCTGACCTTCACTGATGATTTGAGCAGATATGGGTATATCTACTTAATGAAGCACAAGTCTGAGACATTTGAAAAGTTCAAAGAATTTCAGAGTGAAGTAGAGAATCATCGTAACAAGAAAATAAAGTTTCTACGATCTGATCGTGGAGGAGAATATTTGAGTTACGAGTTTGGTCTTCATTTGAAACAATGTGGAATAGTTTCACAACTCACGCCACCCGGAATACCACAGCGTAATGGTGTGTCCGAACGTCGTAACCGTACTTTATTGGATATGGTGCGATCTATGATGTCTCTTACCGATTTACCACTATCGTTTTGGGGTTATGCTTTAGAGATAGCTGCATTCACGTTAAATAGGGCACCATCTAAATCCATTGATACGACACCTTATGAACTATGGTTTGGCAAGAAACCAAAGTTGTCGTTTCTTAAAGTTTGGGGCTGCGATGCTTATGTGAAAAAGCTTCAACCTGATAAGCTCGAACCCAAGTCGGAGAAATGTATCTTCATAAGATACCCAAAAGAGACTGTTGGGTACACCTTCTATCACAGATCCGAAGGCAAGATATTCGTTGCTAAGAATGGATCCTTTCTAGAGAAGGAGTTTCTCTCGAAAGAAGTGAGTGGGAGGAAAGTAGAACTTGATGAGGTAATTGTACCTTCTCCTGAATTAGAAAGTAGTACATCATAGAAAATTATTCCAGTGATTCCTACACCAATCAGTGAGGAAGTTAATGATGATGATCATGAATCTTCAGATCAAGTTTCTGCTGAACGTCGTAGATCAACCAGAGTACGTTCCGCACCAGAGTGGTACGGCAACCCAGTTCTGGAAATCATGTTACTAGACCATGATGAACCTACGAACTATGAGGAAGCGATGATGAGCCCAGATTCCGCAAAATGGCTTGAGGCCATGAAATCTGAGATGGGATCCATGTATGAGAACAAAGTGTGGACTTTGGTTGACTTGCCCGATGATCGGCAGGCCATCGAAAATAAATGGATCTTCAAGAGGAAGACCGACGCAGACGGTAATGTTACTGTTTACAAAGCTCGACTTGTTGCGAAAGGGTTTCGACAAGTTCAAGGAGTTGACTACGATGAGACTTTCTCACCTGTAGCGATGCTTAAGTCTGTCCGAATCATGTTAGCAATTGCCGCATTTTATGATTATGAAATCTGGCAAATGGATGTCAAAACTGCATTCCTGAATGGATATCGCAAAGAAGAGTTGTATATGATGCAACCAGAAGGTTTTGTCGATCCAAAAGGTGCTAACAAAGTATGCAAGCTCTAGCGATCCATCTATGGACTGGTGCAAGCATCTCGGAGTTGGAATATACGCTTTGATGAGGTGATCAAAGCATATGGTTTTATACAGACTTTTGGAGAAGCCTGTATTTACAAGAAAGTGAGTGGGAGCTCTGTAGCATTTCTAATATTATATGTGGATGACATATTATTGATTGGAAATGATATAGAATTTCTAGATAGCATAAAAGGATACTTGAATAAGAGTTTTTCAATGAAAGACCTCGGTGAAGCTGCTTATATATTAGGCATCAAGATCTATAGAGATAGTTCAAGACGCTTAATTGGACTTTCACAAAGCACATACCTTGATAAGATTTTGAAGAAGTTCAAAATGGATCAGTCAAAGAAAGGGTTCTTGCCTTTATTACAAGGTATGAAGTTGAGTAAGACTCAATGCCCGACCACTGCAGAAGATAGAGAGAAAATGAAAGTCATTCCCTATGCCTCAGCCATAGGATCTATCATGTATGCAATGCTGTGTACCAGACCTGTTGTGTGCCTTGCTATAAGTTTAGCGGGGAGGTACCAAAGTAATCCAGGAGTGGATCACTGGACAGCGGTCAAGAACATCCTGAAATACCTAAAAAGGACTAAGGATATGTTTCTCGTGTATGGAGGTGACAAAGAGCTCGTCGTAAACGGTTACGTCGATTCTAGTTTTGACACTGATCCGGATGACTCTAAGTCACAAACCGGATATATATTTTTATTGAACGGTGGAGCTGTCAGTTGGTGCAGTTCCAAGTAGAGCGTCGTGGCGGGATCTACGTGTGAAGCGGAATACATAGCTGCTTCGGAAGCAGCAAATGAAGGAGTCTGGATGAAGGAGTTCATATCCGATCTAGGTGTTATACCTAGTGCATCGGGTCCAATGAAAATCTTTTGTGACAACACTGGAGCAATAGCCTTGGCGAAGGAATCCAGGTTTCACAAGATAACAAAACACATCAAGAGACGCTTCAATTCCATCCGCGATCTAGTCAAGGAGGGAGACATAGAGATTTGAAAAATACATACGGATCTGAATGTTGCAGACCCGTTGACTAAACCTCTTCCACGGGCAAAACATGATCAGCACCAGGACTCCATGGGTGTGAGGATCATCACTTTGTAATCTAGATTATTGACTCTAGTTCAAGCGGGAGACTGAAGGAAATATGCCCTAGAGGCAATAATAAAGATGTTATTTGTATTTCCTTATATCATGATAAATGTCTTTTATTCATGCTAGAATTGTATTAACCGGAAACTTAGTACATGTGTGGATACATAGACAAAACAGTATGTCCCTAGTATGCCTCTACTAGACTAGCTCATTGATCAAAGATGGTTATGTTTCCTAGCCATAGACATGAGTTGTCATTTGATCAATGGGATCACATCATTAGGAGAATGATGTGATGGACAAGACCCATCCGTTAGCATAGCACTATGATCGTTTAGTTTTACTGCTATTGCTTTCTTCATGACTTATACATGTTCCTATGACTATGAGATTATGCAACTCCCGAATACCGTAGGAACACCTTGTGTGCTATCAAACGTCACAACGTAACTGGGTGATTATAAAGATGCTCTAGAGGTGTCTCCGAAAGTATTCGTGGTGCTGGCATAGATCAAGATTAGGATTTGTCACTCCGAGTGTCGGAGAGGTATCTCTGGGCCCTCTCGGTAACACACATCACAATAAGCCTTGCAAGCAAAAAGACTAATGAGTTAGTCACGAGATGATGTGTTACGGAACGAGTAAAGAGACTTGCCGGTAACGAGATTGAACTAGGTATAGAGATACCGACGATCGAATCTCGGGCAAGTAACATACCGATGACAAAAGGAACAACGTATGTTGTTATGCGGTTTTGACCGATAAAAGATCTTCGTAGAATATGTAGGAGCCAATATGAACATCCAGGTTCCGCTATTGGTTATTGACCGGAGATGAGTCTCGGTCATGTCTACATAGTTCTCGAACCCGTAGGGTCCGCACGCTTAACGTTTGATGATGATCGGTATTATGAGTTTATGAGTTTTGATGTACCGAAGGTAGTTTGGAGTCCCGGATGAGATCACGGACATGACGAGGAGTCTCGGAATGTCCGAGACATAAAGATTGATATATTGGACGACTATATTCGGACAACGGAAGTGTTCCGGAAAAGTTTCGGATTTAACTGGATTGCCGGAGGGGGTTACCGGAACCCCCTACGAGGGGGATGGTCCATAGTGGGCCTTGAGGAAAGGAGAGAGGCAGCACATAGAGGCTGGCCGGCGCCCCACCTAGGGATCCTAGTTGGACTAGGATTGGGGGCGCCACCTCTCCCTCTTTTCCTTTCCCTCTCTTCCTTCTTGATGGACTCCTACTAGGAATAGGATTGTAATCCTATTCCTAGTAGGATTGCCCTAGCCGCACCATAGGAGGCCGGCCGGCCCTCCCCTCTTGCTCCTTTATATACGGGGGTAGGGGGGCACCCAAAGACACACAAGTTGAATTGTTCCAGCCGTGTGCGGTGCCCCCCTCCACAGAAACACACCTCGGTCATACCATCACAGTACTTAGGAGAAGCCCTGTGCTGGTAGATACATCATATCCGTCACCACGCCGTCGTGCTGACAAAACTCTCCCGTGAAGCTCAACTGGATCAAGAGCTCGTGGGACGTCATCAAGCTGAACGTGTGCTGAACGCGGAGGTGCCGTATGTTCGGTGCTTGATCGGTTGAATCGCGAAGAAGTTCGACTACATCAACCGCGTCACTTGACGCTTCCACTTCCGGTCTACGAGGGTACGTAGACACACTCTTCCCTCTCGTTGCTATGCATCTGGTAGATAGATCTTGCGTGATCGTAGGAAAATTTTAAAATACTACGTTCCCCAACACAATCAATTTCAAGCAAGATCTTACAAATCTAACTAACGTTACAAAAGTGCTCTAAAACTAATACGTGGGGTATACTACTAGTCACAGGGTGGTCATCTAAAAATATTGATCGGCGGACGATTCCATGATGTCTGCTCCAGCTTCATCTTCATAGTCTTCGTCTTTACTATCATCGGGTTCTGAATCCGTGTCACCGATGATAATGTAATCTTCGGGAGGAATTTCCTTAGGCTCTTTTTCCTCTTCTTCTCCCATGAATACTCCTAGCTTCCTTGTTAAATCATCATTCTTCTCCACTAGTATCAACATCTCCTCCTCGTATCCGTCACGAGTAGACTTAAGTTCTTCTTCTAGCTCCAAATTCCTGTTTAGTGCCTTCTTCAATTCTATCATCCCAGCGCACATCTGGTGCTCCTGTCGTTGAATGTGCTGGTTCAACTCCTGGATGAATGCTGCAATGGACCTATCCTTCCGGGTGCTGATCATATCCCAATTCCCATCTCGGCGTCCACAAATCTGGTAGATCGTGTCCTTCAGCTCCTGCTTGTAGACTTCTCCGATACTTCCCATCGTGATGTGGGCGGCCATGCTCTTGCCTAGACTCCAGGTGGGCGCATCAAAAGAAAACTCTATTGGCTCTGTGGATGGTGCGAAGGTTCTTCCGGGAATTTGAACTTGAATGCTCCATCGCTCCTCCGGTAAAGTGGCGGTGTAGGTCCCGGTAAAGCTTGGTATTCCTACGTTCAGGTACCTAGTGATTTCCTTCAAGTGTGGTCCAAATGGTGTGTCTTCATCCAGTTGAGTGAACTTGTTCCTTGGGTCCACCATCCTAAAGAAGTAGAAAATGGAGAAAAGTCAAAAATGAGTATAGAAGAGTGATCTAGGGTCTGCCTTAGTGGTCGTGTCCTACATTCAGCGTGTGCTCTGATACCATCTTTGTAGCGATCATGATCCGAGTGGACCGAAGTCTCTGTGTTCTGTGTCATCCCTGGATCGGTAATGCTGACACACACAGTACTTGAAGGATTTATAACAGAGTGGCAATCACACTCTTATTACATCGAATGTCTCCAATGAGAACTTATTACAAAAATCTATGGCTTAAGGCCATCTAACAAAATAACAGCGGAAGGCTTGGAAGATAAGTGAGTCCATCTACTCCAACGGCATAGCTGAGTGCATGACAAATGACCTAGCACGTCTTATTCCTCGTCTGAAAAGTCTGCAACGTAATATGTTGCAGCCCGAAAACGGGTCAGCACATGGAATATGCTGGCAAGATAACATAGAAGATGCATGTAACAGAATAAAGGCTATACTATATGCATATTTGGCTGGTGGAGGCTCTATGGTTAAAGTTTTTGCGTAAAGCCAATTTTTCCCTACAACAAAGGAATAAATTTTATTTTAACTACCATGTTGGTTGAAAATCATTGAGAAGGTACCCCCTTACTCAATTCCAAATTAAAAGTTCATCATTAACCCAACAAATTAAATTATAGAGTGATGAGATCAACCAATAATTCAAGTACCAAATACTCAAGATGTCCATAACCAGGGACACGGCTAATCATGATCAGTTTGTACACTCTGCAGAGGTTTGTGCACTTTTCCCACAAGACTCGATCGCCTCCGTTTGGTTTCTCGCACTGCATGGTGTTTGAGAAACGGATGACCGAGACATAGTCTTTCCGAAGAGGTCCCCTTAATCGGATTGATAGGCCGGTAAACCTACAATCCATCTACATCTGCTAGCCCATCACGGAAAGATTTCCCACGACATACTCAACTATGCCAGAGCCCATATTGGCACGTGGCTGCACACGGAAGTTTCTAGCATGAATAGTTTTATGGTCCCTTTGAGCCTGGGTGGCATTCCATAGGAAAAATCACACGGAACCTCGGGATTTCCTAGGACAACACTGGATTCCCCAGGTGCCCTAAAACCAATCCACCCAGATGTGTATTCAAGTAGCCACCTTAAGTTGAAACCTTAATTAACATCTCACATCTGTCATGGATTTCACTCAAACCCAAACCACGTCTACGAGCATAGCATAGCAACCTAAGCAAACGTAGAAGTAACTCCCAAGGGTTTGAAAATAATGCAGGTAATAGGTTCTACCTCAATCTACTTCCCAGTCCCACAAGTTAAGAGATCCTACTCATGCAATGTGTGAGGGTTCGAACTAATGCATAAAAACTAGGTAATAAGAGGTATGATCAAAGTGTTACTTGCCTTGCTGATGATTCGCAAAACCTAGAGACTCGTAGTAGCACGCTTCACAGTCCGGGTATTCTATCGCAAGCAAACAATAGCATACATAAGCAAACAAGCAAAGATGCACAAACAAAACTCCAAAAGATCAGATCTAACCAGAAAGTTCAACTTAAGAACTCCGGTTTGCAAAAAGAATCAACTCGAAAGAAGCAAGAAAACTCAAACTACAAAAGAAACGAGCTCCGGTTTACTAATTGGCCCTAAAGTCATTATTTATATTAGCCAAAACTTTGTTCGAAAGAAGCAACAAAACTCAAACTGCAAAAGAAACGAGCTCCGGTTTACTAATTGGCCTAAAGTCAAATTTTACAGTAGCCAAAACTTTGTTCAAGTTGGTTAAACGTAAAGAGGGCATGGAGACAAAGATCTGGGATTTTGAATCACCTGATTCCGACTCTCGAGCGAAAAGAAAAACGAAAAACAAGATCAGGGCAGAAATCACGATCGGAATAATCGCGGATAAATCCCCGAAAAAGGAAAACTGACGAACAGGCTAACGAACGAACGTTCGCTGTCTGCGGATAATGGACGAAAACCGTTCATTAAAACGAACGTACGAACGAACGTCCGCTAAATAGCTAAACCGATGAAAACCGAACCGATCTAACTAAAAAAACGAATCTACGGTCTACGAAATAAAACCGATCGGTTCTAAAAAAACGATTAACTACCTCAACGGCAACTTCGGAGAGACGGCGTCCGGCGGCAGCGGCGGTCCGGCGCGGCGGGGCGGGCGAGGCGACGGCGGCGCTGCGGGCGTGCGGCGGCGACGGCGGAGCTGGCGTGCGGCGGCGGTGGCGCGAGGCTGGGGCGGCGGCGGCGCTGCGGGGCTAGGGCAGGGAGGCGGCGGCTGGGCTGACGGGCCGGGGCGGTCGGCTTATAAAGCCCAGAGTCCCAGTCCTAAACGACTGCAAGTCGGTTCGTGCTTTTTTTTTAAAATAGAGTCCTGGCGCAGAAAAACTAACGAAAGAAATACTAAACGGACTCCAAAAGTCCCGAAATAAATTTTCACCGTCCTCTAACAATATTGAGGACAAAGTGAACATTTTTCCCGGACCTAAATGCAATTTTGAAAAACACGCATTTTTCCTATGCAAATAAAATCGCAAATAATTCCAGAAAAATACCAAAAGTGATTTTAACATTTTTCCTCCAATATTTCTGCTATTTTGGACAAGTCATATTATCTTCGCTCATTTTTTGTATTTATAAATATTTATAGGAGAGAAAAATAATTAAAATGACATTGTCCTCGTACCGGTATTCGAGCGAACTCAAATACGAAAACGGTAAAAATTCCCAACTCTCTCCGTAGGTCCTTGAGGTGCTTAGAATTTCGAGGAACGCCACAAACAGAAATGCAAAGAGCATGCAATGCAATATGATCTATGTATAACATTCCAAATTAAAATTTTGGGATGTTACAGATAGGCATCCAAGATGAATGTCGTAAAAACTTTCATACAAAGTGCATTGAATATGATGAGAAGTTTGATACTTGATGATTGTTTTGAGATATGAGGATGGTGATATTAGAGTCATGCTAGTGGAGTAATTATGAATTTGGGAAATACTTGTGCTAAAGTTTGTGATTCCCGTAGCATGCACGTATGGTGAACCGCTATATGACGAAGTTAGAGCATGAGGTATTTGTTGAGTGTCATCCTTTGTGTGGAGGTCGGGCGCGCGCGATGGTTAACTCCTACCAACCTCCCCCCTAGGAGCATGCGTTGATTGCTTTGTTTTGATGACTCGTAAATTTTTGCAATAAGTATATGAGTTCTTTATGACTAATGTTGAGTCCATGGATCATACGCACTCTCACCCTTCCACCATTGCTAGCCACTCTTGTACCGCGCAACTTTCGCCGGTACCATACACCCACCATATACCTTCCTCGAAACAGCCACCATACCTACCTATCATGGCATTTCCATAGCCATTCCGAGATATATTGCCGTGCAACTTCCCACCGTTCCGTTCATATGACACGCTTCATATTGTCATATTGTCATGCATGATCATGTAGTTGACATCGTATTTGTGGCTAGGCCACCATGCATAATTTTTCATACATGTCACTCTTGATTCATTGCACATCCCGGCACACCACCGGAGGCATTATATAGAGTCATACTTTTTTCTAGTATCGAGTTGTAAATCTATATAAGTGTGATGATCATCATTATTAGAGCATTGTACCAAAGAAAAAAAAGGAAAAAGAAAGAAAGAAGGAAAGGCCAAGAAAAATAAAGGCCCAAAAAAAGAAAAAGAAAAAGTAGAAAAAGAAAAAGGAAAAGAAAAGGGACAATGCTACTATCTTTTTCCACACTTGTGCTTCAAAGTAGCACCATGTTCTTCATGATAGAGAGTCTTTTGTTTATTGACTTTCATATACTAGTGGGAATTTTCATTATAGAACTTGGCGTGTATATTCCAACAATGGGCTTCCTCAAATGCCCTAGGTCTTCGTGAGCAAGCAAGTTGGATGCACACCCACTTAGTTTCTTTTGTTGTGCTTTCATACATATATAGCTCTAGTGCATCCGTTGCATGGCAATCCCTACTCACTCACATTGATATCTATTGATGGGCATCTCCATAGCCCGTTGATACGCCTAGTCGATGTGGGACCATCTTCCTCCTTTTTGTCTTCTCCACAACCACCACTCTATTCCACCTATAGTGCTATATCGATGGCTCATGCTCATGTATTGCGTGAAAGTTGAAAGGTTTGAAAAAATTGAGTATGAAAACAAGCGCTTGGCTGAAACCGGGGTTGTGCATGATATGAATATTTTGTGTGATGAAGAGGGAGCATAGCCATACTATATGATTTTGTAGGGATAACTTTCTTTGGCCATGTTATTTTGAGAAGACATGATTGCCTTGTTAGTATGCTTGAAGTATTATTATTTCTTATGTCAATATAGACTTTTGTCTCGAATCTTTCGGATCTGAACATTCATGCTACAACAAAGAAATTACAATGAAAATTATGTTGGTTAGCATTTCACATCAAAAATTCTGTTTTTATCATTTACCTACTCGAGGACGAGCAGGAATTAAGCTTGGGGATGCTTGATACGTCTCCAACGTATCTATAATTTTTTATTGTTCCATGCTATTATATATGATGTTTTGGATGTTTAATAAGCTTTATCATACACTTTTATGTTATTTTTGGGACTAACCTATTAACCCAAAGGCCCAGTGCAGATTGCTGTTTTTGCCTATTTCAGGGTTTCACAGATATCAAACGGAGTCCAAACGGAATGAAACCTTCGCGAGAGTTAATTTTGGAACGATATCAACACAGAAGACTTAGAGTACACACGAGGGAACGAAGGAGGCGGCCACGAGGGTCCAGGGCGCGCCCCCTCCTACAGGGCGCGCCCCCACCCTCGTGGGCCCCCTCTGGCTCCCCCGATGCCCTCCTTCCTCCTATATATACCCATATACCCTGAAAACATCGAGGCAACAGAGAAAACCATAATTCCACCGCCGCAACCTTCTGTTCCCGTGAGATCCCATCTTGGGGCCTGTTCTAGAGCTCCGTCGGAGGGGGGATCTTCCACGGAGTGCTTCTACATCAACACCATTGCCACACTATGAGTTGTGAGTAGTTTACCACAGACCTTCGGGTCCATCGTTATTAGCTAGATGGCTTCTTCTCTCTTTTTGGATATCAACACCAAGTTCTCCTCGGTCTTCGAGGAGATCTATTCGATGTAATCTTTTTGCATTGTGTTTGTCTACATTCGAATATTTGTGGGTTTATGATCAAGATTATCTATGAGAAATATTTGGTACTTTTCTGAATTCTTTTATGTATGATTATAATATCCTTGCAAGTCTCTTCGAATTATCGGTTTGGTTTGGCCTACTAGATCTATAGTTCTTGCAATGGGAGAAGTGCTTGGCTTTGGGTTCAATCTTGCGGTGTCCTTCCCCATTGACAGCTGGGGCAGCAAGGCACGTATTGTATAGTTGCCATCGGGGATAAAAAGATGGGGTTTATATCATATTGCTTGAGTTTATCCCTCTACATCATGTCATCTTGCTTAAAGCATTACTCTGTTCTTATGAACTTAATACTCTAGATGCATGCTGGATAGCGGTTGATGTGTGGAGTAATAGTAGTAGATGCAGAATCGTTTCGGTCAACTTGTCACGGACATGATGCCTATATATAATGATCGTGCCTAGATATTCTCATAATTATTCGCTTTTCTATCAATTGCTCGCCAGTAATTTGTTCACCCACCGTAGAATTCTGCTATCATGAGAGAAGCCACTAGTGAAACCTATGGCCCCCGGGTCTATTCTCAACATATTAATCTACAATCTACTTTACTTTGCTGTTTTTACTTTCTGTTCTTATATCCAAAAATACCAACAATATCAAACTATCCTATTTATCAGATCTCACTTTCGTAAGTGACCGTAAAGGGATTGACAACCCTTATCGCATTGGCTGCGAAGTTCTTTTTTGTTTGTGCAGGTGCGAGGGACTCGCGCGTGGTCTCCTACTGGATTGATACCTTTGTTCAAAAAAACTGAGGGAAATACTTACGCTACTGTGCTGCATCACCCTTTCCTCTTCGAGGGAATACAACGCAAGCTCGAGAAGTAGCAAGAAGAATTTCTGGCGCCATTGCCGAGAAACAACGTATGTTGTTATGCGGTTTGACCGATAAAGATCTTCGTAGAATATGTAGGAGCCAATATGAGCATCCAGGTTCCGCTATTGGTTATTGACCGGACATGAGTCTCGGTAATGTCTACATAGTTCTCGAACCCGTAGGGTCCGCACGCTTAACGTTTGATGACGATCGGTATTATGAGTTTATAAGTTTTGTTGTACCGAAGGTTGTTCGGAGTCCCGGATAAGATCACGGACATGACGAGGAGTCTTGGAATGTCCGAGACATAAAAATCAATATATTGGACGACTATGTTTGGACACCGGAAGGGTTCCGGGAGGTTTCGGGCATATACCGGAGTACCGGGGGGTTACCGGAACCCCCAGGGGAGTTAATGGGCCTTAATGGACCATAGGGGAAAGGGGGAGGAGGCGGCCAAGGTGGGGACGCGCCCCCGCCAACCCAATCCGAGTTGGGAGGGGGCCGGCCCCCCTTTCCTTCTTCTCTCTCTCCTCCTTCCTTCCTCTCCTACTCCTACTAGGGAAAGGGAGAATCCTGCTCCCGATGGGAGTAGGACTCCCTAGGGCGCGCAATAGAGAGGGCCGGCGATGATGTTACAGACCTAGGGTAGGGTCATGGGCCTGACCCAGGTACCCCACCCAAGGTCACTACACCAGAAGCTTAAAGGACAAATTCGAAGGCAACAAGGTCGGTCGACTGTGGCGGCCCAATAGGACATATCACTCGTCCGAACACCCCCTCCCAGACAAGTTAACTCCACTCGACCCCTGAAGGTCAAAGGTCCCTTAGGACAGCAACGGTCTGGCATTCGTTCTATGACAATGAATGCCTTTACCACTCTTTATTGCAGGCGTTATCAGTAACACCCTGGCTTTATGTACATTGAACCCTTTGTAACATGGGGATGGCTGGGGTCCTGGCGAACTCTATATTAGCCACCCCCCTCCTCCAGTACAAGGGTTCGCACCCCCTGTAACTCAAACACCCATATACATTCCAGTCGACCGCCTAAGGGCACCGAGACATAGGGCTTTTACTTCCTCCGAGAAGGGCCTGAACTCGTAAACATCTCGCGTACAATCTCATCATAGCTAGGACCTTGCCTCCTCCTACGTACCCCCTATTCGTACTGTCAGACTTAGAACCACGACAGTTGGCGCCCACCTTGGGGCAGGTTGTCTTAGTGACTTCCGGTGAGGTTGCAAACTTTTCTCCGACCTCCATCATCATGGTTTCCGGCGGTGGTCTCGCGTTGGGCCGCGAGATCCGACTCGGCGCGCTCATCTTCATCGCCGATGACTCCGGTTGGCTCCAGGAGCTCCCCTCGACGTCAAGGCGTTGCCCGTCAGCGGAGCCGCGCACTTTCGTGCCGGCACCTGCGGCATCCTTCTCTGGCAGTCATCGACTCAGTACCGGCCGGCTCTTTCATCATCTGTCGTCCCCGCTAGACGCCGCCGGAACCGATCTGGTCGCTCGCGGCTCCAGCAGTGGGTGAAACACGCGGTGGCCCGCCAGACGGCCACCCCTCAAGTTGCGGCCATCAAGCCCGACAACTACCTCTACGGGTTGGTTGATCCATCGATTGAGCCCGCAAATTCGCTTTTCGAGTGCGGGAGCAACGATCCTGCTGCCGAGGTTCTCATGGTTGACTCGCGTCGCAGTCCACCAGGATAACCTCGCGATGGAGACGGCGGCAGCAGAAATGGTCAGTCATTTGACCACGACGGGTACATTCCCCAACCCCTCACTGCCGAGCAGAGGGACGAGCTCTGCTGCCGCAATGAAGATGCAATTTTCACCCCTATCGTGGGAGACTCCCCATAGGCTCGGGCCCTGGAAGCCACACACCTAGCCACCGTGGCTGAGCACGCACGACTAGAGAATGTTGAGCGCTCACTCAACGAACGGGCACACCGACTGATTCCCGAATCCAGTCGACGACCGCGGCAGTCGTTCCCGCGCGAGACTCAGTGATACGTCTCCAACGTATCTATAATGTTTGATTGTTCCATGCTATGATTTATGAAGTCTTGGATGTTTAATGGGCTTTAACATACACTTTTATATAATTTTTGGGACTAACCTACTAACCCAAAGGCCCAGTCCAGATTGCTGTTTTTGCCTGTTTCAGGGTTTTGCAGAAAAAGAATATCAAACGGACTCCAAACGGAATGAAACCTTCGCGAGAGATAGAAAATCATGCACATGGAACTTGAGAACCACGTCAGGGGAGCATCGGGGCGCCCACGAGGGTGGGGGGCGCGCCCCCCTTCCCAGGGCGCGCCCCTACCTCGTGGGCCCCTCGAGCACCCCCCCGGTGTCCTCCTTCCTCCTATATAAGTCTACGTACCCCGAAACCATCGACAAGAGAGAGAAAACCCTAGTTCCACCATCGTAACCTTCTGTTCCCGTGAGATCCCATCTTGGAGCCTGTTCCGGAGCTCCACCAGAGGGGGATCCATCACAGAGTTCTTCATCGTCATCATCATCGCCCTCACCATGAGTTGTGAGTAGTTTACCACAGACCTTCGGGTCCATAGCTAGTATCTAGATGGCTTCTTCTCTCTCTCTGGATCTCAATACAAAGTTCTTCTCGGTCTTCGAGGAGATCTATTCGATGTAATCTCTTTTTGCGGTGTGTTTGTCGAGATCTGATGAATTGTGAGTTTATGATCAAGATTATCTATGAGAAATATTTGGTTCTTCTCTGAACTTGTTATGTGTGCTCATAATATCCTTGCAAGTCTCTTCAAATTATTGGTTTGGTTTGGCCTACTAGATCTATAGTTCTTGCAATGGGAGAAGTGCTTGGCTTTGGGTTCAATCTCGCAGTGTCCTTTCCCAGTGACAGTAGGGGCAGCAAGGCATGTATTGTATTGTTGCCATCGGGGATAAAAATATGGGGTTTATATCATATTGCTTGAGTTTATCCCTCTACATCATGTCATCTTGCTTAAGGCGTTACTCTATTCTTATGAACTCAATACACTAGATGCATGCTGGATAGCGGTCGATGTGTGGAGTAATAGTAGTAGATGCAGAATCGTTTCGGTCTACTTGTCTCGGATTTGAGCCTATATACAATGATCATGCCGAGATAGTCTCATAATTCTTTGCTTTTCTATCAATTGCTCGACAGTAATTTGTTTACCCACCGTAGAATATCGCTATCATGAGAGAAGCCACTAGAGAACACTATGGCCCCCAGGTCTATTCTCAACATATCAATCTACATCTACTTTACTTTTACCGCTTTTATTTTCTGTTCTTATAAACAAAAATACTAAAAATATAAACTATCATCTCTATCAGATCTCACTTTCGTAAGTAACCGTAAAGGGATTGACAACCCCTTATCACGTTGGCTGGGAAGTTCTTCTTTGTTTGTGCAGGTGCGAGGGACTCGCGCGTGGTCTCCTACTGGATTGATACCTTGGTTCTCAAAAACTGAGGGAAATACTTATGCTACTGTGCTGCATCTCCCTTTCCTCTTCGAGGGAATACAACGCAAGCTCGAGAAGTAGCAAGAAGAATTTCTGGCGCCGTTGCCTGGGAGGCTTATGCAAAAGTCATATACCAAGTACCTATCACAAACCCTTATCCTTCGCATTACATTTTTTTGCCTCTCGTTTTCCTCTCCCCCACTTCACCCTTGCCGTTTTATTTGCCCGTCTTCCGCCGTGTGTTTATCATTCGCTTGCTTCCTGCTAGCTTGTGTGTTGCTTGCTTGCTTGTCATCTTGCCTAGCACACCAATCATTATCAACACTCCCGAGAGTGAGGTCCTCAACTTTAAACAAAGGGAGGAAGAAAACTTAAAAGATGCCTGGTATAGAATTTGCAATTCTCAAACTAGGTCTATTAGGAAGCTTTCCTCTTTCGTGCTTCTTCGCAATTTTTATGTTGGCATAATTCCGTGGAATAGATTTATCTTAGATACCATTATCGGAGGGAATTTCTTGGGTTGCCATACCTTTGATTCTTATAATGTTATGACTGAATTATTTGGCTCACCACCTCTTATGGTTAATGGAACCGTTTTAACTTTGGAGCATGTTATGCAATGGTTAGAAATCATTGAAAACAAAGTTGCTATGGTAGAACTAGTAGAGAACTTGGATAGAAAAAATCCATAATGAAATTACTCAATATGGATCTAAGGTAGGAGTTGTTCTGAAAAATCTTAAGGAGAAGGAGCCCATAGTTAAAGAAAAGCTAGATCAAGATTCCACTAGAATCAATAAGCATGAGGATGTTATCACTAATGTGGGTTCTGCTCTTTCCGCTATAAAAACTACTCCAAATACCTCTACCACTAAATTATCTAAGTTCATCTATGTCCCTAAAGACAAGGGTGAAACATCTAGAATTGCGGATCTCAAATCCATAAGTGTTCACCCTAATTTTCTTACTTTTGCAAGAGACCCTTTTGACACTTTCGAATTTCTTGATTTCTTGCCCAAGAGTTTGATTATTAATAGGGACAAAGAAGTGCGTAAGTGTCGGGGTTTTGGGACAACATATGCCAATGGATGGCTTATCATCCATGGGGTCAAAAGAACGTCGCCGGGCTCAGGAAGCGGGATAAAGAGGAACTTAGGACGCCTACGAATCATACCCAGGTTTGGGGATCTCCGAGGAGATAACACCCCTAATCCTGCTCTGTGGGGCCTCCGCGTCATGACTGATAGCACTAAGGTGGCTACAAGATTTCTCCTTGAGCTGTGTGGTTCAAAGGATGAAGATGAACAAGGCTAGCCCACCTCCTATCTATCCATGCTAGGGTTCGTCCTCGTATTCTTCTAACCCCTCCTCATGGAGGACCCTGGGGGGTTTATATAGGCCTACCCCCAGGGGTACAATGGTAATCTTGACGGCGTGGCTCCGAGCTGCCAGTGTCTTCTGGCGTCGGCTTTACCGCCTGTCTGCTGGGGCCCGCCGCCTGCGGGCCCTACGTGATTGTCTTTCACTGTGGACGTGCCTCTGCTGACGAAAGCCTCGTCGAGGAGGAAATGGCTACAGTACCATCGCCTCCCGTCGTACGCTGCCGCCTCGCCCTATCCCGTCATCTTGATGAGGCTCGGACTTCTAGGGTGAGGTTTGCCGTCTGTTACCACGCGGCCGTCTCCCCCGGCCGTATGCCAGGGGCAGCTTGTTCATGAGCTACCCGCTGACCGATGGGGCCAGCCGCCTGCTGGCCCCGCCGTTTGCGGGTAGTGGGATCGTGGCCTCCTCTGACCGATGCTTGGTCACGAGCAGCGTGGCTACAGTGACCTGCCTCTTAGGAGATATTCATGAGGTACACGGTCACTGTAGCCACGCCCTTATAGATCTTTTAAGGACATGTTCTCCTGTAGCCACGCCTCCACTGGGCAGGGGTCCCCCCCAGCGTGCATCCTGAGGAAGGAGTGCGGGGCTGTCTGCTGGCTGGTGGTGTTGGTGTCACCGCCTGTTGGGTCCCTGCCGCCTGCTGGCAGCCGGCTCCTAGGGCAGGCTACCCTAGGAGGCGGCTCGATGAGCAGACGGCCGCAGCGGACCAGGCGGCTGTCATTTGTCTTAAAATACCAAGGGTAGTCGCCGAGGGTACCCATGGTCAACATCTCCGACAGTTGTCCCCAAAGCTGGTGTAACTCTGAGGCGGGCGCTGGAGGTGCCGGGGGGTTCCAGCAGCTTCCCCTCTCAGGCAGGCCCAACGTCCTTCACTTGTCTTCCGTGGATATCCGTCTGTTGACAGCCGGCCCTACGCTGCTGGAGCCGGCTTCCAGCAGCCGAACCGTCATCTTAGAGTCTTCAGTGAGAAGGCACCGCCTGGTCAGCGGGCAGTCGAACAGGCCCGCAGACCGTTGGCAGCTCCCACGTGTCACCATCCTGTCGCGTTGGCCTGCCAGCCCACGCGCACGACAGGACGTAACAGTGGGCCGGGGCCCGCCACTAGGGGCCTCGGGCCCCGCGCGGATCCACATTGGCAGGGGTAATCGATTACCCTCCCACGCGCATTTAATGCGTGCGGATTAGGTGCGAGAAAATCGGGGGTCGTGCGGGGCATGGAGCGGTTAATCCCACGCCCGCCCCCTCGCCTTCGCCCCCCGGGCCTATATATAGGTCGCGGGAGAGGGCTGGCGCCGTTCTCGCGCTCACTCTCCCCCATCATCCTTCTTCTTCCTCGCCCTTCTCGTCGTCATCGTCGCGAGCCGCCGCCCAAGCCATGTCCGTTCCGGCACCTCCCCGACACCATGGCCAGTGGGACGACATCGAGGTCCTGCAGGAGCATGTCGACGTCCTCCAGCGGTCGCGGAAGCTGCCCCCGACCGACCGAGTCACCGTGCGCCTGGCGCCGGTGGCGGAGATTAGGCCGACCCCGTGGCAAGGCGAGCGGGTCATCTTCCGCTCGCACTTTCCGTGCGGATTCGGCCCGCCGGCGAGCGGCTTCTTCCACTCCTTCCTGGACTTCTTCCACATCCAACCTCATCACCTCACGCCAAACACGGTGATGACTCTCTCATCCTTCGTCATTCTCTGCGAGGCCTACCTCGGCATCCTCCCCACCATTGAGCTCTGGACTGAGCTCTTCTACGTGAAGCTCGGCACCGCCATCCAGAGCGTGGCCGCCCAGTGCGGGGGGTGCATCGCGGTGAAGCGCACTGAGGCGAAGAACTTCTTCCCGGCGCCGAAGCTCGTGGGGTCGGTTAAACAATGGCAGAAGACGTACTTGTACGTCTCCAACATCGACCCCGAGCAGGATTTCATCTGCCTGTCGGAGTGGGTGTCGGGGCCGCCTGCCGAGCCTCGGGACTCCTGGAGGACCCGGCCTGCAACCCTCACTGAAGGCGCTTCCATCGCACTGCACCGTCTCCGGGAGCTGAGAGACGACGAGGGCTTGGACTTCGCGGATCTGCTGCTCACGTTTGCTGAGCACCGGGTGCTGCCGCTGCAGCGCCGCCCTCACCTTATCTGCGACATGAGCGGGCGTCGGGACCCCAGCCGGACGTGCACCAAGCCCCTGCCCTACGGGGAGGTGGCCCGTCTGGTGAACTACATCTCCAGCTGCAAGGTCTACAACTCCGGCTGGGCCTTCGGCAAGCCGCCGTACAGCCGCGCCAACCAGCCGCCCGCAGTAAGCTTTTCATCCTTCTGTTTTCTTTCTTGTTTTTTCGGCTGCCGTAGTCGTCTGGTCCTGACATTTTGCTCAGATTTTCCCTGGCCAACCGGCACCAGACTCTGACCGACCGGGCCGCCCCTGGAGTCGGATCGCTCCCAGAGCGACACAAGTGACCCCGATCTTGGGGCCGCCGCCATGGAGGAGGAGGAGGTGATGGGCGGCGGGGGCCATCCATCGGGCGCCCTGCCAGAAGGCGGCGTCGAGAGCTGGCCGGACGACGACGAGGAGATGGAGGAGGCACCCGTCCGCGCCAGCCAGCAGGTCGGACCATCTGGCACAGCCGGCGGTGGGAAACAGCAGTCCTCATCAGGGCCGACTGGTGCCCCACCCAAGAAGCTCCGGCTGTCGACCGCCGCCACGAGGCGTCAGGAGGCCGCCGCCAGGGAAAACGTGCCGAAGAAGCCCAAGGCCAGGCCGATTGTGTCCGGGTAAGTATTCTTCATTCCTTCTTTACGTGGTACTCATTTTTCACGGCTGATCCCTTCTTGGCTGACCCTCCGTTCCCTGGGGAAATCCGCGCAGCGCACCGCTTTCCCTCTCGCGGGTGCCAGCGGGCTCTGTTGTGGGAGGCCCAGATGCCCCTCCGGTGCCCCCTCGCGTGGATCCAGCCGCCGCGCTTCGGGAGGCGACAGAGAGGAATGCCCGCGAGGCGCGCGCGGAGCGCGAGGCCACGGAGCGTGAGCGAGCGGCGACTGATGCCGCCGCCCAGGCAGAGGCCGAAGCCGCCAAGAAGGCCGAGGCAGACGCCGCCGGAGTCCAAGAGCGGGGAAAGGGCCCTCAGCAGCAAGCGGCCACGCCGTCCGCCGGGAATCGGGGTCTCTGGAGTCATCGGCCCAGGTGCTGGCTGCTGACGAGCAGCCGGCCCCAGGCGATAGGGGGGACGACTGCGTCATTCTGGAGACGCCGCCACCACCCCCCGCGCCGCCTGCTGGGGAGCAGGGCAGCCGGCCAGCGGGGACGGAGGTGCCGCCGGTTGGGGGCGTGCTGGTGACTGGCCCGCAACCGGACCCCCGAGGTCCAGCCCGTCGGCGCCTTGCGAGGGCGGTCTCTATGCCCCAGCAGGTGGAGGCCGGCGGGGCCAGCTTGTCCGTGCCAGAGAACGAGGCGACCAGCACGGCGCCATCAAGTTGGAGGTCCGGAGGAGGCGGCGCGTGGATCGTCGCATCGCGGGACGTCCTCGACCACATCAACTCCTTGGGCAACATCATGCAGACAGCGGTGCAGGAGTTCGTCGACATGCGGTCCTCCGTTCGGGTATGTGTGCTTCATTTTCTTCTGTTTTTATTCCTTCAATTTCTTCTGTGGGGGCGCGTCAGCGCACCCACTGGGTGTAGTCCCCGAGTTCCGAGCCGGCTGCTGAGCAGGCGGCTTGGAACTCCAAAGCGTACGTAATGAGCTGATCTTGCTTCTTATTGCAGGAGTATCACAACCTCCGCGTGGCCTCCTACAATGCTCATCGCCAGGAGCTGGCGCAGCTGCAGGCTGCCTTGGCAGATAGCCGAGGTGAGTGCCTCCTCTTCTCCTTGCGGGGGTGCGTCAGCGCACCCGCTGGGTGTAGTCCCCGAGTTCCGAGACGGCTGCTGAGCAGGCGGCTTGGAACTCCAAGGTTATATTTTTTGCTGCTGACCTTCGTTCTTCTTCTTTCTCCCTCGCCAGCGGTCGCCGCCGACCTCCGCAACCAGCTGGGCGGGGCCCAGACTGAGCTGACTGATAAGGAGCGGGAGCGTGGTCTCGCTGCTCAGGACCGCCACCGCCTGGCCAAGGAGCTGGCGGACCAGGCGACGGCTCACAAGGCCGAGCTTGGCAAGATGTCTGATGTCGAGTCACTTCTGCGGGCCGAATTCGAGACTGAGCGCTCGAATTGTGCCGAGAAGGAGGCGGCTCTCCAAGACGGCTATGTAGCCATTGGAGACATGGTCGACGGTGAGACGTCTACCCTTTTATCTTGTATTCGCCGTTTGCAACAGCCGTCTTTCTTTTCTTCTGATCCTTCTTCTAGTTTTGGCAGAGTTCTTCCCGGGCTATTCCGTGACCGCCACCCAGGCCATCGAAGCAAAGCGTGCTACGAGGCGCCAGGCGGGCCGGGCGATCGCGCCCAACGCGGCCAGGACCCCGGCCGAGGAGCTTCTTGCCATTCGGGTGCGTCTTCTGCCAGTCCGCCGTCTTCTTCGCCGTTTGCAGCGTGCTGGCGCCCAGGTCCTGGCCGCCCTCTGGCCAGGTGTGCCAACACTCCGCACTCCCAGTCAGACGGCCGCCTGGCTGGAGGCGGCCGGCCAATGCTTTGAGGCCTGGAAGGGCTCTGCAGCAAGGGCTGGTGTGCGGACCGCCCTGGAATTCGCCAAGAACTGGTATCCTGGCTTGAGCCTTGAACAGTTGGAAACCTTCCGGGCGGAGGCCCAGCCTGAGCTGGCCGTGGAGCAGAAGGAGCTCGTCCAACGTGCCGCTGCCATCGCCGAGTATGCCGACACCTCCATCTTCATCCCGGAGTTGGATGACAGGGGCCATGTGGTGCCGCCTGGCAACTTCGGGCTGGACTTGGCGGCGTCGGAGGAGCCAGACGAGGAGATTGCCTCCAGTGAGGGTGACGAGGAGGAGGAAGGCAGCGACGAGGAGACCAGTTCCCAGGAGGCGGACCCAGCAGTTAGTCGCCAGCCTGACCAATCCTCGACAAGCGGACCAGGAGCGACGGCCCCGCCTGCCACAGGAGACGGCCAAACCGAGACCCACCAGGCGTCCTCTCCGGCAGCCGGCTCCGTCGTGCCGCCTGCCCAGCCTGCTGCACCTTAAGTTTTTTCTTTTGTATCTTCTGCTTCCTGTAAGACTTGTAGGGTTAATCCGAACAATTCCACCCGCTGGGTGTATCGTATCAGCAAGTTATTATTGCAAGGCGGCCCTTAAGGCCCTCGGGGGTCCCATTGGTTCTCAAAATAACTTTAGATAGCACGACACATACTGTCTTTCAGCTATAAAAGCGACGAAGAAGATTTGCTTTCCATGGGCGCTTCGACTCCTTGCCTGAGTCATCTCTCTTGCGGGCTCTTGGCATCTGTGCATCAGTGAGGTAGTAGGCGTCGTTGCCTAGTACTTTGCTGACGATGAACGGTCCTTCCCAAGGAGACGAGAGCTTGTGCTGGCCGGCTGTTCGTTGGATCAGCCGGAGCACAAGGTCTACCTCGCGGAAGGAGCGTGGCTTGACTCACCGGCTGTGATAGCGGCGGAGACCCTGCTGGTAGATGGTGGAGCGGCTGAGTGGTACCAGCCGGGCCTCCTCCAGCAGGTCCACGCCGTCTTCGCGTGCTTCTTTGGCTTTAGCCTCCATATACATGGTGACGCGAGGCGAGTCAAACTCAACGTCCGTTGGGATGACGGCCTCGGCCCCATAGACGAGGAAGAAAGGAGTGAAGCCGGTGGATTTGTTCGGAGTGGTTCTGAGGCTCCATAGGACAGACGGCAGTTCTTCGATCCAGCAGCCGGCCGACCGCTCCAAAGGTTCGACCAGCCGGGGCTTGATGCCGGACAGGATGAGGCCGTTGGCGCGCTCGACTTGGCCGTTAGACTGTGGGTGGGCAACAGATGCTAGGTCCAGTCGGATGCCATGTGTTGCACAGAAACAGGCAAGTGCACCTTTGGCAAAATTTGTGTCGTTGTCGATGATGATGTTGTGCGGTATACCATACCGGATTGTGATGTCTGCAATGAATGTCACAGTAGTTGGGCCATTGAGTTTCTTGATTGGCTTGGCTTCGATCCACTTTGTGAATTTATCTATTGCCACGAGCAAGTGTGTCAGGCCTCCTCTGGCAGTCTTGAAAGGTCCTACCATATCCAGGCCCCAGACAGCAAATGGCCAAGTGATCGGAATAGTCTTGAGTGCAGAAGCCGGCAAGTGTTGCTTGGAACTGAAGCGCTGGTAGCCGTTGCACTTTCTCACCAAATCTTTGGCATCGTCCAAAGCAGTCGGCCAAAAGAAACCGTGGCGGAAAGTTGTGGCTACGAGAGACCTTGAGGCCGCGTGGTGGCCGCATTCCCCTTGGTGAATGTCCTTCAGGATAGCTATCCCTTTTGTTGCTTCTACGCAGCGCTGGAAGACGCCCGTTGCACTTCTTCTGACAAGCTCTTTATTGACTATGGTGTACGCTGAAGCTCGACGTTGAACTTGTCGTGCCAAAGTTTCTTCTGCTGGCAGCTCTCCTCTGAGCAGGAAGGTGAGGATTGGCTGTGCCCAAGACGGCGCTGAGACTCCTGTTACTTCTGCCAGAGAAACCAGGGTGGTTGTGCTGGGAGGTGGAGGGTTGGGCTGAGCCGCCTGCTGTGTATTCGAAGCCCCCGAGCCGTCTGCTGGAGCCGGCGCCTCCTGGCCGTCTGCTGGAGCAGTCTCCGGGCTAGGAGTTGGCGCGGCTATAGGTGGTCCGTCTGTTGGAGCTGGAGTGTCGCGGCCGCCCTCTGGGGCAGTCTCTGGGCCAGCAGCCGAAACCGCGAGGCCGCCTGCCCCGGGGTCGGCTGGTATGAAGATTGACTCCGACTCTTGTGAAGGCTTGATAGACGGTTTGCGCAAGCATTGGAAAGATACGCCGGCTGGTATTGCTTGGCGGGTGGAGCCGGTTCATGCCAAGTTGCCGGCTTGCATGTTATCGGCCCGCGGTATGTGGAGGAACTCACAGCCATCAATGTGTCCACTGATCTGCTGGACAAGGAACCGATAGCTTGCCATGTTTGCGTCCTTGGCGTCCCAGTCCCCAGACGACTGCTGGACGACCATGTCTGAGTCACCGTAGCACAGCACTCGGCGGATGCCAATCTCCTTGGCCATCCGGAGCCCATGGATGAGTGCCTCGTACTCGACCACGTTGTTGGAGGCGGCAAAGTGGATCTATAGGGTATACTTGAGCTTGTCGCCTTTGGGGGAGGTGAGGACGACGTCGGCTCCCAGGCCGGTGCGCATCTTTGATCCGTCAAAGTGCATCCGCCAATGGTCAAGTCTGGCACAGGCAGCAGGTACTGGGTTTCGGCCCAATCGATGAGGAAGTCGGTCAATGCTTGCAACTTGATGGTTGTGCGCGGCTGGTAGAAGATGGTGAAGGGGGCTAGCTCAATGACCCACTTGGCCACTCTTCCTGAGGCATCTCTGTTCCCCATGATTTAAGTAAGCGGGGCCGTGCAGACGACCGTGACAGAATGTTCTTGGAAGTATTGCTTGAGTTTCTTGGCGGTGAAATACACGCCGTAGCACATCTTCTGGTAATGGGGGTAGTTCTGCTTGGATGCTGACAGCACTTCGCTCAAGTAGTAGACGGACCTCTGGATGGGCAAGGCTCCGCCGTCCTCTGGGCGCTCGACCACAATGACAGTGCTTACCACCCGGCTGGTGGCGGCTATGTAAAGGAACATGGGTTCCTTGTCTGCTGGCGCCGCGAGGACAGGCGGGGTGGACAGCAGTCGCTTGAGCTGCTGGAAAGCTTCGTCTGCCTGGTCGTTCCACTCGAAGCACGTGGTCTTCTTCATCAGTTGGTATAGGGGGAGTGCCTTTTCTCCCAGCCGGCTGATGAAACGGCTAAGAGATGCTAGGCACCCCGTGAACCTCTCGACATCCCGCACACGGGTCGGTCGTTCCATCCTCTCAATGGCCTTGATCTTCGCCGGATTGCACCCGCTGCCGCGTTCGGATACCAGGAAGCCAAGGAGCTCGCCGGCCGGTACCCCGAAGACGCATTTCTCTGGGTTTAGCTTAATCCGAAAGCGGCGTAGGTTCTCAAATGTTTCCTGGAGATCCTCCAAAAGGGTTCCTCTCTTCTCTGTCTTCACCACAATATCATCCACGTAAACGTGGGCATTCCTGCCAAGCTGCTTGAGGAGACACTTCTGCATGCAATGATGAAAGGTGGCGCCAGCATTTCTCAAGCCGAACGTCATGGTCAGGTAGCAGAAGGCCCCAAACGGCGTGAGGAAGGCTGTCTTCAGACGGTCGGTTGGATCAAGCTTGATTTGATGGTACCCCGAATAAGCATCAAGGAAAGACAGCAGCTCGCATCTGGCTGTGGAGTCGATCACTTGATCTATTCGCGGCAGAGCAACCGGGTCTTTAGGGCAAGCTTTGTTTAGGCTGGTGTAATCAATGCACATGCGCCATTTGTTGTTCTTCTTCATCACCAGGACTGGATTCGCTAGCCATTTGGGGTAAAAAACTTCCATGATGAAGCCGGCTGCTAGCAGGCGGGCGACTTCTTCCCCAACGACTCTTCTCTTCTCTTCTGACTGGCGGCGCAGCGGCTGTCTGACAGGCTTTGCATCTTCTCTCACATGCAACTTGTGCTCGGCGAAATCCGTCGGGACACCCGGCATGTCCTTGAGGGACCATGCGAAGATGTCCCGATTCTCATGGAGGAAATCGACGAGCTTGCTTTCCTATTTGTTGTCTAGGCTTGATCCTATGACAGCAAATCGCTCCGGGTGAGACGGGTCCAAGGTAATCTTCTTTGTGTCCTTGGTTGGCTGGAACGAGCCTTGCGGCTCCGCCTCCCTAGGATCGGCTGGTATGGCCGGCTGCTCGCCAGCCATTGCCACCAGCCGCTCCAGACGGCGCTTTTCCTCAGCCACAACAAGGGTCTCTGCCAGGCGGCTGCTGGCTGTTGCGCATGCGATGGACTTCTCGTAGTCCCCGGCTATGGTGATTATTCCTTTGGGACCAGGCATCTTCATCTTGAGGTAGGCATAATGGGGGACTGCCATGAACTTTGCAAGAGCTGGCCGGCCCAAGATCACGTGATAGGGACTTTCCAGGTTCACCACTTCAAACCAGACCGGCTCCCTCCGGAAGTGCATCTTGTCACCAAACAAGACATCGACTCTGGTCTTGCCGATTGGTGAGCAAGAGAGGCCTGGCACAATGCCACGGAACGATAGGCCCACGGAACGACAGGTCCTGGTGGGCTGAAGTTGCTTCCCTTTCATGCCCAACTTCTCCATGGCGTCACGATACATGATGTTGATGCTGCTGCCGCCGTCTACCAGCGCCCGGGAGAAACGACAGGCCCGCCTGTCAGTGGAGAGAGTGGCATCCAGGACGAAGGCATAGGCCCCTAGCGATGGCATGACAGCCGGGTGATCCTCTCGGCTCCAGCTGACAGGCCTTTCAGACCAATGCATGAATTCTGGGTTCTTGACGGCAACAGTGTTGACTTCTCTGCGCTGCTGGCGCCGGCTGTGCCTATCATCTGTCTGGCTGGTGAAGACAACATAGGCCCCATTTTCTTCTGGGAACTCGTCCTGGACCTGGCAGCCAGGACGGGCAGCCGGCGGATTAGGAGGCGGGGCCGGCTGTCCAGCAGGCAGCGGTGGCGGAGCTTCTCCCCTCGCAATTCTTGTGAGCCAATGACACTTTCGCGTTGTGTGGTTGGAAGTCTTCGCACCACTATGGAACTTGCAGGGGGCGTCCAGAGCTTGATCAAAGGAGAAAGCCGGTTGCCACACCGGTTTGCCGCCCTTCTGGCGCTTGGGTCCTGCTTGAGCTTCTGGCTGCTGTCCGTCGACTGCTGCCACCAGCCGGCTGTTGGCAGCCGGCGCATGGGCCTTGTGCTTCTGGTCGCTTGTCTGCTAGCGCCGGCTGGACTCTCCTGCCGGCGTCTTGGAAGCTGGAGGGGTCATCTTGCCAGAAGCGTCCACTTGCAGCTCGGTCTTCATGGAGGAGTCAGCGGTGGCGTACTTGTCTGCTATGCTCAGCAGTTCATCCAACATGGTCGGCTCGTCACAAAGGAGCCGGTGTTTGAGTAAGATGCCTTCTCTGCACCCGGCTGTGAAATACTCGATGGCTTGTTGTTGGGGAACGTAGTATTTTAAAATTTTCCTACGATGACGCAAGATCTATCTACCAGATGCATAGCAACGAGAGGGAAGAGTGTGTCTACGTACCCTCGTAGACCGGAAGCGGAAGCGTCAAGTGACGCGGTTGATGTAGTCGAACTTCTTCGCGATTCAACCGATCAAGCACCGAACGTACGGCACCTCCGCGTTCAGCACACGTTCAGCTTGATGATGTCCCACGAGCTCTTGATCCAGTTGAGCTTCACGGGAGAGTTTCGTCAGCACGACGGCGTGGTGACGGATATGATGTATCTACCGGTGCAGGGCTTCGCCTAAGCTTTGCGACGGTATGACCGAGGTGTGTTTCTGTGGAGGGGGGCACCGCACACGGCTGGAACAATTCAACTTTGGTGTCTTTGGGTGCCCCCCTGCCCTCGTATATAAAGGAGCAAAAGGGGAGGGACGGCCAGCCTCCTATGGTGCGGCTAGGGCAATCCTACTAGGAATAGGATTGCAATCCTATTCCTAGTAGGAGTCCATCAAGAAGGAAGAGAGGGAAAGGAAAAGAGGGAGAGGTGGCGCCTCCCCAATCCTAGTCCAACTAGGATCCCTAGGTGGGGCGCCGGCCAGCCTCTATGGGCTGCCTCTCTCCTTTCCTCAAGGCCCACTATGGACCATCCCCCTCGTAGGGGGTTCCGGTAACCCCCTCTGGCAATCCAGTTAAATCCGAAACTTTTCCGGAACACTTCCGGTGTCCGAATATAGTCGTCCAATATATCAATCTTTATGTCTCGGACATTCCAAGACTCCTTGTCATGTCCGTGATCTCATCCGGGACTCCGAACTACCTTCGGTACATCAAAACTCATAAACTCATAATACCGATCGTCATCAAACGTTAAGCGTGCGGACCCTACGGGTTCGAGAACTATGTAGACATGACCGAGACTCATCTCCGGTCAATAACCAATAGCGGAACCTGGATGTTCATATTGGCTCCTACATATTCTACGAAGATCTTTTATCGGTCAAAACCGCATAACAACATACATTGTTCCTTTTGTCATCGGTATGTTACTTGCCCGAGATTCGATCGTCGATATCTCTATACCTAGTTCAATCTCGTTACCGGCAAGTCTCTTTACTCGTTCCGTAACACATCATCTCGTGACTAACTCATTAGTCTTTTTGCTTGCAAGGCTTATTGTGATGTGTGTTACCGAGAGGGCCCAGAGATACCTCTCCGACACTCGGAGTGACAAATCCTAATCTTGATCTATGCCAGCACCACGAATACTTTCGGAGACACCTGTAGAGCATCTTTATGATCACCCAGTTACGTTGTGACGATTGATAGCACACAAGGTGTTCCTACGGTATTCGGGAGTTGCATAATCTCATAGTCATAGGAACATGTATAAGTCATGAAGAAAGCAATAGCAGTAACACTAAACGATCATAGTGCTATGCTAACGGATGGGTCTTGTCCATCACATCATTCTCCTAATGATGTGATCCTGTTGATCAAATGACAACTCATGTCTATGGCTAGGAAACATAACCATCTTTGATCAATGAGCTAGTCGAGTAGAGGCATACTAGGGACATACTGTTTTGTCTATGTATCCACACATGTACTAAGTTTCCGGTTAATACAATTCTAGCATGAATAAAAGACATTTATCATGATATAAGGAAATACAAATAACATCTTTATTATTGCCTCTAGGGCATATTTCCTTCAGTCTCCCACTTGAACTCGAGTCAATAATCTAGATTACAAAGTGATGATCCTAACACCCATGGAGTCCTGGTGCTGATCATGTTTTGCCCGTGGAAGAGGTTTAGTCAACGGGTCTGTAACATTCAGATCCGTATGTATTTTGCAAATCTCTATGTCTCCCTCCTTGACTAGATCGCGGATGGAATTAAAGTGTCTCTTGATGTGTTTTGTTCTCTTGTGAAACCTGGGTTCCTTTGCCAAGGCTATTGCTCTAGTGTTGTCCAAAAGATTTTCATTGGACCCGATGCACTAGGTATAACACCTAGATCGGATATGAACTCCCTCATCCAGACTCCTTCATTTGCTGCTTCCGAAGCAGCTATGTATTCTGCTTCACACGTAGATCCCGCCACGACGCTCTGCTTGGAACTGCACCAACTGACAGCTCCACCGTTCAATAAAATACATATCCGGTTTGTGACTTAGAGTCATCCGGATCAGTGTCAAGGCTAGAATCGACGTAACCGTTTACGACGAGCTCTTTGTCACCTCCATACACGAGAAACATATCCTTAGTCCTTTTCAGGTATTTCAGGATGTTCTTGACCGCTGTCCAGTGATCCACTCCTGGATTACTTTGGTACCTCCCCGCTAAACTTATAGCAAGGCACACATCAGGTCTGGTACACAGCATTGCATACATGATAGATCCTATGGCTGAGGCATAGGGAATGACTTTCATTTTCTCTCTATCTTCTGCAGTGGTCGGGCATTGAGTCTTACTCAACTTCATACCTTGTAATACAGGCAAGAACCCTTTCTTTGACTGATCCATTTTGAACTTCTTCAAAATCTTATCAAGGTATGTGCTTTGTGAAAGTCCAATTAAGCGTCTTGATCTATCTCTATAGATCTTGATGCCTAATATATAAGCAGCTTCACCGAGGTCTTTCATTGAAAAACTCTTATTCAAGTATCCTTTTATGCTATCCAGAAATTCTATATCATTTCCAATCAATAATATGTCATCCACATATAATATTAGAAATGCCACAGAGCTCCCACTCACTTTCTTGTAAATACAGGCTTCTCCAAAAGTCTGTATAAAACCATATGCTTTGATCACCTCATCAAAGCGTATATTCCAACTCCGAGATGCTTGCACCAGTCCATAGATGGATCGCTGGAGCTTGCATACTTTGTTAGCACCTTTTGGATCGACAAAACCTTCTGGTTGCATCATATACAACTCTTCTTTGAGATATCCATTCAGGAATGCAGTTTTGACATCCATTTGCCAGATTTCATAATCATAAAATGCGGCAATTGCTAACATGATTCGGACAGACTTAAGCATCGCTACAGGTGAGAAAGTCTCATCGTAGTCAACTCCTTGAACTTGTCGAAACCCTTTCGCAACAAGTCGAGCTTTGTAAACAGTAACATTACCGTCTGCGTCGGTCTTCCTCTTGAAGATCCATTTATTTTCGATGGCCTGCCGATCATCGGGCAAGTCAACCAAAGTCCACACTTTGTTCTCATACATGGATCCCATCTCAGATTTCATGGCCTCAAGCCATTTTGCAGAATCTGGGCTCATCATCGCTGATGTGTACGCACGCTTCTACTCTTGTAGACTATGTTGGGCCTCCAAGCGCAGAGGTTTGTAGGACAGTAGTAATTTCCCTCAAGTGGATGACCTAAGGTTTATCGAACTCAGGGAAGTAGAGGTTGAAGATGGTCTCTCTCAAGCAACCCTGCAACTAAGATACAAGAAGTCTCTTGTGTCCCCAACACACCTAATACACTTGTCAGATGTATAGGTGCACTAGTTCTGCGAAGAGATGTTAAATGGCAAGTGATATGGATGGCAAAACAAGGTAATACAAATATGTAATAAAAAGTGCAGCAAGCAAACAAGTAGTAAACGTGAGCAGAAACGGTATTGCAATGGTGGAAACAAGGCCTAAGGTTCATACTTTCACTAGTGGCAACTCCCAACAACATTAACATAATCGAATCACATGATATTTCCCATAAAACATGCAAAGGGGACACACTCGGAGATCATTCCTTCGTGGTCAAGAGAGGACGAGAATTATGTAGGGCTACAAAAGCACACCTCAATGTTCGTAGTTCTCGATCTAAGGATTTTCCAATGTCACCGCGGCCATCCAAAGAGAGTCCCACAATCACCATAACATATCTAAAGGATAGTCAAAGACAAGCACCAAGAGACTCTCAATCTTCAATCAACACACAAAAAAAAGAAATCACTCATGAAAATATTGTTCTAATCCATGTCCAATAGACCGCTGTCACCTTGGTCTCGGGGATTATACTAGATAAAGACAAGTGAGTACATCAATCCAATACATAGAGGAAGGGGAAACACCCTAGATTAACATAGCCTATGATCACAACGAAGATCACATCATGGGAGAGAGAGTTTACCACATAGCTACTGGTAAGAACCTCAGCCCCGAGGAGGAACTACTCCCGCATCATGGAGGGAGGAAGCAACATCGATGGAGATGAATCCGGGGGCACTTCCCCGTCCCGGCAGGGTGCCGGCGCAGGAATTCTGGTCCCCCGAGGCTTGATGGAGATGGCGGCGGAGATCGGAATCGCGTCTGGAGAAAAGGGGTCCGGAATCAGGGTTTCCTCGACAGACCTTAAATATATGCCAAAGGGGGGCATCGGGAGAGCCTCGGGGGGCCCAGGCGCCCCCCGGCGCGGCCTAGGGGGGCGCGCCCACAGGACGCCTGGAGCCCCTGTGGCCCCCCAGGCTGCCCTTCGGACGCAGTGTTGTTTCCGGTTCGCTGATTTTTTATATAATTTTTCTGGGCAGTTCTCGAAACGTGGAACCTGAAATACAAAAACAGCCGAAAACAGAAACTGGCACTGGGGTGCACTGGATTAGTAAGTTAGTCCAAATATGATCAAAAGTGTATGGAAGTGTATGAATATCATAGCAATATCACCCAAAAGTGGCATGGAGCATGCAGAAATTATAGATACGTTTTGGACGTATCAACATCCCCAAGCTTAATTCCTGCTCGTCCTCGAGTAGGTAAATGATAACAAGAATAATTTCTGTGGTGACATGCTATTAACCATATAGGACTTTCTCATAGTCATATGACAAAATCTTACTGAGACAATGATTCTAAAGTGATTAAGTTGCCTCAAGAGAAAATCACAAATGACTGAAAGTTTTACAACATGAAACTGAAACATCAAAAAGATTTCCAATGAACATGATGTGCAAATATGATAAAGTGATATCTAGCTTGCCCCCTTTAGTGATGCAAAACATAAATGCAAGGGCACCTTCAAGGTTTAAGTGATGACTAGATACAATCATTTCAGAATAAACGATATCACAATCATGCAAAAGACAATGCTACTTTGGGACGATGCACATTACACTCAGAATGACAATCATGCTCTCAGTAGTTGGTGCTTGAAGTGCTAGAGCTTTTTATTTTGAAACATGGAAGCAATTGTGTCAACGGTAGTAGTACTTCATATGTGTCATGCATAAAACATCCTATAAGTTGCAAGCCTCATGCATCGAATACCAATAGTGCTCGCTCCTTGTCCTAATTAGCTCGGATCCCCATGGGTTATCATTGCATTGCATATGTTTTAACCAAGTGTCACAAAGGGGTACCTTTATGCCACCTGTACAAAGGTCCAAGGAGATAGATCGCATTTGATTTCTCGTTTTTGATAGATCTCAACTTGAGGACATCCATACCGGGACAACATAGAAAATAGATGATGGACTCCTCTTTAATGCATAAGCATATTCTCATGAGAGATTGAGGATTAAGGTCCAAGCTAAAACTTCCACCATGATGCATGGCTTTGGTTGGCGGCCCAATGTTCTTCTCTAACAATATGCATATTAATTCAACCCACGGTAGATCACCCTTACTTCAGACAAGACGAACATGCATAGCAACTCACATGATATTCAACAAAAGTGTGACAGTTGATGGCGTCCCCAGAAACATGGTTACCGCTCAGCAAGCAACTCATAAGAAATAAGATACATAGGCAACATATTCTTTACCACAATAGTTTTAAGGCTACTTTCCCATGAACTATGTATTGCATGGTTAATTTGCTTAGTGCAGGTGGAGGTTAGCAAAAGACTAGGAGCGACCAACTAAGAGAGCAATGACGGTCATAATCATGCAGAGCGACAAAGCAATATTGAATCAGGCATGGTAGTTATATCGCTACTTAGAAATAAAAGATCATCAAGGCTTGACAGACTTTCTTTACAGTCTTGAATATGCGTGAGCATACACCAAGTCAATCAAAATAAATTCTCGAAGGAAGATATTACTAAACCATACCATATCATAGGCAAACAAACCAAGTTGGTACTCCAATAACACATTGGGAACCCCCCAGCTATTTGAGATTAACCAAAAGAAAACCTGAACTACTAAGCATCATCATGAAAGTAGCATCTTTATCATAGACACATTAACCCATGCAATGGAAGCAAACTCTATTAATAAGGTGAGCATGGTAATTAAAGAGAGTTCAAGCAACCAACTAAATAAAAGCTCTTGAAAAGATAAGCATGAATACTAAGAGCAGAGCACGATAGTAGCTATTAAAGGACAAAGAACACACACAGCATAGATAGACATGAAAATTCTATGTAATGTTCTAATGTAGAGGTGGAGCGTGTTTCTCTCCCACATAAAGGAATGCTGGGTTCCGACTCGTTATGAAAAACTAAAAAGAAAACTAAAAGCAAGACGCTCCAAGCATAACACATAACACATGAAGTGATAAAAATATAGCGAAACGAAAGACGAACTGATAATGTTGATGGAGAAGGGGATGCACGGGGCCATCCCCAAGCTTAGACGCTTGAGTCTCCTTGAATATTTCTTGGGGGTGCACGGGGGCATCCCCAAGCTTGAGCGCTTGACACTCCTGAATCTTTTTATCATCTTCCCTCGCACACTTGAAAACTCCCTTCATACATAACTCATCATAATCTGATTAGCGAGGTTAGTACCCTTAATAAAATAATTATACCTTGCTGGAAATAAGGATATTCTTGAAGTTATACTGTTTCTCAAGATTGCCAAAAGGTTTTTGCAAAGAAAAAGCAAGTTCTTAATTTGCAAAGTGAAGGTAAGGCAAAACAGGACAGAATCTGTGAAAAACAGAACATCAGGCAGGAATTGATCTGTTCGGGATACTTCTGCAACTCAAATCAAAAAACTCAGAACATACGCACGAAATAAAATCATATAGAGAACGCTGTCGAAAAAATTCAGACCAAAAAGATGATCTGGTGATTTTATACGAATTTTTCTATCCAAGGACAGAATCTGTTTCCTGGACAGCACCTCACAACTTTTGAACTTTCTAGCAATCAGAGGCTATACTTGGCACAAATATGAAAAGCAAAGATACAATGATGATGCTACTGTAGTAAACAACATCAAGACACAACAAAAGCAAAATATAAAAAATTTATTCATTGTGGGCTGCCTCCCAAAAGCGCTTTTTTTTATGCCTTTAAGCTAGGCATAGGACTTTAATGATTCTCTTGTAGGAATAAGAATTGAAGAACAAAAGAGAGCATCAAGAAGCAAATACTAAACACATTTATGCCTAACATGCTTCATATGCATAGGAATATTGCAATAGAATAATTCATTGAATCACAAAGCAATAAGCATAGGAAGACAAAACAAGTGCAGCTTCAAAACCTTCAACATAAAGGGAGGGAACTTCTTATTATTAAGATATTTAGAACCAAGCCTCCCTCTCTCATTATAAATTTCAGTGGCATCATGGATGAACTCAAAAATATAAGCATCACATAAAGCATTGTTACCATGATCCACATGCAAAAAGGTACTCTCACTCCCCACATAAGCATAATTTTTCTCATTGGTAATAGTGGGAGTAGGACTATCATAAACAACTTGAACACTATAGATTAGTTGTATATCAGGAGGGTGGTGTTCAACAAGGGAGTAATTCCCTTCATGATTATGACAAGTTTCATAAGGATAATTTCTCCTTATGTCATAGGTACCTTTATAATCACTATAGATTGGAGTTATAACATCATCATGGTAGAGAAGAGCATTATCATTGCTAGCAACTATATTTGTAAACATGTTATCTTCATTCTTACTAGCAAGAGAATTATCAATTATTACATCACTAGTGGGGATAGGATTTGCAATCCTATCATCCCCAAGCTTAGAGCTTCCCATATCTTCACTTTCAGAGTTGGTAACAAAAAGATTTTCAAGATCATAAGTAGCATTATCATCATTTTCCCAATCACAATAAGTAACATGCATATCATAATCAAAATCATCTTCAATAGTACCTACGGATGTATCATCAAGATGATAATTAAGGCAATAAACTTCACCTTCTTCTTTAAACTTACAACCGTTAGGATAAAAGTTGATAGGAGGAATATGCTCAGGCCAGGTTGATTCCCATTCTTCTTCCTTCTTGCTCCTCCTCCTCCTCCTCCTCTTCTTTTTCTTCTTCTTCACCTTAGGAGGGGGTGGTTGGAGATGAAGCTTCTCCACATATCCTGGTTTATCATTAGAAACAATAGAGGAAACTTGGGAGAAACTCTCCTTTTTATTAGCAGAAATATAAGAGACATTTTTATACTTTGGTAAAGTTCCCTCCTTTCTAATCTTACTTATGTAATCATTTTCATGGCAATTAACAACACAATAGAGATGGCAATTTTGCAAAGTGTTTTTTATTCCTATGGCAATATCATCCAGCCAAGAAGTCTTTTCTGATAACTCTTCACACATCAAAAATAACATAAGCTCATCATAAAGATCAGAGGTGATCATGTCATCACACAACCGGTTAACAGTTATGTTTTGAAAGTTCATGCATTGAAAATTAAAGTGACCCTCTGTACGGCAAAGTTCACAAGTAAAAGGATAAAGGTCACACAATTCTCTAGCAATTTCATTTAAATCTTTGACCCAAGTGATTGTTCTTTCATGTTTATGTTGCTTACAATACTTCTCTTCTTCAATCATAGGCCTTTCACAAGGTCTATCCACTCCACAAAAATTAACATGCTTATATAAAACTTCATTTTTAGGAATTGGATCATGCATGTTGCAATCATCATGAACAATTTCATTTTCTTTGCAAGTCTCTTTAAAAGGTTTATGATACTTGATCCAATCCTCCTTAGGCATATTAAGATGTGAAGCAAAAGATTTGAGGAAATCAACAAGGAGTTGAGAATCAAGCCCAAACTTAGCACTAAACTTATTAAAACTTGTAGTTTCAACAAAGGACTTAATGCAATCATACTCATAAATTATACCTGACTCTTTACCTTTGTCGATCTCCCAATCTTCATTGTTGTGTTGAATTCTTTCAAGGAGTTCCCATTTAGCATCAATCTTTTTGTTTGTGAAAGAACCCATAGAGGAAGCATCGAGTAAATCTTTATCCTGTCGAGAGAGCCTCGCATAGAAGTTAGTAATAATAATATCTTTGGGGAGCCCATGGTTAGGACATTTTAGTGTTAACGTTTTCAGTCTCCCCCAAGCTTGAGCTATGCTCTCTCCGTCATGAGGATAAAAATTATAAACATAATTCCTATTCTCATGGACTTCATGAAGAGGATAAAACTTGGAGTGAAAGAGAGACTGGATCTCTTCCCACTCCAGCAGGTGAGAGTCATTTAGTAGCCTATACCATTCCAATGATTTTCCTTTCAGTGAGAAGGCAAATAATTTCCTCATGACAAACTCCCTCGATACACCTGCAAGCTTAAATAATGAACATAGTTGTGACAGATATAGCAAGTGTTCACCGGGACGTCTGTCTCCTGCATAACGATTAGCCAAAACATAATTGATAATACCAGCCAGTATTTTATAGGGCACAATTTCAGTAGGAGGAGGAGCAACCACCACAGGTGTGGGGTGTCCTCCCGCAAGCAACGATCCAATAACAAGGTTTTCCATAAGCATAACTAGTGAAATAATAAAAATAAAACAAGAAACAAAAAGATTTAATTGCAAGATCTAAAGATATACCTTCAAGCGCTCACCTCCCCGGCAACGGCGCCAGAAATAGCTTGATGTCTACGCACGCTTCTACTCTTGTAGACTATGTTGGGCCTCCAAGCGCGGTGGTTTGTAGGACAGTAGCAATTTCCCTCAAGTGGATGACCTAAGGTTTATCGAACTCAGGGAAGTAGAGGTGGAAGATGGTCTCTCTCAAGCAACCCTGCAACTAAGATACAAGAAGTCTCTTGTGTCCCCAACACACCTAATACACTTGTCAGATGTATAGGTGCACTAGTTCGGCGAAGAGATGTTAAATGGCAAGTGATATGGATGGCAAAACAAGGTAATACAAATATGTAATAAAAAGTGCAGCAAGCAAACAAGTAGTAAACGTGAGCACAAACGGTATTGCAATGGTGGAAACAAGGCCTAAGGTTCAAACTTTCACTAGTGGCAACTCCCAACAACATTAACATAATCGAATCACATGATATTTCCCATAAAACATGCAAAGGGGACACACTCGGAGATCATTCCTTCATGGTCAAGAGAGGACGAGAATTATGTAGGGCTACAAAAGCACACCTCAAAGTTCGTAGTTCTCGATCTAAGGATTTTCCAATGTCACCGCGGCCATCCAAAGAGAGTCCCACAATCACCATAACATATCTAAAGGATAGTCAAAGACAAGCACCAAGAGACTCTCAATCTTCAATCAACACACACAAAAAAGAAATCACTCATGAAAATATTGTTCTAATCCATGTCCAATAGACTGCTGTCACCTTGGTCTCGGGGATTATACTAGATAAAGACAAGTGAGTACATCAATCCAATACATAGAGGAAGGGGAAACACCCTAGATTAACATAGCCTATGATCACAACGAAGATCACATCATGGGAGAGAGAGTTGACCACATAGCTACTGGTAAGAACCTCAGCCCCGAGGAGGAACTACTCCCGCATCATGGAGGGAGGAAGCAACGTCGATGGAGATGAATCCGGGGGCACTTCCCCGTCCCGGCAGGGTGCCGGCGCAGGAATTCTGGTCCCCCGAAGCTTGATGGAGATGGCGGCGGAGATCGGAATCGCGTCTGGAGAAAAGGGGTCCGGAATCAGGGTTTCCTCGATAGACCTTAAATATATGCCAAAGGGGGGCATCTGGGGAGCCTCGGGGGGCCCAGGCGCCCCCCCGGCGCGGCCCAGGGGGGGCGCGCCCACAGGGCGCCTGGAGCCCCTGTGGCCCCCCCAGGCTGCCCTTCGGACGCAGTGTTGTTTCCGGTTCGCTGATTTTTTATATAATTTTTCTGGGCAGTTCTCGAAACGTGAAAACCTGAAATACAAAAACAGCCGAAAACAGAAACTGGCACTGGGGTGCACTGGATTAGTAAGTTAGTCCAAATATGATCAAAAGTGTATGGAAGTGTATGAATATCATAGCAATATCACCCAAAAGTGGCATGGAGCAAGCAGAAATTATAGATACGTTTTGGACGTATCAATCGCTTCCTCATAGTTCGTAGGTTCATCATGGTCTAGTAACATGATTTCCACAACTGGGTTGCCATACCACTCTGGTGCGGAACGTACTCTGGTTGATCTACGACGTTCAGCAGAAACTTGATCTGAAGTTTCATGGTCATCATCATTAACTTCCTCACTGATTGGTGTAGGAATCACTGGAACAATTTTCTGTGATGTACTACTTTCTAATTCAGGAGAAGGTACAATTACCTCATCAAGTTCTACTTTCCTCCCACTCACTTCTTTCGAGAGAAACTCCTTCTCTAGAAAGGATCCATTCTTAGCAACGAATATCTTGCCTTCGGATCTGTGATAGAAGGTGTACCCAACAGTCTCTTTTGGGTATCCTATGAAGACACATTTCTCCGACTTGGGTTCGAGCTTATGAGGTTGAAGCTTTTTCACATAAGCATCGCAGCCCCAAACTTTAAGAAACGACAACTTTGGTTTCTTGCCAAACCATAGTTCATAAGGTGTCGTATCAACGGATTTAGATGGTGCCCTATTTAACGTGAATGCAGCTGTCTCTAAAGCATAACCCCAAAACTATAGTGGTAAATCGGTAAGAGACATCATATATCGCACCATATCCAATAAAGTACGGTTACGACATTCGGACACACCATTACGCTGTGGTGTTCCGGGTGGCGTGAGTTGTGAAACTATTCCACATTGTTTCAAATGAAGACCAAACTCGTAACTCAAATATTCTCCTCCACGATCAGATCGTAGAAACTTTATTTTCTTGTTACGATGATTCTCTACTTCACTCTGAAATTCTTTGAACTTTTCAAATGTCTCAGACTCGTGCTTCATTAAGTAGATATACCCATATCTGCTCAAATCATCAGTGAAGGTCAGAAAATAACGATACCCGCCGCGAGCTTCAACACTCATTGGCCCACATACATCAGTATGTATGATTTCCAACAAATCTGTTGCTCGCTCCATAGTTCCGGAGAACGGAGTTTTAGTCATCTTGCCCATGAGGCATGGTTCGCAAGCACCAAGTGATTCATAATCAAGTGATTCCAAAAGTCCATCACTATGGAGTTTCTTCATGCGTTTTACACCAATATGACCTAAACGACAGTGCCACAAATAAGTTGCACTATCATTATTAACCTTGCATCTTTTGGTTTCAATATTATGAATGTGTGTATCACTACAATCGAGATCCAATAAGAATAGACCACTCTTCAAGGGTGCATGACCATAAAAGATATTATTCATAAAAATAGAACAACCATTATTCTCTGATTTAAATGAATAACCGTCTCGCAACAAACAAGATCCAGATATAATGTTCATGCTCAACGCTGGCACCAAATAACAATTATTTAGGTCTAAAACTAATCCTGAAGGTAGATGTAGAGGTAGCGTGCCGACGGCGATCACATCGACTTTGGAACCATTTCCCACACGCATTGTCACCTCGTCCTTAGCCAATCTTCGTTTAATCCGTAGTCCCTGTTTCGAGTTACAAATATTAGCAACCGAACCGGTATCAAATACCTAGGTACTACTACGAGCATTAGTAAGGTACACATCAATAACATGTATATCACATATACCTTTGTTCACCTTGCCATCCTTCTTATCCGCCAAATACTTGGGGCAGTTCCGCTTCCAGTGTCCAGTCCCCTTGCAGTAGAAGCACTCAGTTTCAGGCTTGGCTCCAGACTTAGGTTTCTTCGTGGGAGTAGCAACTGTCTTGCTATTCTTCTTGAAGTTCCCCTTCTTTCCCTTGCCCTTTTTCTTGAAACTAGTGGTCTTGTTAACCATCAACACTTGATGCTCCTTTTTGATTTCTACCTCTACAGCCTTAAGCATAGCGAAGAGCTCGGGAATTGTCTTTTGCATCCCTTGCATATTATAGTTCATCATGAAGCCTTTATAGCTTGGTGGCAGTGATTGAAGAACTCTATCAATAACACTATCCTCGTTAACTTTGCAACCAAGTTGAGTCATATGATTGTAGTACCCAGACATTCTGAGCAAGTGTTCACTGATAGAACTATTCTCCTCCATCTTGCAGCTATAGAACTTATTGGAAATCTCATATTTCTTAATCTGGGCATTTGCTTGAAATATTAACTTCAACTCCTGGAACATCTCATATGGTCCATGACGTTCAAAACGTCGTTGAAGTCCCGGTTCTAAGCCGTAAAGCATGGCACACTGAACTATCGTGTAGTCATCAGACCGCGACTGCCAGACGTTCAAAGCGTCTACATTAGCGGGAGGGGGCTTGTCACCTAGCGGTGCTTCAAGGACATAATTCTTGTGTGCAGCAATGGATATAATCCTCAAGTTACGGACCCAGTCCGTGTAATTGCTACCATCATCTTTCAACTTAGCTTTCTCTAGGAATGCATTAAAATTCAAAGGAACGGTAGCACGGGCCATTGATCTACAACAACATAGATATGCAAAAACTATAAGGACTAAGTTCATGATAAATTAAAGTTCAATTTAATCATATTAATTAAAGAACTCCCACTTAGATAGACATCCCTCCGGTCATCTAAATGATCACGTGATCCAAATCAACTAAACCATGTCCGATCATCACGTGAGATGGAGTAGTTTCAATGGTGAACATCTTATGTTGATCATATCTACTATATGATTCACGCTCGACCTTTCGGTCTCCAGTGTTCCGAGGCCATATCTGCATATGCTAGGCTCGTCAAGTTTAACCCGAGTATTCCGCGTGTGCAAAACTGGCTTACACCCATTGCATTTGAACGTAGAGCTTATCACACCCGATCATCACGTGGTGTCTCGGCACGACGAACTTTCGCAACGGCGCATACTCAGGGAGAACACTTATACCTTGAAATTTAGTGAGGGATCATCTTATAATGCTACCGTCGTTCTAAGCAAAATAAGAAGCATAATAAGATAAACATCACATGCAATCAAAATATGTGACATGATATGGCCATCATCATCTTGTGCTTTTGATCTCCATCTCCAAAGCACCGTCATGATCACCTTCGTCACCGGCGCGACACCTTGATCTCCATCGTAGCATCGTTGTCGTCTCGCCAACTATTGCTTCTACGACTATCGCTACCGCTTAGTGATAAAGTAAAGCAATTACATGGCGATTGCATTTCATACAATAAAGCGACAACCATATGGCTCCTGCCAGTTGCCGATAACATTACAAAACATGATCATCTCATACAAAACCGTATAACTCATCATGTCTTGACCATATCACATCACAACATGCCCTGCAAAAACAAGTTAGACGTCCTCTACTTTGTTGTTGCAAGTTTTACGTGGCTGCTACGGGCTTTAGCAAGAACCGTTCTTACCTACGCATACAAAACCACAACGATGTTTCGTCAAGTATGTGATGTTTTAACCTTCACAAGGACCGGGCGTAGCCACACTTGATTCAGCTAAAGTGAGGGAGACAGACACCCGCCAGTCACCTTTGAGCAACGAGTGCTCGTAACGGTGAAACCAGTCTCGCGTAAGCGTACGCGTAATGTCGGTCCGGGCCGCTTCATCTCACAATACCGTCGAAGCAAAATATGACATGCTGGTAAGCAGTATGACTAGTATTGCCCACAACTCATTGTGTTCTACTCGTGCATATCATCTACGCATAGACCTGGCTCATGATGCCACTGTTGGGGAACGTAGTATTTTAAAATTTTCCTACAATCACGCAAGATCTATCTACCAAATGCATAGCAACGAGAGGGAAGAGTGTGTCTACGTACCCTCGTAGACCGGAAGCGGAAGCGTCAAGTGACGCGGTTGATGTAGTCGAACTTCTTCGCGATTCAACTGATCAAGCACCGAACGTATGGCACCTCCGCGTTCAGCACACATTCAGCTTGATGACGTCCCACGAGCTGTTGATCCAGTTGAGCTTCACGGGAGAGTTTCGTCAGCACGACGGCGTGGTGACGGATATGATGTATCTACCCGTGCAGGGCTTCGCCTAAGCTTTGCGACGGTATGACCGAGGTGTGTTTCTGTGGAGGGGGGCACCGCACACGGCTGGAACAATTCAATTGTGTGTCTTTGGGTGCCCCCCTGCCCCCGTATATAAAGGAGCAAGAGGGGAGGGCCGGCCGGCCTCCTATGGTGCGGCTAGGGCAATCCTACTAGGAATAGGATTGCAATCCTATTCCTAGTAGGAGTCCATCAAGAAGGAAGAGAGGGAAAGGAAAAGAGGGAGAGGTGGCGCCCCCCCAATCCTAGTCCAACTAGGATCCCTAGGTGGGGCGCCGGCCAGCCTCTATGGGCTGCCTCTCTCCTTTCCTCAAGGCCCACTATGGACCATCCCCCCTCGTAGGGGGTTCCGGTAACCCCATCCGGCAATCCAGTTAAATCCGAAACTTTTCCGGAACACTTCCGGTGTCCGAATATAGTCGTCCAATATATCAATCTTTATGTCTCGGACATTTCGAGACTCCTCGTCATGTCCGTGATCTCATCTGGGACTCTGAACTACCTTCGGTACATCAAAACTCATAAACTCATAATACCGATCGTCATCAAACGTTAAGCGTGCGGACCCTACGGGTTCGAGAACTATGTAGACATGACCGAGACTCATCTCCGGTCAATAACCAATAGCGGAACATGGATGTTCATATTGGCTCCTACATATTCTACGAAGATCTTTTATCGGTCAAAATCGCATAACAACATACGTTGTTCCTTTTGTCATCGGTATGTTACTTGCCTGAGATTCGATCGTCGGTATCTCTATACCTAGTTCAATCTCGTTACCGGCAAGTCTCTTTACTCGTTCCGTAACACATCATCTCGTGACTAACTCATTAGTCTTTTTGCTTGCAAGGCTTATTGTGATGTGTGTTATCGAGAGGGCCCAGAGATACCTCTCCGACACTCGGAGTGACAAATCCTAATCTTGATCTATGCCAGCACCACGAATACTTTCGGAGACACCTGTAGAGCATCTTTATGATCACCCAGTTACGTTGTGACGTTTGATAGCACACAAGGTGTTCCTATGGTATTCGGGAGTTGCATAATCTCATAGTCATAGGAACATGTATAAGTCATGAAGAAAGCAATAGCAGTAAAACTAAACGATCATAGTGCTATGCTAACGGATGGGTCTTGTCCATCACATCATTCTCCTAATGATGTGATCCCGTTGATCAAATGACAACTCATGTCTATGGCTAGGAAACATAACCATCTTTGATCAATGAGCTAGTCTAGTAGAGGCATACTAGGGACATACTGTTTTGTCTATGTATCCACACATGTACTAAGTTTCCGGTTAATACAATTCTAGCATGAATAAAAGACATTTATCATGATATAAGGAAATACAAATAACATCTTTATTATTGCCTCTAGGGCATATTTCCTTCACTTGTACCTCGTGCGCTCCTTCACAAGAGTTTCGCAGCTCTGCCCAGCGTGTCAGATAGTCGCGGGCCAACTCGTCTGGGCTTTGGACGCACAGGGAAAGCTGACGCGGCTTGGGAGGACGCTTGTAGGTGATGGTGAAGTTGCGAGTGAAGGCGTCGGTGAAGTCCAGCCAGCCGTTGATGCTATTGGGCTTAAGGCTGTTCAGCCAAGTCCAAGCCATGCCCTAGAGCATGAGGGGCACGTACTTCACCGCGACACGTGTGTTGCCGGTGGCTATGCTGACGGCCGTGGAGTAATCCACCAGCCAGTCCTCTGGTTTCACTGATCCGTTGTACTTGGGGGTGTCCCTGGGGAGCGAGAGGCCCTTGCGAAAAGGCTCGTTGCGGATGCGAGGGCCGAAGCAGGCCGGACCGAGGTCATCTTCTTCTTCAACCGCCATCGAGCCAGACGGTCCAGGCGGTGGCGAGCGTCCTTCTTCCCAACCCCCTCGCGGCGGTCCAAGCGGCCCGCCATAGAGGGGTGGTCAACAGGCAGAGGAGACACGCGCCTCTCCCGTCTGGGAGGAGGCGGATGCTCCCCTCGTCGTTCTACGGCCCTGGGGTGGCCGTCTTCGTCGCACTCGATGGTGACACGAGTCTGCCGGCTGCGGCTGGCAGCAGGCTCTGAGTCTCGCCGGTTGGTGGCGCCGACTGTTGGAGAGCGGGACGTGGCTCCTTGCTCCCGCTGAAAAGGGCGGTTGTCTGCGTGCGCACCTGCCTCTGATACCCGGCGACGGGCCTCCTGTTGCATGGCAGCAGCGTCAAGGAGCTGGCGGGCCCGTAGGGTCATGCAACGGAGCTCGTCTCCCTCTAAGTGGCCCATCTCATCGACTGCCGCCTGGGCAGCCCTTAGGTTCTCCGACGGAGTGAGGTACACAGGCCGCGGGGCCCCCAGCATGTCTGCTAGCAGCCCGCCGCGATCGCGGACGGCGCCGGCTCGGCTAGGCTCGCCAGCAGCCGGCGTGCCACAAATGGCGCAGTCCATTTCATGGCGGTAAGCTTCAGTGAGGTGTCGGGAGGCAGCCAATTTGTTGGCGCTGTCGAGGAGCGAGACGCGGAGCGCCTCCAACGCCGCGCCGTCTGCCCCCGCCGCGACAGGGGCGGCGAGGTGCTGCAGAGCGGCCTCGAGCGGGTCTGGGCCCCTTCTGCAGGATGGTTCGCCGTGGTCGGAGACGAGCACCTCCGTGATGGTGCTGATGGTGCTGCAGATTGGAAGAACGGGGAGGGGGTCGTTGATGATCTCCACGTGCTCGGGGAAGGAGTCGATCGGCCCTGTGTCAAGGTCGACGATCATGTCTATCGGTGGGTCAGAAGAGCCCACCGACTCCACATCATAGGCACGCTCGTCGACGATGTGGAGTTTGTCGAGGAGCTCGACGAGGAAGCTCACCGGTACCACTGGCTCGGCCGCCGAAGAGGGTTCGCCATGGATGCGGGCGGCGCCGAGCAGATTGACGAGCCCGCTCACGGCGCATGCAGCCTCTGTGCCACGAAGCATCCCGGTCTCCACGCCATCGGGCGTGCCGGGCTGGCTACTCTCGCCAGGAAGGAACAAGGTTCCCGTCCAGAACATGTCTCCGGACGACGGTGCACCTACCCCTCGGCGGGCGCCAAATGTCGGGGTTTTGGGACGACATATGCCAACGGATGGCTTATCATGCATGGGGTCAAAAGAACGTGGCCGGGCTCGGGAAGCGGGATAAAGCGGAACTTAGGACGCCTACGAATCTTACCCAGGTTCAGGGATCTCCGAGGAGATAACACCCCTAATCCTGCTCTGCGGGGGCTCCGCGTCATGACTGATAGCACTAAGGTGGCTACAAGATTGGTCCTTGAGCTGTGTGGTTCAAAGGAAGAAGATGAACAAGGCTAGCCCACCTCCTATCTCTCTATGCTAGGGTTCATCCTTGTATTCTTTTAACCCCTCCTCATGGAGGACCCTGGGGGTTTACATAGGCCTACCCCCAGGGGTACAATGGTAATCTTGACGGCGTGGCTCCCAGCTGTCAGTGTCTTCTGGCGCCGGCTTTACCGCCTGTCTGCTGGGGCCCGCCGCCTGTGGGCCCTACGTGATTGTCTTTCACTGTGGATGTGCCTCTGCTGACGACAGCCTCGTCGAGGAGGAAATGGCTACAGTACCATCGCCTCCCGTCGTACGCTGCCGCCTCACCCTGTCCCGTCATCTTGATGAGGCTCGGACTTCTAGGGTGAGGTTTGCCGTCTGTTACCAGGCGGCCGTCTCCCCCGGCCGTATGCCAGGGGCGGCATGTTCATGAACTACCCGCTGACCGATGGGGCCAGCCGCCTGCTGGCCCTGCCGTTTGCGGGTAGTGGGATCGTGGCCTCCTCTGACCGATGCTTGGTCACGAGCAGCGTGGCTACAGTGACCTGCCGCTTAGGAGATATTCATGAGGTACACGGTCACTGTAGCCACGCCCTTATAGATCTTCTAAGGACATGTTCTCCTGTAGCTACGCCTCCGCTAGGCGCCCCCCCCTAGCGTGCATCTTGAGGAAGGAGTGTGGGGTCGTCTGCTGGCTGGTGGTGTTGGTGTCGCCGCCTGTTGGGTCCCTGCTGCTTGCTGGCAGCCGGCTCCTAGGGCAGGCTACCCTAGGAGGCGGCTCGATGAGCAGACGGCCGCAGCGGACCAGGCGGCTGTCATTTGTCTTAAAATACCAAGGGTAGTTGCCGAGGGTACCCATGGTCAATATCTCCGACAGTAAGAATCATAAGTGCTTAATCAAAGAATTGCCTTCCAAGGATGGCAATACCTAGATTTATCTTGTATCGTGCCTAGCTAGGGGCGTAAAATGATAGCGCTTGTTGAGAGGCAACCCAATTTTATATTATTTTTTGTTTTTGTTGCTGTTAGTGAATAAATATTGCATCTAGCCTCTGTTTAGATGTGGTTTCACGTTTTGTTTAGTGTTTGTGCCAAGTAGAACATGTGGGAAGATGCGTGTGAAGTTTATGTGATCTTGCTGTGAAAAATAGAATCGTTAGCACTCACTAGAATGGTCGTCTGATTTTACTGGAGCGTCCTATTTAGTTGATTCTTTTTGTAGATGATTAATAGACAAATTCCTCACATTTACCAATTTAGTTTGAATTTTATGGAGTTGCAGAAGTATGCGAAACCTGCAGATTACTATAGACTATTCTGTTTTTGAAAGATTCTGTTTTTCGTGTGTTGTTTGCTTATTTCAATGCATCTATGAGTAATATTTGGAGGTATGATCCATAGAGAAGTTGTAATACAGTAGGTTTAACACCCATATAAACAAAGAATGAATTTATTGCAGTAACTTTGAGTAGTGATTTGCTTTCTTATACTAACGGAGCTCACGAGAATTTTTGTCTAAGTTTTTGTGTTGTGAAGTTTTCAAGTTTTGAGTATTGCTTTGATGGACTATGGAACAAAGAGTAGCAAAGGCCTCAGCTTGGGGATGCCCATGGAACCCCAAGTAAAATTCAAGGATAATCCAAAGCCTAAGCTTGGGGATGCCCCGGGAAGGCATCCCCTCTTTCGTCTTCATCCATCAGTAACTATACTTGGAGCTATATTTTTATTTACCACATGATATGTATTTTGCTTGGAACATCTTGTATAATTTGTGTCTTTGCTTGTTAGTTTCCGTGAAAGTTGAAAGGTTTGAAAAGATAGAGTATGAAAACAAGTGCTTGGCTGAAATCGGGGTTGTGCATGATATGAATATTTTGTGTGATGAAGAGGGAGCATAGCCAGACTATATGATTTTGTAGGGATAACTTTCTTTAGCCATAGTATTTTGAGAAGACATGATTGCTTTGTTAGTATGCTTGAAGTATTATTATTTCTTATGTCAATATAGACTTTTATCTTGAATCTTGTAGATCTGAACATTCATGCCACAATTAAGAGAATTACATGGAGAAACTATGTTGGTTAGCATTCCACATCAGAAATTCTTTCTTTATCATTTACCTACTCGAGGACGAGCAGGAATTAAGCTTGGGGATGCCTGATACGTCTCCAACGTATCTATAATTTTAGATTGTTCCATGTTATTATTTATAAAGTCTTGGATGTTTAATGGGCTTTATCATACACTTTTATATCATTTTTGGGACTAACCTACTTACCCAAAGGCCTAGTCCATATTGCTTTTTTGTGTATTTCAGGGTTTTGCAGAAAAAGATTATCAAAGGGAGTCCAAACGAAATGAAACCTTCGCGAGAGATATTTTTGGAGAAAATCACGCACATGGAACTTGAGAACCACGTCAGGGGAGCATCGAGGCGCCCAGGAGAGCAGGAGCGTGGCGGAGGGGCAGAGGAAGAAGAAGCAAGGAATGGGCGCACAGTGCCTCCGCCTTGGCCACAACACGCACTTATAGCGCAGCGGTCGAGTGACTGACTGGTGGCCCCGAGCTATCCCGTCAAATCCCGCAATAGGCGCGCACATGATACATGGCGAAAAAGGCGGCACGAAGATCTTGGCGTCCCAAGCATATCCGGTCCGATTGCCGCGGCACGACCCGTCCCGCGCGCTTCCCCAAATTTCAAAATCCCGCAGAATCCGGAGACCAGAGAGCAACCAATCCCGCCGAAAACTGTGTGCCCCACCGGCGCTCGGGACTACGCACAAAGTTCAGTCGACGGTCAACACAAACAAGTACACTCAGTGGTTCTTGAATCGATTAAGGCGACCAAGTCGAGGTTGAAGAGTCAGCCTAGTCCACAAGCTCAAAGAAGATCTCCCCAGGGGCATCGAACCCGAGCCAAGGCCAACTTCAACACTCTCCTCCACTCGAACCTCAATCCATTCGGGGGCTACTGATGAGGTTACGGACCTAGGGTAGGGTCACGGGCCTGACCCAGGTACCCCACCCAAGGTCACTATCCTAGAAGCTCAAAGGACCAATTCAAAGGCAACAAAGTCGATTGACTATGGCGGCCCAAGAGGACATATCACTCGAGCGAACACCCCCTCCTAGACGAGTTAACTCCACTCGACCATTCAAAGACACTCGACCCCTGAAGGTCAAAGGTCCCTTAGGACAGCAACGGTCTGGCATTCACTCTATGACAATGAATGCCTTTACCACTCTTTATTGCAGGCGTTATCAGTAACGCCCTGCCTTTATGTACATTGAACCCTTTTTAACATGGGGATGGCTGGGGTACTGGCACTCTATATAAGCCACCTCCTCCTCCAGTACAAGGGTTCGCACCCCTATAACTCAAACACCCATATACTTCCTCCGAGAAGGGCCTAAACTCGTAAACATCTCGCGTACAATCTCACCGTAGTTAGGACCTTGCCGCCTCCTACGTACCCCCTATTCGTACTGTCAGACTTAGAACCACGTCCTGAGACTAATGGTGAAAAGAGAAAGAGATGAAAGAAAGCCTCTCCGGAGCACGAGACGTAGGGTTGTTATCTCCACCGCGAGAGGCCCGAACTCGCTAAAATCACCGTGCCACCCATATGCATCTCGATAGATCATGCTCCTTTACCCTATCCCTTATTATTGTCAGAATCGTTCCCACGACAGCCGACCCCTCCCCTCCCCTCCTCCTTTATATATGGGGGGTAGAGGCACCCCATAGACACACAGGTTGATCAGTTGATCTCTCCCAACCGTGTACGGTGCCCCTCTCCATAGAAACACATCTCGGTCATATCGTTGCACTGCTTAGACGAAGCCCTGCACCGGTAGCTTCATCATCTCTATCACCACGCCGTCGTGCTGACGAAACTCTCCCGCAAAGTTCTACTAGATCAAGAGCTCGTGGGATGTCATCAAGCAGAACATGTGCTAAACGCAGAGGCTCCGTACGTTCGGTGCTGGATCGGTTGGATCGTGAAGAAGTTCGACTACATCAACCGTGTCACTAGACGCTTCCGCTCCCGATCTACGAGGGTATGTAGACACACTCTCCCCTCTCGTTGCTATGCATCTAGTAGATAGATCTTGCGTAATCGTAGGATTTTTTTTTTGAAATACTACGTTCCCCAACAAATATGACTATGTGAATGCCTCCGGCGGTGTACCGGGATGTGCGATGAATCAAGAGTGACATGTATGAAAAATTATGCATGGTGGCCTTGCCACAAATACGATGTCAACTACATGATCATGCAAGGCAATATGACAATGATGAAGCGTGTCATAATAAACGGAATGGTGGAAAGTTGCATCGCAATATATCTCGGAATGGCTATGGAAATGCCATAATAGGTAGGTATGGTGGCTGTTTTGAGGAAGGTATATGGTACCGGCGGAAGTTGTGCGACACTAGAGAGACTAGCAATGGTGGAAGGGTGAGAGTGCGTATAATCTATGGACTCAACATTAGTCATAAAGGACGACGAGAGAGGAACATGGGAGGCCTCACGAGGCAGAGGAGGCCAAGGGGCACGGGGAGGAAGAGGCCAGGGACGAACAGAGCCGAAGCAGTCATAGTGCTCCTATGGGCGCTCTATTTCTCGATGGGGACGGCTCGCCGAGGAAGAATCCAGAGGGAGAGAGGGGTCTAGGGGGAAGGGCGACGACGAGAGGAACCTCCTAGACATGTCTCGGTATCGAGGCGTGAGGGAAACAGTCTGGGGGGAGGGGCCCGAAGCAAAGTGACGCCTAGCTCGCGTTCATGGCATGCCAGGCTACGCGGTCACCGCGTGAACTGGACGATTACCCGTGCTAAGATCGGCCAAAAGATGTCGGGGAGACAAGGTGAGCAGAGTTGAATGCCAAGGAGGAGAGATCCAAGCATTGTACCCATAGATGAGATCACAGGAAGCAAGAAACCAAATGCACAACAAAGTGTTTGGAGTTTTCTGTGGCTCACATGCTTGGAGATTAAGGCTGAGCTTTGACTGGTGTTGATCACTCACTAAGGTAATTAAGTTGGCAAGGTTATCAGCTTAATAGAAGGGGTTTGGCTAGTACTTGGAGTACAATGTGCCATACTGTCCAAAAGTGCAAAGATTGAAGTTGCACTCTCATACTAGCTTGGATTGAGCTGAAAATGGTCATGGCATGACGGTTAGGCATATGAAGTTGCAACAAAATTTGCATACCATTTGGACAAGCCAAAGTGGTACTTCTTTCATAATGCACCTCTATGAACATAATTTTAGGAAAAATGCAGAGGGCCACTGGCTTGATTAAGTAATCCCAAATTTGGTGGAGAGAGCTTATATAGATAGGACCATGTCCTCGTAAATTTTCAGCTTAAATGAAACAATATAAAATATAGTTGCTTCACAAACTGAAAATCTGACCAGAAACCAAGATTTGATGGTGAGCTCACTTGGAGAGATGTCATGGGCTAAAATTTGGAGGAGAGCTATTATTTGGTCATATGAAGGTTGTGAGAAAACTTCAACTCATATGAATATGCCTAGCTTGCACCTCCTTCACAAAGTTTCTTTCTGAACAGAAACTTTGGAAAATAGCTGCAAAATATTTAGTAGGCAATTGAGTTGATTTTTGGTAGATGACAATGATATGGGCTGGAAAAGGTGTCCAAAAAGTTTGTGTTCAATAAAGCAAAGATAAATACCACATACTTCACAAAGTTCCATTTAGGGTAGAATAAGAAAGGAATTATTAATGGATTATTTTTTTAAATGGCAAGGAAAAGTTTTGCCATATTTGAGGTAGATATGACCCAAAAAGATATGAGAATTATTTGGGAATTTTTAGAACGAAATAAAGGTAGGTTGCTTCACAACCTAGAACAAAAGGATTACTCCTTTAATAGAAAAATGAATATTCCCAACAAAAAGAATATTGGGGTTGGTTCAAGAATGAAATGACAAGGTCTAGGGATGAATATTGGGATGGCAAGCCACTTAGGAGAGAAATCAAAAGTGATCTCTCTAGGATTCAAGACCACATAGCCACAGAAAAAGCAATCCAAATCAAATATCTAAAGAAAACAAAAGAAACAGAAAGGGCAAAAAATCAGGGTGTGACAGATAAACATCACATGCAATCAAAATATGTGACATGATATGGCCATCATCATCTTGTGCTTTTTATCTCCATCTCCAAAGCATCGTCGTGATCTCCATCGTCACCGGCTCGACATCTTGATCTCCATCGTTGCGTCATGGTCATTGAGGGAGTCCTGTATTCAGGGGTCCTCAGTCATCCGGGTCGTTGAAGCTGTGCTGCATTGATGGGCCGCATGAAGAAGAAGCAGAAATCCCTCCCCCGTATTTGGTTAGGACTCCTATGTACGTATAAAGGTAGGTGTAGAGTCTGAATGTATCAATTTATTCCTCCCCAAGTCACCCATGTAACCCTAGGTCCCCTCTGGTGTGTATATAAGCTGAGGGGTTTAGTCTGTAGAGGGGATCGTCTTACAATATCCTCATAGGCAAGACCTACGGTTTAGCCATTACGATCTTGAGGTAGATCAACTCTTGTACACATATTCATCCATACCAATATAGCAGGAAGTAGGGTTTTACCTCGATCGAGATGGCCTGAACCTGGGTAAACATCGTGTCCCCAGCCTCCTGTTACCATCGATCCTCTAAACGCATAGCTTGGGCCCCCCTACCCGAGATCTGCCGGTTTTGACACCGACAATGGTGCTTTCATTGAGAGCTCTGCTGTGCGCTCGCCATGAGCGATCGATGGCGCATCTCGTCATTGACGACGGGATCACCCTCGAAAATAACCTGGCTATCGGCCAGGTCCTCTAGCTCGGTGGGCTCACTGTATGCGCCCGCATGGCCTCTGGGCCGGCCACACTCCCTGCGGCCGTCGAGCATCACCTTTAGGCCAATTCCGGCTACTCCGATGACGCGACTTTGGTAGAAATCTCGCCCATAAACAAGTTATTGGATCGCATCGCCGCCCTGGGGCTTTCTTCGCCAGGAGATCAAATCGGACTTAAATCCAGCCATGACGAGACCGGCTCTTCTCCGATCACTCATCTGGTGGCAGAAGTGGAGGATGGAGCCATAGAGACTTCTCCTCTACAGATGGAGACCGCAACAGTCTGGATCTCCGAACCCGTCGATCCGAACACCTCCCAGTCAGGAGGCGCACTATGTTCTTTGAGCTCTGGGACTGACGTCGGACCCAAAGGGCAATTAGATCCCATCGAAACCGGATTGTCACCATCGGGGGTTGTTAAAACCCCGAATACCACTCTGGGTCGGGATTCAAATTTTCCAACACCCACCCACCCTGGGAAAAACTTTTCAAGTAAATCCAGAATCCCGGACATAGATGACCTCGCGAACATACAACAACAGCCCGAGGAAACGGTCAACCACTTCTGGGCCAGATTCCTACTTGTTAAAAATAAGATCAGGGACAGCTGCGACGACAAAGGGGTTTCTCTATTTCACTGCAATTGCACGGATGAGGGAGTCTTGAACGCCCTCAACTAACGTCGTGTTATGACTTTCACAGAATTATCGCAGTTAGAACGAAAGTACTGCGCAATGGAAAATACTTAGAAAGCCCGGAATACGCCTCTAGAACAGTCCATATCCGGACAGTACGTCACCAAAGCTAAACGGACTTACCCTAGTTGGTCATCCGATAGCATTCCTATTGGCAAGAAGAACAAGCCTCTTTTAAGGCACAGGTCCATACTGGACGAACTACTCGATACACCTTGCCAAATACACGCAACCCCGAACAATGTCCCAAACCATCGCCTTAGAGTATGTTCGGTACTCCGGCAGGTAGCAAAGAGCGGTACGACAATTCTTGCCACCACCGCACCAAGGGAGAAAGACATCGATGTCTTCAATGTCTTTGAGACATTCCCCTCAAATAATCGTCGCAAGAGATCAAATCGCGAACTTGCCAAGGTTTACCAAATTAGCTCTGCAAGCCCATGGAGCGACACGGCAATTAGTTTTTCTCCCGAAGACACACCTCGAGTCTGGCTGATTCGAGCATCAACAGCTCTTGTACTAGACCCAATAGTGGACAGCTTCTGCCTCACTAAAGTACTTATGGACGGAGGAAGCGGACTAAACCTCATATATGAGGAAACGCTTGCAAAATGCAGGTCGATAAATCCCGCATTGACCACTCCAACACAACCTTTAGGGGAATTATACCAAGTCGCGAGGCCAAGTGTTCGGGAAGCATTAAGCTCGATGTAGTGTTCGGCTCACCCGACAACTATAGATCGGAGGAACTACTCTTTCACATTGTGCCCTTTCACAACGGATACCATGCCCTTCTAGGACGGGATGCTTTCTCGCGCTTTCAAGCTATACCCCATTACGGGTACATGAAGCTTAAAATGCCAGGGCAAATGGGGTGATCACAATAATAAGTGATCCAGATAGAGCACTCCGCGCCAAAAACAAAACGACATCCTTAGCCTTAGAGGCATTATCTGAAGCTCTCGCGGCTGAAGAACTAACAACCCTACGATCAAAGGTGGATGACGACGATGTCATCCTCGCCAAAAGATCGAAGTCTGCCTCCTTCAATCCCGCTGACGAAATCATCAAATTCCAAGTGCACTCAACGGACCCTAACAAAATGGCATCCATCGGGGCACAACTGGATCCGGCGGTGGACAGCGCGTTACGCGCCTTCCTTCCGGAAAATTGGGATATATTCACCTAGCACCCTTCAGACATGCCAGGAATCCCACGTAGGCTAGCCGAACACAGCCTCAATATTATAAAAGGGTTCAAACCAGTCAAGCAGTCGCTGCGACGATTTTCCGAAGCCAAAAGACAAGCAATGGGAGAAGAGTTAGCCAAACTATTGGAAGCCGGATTCATCAGAGAAATTAAACATCCAGATTGTCTAGCTAACCTAATCATGGTACCGAAGAAGGATAAATCCTGGCGCCTCTGTGTCAATTTCACAGACCTGAATAAGGCTTGCCCAAAGGATCCCTTTCCTTTGCCCCGCATTGACCAAATTATCGATGCAACGGTCGGACATGACTCGCTGTGCTTCCTTGATGCTTATTCCAGATACCACCAGATAAAGATGAAGGACTCTGATCAGGCCGCAACGGCATTTATTACCCCGTACAACCCCTTTGTATCAACACTATGCCCTTCGGACTCAAAAATGCTGGCACCACATATCAACGCTTGATTCAAACATGCTTAGAAAAATAAATTGGCAAAACAGTGGTGGCATATGTTGACGACGTAGTCGTAAAGACCAAACACGTCGAGACCTTGGTGGATGATCTCCACCTTAGTTTGCCAACCTCCGAGCATATGACATAAAGCTCAATCCAGAAAAATGTGTCTTCGGCATTCCAGCCAGAAAGCTATTAGGGTTCATCGTATCCCATAGAGGAATCGAAGCTAACCCAGCCAAAATCCGGGCCCTGTCAGAACTCAAAATACCAACCAATTTCAAGCACGTGCAAAAACTAGCAGGCTGCATAGCGGCTTTAAGCCGCTTCATCTCCAGGTTAGGAGAAAAAACATTGCCACTTTACAGATTGCTTCGGCGCACTGAGAATTTCGAATGGACAAATGCGGCCACACCCGGATTGGAAGAAATAAAAGCTCTACTAGCAAGCAACCCAATCCTAGCCGCCCCGGTGTTGGCGAACCAATGATGTTGTACATATCAGCTACTCACCAAGTGGTGAGTGCCGTGCTCGTCATCGAACGAGCCGGAGAGGGACATAAATTCCCTGTTCAAAAGCCCTTATACTATGTATCCGAGGTTCTCGCACCGTGTAAATCACGGTACCCCCACTATAAGAAAATTGCCTATGCAGTCTTCATGTCATCTCGGAAACTCCGGCACTACTTTCAAGAGTGTTCGATCACAGTGGCACCGAGGTACCACTCAATGATATTATCAATAATAAAGACGCCTCGGGACGCATAGCCAAATGGGCCATTGAGCTCTTACTGTTCGAATTATCTTACAAGCCGCGCCGGACTATTAAATCCCAGGTGTTGGCCGACTTTTTCGCAGAATGGATTGAAGCCGAACTCCCTAAAGAGTACGGCTCATACTCCCACTTGAGAATGTACTTCGATGGTTCCAAAATGCTATTCGGGCTGGGGGCCAGTGTAATACTGACATCTCCACCAGGGGATACTATTCGGTATGTTTTACAGGTTATGTATACGGACTCGAACAATGCGGCCGAATATGAGGCCCTATTGCATGGTCTCCGACTAGATGTATCCATGGGCATACAACGCATCGAGGTACGCGGAGACTCAAACCTCGCCATCTCCCAAATCAACAGGGATTTTGATGCGAAGGATTCAAAAACGGCAGCTTATCGCAATGCCACATTAAAAATGTCGACTCGATTTGAGGGGTGGGAATTCCATCACGTAGCCCGGGATAATAACCAGGCAGCTGTCGTACTCGCACGCATGGCAGCTAAACGCGACCTGATGACCCACAAGTGAAGGGGATCTATCGTAGTCCTTTCGATAAGTAAGAGTGTCGAACCCAACAAGGAGCAGAAGGAAATGATAGGCACTTTTCAGTAAGGTATTTTCTGCAAGCACAGAAATTATAGGTAACAGATTGTTTTGTGATAAGATAGTTGGTAGCAAGTGACAAACGGTAAAAGTAAATAATGTGCAGCAAGGTGGCCCAATCCTTTTTGTAGCAAAGGACAAGCCTGGACAAACTCTTATGTAAGGTAAAGCGCTCCCGAGAACACATGGGAATTATCGTCAAGCTAGTTTTCATCATGATGATCTGATTCGCGTTCGATACTTTGATAATTTGGTATGTGGGTGGACTGGTGCTTGGGTGCTGCCCTTAGTTGGACAAGCCTCCCACTTATGATTAACCTCTAATGCAAGCATCCGCAACTACAAAATAAGTATTAAGGTATACCTAACCATAGCCTGAAACATATGGATCCAAATCAGCCCCTTACGAAGCAACGCATAAACTAGGGTTTAAGTTTCTGTCACTCTAGCAACCCATCATCTACTTATTACTTCCCAATGCCTTCCTCTAGGACAAATAATGGTGAAGTGTCATGTAGTCGACGTTCACATGACACCACTAGAGGATAGACAACATACATCTCATCAAAATATCGAACGAAGACCAAACTCACATGGCTACTAATAGCAAGAATTCTCCCATGTCCTCAGCAACAAAAGTAACTACTCACAAGACATAACATTGTTCATGATCAGAGTGGTATTAATATGCATAATGGATCTGAACATATGATCTTCCACCAAATAAACCAACTAGCATCAACTACAAGGAGTAATCAACACTACTAGCAACCCACAGGTACCAATCTGAGGTTTGGGTACAAAGATTGGATACAAGATATGAACTAGGGTTTGAGAGGAGATGGTGCTGGTGAGGATGTTGATGAAGATAGCCCTCTCCAAGATGGGAGAGTTGTTGGTGATGACAGCAGTGACGACTTCCCCCTCCCAGAGGGAAGTATCCCCGGCAGAACAGCTCTACCGGAGCCCTAGATTGGTTTCCGCCTCGGTTCGGCGTCTGGTCCCGAAAGCCTCCTTATGATTTTTTCCAGGTCAGAACACCTCATATAGGAGAAGATGGGCACCGGGGGCCTACCGGCTGGCCCACGAGGCAGGGGGCGCGCCCTGGGAAGGGGGGTGCGCCCCCCCCCCCACCCTCGAGGACAGCCGGTGGCCCCTCTCGTGGGTTTCTTTCGCCAGATATTTTTTATATTTTCCGAAACGATGTTCTGTTGAGTTTCAGGGCTTTTGGAGTTGTGCAGAATAGGTTTCCAGAGTTTGCTCCTTTTCCAGCCCAGAATTCCAGCTGCCGGCATTCTCCCTCTTCATGTAAACCTTGTAAAATAAGAGAGAAAAGGCATAAGTATTTTGACAAAACATGTATGAACAGCCCATAATGCAATAAATATCAACATATAAGCATGATGCAAAATGGACGTGTCAATTCCCCCAAGCTTAGACCTTGCTTGTCCTCAAGCAAAAGCCGATATCTAAGAATATGTCCACATGTTTAGAGATAGAGGTGTCGATAGAAACAAAATACGGACATGAGGGCATCATGATCATTCTCATAACAGCAACTTAAGTAAATGTAGTCATATGTTTCCAATGCTAAAGTAAAAATTCATCCACAATATCAAGTATGCATCATAAACTTCATTGGAAACTAACAAACTTTGGTCTCGGTCATTGAAGCAATTGCAATTTATCGTAATATCGGGAAGAGTCAATATAAGAGCTTTTCAGCATGCCTACATACTCAACTATCATATAGTCTTTCACAATTGCTCACCCTCACGCAATACTTATGTTTATGGAGTTTTAATCGGACACTGAGAAAGATAGGGGCTTATGGTGTTGCCTCCCAACCTTTTACCTCAAGGGTAATGTCAACAGTAATAGATCATGAAAACTTACATCCAAGTGGGTATATATGTCTGGATCTTTCCACACAATGTCTTGCCAAAGGATAAAATGTAAAAAGGAAAGGTGGATTTCACCTTGACACTTATAAGACAAGAATAATAGATAGGCACTTCGCAGAGGGAAGCAGAGGTTGTCATGTATTTTTGTGGTTGGATGCACAAAGTCTTAGCATAGAAGAACTTCGCTTTAAATTGCCACTTGTGATAAGGACCTTTATTATGGAGTCCGTCGCTTTTATTACTTCCATATCACAAGATCGTATAAAGCTAATTTCTCCCACACTAATAAATCATACATATTTTAGCGGGTTTGCAACATGACAACTTATTCAGAAGGATCTTTCTCAATCCATAGGTAGGTATGGTGGACTCTCATGGCAAAACTGGGTTTAAGGATATATGGAAGCACATGTAGTATCTCTACTTAGTGCGGGGAGTTTTGGCTAGCATGAGGGGGAAAGGCAATCTCAATCATGTTGGATGATCCATGACAATATACTTTATTTCAGATATAAGAAGGCATAACCCATTATGTTGTCTTCCTTGTCCAACATGAACTCTTTAGCATGTCATACTTTAATGGGTGCTCACAATCATAAAAGATGTCCAAGATAGTATATTTGTATGTGAAGCCTCTCTTCTTTTATTACTTCCTACTAATTGCAACGATGGCCAAAACTATGTTTGTCACCTCCCAACAACTTTTATTTATCATACTCTTGTATGTGAAGTCATTACTTCCCATAAGATCGATATGATCTCTTTGATACTCTTTATGTTTTCTTTCTTTTTATCATGACCCAAGTCAGGAAATCAAGCCCTTGACTCAACACTAATCTTTATTATATAGCTCACAGACTCAATTACGAAGGATAAAGCTCACAAAGCAAAAAGCTCACAACTAGATCATGCTAACTTTATTCTAATAGCTCAAGATACTACCAAAAGGATCGAGCTAAATAAAATGGTAAATATAGGAGTGATGGTGATACAATACCAGGGTCACTCCCCCAAGCTTGGCAGTTGCAAGTGGAGTGCCCATACCCATATGATTATGTCTCCTTCTTCGGGGGTGGTGAGGATGGAGTTGTTGATGATGTAGGCCGGTTTTCCACCTTCCAAGGCATGGGTTCACCATCGTAGAAGGATGATCGAGTCTCCGGGATAGTCAAATCTGCAGCCAAACTCATCTTCTTGAATATATATTCATACTCACAGTTTTGGTTTTGCAGGTCATAGATCTAGGCTTGGAGGTGATCGATCTTCTCTTGAAGATTGGAGATGGCTTCCCCAAAGATCCTTGAGTCCATCTTGAGGTTGTTGGCAAGCTCCGACATCATCATGTGGTTGGCGTTGAGTCCTCGTTCCACCATACCTTGGCACTTGAAAACTTGCTGCTCCATTGCTTCGAGCCTTATCTCCACGCTTCCGGTCCTCCTTGGCCCCTCAACATCACGGATGTGCAGCACCCCCTCATGCAACTGCATGGTTTTAGGGCGGTGCAGCACCTCCGCAAGGTAGGGGTTGATGACCTTCTTGAAGAACTTGTCCTTGGGGGGGTTGGAGGATGCCATGATGATCTAGATCTGTCAAAAACAGCAGCTCGAAACGAAAATAGAGGATTTTTGCGTGATACAGAGGTCAAAACCTTCTGGAGTATAAATAATGATTTTTTACCGACCAAAAGGAGTGACCCACAAGAAAACGGAGTCCATGGGACACACGGGGTGTCCTCGAGGCAGGGAGCGCGCCCCCACCCTCGAGGAGGCCTCGTGTCTCCTCCGGACTGCGATTTATTTTTCTATTTTTCTAAATATTCCAAAACGGAGAAAAATTGCCTTTAGAATTGTTTTGGAGTTGGTTTACTTACCGTATCACGTACCTCTTCCTTTTCGGAGGCTGAATCGTTCTGGAAAGTGTCCCTTATGTATTCCTCCGGGGTTATGGTTTCAATAACATTAGTTTCAACATTAATAGGATTACCTTAGATATAATGTTTGATTCTTTGACCATTCACCACCTTTGGATTTGTGCCTTCGAAGTTGTTGATTTTTATGGCACCGGAACGATAGACCTCCTCGATAACGTAAGGACCTTCCCACTTGGAGAGAAACTTTCCTGCAAAAAATCTTAAACGAGAGTTGAATAGCAAGACATAATCACCTACGTTAAACTCACGCTTTTGTATTCTTTTGTCATGCCATATTTTAACCTTTTCTTCAAATAACTTGGCGTTCTCATAAGCCAGGGTTCTCCATTCATTGAGACAGCTAATGTCAAATAACCTCTTTTCACCGGCAAATTTGAAATCGTAGTTGAGCTCTTTAATAGCCCAATATGCCTTATGTTCTAACTCAAGAGGTAAGTGACAAGCTTTTCCATATACCATCTTATATGGAGACATACCCATAAGAATTTTGTATGCAGTTCTATAGGCCCATAATGCATCATCAAGTTTCTTGGACCAATTCTTTCTAGACCTATTAACTATCTTTTGCAAGATTAATTTCAACTCCCTATTACTTAGTTCTACTTGACCACTAGTCTGTGGGTGATAGGGTGATGCAATTCTATGGTTGACATCATATTTAGCAAGCATCTTACGGAAAGCACCATGAATAAAGTGTGAACCACCATCAGTCATTAGATATCTAGGGACTCCAAACCTCGGAAATATAACTTCTTTAAGCATCTTAATAGAGGTGTTATGATCAGCACTACTAGTTGGAATAGCTTCTACCCAATTAGTAACGTAATCAACAGCAGCTAAAATATGTGTGTACCCATTAGAGGCAGGAAAAGGTCCCATATAATCAAAGCCCCAAACATCAAATGATTCAATAAAAACTGAATAATTCATAGGCATTTCTTGACGTCTACTAATATTACCAATTCTTTGACATTCATCACAAGATAAGACAAACTTATGGGCATCCTTGAAGAGAGCAGGCCAATAAAAACCAGATTGCAATACCTTGTGTGCAGTTCTATATCCCGCATGGTGTCCTCCATAAGCTTCGGAGTGGCACTTGCATAGGATCTGTTCCTGTTCATGCTCAGGTACACAACGTCTAATAATACCATCTACTCCTTCTTTATAAAGATGTGGGTCATCCCAGAAGTAATGTCTCAAATCATAGAAGAACTTTTTCTTTTGCTGGTAAGTGAAGCTAGGAGGTATAAACTTAGCAACAATGTAATTAGCATAATCAACATACCATGGAGCAGTACGAGAAGTACTTATGACAGCTAGTTGTTCGTCAGGAAAGCTATCATCAATAGGTTGTGGGTCATCAAGCACATTTTCTAACCTAGACAAGTTATCTGCTACGGGGTACTCAGCTCCCTTTCTATCAACAATATGCAAGTCAAATTCTTGCAGCAAGAGAACCCATCTAATAAGTCTAGGTTTAGCATCTTTCTTTTCCATAAGGTATTTGATAGCAGCATGATCAGTGTGAATAGTTACTTTAGAATCAACGATATAGGGTCTAAACTTATCACAAGCAAATACAACTACTAAAACTCTTTCTCAGTAGTGGCATAATTTCTTTGGGCACTATCTAGAGTCTTACTAGCATACTAGATAACATTCAGTTTCTTATCAACTCTTTGCCCTAGAACAGCACCTACATCATAATCACTAGCATCGCACATAATCTCAAAGGGTAAATTCCAGTCAGGAGGCTGGATAATAGGTGCAGAGATCAATGTTTTCTTAAGTATTTCAAATGCTTCTAGACAATCATCATCAAAGACAAAAGGAATATCTTTTTGTAAGAGATTAGTCAGAGGCCTGGAGATTTTAGAGAAGTCCTTTATGAACCTCCTATAAAACCCGGCATGACCAAGGAAACTTCATATACCTTTGATGTCCTTTGGGCATGGCATCTTTTCAATAGCATCAACTTTAGCTTTGTCAACTTCAATACCTCTTTCAGAAATTTAATGTCCCAAGACAATGCCTTCATTAACCATAAAGTGGCACTTCTCCCAATTCAAGACAAGGTTAGTGTCCTCACAACTCTGCAAAACTCGATCAAGGTTGCTTAAGAAATTATCAAAAGAAGTTCCCTAAATGGAGAAATCATCCATGAACACCTCAACAATCTTTTCACAAAAATCAGAGAATATAGCCATCATGCATCTTTGAAAGGTAGCAGGTGCATTACATAAACCAAAAGGCATACATCTACAAGCAAAGGTACCGAAAGGACAAGTAAAAGTGGTCTTTTCTTGATCCCCTTTTGACACAGGTATTTGAGAGAAACCAGAATAACCATCTAGAAAGCAGAAATGAGTATGTTTGGATAACCTTTCTAGCATTTGATCAATAAATGGCAAGGAGTAATGATCTTTCTTAGTGGCTTTATTTAACTTACGGAAATCAATTACCATCCTATAACCTGTAACTATTCTTTGCGGGATCAATTCATCCTTATCATTAGGGACAACAATCATACCTCCTTTCTTAGGAACACAATGGACAAGACTTACCCACTGGCTATCAGCAACTAGATAGATAATACCTGCCTCTAGAAGCTTTAGTATTTCCTTTCTTACCACTTCTTTCATCTTAGGATTTAACCGCCGCTGATGATCAATAACTGGTTTAGCATTTTCTTCCAATTTTATCTTGTGTTGGCATATAGTGGGACTAATGCCCTTAAGATCATCCAGAGTATATCCAATAGTAGCACGGTGCTTCTTTAAAGTTTTCAATAATTTTTCTTCTTCCCGCTCTGAAAGGTTAGCACTAATAATAACAGGATATATCTTCTTTTCATCAAGATAAACATACTTAAGATAATCAGGTAAAGGTTTAAGTTCAAACACGGGATCACCCTTGGGTGGAGGAGGATCCCCTAGGATTTCAACAGGCAAGTTGTTTTTAAATGCGGGTCCCTATGTAAGGAATATTTCATCTATTTCTCTTCTATCATTCATATGCATATCATTTTCATGGTCTAGCAAGTATTGTTCTAAAGGATCATTAGGTGGCACGGCAATAGAAGCAAGACCAATAATTTCATCTCTACTGGGTGGTGTCTTTTCAAGGGGTTGTCTACGGAATTTAGCAAAGTTTAAATCATGAGACATATCCCCTAATCCAACAGTAACAATATCTTTCACGCAGTCTATCTTGGCATTAACAGTATTCAAGAAGGGTCTACCAAATATAATGGGACAGAATGCATCTTGTGGGGAACTAAGAACAAGAAAATCAGCAGGGTATTTAACCTTCCCACACAAGGCTTCAATATCTCTAACAATCCTAATTGGTGAAATAGTATCTCTATTAGCAAGCTTAATAGTGACATCAATCCCTGACTACTTACCTTCGTCGAGATCCCAATATGATGCATAATTTCGTTATACAAATCAGGAGGGATAATACTCGCACTGGCACCTACGTCGCATAAACCATGATAACAATGATCTCCTATCTTAACAGAGATAACATGCAAGCCTGCAACAGGTTTATGTTTATTCCTAGAATTGGGTTTGGCTATTCTAGCAGACTCTTCTTGGAGATAAATAACATGTCCATCTAAATCTTCTACCAAGAGATCTTTAACCATAGCAACACTAGGTTCAACTTTAATTTGTTCAGAGGGTGTAGGTGTTCTAATATTACTCTTACGAACTACAGTTGAAGCTTGAGCATGATCCTTTATCCTAATAGGGAAAGGTGGTTTCTCAATATAAGCGGTAGGTATAACAGGATCAACATTATAAGTGATAGTCTTTTATTCAACTTTAATAGGTTCAACTACTTTTACTTCAATAGGTGGATGGTATTTAAACTACTTCTCCTTGGGGGATCAACATGAGTAGCAAAAGATTCACAGAAAGAAGCTACTATCTCAGAGTCAAGTCCATGTTTAGTGCTAAACTCACGGAAAACATCGGTATCCATAAAAGCTTTAGTACAATCAAACTTAGGGGTCATACCTGACTCCTCACCTTTATCGAGATCCCAATCTTCAGAGTTGCATTTAATTCTTTCCAATAAGTCCCATTTGAAGTCAACACTCTTCATCATATAAGAGCCAGAGCAAGAAGTATCGAGCATGGAGCGATTATTATGAGAAAGCCGAGCATAAATTTTTTGAATAATCATTTCTCTTGAGAGCTCATGATTGGGGCATGAATATAACATTGACTTAAGCCTCACCCAAGCTTGAGCGATGCTTTCTCCTTCGCGAGGCCAGAAATTATATATATAATTGCGATCACGATGAACCTGGTGCATAGGGTAGAACTTCTGATGAAATTCCAACTTCAGACGATTATAGTTCCATGATCCCATATCATCGCATAGCCTAAACCATGTCAATGCATCTCCCTTCAAAGATAAAAGGAAGACCTTCTTCTTGATAACACCCTCGGGCATACCTAAAAGCTTAAACAATCCACAAACTTCATCCACATAGATTAGATGTAAATCGGGATGAAGTGTTCCGTCTCCTGTAAATGGATTTTCAAGCAGTTTCTCTATCATACCCGAAGGAATTTCAAAGCAAACATTTTAAATAGGTGCAGTAGGTTGAGGAGCAACTCTTTGCTCTTCTGCTCGGGGTGAAGATACCCCGAACAAGCCCCTCAAAGGATTTTGAGCCATAGTAACAAGTGACAATAAATTTCAGCACACTATATAAATTTTTCCTTACCAAATTCCACTTACCAAAGGCGCTTCACTCCCCGACAACGGCGCCAGAAAATATTCTTGATGACCCACAACTGTAGGGGATCTATCGTAGTCCTTCTGATAAGTAAGAGTGTCGAACCCAACGAGGAGCAGAAGGAAATGATAGGCAGTTTTCAGTAAGGTATTTTCTGCAAGCACTGAAATTATAGGTAACAGATAGTTTTGTGATAAGATAGTTGGTAGCAAGTGACAAACGGTAAAAGTAAATAAAGTGCAGCAAGGTGGCCCAATCCTTTTTGTAGCAAAGGACAAGCCTGGACAAACTCTTATGTAAGGTAAAGAGCTCCCGGGGACACATGGGAATTATCGTCAAGCTAGTTTTCATCATGATCATCTGATTCGCGTTCGGTACTTTGATAATTTGGTATATGGGTGGACCGGTGCTTGGGTGCTGCCCTTAGTTGGACAAGCCTCCCACTTATGATTAACCTCTAGTGCAAGCATCCGCAACTACAAAAGAAGTATGAAGGTAAACCTAACCATAGCATGAAACACATGGATCCAAATCAGCCCCTTACGAAGCAACACATAAACTAGGGTTTAAGCTTCTATCACTGTAGCAACCCATCATCTACTTATTATTTCCCAATGCCTTCCTCTAGGCCCAAATAATGTTGAAGTGTCATGTAGTCGACATTCACATACACCACTAGAGGATAGACAACATACATCTCATCAAAATATCGAACAAAGACCAAACTCACATGACTACTAATAGCAAGACTTCTCCCATGTCCTCGGGAACAAAAGTAACTACTCGCAAGACATAATATTGTTCGTGATCAGAGGGGTATAAATATGCATAATGGAACTGAACATATGATCTTCCACCAAATAAACCAACAAGTGTCAACTACAAGGAGTAATCAACACTACTAGCAACCCACAGGTACTAATCTGAGGTTTGGGTACAAAGATTGGATACAAGAGATGAACTAGAGTTTGAGAGGAGATGTTGTTGGTGAAGATGTTGATGAAGATACCCCCCCCCCCCAAGATGGGAGAGTTGTTGGTGATGATGGCGGTCACGATTTCCCCCTCCCAGAGGGAAGTATCCCCGGCAAAACAGCTCTGCCGGAGCCGTAGATTGGTTTCCGCCTCGGTTCGGTGTTTGGTCCCGAAAGCCTCTTTATGATTTTTTTTCCAGGTCAAAACACCTCATATAGGAGAAGATGGGCACCGGGGGCCTGCCGGCTGGCCCACGAGGCAGGGGGCGCGCCCCCCACCCTCGAGGACAGCCGTTGGCCCCTCTTGTGGGTTTCTTTCGCCAGATATTTTTTATATTTTCCGAAACGATGTTCTGTTGAGTTTCAGGCACTACTACAAAAAGGGCTACTAATGGCGCACCAGTTTTGCCCATTAATGGCGCACTACCGGTGCGCCATTACTAGCACGCCATTAGTAGTTGGATACTAATGGCGCACCTCTGGTGCGCCATTAGTATAGTGCACGGTGCGCCATTAGTATGCCTCGCAGGGGGCCATCTATACCCAGGTGCTTTGGCATACTAATGGCGCACTACGTAGAAGTGCGCCATTAGTATTTTTTTTCAAAAAAAAATTCAATTTTTTTCATAATTTTTTTTCATAATTTTTTTTTCAATTTTTTTTCATATTTTTTTTATTTTTTTTCTTAATCTCAGATCATTATGGCTTAATCTGGGGTCAATTTGCTTAATCTCAAGTCAAATTGCACTCTATGGTCAAACTTCCCATAAGGTCACCCATCCTCACACTACTCCAGCCCGAGCACGCTTAACTTCGTAGTTCTATCCAACCCCAGCACCAGCTCACTTCACACGCACTTGTTGATATATCTATCATATCAATCCTATTAACCCTTCTTGATGTCTAGGAGTTTGTTAATGTTCATGAGTATGATGAAATTTTGAAAATATATTTCAAACTTCCCGGTCATATTACGTATCATATTTTGGAAAAAAATTATAAATTTTTTTTTCGAATTTTTTTTTTCTGTTACTAGTGGCGCACCTAGCAAACGGTGCGCCACTAGTAAGTTTGAAATTTTTTGAATTTTTTTGCCTGTAGATCTTAAAAGCCCCGTAACTTTTTTTCTGTTAGGTTTTTGGGGATTTGGGAAATGTTTCACGGGGTTCCCCTGTAAAATTCGGATGTAACTTTTCGAGTAGATGATTTTTCATATAAAAAACTTTTTAATCCGAGTTCGTATGCAAAAGTTATACCCGTTTTACTAAATTCCAGAGATATTTTGCAAATAAAGTCAAAATTCATATTTGTAAATTTTCCCAACAAGTAGACCACATATCACATGGGAAACTTATTTTCTTTTATTTTTTGACATTTACATCATTTTCTTTTTTTTTGAATTGAAAAAGGCGGTCCACAGGGGGGGTGCAGTAATGGCCAAGTTACTAATGGCGCACCGTGGTAGTGGTGCGCCATTAGTAGTTCAACTTACTAATGGCGCACCACACCCACGGTGCGCCATTAGTATTTTTTGAAAAAAAATAAAAACAAAATAAAAACAAAATAAAAACAAAATATGAAAAAAAATACTAATGGCGCACCGTGGGAGTGGTGCGCCATTAGTAAGTTGAACTACTAATGGCGCACCACTACCACGGTGCGCCATTAGTATTTTTTGAAAATAAAATAAAAAAAATAAAAATAAAATATGAAAAAAATACTAATGGCGCACCGTGGGAGTGGTGCGCCATTAGTAAGTTGAACTACTAATGGCGCACCACTCCCACGGTGCGCCATTAGTATTTTTTGAAAAAAAAATTGAAAAAAATTTACTAATGGCGCACCGTGGATGTGGAGCGCCATTAGTAGTTGAACTACTAATGGCGCACTATCCACTGGTGCGCCATTAGTAGTTTTGAGAAAAATATGAAAAAAAAATTGTTACTAATGGCGCACCACGTCAACGGTGCGCCATTAGTATTTGGATACTAATGGCGCACCAACACATGGTGCGCCATTAGTATATACTAATGGCGCACCGCATGTCTGGTGCGCCATTAGTGTCAATTCCATCTATAGCCCTTTTCGTAGTAGTGAGGGCTTTGGAGTTGTGCATAATAAGTTTCCAGAGTTTGCTCCTTTTCCAGCCCAGAATTCCAGCTGTCGGCATTCTCCCTCTTCATGTAAACCTTGTAAAATAAGAGAGAAAAGGCATAAGTATTGTGACAAAACATGTATGAACAACCCATAATGCAATAAATATCAACATATAAGCATGATGCAAAATGGACGTATCATGACCCCGTCCCACCGAACACATTTGTGGAACGGTTGTTTAAGCCATCAGTAACATGGCAGGACGCGAGCGGTGATACAAATACGGATCCAAACACACCCCCAGCCGAACTCAATCACGATGTCATCGGAGATCCAAGCATGGAGATAACTCGTTCAGCTCACGAAATCATGGCTGTCATAGCCCCCTGGACAGAGCCTTTCCTAGCTTACCTTAATAGGTAGGAACCCCACGATGATCAAAATGAGGCCCGCTGTATAGTCCGGCGCTCTAAAGCCTACAAAGTTCACGAAGGTGAACTATACAAGAAAAGCACAACCGGTATTCTCCATAGGTGCATCTCCGAAGAGGAGGGAAGGTGAATTCTCACTGAAATACATGCTGGAATGGGCGGTCACCATGCCGCAACAAGGGCGCTCGTAGGAAAAGCTTTTCGTGTTGGCTTTTACTGGCCTACTGCCCGAGCAGACGCCCAAACCCTAGTCCAACACTATGTTGGTTGCCAGCTCTTTGCAAATCAAAGTCACATGCCTCCCACCGCATTGAGAACAATCCCCATTACTTGGCCTTTTGCGGTCTGGGGGCTTGATATGGTCGGACCCCATAAAGGGGGAAGTCATAAAAGAAAATACTTACTGGTAATGGTAGAAAAAAATTCACTAAATGGATAGAAGCCAAGCCAGTAAAAACAGTTGAAGCAGGGCCTGTGATAGATTTTATATCCAGCGTAGTACACCATTATGGTGTCTCGCATAGTATTATCACAAATAATAGCTCCCATTTCACAGCTGACGAGGTAAAAAACTGGTGTGCAAAGTTGGGTATAAAACTCGATTACGCTTCTGTATACCACCCTCAACCAAATGGTCAGGTCGAAAGGGCCAATGGTCTGATTATGAGCGGCATTAAAACCCAGACTAGTGCGCTCCCTACGGGAGTTTGATAAACACTGGGTCGAAGAGCTTGACTCCATACTCTGGGGGTTGCGGACCACTCCCAAACGTACGACCGGATATACACCTTTTTCATGGTGTACGGCGCGGAGGCTGTTCTGCCCTGCGACATTATTCATGACTCACCTAGAGTGTGCATGTATGAGGAAAGGGAGGCCGGGTTAGATCGGCAGGACGTCCTAGATGGACTTGAAGAGGAGCGTGATACAGTGCTAGCACGTTCCGCATTTTACCAACAACACGCTAGGCGATACTAGAGCAGAGAAGTGAGGGCCAAGACATACAACGTCGGCGAACTCATTTTACGCCTCCCGGAGAAGAAAAAGGACAAGCTCAAACCAAAATGGGAGGGACCCTTCATTATTGACGAAGTACTCACCGGTGGTGTCTATCGCCATCGCAATGCACAGGACAACCGCCTTGAGCCGAACCCTTGGAACCCTGCCAGGCTCCGACGATTTTACGGATAGATCTGTAGCGATTTCTTCCTCTTTATAAGTTAGGTCTAGTTTTTTACTTTCTTGTTTCTCTCCCTTTTCCTCTTTGCATTTTCTTGGCAAGTTTTCGGCTCACCCGAACTTTCACATGATGACTACGTCCTCACATACACCTGGGGGCTTCCTTTAACGAAGCCCATTATCAATAAAGCTTCTTACTTAAAAATGTCGCCTGTTTTTATAATTTATCCTTGTCATTTTATGCACCGATATGACTTAAGTTCTGGCCAAGCTGGGTTGCCTGGCTCCTATGCTTACCCCTACGTTTCTGATTGTTCGGCTAGGGCGTAAAGGGAGCACCTCTGCGATTGTTACAGCCGGGTAATCCGGATATGTGCCTCAGACTGGGTGAAGCCGAAAGCTAGCACTCTTAAGGGAATAATTGGTTGGCGGATACACGACATATCGGATTCTAAAGCGTATCTTAACTATCACAGGAGATGGCTTCCTACCATCCTTCTCATAGGATCGAAAAGCCTAGGCTTGCATCTTCATGCACGCCGACCCAGGGAAAGGAACCCCTAACGGAACTATTTTCTCTGGAAGATGTTTCTTATGTTAAACAGTAATATAACATAACTCGCCGAACTCAGTTCGTCTGTTCAAGCAATTATGACTGGAATGCCTGGTTTCCGAACATATCACGTGCTTTACCACAGATATAGTACTCGGAAACACTCCAGCCTTTGGGTTTATAGAGGTCGAAGCAGATGGTCGGCCATGACAAACTTTATATAAATTCGGCCGAAGATAAGTTTGATGGTAAAAGTACATTAATACATAGAATCAAACGACTATTCATTTTCAATTCCCTCTATCAGGCTGTCTAGCTTATAGTCCTGTTGGGAAAGCTTGGCAGCTATTTCTACTTGGTTATAGACCAAACACGGAGGAATTTCCTGTCCATCGGACCCTCGAGGTCCCACACGGGCCATGTGATTTGGATCAAGATGAGTGTAGCATGTCTTCACCATAGCCCATGCTTCTCGAGCACCCATACGGCATGCTGACGCTTTCCATATTTCGAAGCGGCGCCGAGGCCCTTTGAACAGGTCCGCCAAATCCTCCATAGATTCTGGAGGGGAGTCGTCAGGCCATAGAGCTCTGGCCATACTCTTCATGGCCTTCCTAGCCCGTTCATGGACCCTAGAAAGCTCTTGCAGCACATCGCCCTCAAAACCGGATACTCCGCCTTCAGGCTGACCAGTAAATAAACCTGCAGGAAAAGTTTTTATAAGAAACTTCCAAACTAAGAGACTATAAGGAGAGCTAGGTATAAGAGACATACTGAACATGCTGCTTTTTATCCTCCGGTTCTCTTCCAAGGCGCTGGAGAGTTGATCCTTTACGCCCTTTAGCTCTTGTTAGAGCCTAATTATTCTATCCCGCTCTTGGTTCCTTTTTTTTCCATATCTTGCGTCAGTGCTCGCTCGCCAGCAGCTTTTTCCTCTTCGGCAAATTTCTTGTCCGCTAGGGGAGCTCTTAACTCCATTTCTAGTTGGTTAGTCGATCCTGGTGTTGTATTACACATTAGTATATATATATATATATCATAGTAATTAGTAGAACTATTATAGCTTTCAGACACAATTATTCTTACCAACAGCATCCTTTCCGGATTCCTTCGAATTTTTCAATTTGGCGAGCTGAGTCCGGCAATCTTCGAGTTCCTTGGATAAAAGAGTTATTCTTCTCTCGAATGACCTATAAAAATACAACGATCCTCAAATCAGTTGTACCAACTGCTTTAAGTCTCGGGGGCTACTGGCATGGGAACATTCAAATTCAAAACTTACTCTCATATCTTTTGAAAGCTCATGAGTGGCTCCGGCGAGTCCGTCTTGAGCAGCTCGGATATAGGCATCTGGAGAATTGAGGGCGTTAAACGCCTCCTCAGAAAAAGCAGGGTCACGCATGGCCGCTTTCCGCCGCCGATGAATCATCGCGACCTCCACTTCGGAATTGGTACCTGACACTTCATATGAATCCTCCTGGAGAGGACAATCCGGCACCGAATTAGCATTCACCCTTGACGGGCCCGATGCCCGATTGGCTGGAGCTTGGCCTGTGCCGCCTACGGGGATAGTCCGGCTTAAATTCCTCCTAAAAGGAAGAAAAAATGCGGAAAGATATAATAACAATTTCACCACCCAGCGCATGGTGAAACAAACATACCTCTTTCAAGGTCCGCTGGTATTCGTGGTACTTTTCCGCTTCAAAACTTCGCCCAACGCGGGCACCACCCTCTGGGTTGGCAGTCTATGCGCAGTTCGGTGGGACGAGCATCGTCCCTGTTTAAGTATGATAGAATACGATGGGTAAATGCGCACTGGGAATCTTCTCGTTAGTGAGATATCCCCTAAATTACTTACACGGGAAGAAGGAATGAGGCCTGGGTAATCGGCTACTATAGCCACCAAGGTGCCCTCACGGCAGGCCTGATAGAAGACTCCCTCTTCTAACTCTACGCCTATATTCGGGTCCTCTTCATATCCAAGGCCCGTCTTTTGGAACGGGTCCTCTCGCTGTGGGGCGGGATTATTAATCCCCTTGACCACCTTCCTCCACTCCTGTTGGGAGAAACCGAATACAATTCGGTCAATACATCATAAACAAAGAAAAATAGAGTGGTCAAAGAGAAGGACTCACCCAGTTGGGAAGATTGTACATAGATAGTCTTTCCTGGCACGTTAAACGGATGAAAGTCCTGGTTCTCTCCTTTGTAGAAGCCTTACAGGACATCGCCTAGAATGGCAGGGTCATCTAGATCCAGGCGTAGGCGGCGCGAGGCATCATTCTGACCATTATAATGATACATTGGAAGTCCTCTGACTTGGAGCGACTGCACATGCCGCTTCAGTGAAATGTCCATCACTTGGATTATAGTTAACCCCGAACTGGCAAACAATTTAATCTTGCCAACTAGTCGGCTAACCTTCACTTTTTCTTCTTCTGAAGGACCGCGGGGACGCCAGTTGAAAAGCTTCTTTGGCGGAGCGCTAGAATACGTGGGGAGTCCACACCGAACTGGGTCCGGCAAAGCGACATCTTCAATGTAAAACCACTCTGAGGGCCACTCTTCGGATGCCTTCTTCGGAGTACCGGAAAGATAGCCGGTCCCGGCTATGCGCCATACTTCGGCACTCCCAACTTCAAGTATGGATCCCTTTTTCGATCGAGGGACAAGGCAGAAATACCTTCTCCACAGCTCAAAGTGGGGCTCGCGGCCCAAGAAAAGTTCGCATAGAGCGACAAAACCCGCAATGTGCAGAATTGAACCTGGAGTAAGATTGTGCAGTTGGAGGCCGTAGAACTCCAGGAGTCCCCTGAGAAAGGGATGGACAGGGAACCCCACGCCTCTTAAAAGGTAAGGGACGAGACATACCCGCTCTCCATCGGAGCGGTTGGGAAAGCTCTCTCCCAGGGCTTGGTTGTTGACAGACGTTAGTCCGGCCCAGACGGGGACTAGATCCTCTAGAGGGAGATACCTCTGCGCTTGCAGTGTCCACAGATGCGCGTGAGACACAGAGTAGCTTTTCCAATCTCTTGCACGTGGGCCATGAGGGCGCGAGGAGGAGCTCTGGACACTAGCCATGTTTGAAGATTTTTTTGCAGGCACTAGGGTTTCTTCCGCGTGGAATGAGATGGAAAGGCAGTCGGATCTATTCTCTTATATAGGCGCCTCCCTTGAACAGCCAAGGGGGTATTTGCAAAAGACGCCGAGACGATTCGCATTCATTGGACACGTGGAAGACGAGACAACGACGGAGAGGAATCAGCATATTATAATATTTGAAGAAGCCGAACTATCATCTAGGAGGACTCACCTTGCAAGACCGAAGACATGAAGCCGGATACATTCTCGTCCTTGAAGGCAAGTCCGGGGGCTACTGAGGGAGTCCTGTATTCAGGGGTACTCGGTCATGCGGGTCGATGAAGCTGGGCCGCATGAAGAAGAAGCATAAGGCCCTCCCCCGTATTCAGTCAGGACTCCTATGTACGTAGAAAGGCAGGTGTAGAGTCTGGATGTATCAATTTATTCCTCTCCAAGTCACCCTTGTAACCCTAGGTCCCCTACGGTGTATATAAGCCGAGGGGTTTAGTCTGTAGAGGGGATCATCTTACAATATCCTCATAGGCTAGACCTAGGGTTTAGCCATTACGATCTTGAGGTAGATCAACTCTTGTACACATATTCATCCATACCAATATAGTAGGAAGTAGGGTTTTACCTTGATCGAGAGGGCCTAAACCTGGGTAAACATCGTGCCCGCAGCCTCCTGTTACCATCGATCCTCTAAACGCATAGCTTGGGCCGCCCTACCCGAGATCTGCCGGTTTTCACACCGCGCCAACTATTGCTTCTACAACTATTGCTAACTCATCATGATAAAGTAAAGCAATTACATGCCGCTTGCATTTCATACAATAATTAAGAGACAATCATAGGGCTCCCGCTGGTTGTCGATATTACAAAATATGGTCATCTCATACAACAGCGTATAACTCATCACATCTTGACCATATCACCTCACAACATGCCCTGCAAAAACAAGTTAGACGTCCTTTATTTTGTTGTTGCAAGTTCTTATGTGGCTGCTATGGGCTTCTAACAAGAACCGTTCTTACCTACGGCAAAAATCACAATGACGATTCATCAATTTTGTTGTTTGAACCTTCTTCAAGGACCGGCGACAATCAAATTAGATTCAATTAAAGTAGGAGAAACAGATACCCGCTAGCCACATTTATGCAAAATAAGTTGCATGTCTGTCGGTGGAACCGATCTCATGTGCGTGGACATGTAAGGTTGGTCCGAAACGCTTTATCTTACAATACCACCGAATCAAAATAAGATGTTGGTGGTAAGCAGTATGACCATCACCGCCCACAACTCTTTGTGTTCTACTCGTGCATATCATCTACGAATTGACCTGACTTTGATACCACTGTTGGGGAATGTTGCATGGAAAACAAAAAAATCTACGCACACACAAGATCTATCCATGGAGATGCATAGCAACGAGAGGAGAGAGTGTGTCTACGTACCATCATAGACCGTAAGCGAAAGCGTTTATTAACACGGTTAATGTAGTCAAACTGATTCGTGATCCAACCGATCAAGTACCGAACGTACGACACCTCCGCATTCGGCATACGTTCAGCTCGGTGACGTTCGCGCCTTCCTGGTCTAGCAAGACGGGCGAAGTAGTAGATGAGTTCCGACAGCACGACATCATGGTGACGGTGATGGTGATGCTAACTCCGTAGGGCTTCGCCTAAGCACCACAAAAATATGATCGAGGGACAAAACTCTAGAGAGGGGCGCCGCACACGGCTAAGACAATGTTCAGGGCTATATGTGGCGCCCCCGTCCCATATTTATATAGGTGGGGGAGAGGAGGCAGCCAGGAGGCGCCCCAAGTGAGGCCGAATCCCACTTGGGCACCTGCCCTTGCCCGCCCTCTTCCTTCTTTTGGTGAGCGGGAAAAGGCACGGGAGGGAGGCGCCCCCTTTTCCTTTCTCCCATGAGAAGGGGAATGCATGAGGGGCTAGCCATCCCCCCTTTCCTTCCCTAGGGCCGGCGGCTAGGGAGAGGGGCGCCCCAACCCCCTTGTGGGCTGGTTGTCCCATCCTTGGCCCATTAGGCCCATATACTTACCGGGGGTGTCCGGAACCCCTTCCGACAACCCGATGACTACCTAGTGCACTCCGAAACTCTTCCGGTGTCTGAATATCGTCGTCCTATATATCAATATTTACCTCTGGACCGTTCCGGAGCTCCTCGTCATGTCCGTGATGTTATCTGGGACTCCGGACAACATTCGCTCATCAAATCATATAACTCATATAACACTATATCATCAACAAACGTTAAGCGTGCGGACCCTACGGGTTAGACAACTATGTAGACATAACCGAGACACCTCTTCGGTCAATAACCAATAACGGAACCTGGATGCCATATTGGTTCCTACATATGAAGATCTTTATCGATCGAACCATTATGATAACATATGTAATTCCCTTTGTTCGTTGGTATGTTACTTGCCCGAGATTCGATCGTCGGTATCTCCATACCTAGTTCAATCTCGTTAACGGCAAGTCTCTTCACTCATTCCGTAATACATCATCACATAACTAACTCCTTAGTCATTGTGCTTGCAAGCTTCTTGTGATGTGTATTACCGAGAGGGCCCAGAGATAACTCTCTGATACACGGAGTGACAAATCCTAATCTTGATCTATGCCAACTCAACAGACACCTTTGGAGATACCTGTAGAGCATCTTGATGATCACCCCATTACGTTGTGAAATTTGATAGCACACAAGGAATTCCTCCGATATCCGGGGAGTTGCATGTTCTCATAGTCGAAGGAATATGTATTTGACATTAAGAAAGCAATAACAATAAATTGTACGATCAAATGCTAAGCTAACGGATGGGTCTTTTCCATCACATCATTCTTCTAATGATGTGATCGAATAATCAAATGACAACTCATGTCAATGGTTAGGAAACCTTAACCACCTTTGATGAACGAGCTAGTAATGAATTCACACTTGTATTTAAGAGGCTTACTAATGACACGGTATTTTATGTATTCACACATGTATTTAAGTTTTCGATCAATAAAATTCTAGCATGAATAATAAACCTATATCATGAATAAGGAAATATAAAATAGTAATAACTTTATAATTGCCTCTAGGGTATATTTCCATTAGTATGCAGTTCATTAGGTGTGCCTTCATATGCATGCACCTTGGGGCGTTCATTGGGCCTCCGTCAAGCGGATTCTTGTTGGGGAACGTTGCATGGAAAAACAAAAAAATTCTTTGCATGCGCAATGATATATCCATGGAGATGCATAGAAACAAGGGGAGAGTGTGTATAGATACCCTCGTAGACCGTAAGCAGAAGCGTTTATTCAACACGGTTGATGTAGTCGTACACCTTCACGATCCGCCCGATCAAGTATCGAACACAAGATACCTCCATGTTCTACACACGTTTAGCTCAGTGTCGTCCTCGACGTCTTGATACAACAAGTATAGCGAGGTGGTGTTGAGTTCTATCAGCACAACGGTGTGGTGACGGTGGTGTTCAAGCAATCCCGCAGGGCTTCGTTCAAGCAGTGCGATGATCTAGAGCGGAGGAGTAAACTAGAGGCCGAGGGGTGCCGACACACGGCGTGGAATAAGTTGTGTATTGTGTGGCACCCCTCCCCACATATATATAGGTGTGGGAGGGGAGGAGGCAGCCCCTAGGGCGCCCCAAGTGGTGTGGCGGTGGCTTTTGGGCTCCTCCCTTTGGTGCCCCCCCCCCAAAAGAAAATTGGCCCAAGGGGGAAGGAAAGGGAGGAGGCACCCCATTCTTTCCTTCCTCCCCTCTCCAGGATATGCTAAGAGGAGGTGGCGCCTCCCCTTTCCATCTAATTGGGTGTGGCTGCCTTAGAGGGGGCGCACCAGCCCATCTGGGCTAGTGTGTTCTCTCTACATGGCCCAATAAGGCCCAATACTCTCCCGGAGCCTCCGGAACCCTTTCCGGTATTCTAATAACTTTCCGGTCCATTCCGAAACCATTCCAAAGACCAAATAGCGGCGTCCTATATATAAATCTTTACCTTAGGACCATTTTGAAGCTCCTTGTCATCTCTGTGATCACACCCGGGACTCCGAACAACATTCGGTCACCAAAGCACACAACTCATATAATACCAATTCGACATCGAACGTTAAGCGTGCGAACCCTACGGGTTCGAGAACTATGTAGACATGACCAAGACACCTCTCCGGCCAATAACCAATAGCGGAACCTGGATACCCATATTGGCTCCTACATATTCTACATAGATATTTATCGGTCGAACCATTATGACAACATATGTAATTCCCTTTGTCCATCGATATGTTACTTGCCCGAGATTCGATCGTCGGTATCTCTAAACCTAGTTCAATCTCGTTACCGGCAAGTCTCTTTACTTATTCTGTAATACATCTTCTTGCAACTAACTCATTAGTCACTTTGCTTGCAAGACTTATTGTAATGTGTATTACCAAGAGGGCCCAGAGATACCTCTCCGACACTCGGAGTGACTGTCGGATTCAGGGCTCCGCAAAACCCGATAAGTTCGAACACAGGGGCGTTAATGAAGATCTCTCCCACTCATGTCTACCTAGCACCTCGCTCTCGTCTCGGTGGAAGGATTCAAGCAAACAACGAACAAGCACACAAGAGTTTATCCAGGTTCGGGCCACCGTGTGGTGTAAGACCCTACTTCCTGCTTTGGTGGATTGGCTCCGGACGAGCTAGAATATGAACTAGTACAAGGGTTCCTGGGCTCAGGAGGCGAGCTCAGGAGGGTCAGGAGGCTAGTGTTCTTGCTCCTTGTGCGGTGGTCAAGCATGTGAGTTGGTGATTCTCTCCCCCCCCCTTGCAGTGGGAGTTCTAGCTACTTATATAGGCGGCCACGGTCCTCTTCCCCCGAAATTTTTAGGCGGGAAGGGATTCCACAATGGCCATTTTTGAGCGGGAACACAAGGACGTTCCTACCCTGACAAAAGCAGTCTTTGCCTGCAAAAGGATCAGGCGGTGACATGGTGGTGGGCTCGACGGTGACATCTTCCTTATCGTCCTTGATGTCTTCGGTCTTGTTGCACCAAAGGGGAAACCTTTGCCCTGCTCCTTGGGAACCAACGGCTGCGCTGTCCCCTTTGCACCGAAATGGCAACTGCGCCGCTGGCGGACGCTGGCACTCGCTGGTGAGGTGCGTCACTGCTGACATCACTACCTCCTCCTGAGGCAGGCTTGGCCTTGGATTCTCCGCCCCTCCGGAACGCCTTGCCGAGGCCGCTCCCGAGGGGGTCTTGGCGTCGTTCTCCTCGCGAGGGTCCTGAGCAGCTGGTCAATTAGCTGGGTCGTACCAGGCCGCTTGTAGGAGCGCGTCGCGGCCCGCAGACAGGCAAGTCTGGGTACCCAGGTTCCCAGGACGCCGACAATAGCCCCCGGGCCCAAGGTGTGCGCAGAGTTGGCTTCAGGGCGAAGCCTTAGTCGAGGACGAAGTGTCGCGGGCCCCAAAAAGGCTGCGGGCGAGGCTGGCGCACGGCGGTTGGATGGGACACGAGCGACCCAGCTCCCCACGCCGTCTCCGTAACCGTGTGTCTTGACAAAAGGGGCCTTCTCTGCTGGGGGAGTTATCGCCCTCCTTCCTTCCTGCTTGGATTTCTTCCCTTTGCGCCTCTTGCCTCTCTGCACCCTTCGGCCCTCCTTGACCATGGCGAAGAAGAACAAAGGCAACGCGCCGGCGCCTGGATCTTCTTCTTCTCTTGATGCGGTGCTTGAGGATTCCTCCATTATCAGGGGGAGGACTACTCAGAGGTCCAGCCGTTCCTATCGAGCTCCCACAATGAGCACGGCCCGACGCAGATCTGGGCAGGATCCACCATGGCGCGGACCTTGCCCAAGTCATGCTACCCCTTCTTCCTCCACAGCATCTCCGTGGGGCTCATGCCCCCTTTCTCCGAGTTCTTCTACGCCATCCTGGAACATTACCAGGTGCACGCTCTCCATATACAACCTCGTTCCATCTTTGTCTTGTCGCTCTTCGCCTTCTACTGTGAGGCGTTCGTGGGGGTGAGGCCGACGGTCACCCTCTTCCGCCACTTCTTCTCCATGCGTCAATACGATGATGGCCCGTGCTCGGGCTACGTTTCCTTTGTCCTACAGCGCCAGGGCTGTCGCTTGATGACAGCTGGGAAGAAGATAGAGTCCCACCGGAAGAGGTGGGTCTATCTGGACGCCCAGTGCACCCATCCTCTGTTGGCGCTGCCTGCTGCCTGTCCGGAGAAACTTGACGGCTGGCGCCACGCGAAGCTCACCGGCCCTCTTGCCGGGCCAATCTTGGCGAAGATTGAGGCCGACCTGAGCTCGAGGCTCGAAGGAGGCCAGATCGTGAAGGAGTTCTTGAGGCAGCATCTGGCTCCGCTGCAGGCTCACTCACGCCCCATGTGGGAGCTGATGGGTGACGACGACGGGCTCCGGCTGCACCCGGGGATGCTGGCCGAAGATGATCTGGACTTCACCTTGAGGGCGCTCCTGGGGATGGTTCCGTAGGATCTTGCTGGGGCCTTCCTGCCGCTGTATAGCCGCCCTGACAAGGCTGAGCTACTGAAGGCCATGCCGGACCTTGGTGCGCCCATGGGCGCTCCGCCCATGTTCGACGTGTCTTCCGGCGATGATGACGAGAGTGAAGAGGGGGGCTCAGAGGATACCTTGGACGACGATGGGGACTCCTTCGAAGCATTCGCCGAGGCAACAACGCCAGGCACAGGTGCTGCCGGACGATCCCAGGCGACCACTCCACGTCGGTCCGGACGCACTGCGTCCGGGGGAAGCAAGGTGACGACTACGCCGAAGAGCACCATGCCAGCGAACCTGGCGACCACGGCCGCGCCCAGGACCGTGGCCTCACGCCTTGCCCAGGCCCAGGCTATCGGCACGCCCAGCGCGCCAGGAGCTGTTGTTGACCTACTAGTGAAGAGAAGGGCGCACATCGCCTCCGACGAGTAAGTGTGCAATTTCTCACTCATTCTTATTTGTTGTGCCCCTGATGTGCTCTCCCTTGATGCAGCAGCTTGGGGGTGTGATGAAGAGGGTGAAGGGGGAGGTCCTGCCGCGGTGCCCTGCTCCTTCGGCTGCTAGTGCAACCTCGGGGAAGGGTGCCGCGGCGCTGGGTGCCCCGGTTGGCCGGGCCACCGCGCGTGCGGTGATGGTGTCGCCCGAAGACGTCCCTGTCTCCGGCAAGGTTGCGGAGTTGGCTTCTGCTCCGGCTGCTCTGGCGAGGAAGGCCGGAGCCCCCGAGCCCCTGGTCGAGCAGTCAGTCTTATCGGTGCCAGTGCGCCAGCCGGCGCAGCTTGGTCTTGAGGCTTTGGATGCTGCCTCCGCCGCGCTGGGTCGTCTTCGCGCTAATCTGCAAAACAGTGACGGACACTTGACAAAAGGGCGCGTGGGGCTGATCCGCGGGTGGCTCCTGGCAGACGAGTCTGCACGGACCTCCTGGGATCAGGCCTTGGCGGCTGCTGCCAAGAGTTGAGAGGAAGCTGTGGCGGCCACGCTGGCTCATGACGCCGCGCGAGCTAACGCCGTGTCCTTCGAGAAGCGCTGCCTCGAGGCAGAGGGCGAGCTGGGGGCCCTCTGCGAGGAAGACACTAGGCGTGCCCTGGAGCTCAAAGGGTTGGGGAAGGAGCTCGAGGCGTAGAAGACCGCGACACCCGGCTGCAACAGGAGCAGCTTGCTGACCGCGCCGTCCTGGAGAAGCTGAAGGTTGAAGTTGAGCAGGCCAGGGCGGCCCAAGCCGCTCGTGTCCAGGAGAAAGCTCTTGCGGCATTGGCGACGGTGAGTCCCGAGGACCTTACCGCCTTTGACCTTGAGGCCCACAAGGCGCTGCATGCCGCCTACGGGGAAGGGTTCAAGGAGCCGCTGGTCGCCCCGGAAGGAGGCCCCGCCGGGCTCCTTGCTACGCTCGTGGAGTCCCTGCGTGGTGTTATGGCCGCGATTGGCCAGTTAGCCGACGCTGAAGGCCTTACGCTGCTTACCTTGGTCCTAACGCAGGTGTGCGGCCACCTAAGCCTTCACGACCCCACCCCTGACCCGGCCTTGCTGTCCGAGCCCGTGACCGCAGTCATGGAGAACTCGGCTGCCGAGGCCCTGAGGGCGAAGGTTACGTTGCTGGTGGAGGCATTCCTCCAGATTACCGCTACCATGGCCGAAGGGGAGACAACCGGTACTGCTGTGCCCGGCGATGCTTGGTTCGTCTTGTTTTAGTGAGAGAAGTGCGAGTGCCTCGGGGAGGCGTAAGAACTTGGTTGAATTTGAAAAAACTTGACGTTATTGTAATAGCTAGATGATTCCATGCTTGCTTCCTTTCATGTTTTCTTTAGATGCTCTGCGTCGGCAGGGCCCAACCCCGCGCATACCTCGACCGCCGCTGAGCCCTCTGGATGACCGGGGTTACCGTAGTAACTAGACTCGTTGATGAGCCCTCCGGACACCAGGGTTACCGTAGTCACTAGACTCAAGGGATGAGGGGCTACGTGGCCAGTGAGGCCCTTGGGTCGCGATGCCCAAGGGTCCCCCTTGACGCTCAAGCGATCCCGTTTTCGTTCTGCGTCGGCAGGGCCCAACCCCGTGCATACCTCGATCGCCATTGGGCCCTCCAGAGGACCAGGGTTATCATCATAACTAGGTTCAAGGGATGAGGGGCTACGTGGCCAGTTAGGCCCCTGGGTCATGATGCCCAGGGGCCCCCCTTGACGTACGAACGGCCCTCATGAAGGAGAACGAGCACCATACCTTGCCCACGAGCCTTCGCCTGGGATGGGGACACGAGAAGGACACGTGTCTGGGCACCTGGTAGGGTGGCGTCTACCAGGCGTGACTTGAGCATAGCCCCCGTGCCTAGCCCCCCTCGCGACACCCATCCAAGGAGAAGGTGTGAGCGTCGTGAGCTGAAAAGCTCCTTGAGGTTGGTGCGACCACTGGGGGCCACCCCCAGTTGTTTATAACTAGTGCGGAGCATAGAGCAACCACACTGGCGCGGAGTGTGGGCATAACCGCGCCCCAGTCGTATCGGCCAGCGCGGAGCTTGGTGCTTCCACTAGTTCGTGGGCATAACCGCTCCTCGGTTGGATCTGCCAGCGCAGAGCTTGGTACTTCCACTGGACCATGGGAGGGAGCCTCCCACCGAGAGAGACTCCGGGGCATGTGCAGCCCCGTCCTGACACGTGGCTTGCACGGTAGGACAGCCAAGGTGTATATGGGCCTTCCTCAGGACGAGCTGAACGACTCTAAGGAAGTTCTCGTGAGCTTACGCATCACTCACGAGACCCTACCCTGAGGCAGGTTGCGCCTGAATTTTCTTCTGCAAAATGTGAAGAGAGGCGTTGTGTCGACCTGCGCCGAGTGCATCTCTAGGGGATATTGCATGAGAAGGCCGCAGCACCAGCGACCCAGGAGGTGAAGTCACGGGGTTAACCCGCGAGACAGAGCTCAGTCACTGGATTTGTCTACGCTGCAGGGACGGACCCGAGCACAGACACCGTGCCCAGTCTTCTCATGCCACGGTCCAAAGTAAAAATAGCCGGTGTGCGGTTCCCGCATGAGCGAGGCGCCTGCCACGGGCCCCTACTTACCCATCCATGATTAGCCCATGCGAGAACTAGGCACCAAGGACCATGGGAGGTGCCGTCACGGAAATGGCTCGCTAGGCAGAGCTCAGCCCTTGGGTTTATCGACGCTGCAGGGACGGACCCGAGCACAGACGTCGTGCCAGTCCTTAATCATGGGGCGGCCACGAGTGGGCTCACAAGGGCTCATGACCTTAGTGGCGGTGAGGATGCCAAGCATATAGATAATGCGAATGGAAAGAAATATCTAGCCTTGATCATGCAAAAAGGGAGACAACCGCGGGGGAACAGCCCCTAGCGGCCCGAGGATGATGCAGCCCGAGAGGCGCCCTCGTTTGGATAACTGATGTAACCTGATACTCGCCGAAGGAGTTTTGGGGTAGCTGAAGACGCGAGCTGTGCGTGTTGCTCCCGAGGATCGTCGGGCTCCTGAGGCTCAGGGGCTCCTGAGGCTCTCAGTGGTCGCGCGGGTCCGGCTCCCACTCCGTCCGGACTGCCTGCCATTGAGCCTCCCGAGCCCCCAAGGCCTGCTGTGCGAGATGCTGGAACATGGCAGCTGTGTTGCGGAAGCCGAAGAGCGTGTGGACGTAGTTGCAGGGGAGGGCCCACCTCCGGCCGACCGCCGTCGGCCAGAAGGGCTCCTGAGAAGCGGCTCGGTTGAGGCCCGCGATATCGACGCAGACGCGGAAGCAGTCGCTTGGGCTGCGAGTAGGTGGACTTGGGATTGTGCGGTTACGCCCACCGCGGATGAGTCTTGTGTACTGAAGTTCCTTTGTAACTTGGTCGATGAAGTCCTGAGCCCCGAGCGCTGGACGGCTCGCGGTGGGCTCACAAAAACGCGCATCAAGATACGCTTGCAGGTGGTGCTCGAATACCTCCCTTGGGGAACGGGTCAGCTCAGGGACACTCCAGAGGAGAGCCCCCGAGCCCGTCACGAGAGGGGCGTCGAGCGCGCCTCCCTATGCGAGGGTGGAGAGCGCCTCATCAACAGGTGCGAGTCCTGAGGCCATGTCGTCGCGAGCCCCCGCGTCCTGAGGTCCGTCGATGGGTAGGGTCTTCTTCTTCTTGGGGGCGGTCTGCAGGGCGAGGACGGCTTCATCCTCATCAGAGCACTCAACCGCCGTGGTCTAGTAGGCACGCTCCAGGGAACGCACCACTTCCTTCTTGTCGGAGGCGATCGTGATGACTCCGCTGCTCCCGGGCATCTTGAGGACATTGTAGCTGTGATGGGTCGCCGCCATGAACTTGGCAAGGGCGGGATACCCCAGGATGGCGTTGTACGGGAGGTGGATGCTGGCGACGTCGAAGTCGATGAGCTCTGTGTGGTAGTTGTCGCGGTCGCCAAAGGTGACGGGGAGGCGGACTTGCCCCATCGGGAGCGTGGAGCCATCCGTGACTCCGTAGAATGGCTTGGTGGGGTGGAGCTGATCGTAGGGAACCTGGAGTGTCTCGAAGATCTGGACGGAGAGGACGTTGAGCCCTGCTCCGCCGTCGATGAGGGTCTTGGTCACGAGGACGTTGCTGATGGTCGGGGTGCAGAGCATCGGGAGTGCGCCTGGGGCCGCGGTACACTTGAGCTGGTCTTTGGGGTCGAAAGCGATGACTTGTTTGGTCCACCTGAGGTTGCGCGCGGCATCAGGCCTGGGAAGCGCCGCGTTCACCTCATTGGCGAACTTCTTGAAGATGCGGTGAGAAGCCGGGGCATGGCCTCCTCCCAGAATGCACGCGACTGCACGCGGTTCCTGGAAGCCCCCTGTCCCGTCTCCTTGGCGGTCGTCGTCGTTCCTCCTTGGCGGTGGTGGAAGTGGAGGCAGGCATCCGTTTCCCTGAGGGCAACCCTCATGAGGCTGGCCGCGCCAGGGGGCATCACGAGGCTGCTCCTGCCAGTGGTCTTCACGAGGTTGCTCACACCACCCTTGGTGCGAGTTCCTGTCATCCCAACGTCCTCCTCCTTGGCCTCCTCCATGGCCGTAGCCACGGTTGTCGCGCTCAGGGCACTGCCCTACGCGCCCGCCGCGCATCGCCCTGAGCTCCTGACAATCATTGGTGTTGTGGCTGTGGACGTTATGGAAGACACAGTACGGTCGGTTGTCTCTAGGGAGGTCATCGTAGCCGCAGGCACGCTTCACTTCTGGCTCAGCAGCCAGCACGGCGGGTCCCTTGCGCTTCGACTCCTTGGCCTTGGTTTTCTTGTCGTCTGCCTCCGCCTCAGGCAGCTCCTGAAGGGAGAGGCGGCCTTCCTCCGCTCTGGCACACTTCGCCGCGAGCTTGAACATATCGAGGGCTGTGCACAGGTCTTCGTGGATGGCGAGCTCTTCCCTCATCCTGACGTCGCGGACGCCATCGGAGAACGCGGAGATGATGGCCTCGTCCGAGACCCTGGGGATACGGAGGCGCAAGGTGTTGAAGCGTTGGATGTACTTTTGCAGGGTTTCTCCCGGCTGCTGCCTCACGTGACGCAGGTCAGCAGCTGCCGGGGCTCGGTCGCGGGTGCCTTGGAAGTTAGTGATGAAACGCTCGCGAAGCTCTCCCTAGGAGGAGATGGATCCCACCGGGAGGTTCAGGAGCCAGGAGTGCGTTCCATCCTTCAGAGCCATGGGGAAACAGTTCGCCATGACCTGCTCAGTGTCGTTGGACGCCTCGATGCTCAGCTCGTAGAGTTGGAGGAACTCCGTGGGGTCGGTGGTACCGTCGTAGTGCGGAGGCAGGTCAGGCTTGAACTTGCCGGGCTAGACGAGGCGCCGTAGCTTGGGAGCTAGGGCGCCACACCCGCGCACGCTCATGATCACAGGCGCGCCCTGCACCTGTGACACTGGTTCTTGAGGTGCTGGCGCCACCACCTCCTGTGGCGCGTGGTCTGGGCGTTGTGGGTCAGGGGGGCCACGAGCCCCTGCATGTGGGTGCGGGATCACCTAACAAATCTCCTCATTGTGGGCGTGGGCTCTGCGGGGTTGTTCACGTCAAGGGGTCTCGCGCCGGCCCTCCTGGCCGGCGGGGTGAAGGGGAGGCAGAGCCGGGAGCCCACGGCCCTCGTTCGCCGCCGGGGGCGACGGAGGACGTGAGGAGTGCGTTGGTGCAGGTGCTTCCCCAGCGGCGTTGACGAGCTGGGTGATGCGGTGGAGCCACTCGTCATAGAGATCATCTACCGGGCGGTAGCGCAAGAGCTCCCGCGCCATCAGTAGAGCAGGCTGCTGGTAGACCGGCCCAAGGCGGACCAGCGAGTACGACGCTGCGGCCGGCGAGAGTGAAGGTGTTGCCGTGCGGCCATCCCGCCGCACAGACAGCGGCAGCGAGGAGTCCTGCTGTTCGCGGGCAGCCGGGTCGGTGGCGGCGTTGGCGACCGGCGAGTTCGGGCGGAGCGGTGCACCATTGCCCGCGGGCGCCTGATACGTCCAAAACGTATCTATAATTTATGCTTGCTCCATGCCTCTTTTGGGTGATATTGCTATGATATTTATACAGTTCCATACACTTTTGATCATATTTGGACTAACCTATTAACTCAGTGCATCCCAGTGCCAGTTTTTGTTTTCGGCTGTTTTTGTATTTCAGGTTTTCCCATTATGAGAACTGTCAGAAAAATACCGGAAAAATTATATAAAAAATCAGCGTTCCAGAAGGTTCCCGGTAGCCGAAGTACAGCCGGGGGGGGCACCAGGGCTCCAGGCGCCCTGGTGGCGCCCCCCCCCCCTGGGCCGCGCCGGGGGGGCGCCTGGGCCCCCCGAGCCCCGTCTGGTGCCCCCCTTTGGCATATATTGAGACCGTCTCCCAAAACCCTCAAGAGGGAACTCTTTTTCGCGATCTCATCTCTGTTCCGCCGCCGCCGCCGCTTCCAAGATCGGGAGCACCAGGAGAACTCTTCCCGGCACCCTGCCGGAGGGGAGGATCACCACCGGGAGCTTCTCCACCACCATGGATGCCTCCCGGATGAGTTGTGAGCAATGTTCAAGAAATCATTAACTCGTAGCTGCTCGGTCGGTTTAGGAGTAGCGATTAATCGGTGAATCGGCCTATTAACTAGATTAATCGGCCGACCATTAATCGGTAGATTGAATAGGAACTTGCCAACATATATCAAGATTTTTTATGTATTATACCATACTCCGAAGATCACAGGTAGGTAGTATACTAAAACATGCTTCCTTAGACATCTGAAAATCATAGAGAGGAGGTACAATTATTAATCCTAGCTATTAAGGAGCGGGATGGGGATGGAAGGGGTTACGTGTCAAAAATTTGGGCTTTGTTTGCCCACCCATTAATGAACCGGCAGGGATTAATCGGCATGACAACTGATTAATCGGTCTAACTGGCCAATTAATTGGCCCGACAAGTTAACTCGATGAATAGGTGTTATTCAATTCGGCCATGCGGAGAGTAGCGATTAACTGACCCGTTAACTGATTAATCGGGTGAATTCTTGAATAGTGGTTGTGAGTAGTCTCCCTTGGACCATGGGTCCATGACCAGTAGCTATGTGATGTTCTCCTCCCGTTCTTGTGCTTCACTAATTAGTCCTCGTGAGCTGCCCTACATGATCGAGGCACATATGTAATCCTTATGCTGTTGCTATGATGAGTTTGCTGGGATCCGATGGATTATGAGATTATGTTCAGATTGTGTTTGAGTAATATATTTGATTCACCTCTTTTATATTTATGTTCGTAAGTAATTCTTGCATGTTCTCCGTTGTTATTTATTGCTTTGGCCAAGTAGTAGGTAGTGACTCCAAGAGGGAACGTTATGCTTGATTGTGGGTTCATGCCCCTCGATGACTAGCTTGAGTGACAGAAACATGAGTCTAGGGGATGTGCTGTTGCCACAAGGGGGAAAACAACGGTGCTTGTGCCCGCGGGTGCAAGGATTGTTTACTTTACGCAAAGTTCTTTTAATGCAGTTGTCTGTTGCTTTGAGTTTACACTATGGGTGGGACTCGCAACTTAATACCAGCGAGATGTTCTGGATAGATATCTCAAGGTGGATGATTAGTAGTAGATATTGATGGATTTCGGTCTACTTACCTTGGCGTACCGCCCATGCTTTGAACCTCTACCTTTCTTGCAACTTAGTCAGCATTGGTTTGCGCACATGGTCCTGTCAATTGCCCAGCTGTAATTCGTTTACCTCACATAGCTGTTTTATCGTGTTTTGGGAGAGAGACATCACTAGTGAACATCATGAGACACCGGTCCATATTACCATCATTGATCACATCCACTATTTACTTTCCGCTTTTATTTACTATTGCAATTATATCTATCACTACTATCATTTGTGTTTGATCCTTTGTAAACTACAAGGCCGGAGGGATTGACAACCTCTCTGTACTCGTTGGGAGTAAAGTTATTTGTATCTGTGTGCAGGTCCACGTTGATTGCTAATATATCTGGCGCCGTTAGCAGTTGACACCTTCTTGTTGAAACTGGGAGTCTCAGGGAAATCGATCCTTGGTATTGCCAAGGGAAAACTTCCGCTACACTGCATCTCAAACCTTCCACTTGGGGTAACCAACGAGGGGCGAGAAGCCATCAAGCAAAGTTTTCTGGCGCCGTTGCCGGGGACTCCACTCTTCAGGATAGGGGAGTTGCACGCTATCTTTTACCTTTGCTTTTTAGTCTTGTTAGTTTACCTTTCAGTTTTGCTTTAGTATCTTTTATCGAAAATCACAAAAATAGTTATCTTGCTTGTTTGCTACTATGGGTTCCACCAAAAACACTAGATGGGAGGAGTACACCCCTTCTTCCATTACGCCAATCACCACTGTCGGGATTTACAAAAGTAATAAACCTTGTGACTATGTTAGTCTTGACGGAGAGTTATGCCCATGGCATGGTCTTCTAGGAAAAGAGTATGAGCCTCAGTGTAAAATTGCTCCTAAGCTTCCCCAAACTTGGGAAGACGTTCAAACTCTTATAATAGAGAGCGATTCAAACAAAGAGGATGACACTACGATCCTTCCCACGTTTTGATAATTGTGGTATCTCAGAAGTTGTCACCTTTCTACAAAGAATGGCCAAAGATCCCCACACTAGCACGCTTAATCTTGCCTTCACAGAACATATCACTAATGCTCTCATCAAAGCTAGGGAGGAGAAACTTAGAGTAGAAGCCTCCATACCTAGAAAGCTAGAATATGGTTGGGATCCTATGATTAAAATTAAAATAAACAACTTCTCTTGCTATGCTTTATGTGATATTGTAGCTAGTACCTCCATTATGCCCAAAAGACTATACGATATGCTTAAACTGAAACCTTTTGATTCTTGTTCTTTTGGTGTTCGTCTCGTTGATTCTTCCATAAAGAAACCTTTGGGGAGGATCGACTATGTTCTTATCATTGTCAATGACAACTATGTTCCCGTTGATTTTACTATTATGGACATTGAATGTGAACCTTCTTGTCCAATTATTTTGGGACGTCCTTTTCTACGCACCGTTGGTGCTATCATTGACATGAAAGAGGGGAATATAAAATTCCAGTTTCCTCTCAAGAAAGGGATGGAACACTTCCCTCGAAAGAAGATTAAGTTACCTTTTGAGTCCGTTATACGGGCTAGCTATTCTTTTACTCTTGATAAAACGTGATCTCTATGCATTATGCCTAGCTTAAAGGCATAAAAGAAAGCGCTTTTGGGAGGCAGCCCACATGAATAAATTTATTTTGTTTTTTTGTGTCTTGATGTTGTTACTACTGTAGCATCATCATTGTATCTTTGCTTTTCGATTTTGTGCCAAGTATAGCCTCTGATTGCAAGAAAGTTCAAAAGTTGTGACGTGTTGTCCAGGAAACAGATTCTGTCCTTGGATAGAACAATTCGTATAAAATCACCAGATCATCTTTTGGGTCTGAATTTTTTTGACAGCGTGCTCTATATAATTGTCTTTCGTGCGTATGTTTTGAGTTTTTTTATTAGAGTTGCAGAAGTGCCCCGGAAAAATCATTTACTACCTGCTGTTCTGTTTTTCACAGATTCTGTCCTGTTTTGCCTTCCCTTCATTTTGCAAACCTAGAGCTTGCTTTTTCTTTGCAAAAACCTTTTGGCAATCTTGAGAAACAGTAGAACTTCAAGAATATCTTTATTTCCAGCAAGGAACAATTATTTTATTATGGGTACTAACCTCGCTAATCAGATTATGATGAGTTATGTATGAAGGGAGTTTTCAAGTGTGCGAGGGAAGATGATAAAAAGATTCAAGAGTGTCAAACGCTCAAGCTTGGGGATGCCCCCATGCACCCCCAAGAAATATTCAAGGAGACTCAAGCGTCTAAGCTTGGGGATGCCCCCGTGCATCCCCTTCTCCATCAACATTATCAGTTCGTCTTTTGTTCCACTATATTTTTATCACTTCATGTGTTATGTGCTATGCTTGGAGTGTCTTGCTTTTAGTTTTCCTTTTTAGTTTTCCTTAGCTTTTCATAACGAGTCGGAACTCAGCTTTCTTTATGTGGGAGAGAAACACGCTCCACTTCTACCTAGAACATAACATAGAATTTTCATGTATATCCTTGCTGTGTCTGTTCTTTGTCTTTTAATAGCTACTATCATGCTTAGCTCTTAGTATTCATGCTTATCTTTTTAAAGAGCTTTTGTTTAGTTGGTTGCTTGAACTCTCTTTAGTTATTATGCTTATCTTATTAAGAGAGTTTGCTTCCGTTGCATTGGTTGATATGTCTATGATAAAGATGCTACGTGCATAATGGCGCTTAGTAGTTCATGTTTTCTTATGGTTAGTCTCAAATAGCTGGGGGGTCCCAATGTGTTATTGGAGTACCAACATGATTTGTTTGCCTATGATGTGGTATGGTTTAGTAATATCTTCCTTCGAGAATTTATTTTGATTGACTTGGCGTATGCTCACGCATATATAAGACTGTAAAGAAAGTCTGTCAAGCCTTGATGATCTTTTGTTTCTGAGTAGCGATATAACTTCCATGCCTGATTCAATGTTGCTTTGTCGCTCTGCATGATTATGACCGTCATTGCTCTCTTAGTTGGTCGCTCCCAGTCTTTTGCTAACCTCCACCTGTACTAAGCGGACTGACTGCTTGTGCATCCACATTCTTTTATACCAGTTATGCCATACGAGTCCACCATACCTTCCTACATGGTATTTACCTGCCGTTCCTAACGGAGACTTGCATGTACCATCTCGAAATTATTCAAAGAAAAATGCATTCCTATTTTGTGCCTCTGTTGTAAGTCCATGAGGAAGTAGTAGTTAATTCATAATCTTTTTAAGTTGGACAAGCTTCACCCCGGGAATGCATGTATAATGTGCAAACCCATAATACGAGAAGGGACTGGCATTGAGTGCGCCCGGCTCAAAATTAATGTAACGAACAAACCCTCCTTCACGCTTTGTTCATGAGAAATCAGAAAACTTTGGCAGTGATAAACAAAGGAGATTAAGAGGATGTGGTCGTCCTCATTCGGGAGCCGTTCCTCGAAACTTGTCCATCTCAAGAAGTGATTGAGTTATCTGCTAGCATTCGTTGACGAAACATGCATGATCTAAAAAATATATTATTACCTCTGTTTTAAAACCAAGAGCTCTGGTACATGTTTTGTCTTTGTTTCCGACTACGGGTTTTCAAACTTGCCAACAAAAGCCACGGTTCGAGAGTCTCCACCTTCTTTTAAAAGCACCAACTACTGAGAGCATGATTGTCATTCTGAGTGTAATGTGCATTGTCCCAAAGTAGCATTGTCTTTTGCATGATTGTGATATCCTTTATTCTAAAATCATTGTATCTAGTCATCACTTAAACCTTGGAGGTGCCCCTGCATTTATGTTTTGCTTCACTAAAGGGGCAAAGCGAGATATCACTTTATCATATTTGCACACCATGTTCATTACAAATCTATTTGATGTTTCCGTATCATATTGTAAAACTTTCAGTTCTTTGTGATTTTCTCATGAGGCAACTTAATTACTATAGATTCATTGTCTCAGTAAGCTTTTGTCATATGACTATGAAAAAGTCCTATATGGTTAATAGCATGTCACCACAGAAATTATTCTTGTTATCATTTACCTACTCGAGGACGAGCAGGAATTAAGCTTGGGGATGTTGATACGTCCAAAACGTATCTATAATTTCTGCTTGCTCCATGCCTCTTTTGGGTGATATTGCTATGATATTTATACAGTTCCATACACTTTTGATCATATTTGGACTAACCTATTAACTCAGTGCACCCCAGTGCGAGTTTCTGTTTTCGGCTGTTTTTGTATTTCAGGTTTTCCCATTACGAGAACTGTCAGAAAAATACCGGAAAAATTATATAAAAAATCAGCGTTCCAGAAGGTTCCCGGTAGCTGAAGTACAACCGGGGGGGCCACCAGGGCTCCAGGCGCCCTGGTGGCGCGCCCCCCCCCTAGGCCACGCCGGGGGGGCGCCTGGGCCCCCCGAGCCCCGTCTGGTGCCCCCCTTTGGCATATATTTAGACCGTCTCCCAAAACCCTCAAGAGGGAACTCTTTTTCGCGATCTCATCTCTGTCCCGCCGCCGCCGCCGCTTCCAAGATCGGGAGCACCAGGAGAACTCTTCCCGGCACCCTGCCGGAGGGGAGGATCACCACCGGGAGCTTCTCCACCACCATGGACGCCTCCCGGATGAGTTGTGAGTAGTCTCCCTTGGACCATGGGTCCATGACCAGTAGCTATGTGATGTTCTCCTCCCGTTCTTGTGCTTCACTAATTAGTCCTCGTGAGCTGCCCTACATGATCGAGGCACATATGTAATCCTTATGCTGTTGCTATGATGAGTTTGCTGGGATCTGATGGATTATGAGATTATGTTCAGATTGTGTTTGAGTAATATATTTGATTCACCTCTTTTATATTTATGTTCGTAAGTAATTCTTGCATGTTCTCCGTTGTTATTTATTGCTTTGGCCAAGTAGTAGGTAGTGACTCCAAGAGGGAACGTTATGCTTGATTGTGGGTTCATGCCCCTCGATGACTAGCTTGAGTGACAGAAACATGAGTCTAGGGGATGTGCTGTTGCCACAAGGGGGAAAACAACGGTGCTTGTGCCCGCGGGTGCAAGGATTGTTTACTTTACGCAAAGTTCTTTTAATGCAGTTGTCTGTTGCTTTGAGTTTACACTATGGGTGGGACTCGCAACTTAATACCAGCGAGATGTTCTGGATAGATATCTCAAGGTGGATGATTAGTAGTAGATATTGATGGATTTCGGTCTACTTACCTTGGTGTACCGCCCATGCTTTGAACCTCTACCTTTCTTGCAACTTAGTCAGCATTGGTTTGCGCACATGGTCCTGTCAATTGCCCAGTTGTAATTCGTTTACCTCACATAGCTGTTTTATCGTCTTTTGGGAGAGAGACATCACTAGTGAACATCATGAGACTCCGGTCCATATTACCATCATTGATCACATCCACTATTTACTTTCCGCTTTTATTTACTATTGCAATTATATCTATCACTACTATCATTTGCGTTTGATCCTTTGTAAACTACAAGGCCGGAGGGATTGACAACCTCTCTGTACTCGTTGGGAGCAAAGTTATTTGTATCTGTGTGCGGGTCCACGTTGATTGCTAATATATCTGGCGCCGTTAGCAGTTGACACCTTCTTGTTGAAACTGGGAGTCTCAGGGAAATCGATCCTTGGTATTGCCAAGGGAAAACTTCTGCTACACTGCATCTCAAACCTTCCACTTGGGGTAACCAACGAGGGGCGAGAAGCCATCAGCGCCGTCTGAGCGACGTTCGCAGCGCGGGGGGCAGCGCGAGCTCGGCGTGTGTCCACCATGGCTGTGAAGCAGGGTCGGTGACGAGAACGCGACGAGGTCGTTGGAGAGGCAAGATTTTGACACGCCCCCTACCTGGCGCGCCAAATGTCGGATTCAGGGCTCTGCAAAACCCATTAAGTTCGAACACAGGGGCGTGAATGAAGATCTCTCCCACTCACGTCTACCTAGAGCCTCGCTCTCGTCTCGGTGGAAGGATTCAAGCGAACAACGAACAAGCACACAAGAGATTATCCAGGTTCGGGCCACCGTGTGGTGTAAGACCCTACTTCCTGCTTTGGTGGATTGGCTCCGGACAAGCTAGAATTTGAACTAGTACAAGGGTTCCTGGGCTCAGGAGGCGAGCTCGGGAGGGTCAGGAGGCTAGTGTTCCTGCTCCTTGTGCGGTGGTCAACCGTGTGAGTTGGTGATTCTCTCCCCCCCTTTGTAGTGGGGGTTCTAGCTACTTATATAGGCGGCCACGGTCCTCTTCCCCCGAAATGTTTAGGCGGGAAGGGATTCCACAATGGCCATTTTTGAGCGGGAACACAAGGATGTTCCTACCCTGACAAAAGTAGTCTTCGCCTGCAAAAGGATCAGGCGGTGACACGGTGGTGGGCTCGAGGGTGACATCTTCCTTATCGTCCTTGCAGTCTTCGGTCTTGTTGCACCAAGGGGAAACCTTTGCCCCGCTCCTTGGGAACCAACGGCTGCGCTGTCCCCTTTGCACCGAAATGGCAACCACGCCGCTGGCGGATGCTGGCACTCGCTGGCGCGGTGCGTCACTGCTGACATCACTGCCTCCTCCTAAGGCAGGCTTGGCCTTGGATTCTCCGCCCCTCCGGAATGCCTTGCCGAGGCCGCTCCCGAGGGGGTCTTGGCGTCGTTCTCCTCGCGAGGCCTGGCCCCTCGCGAGGGTCTTGAGGAGCTGGTCGATTAGTTGGGCCGTACCAGGCCGCTTGTAGGAGCGCGTCGCGGCCCGCAGACAGGCAAGTCTGGGTACCCTGGTTCCCAGGAAGCCGACAGTGACAATTCCCAATCTCGATCCATGCCAACTCAACAAACACCTTTGGAGATACCTGTAGAGCATATTTATGATCACCTAGGTACGTTGTGACATTTGATAGATGATATCTACTATGAAACTTTATTCTTGTAGACATGTGTTGGGCCTCCAAGCGCAGAGTTTTGTAGGACAGTAGCAATTTTTCCTCAAGTGGATGACCTAAGGTTTATCAATCTGTAGGAGGTGTAGGATGAAGAAGGTCTCGCTCAAACAACCCTGCAACCGAATAATAAAAAGTCTCCTGTGTCCCCAACACACCAAATAAATGAGAAATTGTATAGGTGCACTAGTTTGGCGAAGAGATGATGATACAAGTGTAGTAATGATAGTGGATATTGATTTTTGTAATATTAACAATAAAAAACAGCAAGGTAGCAAGTGAGAAAAGTGAGCACAGGTGGTATTGCAATGCTTGAAAATAAGGCATAGGGTTCGTACTTTTGCTAGTGCAATCTCTCAACAATACTAATATAATTGGATCACATAATCATCCTTCAACATGCGATGAAGAATCACTCCAAAGTTCCTATCTAGGGAAGAACATAAGAAGGAATTGTTTGTAGCTATTCTTTCCGATCGATCTATCCAAGAGTTTGAACTAAAATAACAAAAGTTATTCTTTCCGATCGATCTATCAAGAGTTCGTACTAAAATAACACAAGTTATTATTTCCGATCTATCTATCAAGAGTTCGTACTAAAATAACACAAAAATAATTTCATATTCATAATACTCAATCCAACACAAAGAACTTGAAAGAGTGCCCCAGGATTTCTACCGGAGAAACAAAGAGAAGAACGTGCATCAACCCCTATGCATAGATTTCCCCAATGTCACCGCGGGAATCCGCAAGTTGAGTGCCAAAACATATATCAAGTGAATCAATACGATACCCCATTGTCACCAGGAGTATTCAATTGCAAGACATATATCAAGTGTTCTCAAATCCATAAAAGTATTCAAGCCAAAGAAATCTCAAAGGGAAAACTCAATTCATCGCAACAAGATAAAGAGGGGAAAACACCATATGATCTGACTATATTAACAAAGCCCGCGATACACCAAGATTGTGCATCTCAAGAACATGAGAGAGAGAGAGAGAGATTAAATACATAGCTACTGGTACAAACCCTCGGCCCCGAGGGTGGACTACTCCTCCTCATCATGGTGGTTGCCGGGATGATGAAAATCGCCACCGGTGATGGTTTCCCCCTCCGGCGAAGTGCCGGAAAGGGCTCTAGATTGGATCTCGTGGACTACAAAGGCATGTAGCTGTGAAACTACTGATCTAGGTTCACCCCGAAGGGTTTCGGAAATTTTTAATTTATAGGGTAAAGAGGGGGTACGGGAGGCCACCGAGGTGGCACAACCCACTTGGGTGCACCAGGGGGGCCTGGCGCGCCCTGGTGGGTAGTGCCCCCCTCGGGGCACCCCCAGGTGTAGCTTTGGCCCAGTGAGTGTCTTCTAGCCCATAAAAATCTCCAAAAAGTTTCGCGATGTTTGGACTCCGTTTGATATTGATTTCCTGTGATGTAAAAAACATGCAGCAACTGGCACTTGGCACTATGTCAATAGGTTAATCCCAAAAAATGACTATAAAATGATTGTAAAACATCCAAGAATGATAATATAACAGCATGGAACAATAAAAAAATTATAGATACGTTGGAGACGTATCAGCATCCCCAAGCTTAATTCCTGCTCGTCCTCGAGTAGGTAAATGATAAAACAGAATTTTTGATGCGGAATGCTACTTATCACGTCATATCATATTCTTTTCTTTATAGCATGGACATTTGGACTTTTATATGGTTCAAAGCAATAGTCTAGTTTTGACATGAGATTTAAAAACTCAAGCATATCAACAAGCAACCATGTCTTTCAAAATATCAATGCTAAAATAAGTTATCCCTAGCCCATCGTGCTCAACCATTGATCCATTCATGAAACACATTCACATATTAGTTACACGCAATGCTCAAGTATGATCATGGTGTTTCCTATTTGGTGCTTTATAAAAGAAGATGGAGACCAAATTCAAAAATAAAAATTTCATAAGTAAAAGAAAGGCCCTTCGCAGAGGGAAGTAGGGATTTGTAGAGGTGTCAGAGCTCAAAGCTTAAATTGAGAGATAAAATTATTTTCAGAGGCATACTTTTCCCACCAACGAAAACGACTTAAGGTTCCCAACACTTTCCATGCTAGATATATCATAGGCGGTTGACAAACATAAAATAAAGTTATTCCTTTTCCACCAAACTTTCACAAACCATGGCTAGCCGAATCCACGGTTGCCTTCCATACCAACACTTTCCAAGGAATTTATTATTTGACAACATATAGTAAATTTATTTTTTATTTCGGGACTGGGCATCCCTAATACCTTTGCCTTACTCTCGTGCAATGACAAGTGAATAAACACTCATCATGAGAATAATACATCTAGCATGGAAAATATTGGCCACCCCTCACCGCCTCGTGAGCGGTACAAGCACACAAAAGGGAAATTTATTTTGAAAATTAGAGATGGCACATACAAATTTGCTTAGAACGGCAAGGGAATACCGCATATAGGTAGGTATGGTGGACTCATGTGGCAAAACCGGGTGGGAAGCGACCAACCATGAAACGAATAATCTCATAAGTGAGCATCGAGCAGAAATAACACTGAATAATGCACCACAAGTAGGATGTAATTTCATTGCATGATTATTGACTTTCGTGCTTGCATAAGGAATCACAAACTTTAACACTGATATTCTTACTAAAGCATATTTACTCATTAACATGACTCACATATCATATCATCATGTCTCAAAACTATTACAAGGAATCAAGTTCATTTTGTCCAATGATCTTCATGAAAGTTTTTATTATATCCTACTTGGATATCCATCTCTTTGGAACTAATTTTTATGTGTTGCTTCTGATAAGCTCAAACAAATAAATGTGAAGTTCATGAGCATAAAATTTTCTTCTCTCAAATTAATCTGAATGAAGCAAGAGAGAATTTCTTCAAAAATACTAAAGCACACCGTGCTAAAAAAGATATAAGTGAAGCACTAAAGCAACAACACTAGAAAAGAGCTTCGTTGACGGGATGTGAATGCGCTTACTTAGCCTCCCTGGCAATTATTTGGGGGCTCTATTTTATGTAAAAACTTTTGGATCTAAGTATTTTATTAAAACAGCAAACAAACAAAATAAAATGACATTTCAAAAATAGCACATCTCATGTGAAGAAGGAGAAACTTAGGGTCAACCGATACTAACCGATAATCGTTGATGAAGAAAGGTGGGATGCCTATCGGGGCATCCCCAAGCTTAGAAGATTGAGACTTCTTGAAATATTATCTTGAGGTGCCTTGGGCATCCCCAAGCTTGAGCTTTTGTGTCTCCTTAATTCTACTCATACCATGGTTTTCCTAAATCTCAAAAGCTTCATCCACACAAAACTCAACAAGAACTCCTGAGATAAGTTAGTATAAACTAATGCAATACCTTATCATCCTCTACTATAGCAAATTCATAAAAAAAATATTCAACATTGCATACTAAATGTCTCTTCATATTTAATACTCCTATCCTCAAATAGAATCATTAAACATGCAAACATATGCAAACAATGCAAACATAACAGCAATCCTTCAAAACAGTACAGTCTGTAAAGAGTGGAATTGTTCTCATACTTCCCTAGCTCTCAAAATTCTGAAAATTTATCACGTTACAGAAAACTTATCGTTCTAACTTTTTAAAACTTTCAAGATTTTATCACGTTCTAACTATCTAGAAGAATTCAGACAATGATAGAAAACTTTGTGTTTTCAAACAACAACATATAGACTATCCTTGACACTTTTATTGAAATAAAAGATGCAAAACTTTATTCTAAATACCAGCAAGCAATTCCTAACAAAGAAAATGACGCTCCAAGCAAAACTCATATCATGTGACGAATAAAAATATAGCTTCAAGTGAGGTTATCGATAATGTTGGAGACGAAAGAGGGGAAGCCTTCCGGGGCATCCCCAAGCTTAGTTGCTTGGGTAATCCTTGAATATTACCTTGGGGTGCCTTGAGAATCCCCAAGCTTAGGTTCTTTCCACTCCTTATTCTCCTCATATCAACATCTCACCCAAAACATGAAAACTTCAATCACACAAAACTTAACAAAACTTTGTGAGATGGGTTAGTATGATAAAACAAATCATTCACTTTGGTTACTGTCAAAGACAAGATTCATAAAATTTTTCCACACAATGCCTACAGTAGCATATCATTTCTTCAATTTAAATTGATCAATATAAGCCATAGAAACTAGAAAATAAGCAAACTATGCATTGAAGACAGAATCTATCAAATACAGAACAGTCCGTAATGACCTGAACATTCACCATACTTATGAAACTCTAAAAATATTTAAAAAAATATGACCACGTGGGCAATTTGTGAATTACACTTCTACAAAAAGAATTAACTTAAAAGCGCTCTTCTGTTAAAAATGAGAATTTTTCTCGTGATCGCAAAAGTTTCTGTTTTTCAGCAAGATCAAATCTACTATCACCCAACATGATCCTAAGGCTTTGCTTGGCACTTTATTGAAAAAAACTATTAAACATGATTACTACAGTATCATAATCATGTGAACACAAAAAAACAGTAGGTATAAGTGTTGGGTTGTCTCCCAACAAGCGCTTTTCTTTAATGCCTTTTAGCTAGGCATGATGATTTCAATGATGCTCGCATAAAAGATAAAAGTTGAAACATAAATAGAGCATCATGAATCACATGGAAAGCACCTTTACGTCTAACCCTCTTCCCATGCATATGGATTTTGTGAGCAAACAAATTATGGGAGCAAGAATCAACTAGCATAGGAAGGCAAAACAAGCAAAACTTTAAAACTTTCAACACACACAGAGGAAACTTGATATTATTGCACCTACAAGCATATGTTCCTCTCTCATAGTAATTTTTAGCATCATGAATGAATTCGACAATAGAACCATCACATAAAGCATTCTTTTCATGATTCAAAAGCATAGAAATTTTGCTACTCTCCACATAAGTCAATTTATTCTCATGAATAGTGGTGGGAGCAAACTCAACAAAATAACTATCATGAGATTGAAAATTAAAGTCATGATGACAAGTTTCATGGTTATTATTATTCAATATAGCATACATCTCATCATCATAATCATCATAGATAGCAACTTTGTTGTCATAGTCAATTGAAACATCCTCCGAAGTAGTGGAATCATCACTAAATAAAGTCATAATCTCTCCAAATCCTCTTTTATCAATATAATCATCATAAATAGGAGGCATGCTACCATTATAACAAATTTCCACATCAAATCTTGGGGGGGCTAAAAAAATATCATCTTCATCAATCATAGCATCCCCAAGCTTATAGCTTTGCATATCATTAGCATCATGGATATTCAAAGAATTCATACGAACAACATTGCAATCATGATCATCATTCAAATATGTTGCGCCAAACGTTTTATTGACTTTTTCTTCTAACAATTGAGCTCAATTTTCCGATCCATCATTTTCAAGAAAGATATTATAAAGATGATCAATAATATGATGCAACCTCAATTCCATTTTTTTAGTTTTCTTTTACAAAACCAAACAAGTGATAAAACCACAAACTAAAATATTCGATTGCAAGATCTAAAGATATACCTTCAACCACTCACCTCCCCGGCAACGGCGCCAGAAAAGAGCTAGATGTCTACTATGCAACTTTATTTTTGTAGACACGTGTTAGGCCTCCAAGCTCAGAGTTTTGTAGGACAATAGCAATTTTCCCTCAAGTGGATGACCTAAGGTTTATCAATTCGTAGGAGGTGTAGGATGAAGATGGTCTCTCTAAAACAACCCTGCAACCAAATAATAAAAAGTATCTTGTGTCCCCAACACACCAAATACAATGGGAAATTCTATAGGTGCACTAGTTTGGCGAAGAGATGATGATACAAGTGTAGTAATGATAGTGGATATTGATTTTTGTAATAGTAATAGTAAAAAATAGCAAGGTAGCAAGTGACAAAAGTGAGCACAAACGGTATTGCAACACTTGAAAATGAGGCCTAGGGTTCGTACTTTCGCTAGTGCAATCTCTCAACAATACTAATATTATTGGATCACATAATCATCCCTCAACGTGCGATGAAGAATCACTCCAAAGTTCCTACCTAGCGGAGAACATAAGAAGGAATTGTTTGTGGCTATTCTTTTCGATCGATCTATCCAAGAGTTCATACTAAAATAACACAAGTTCTTTCTGATCGATCTATCAAGAGTTCGTACCAAAATAACACAATTTGTTCTTTCCGGACGATCTATCAAAAGTTTGTACTAAAATAACACCAAAACAAATTCATATTCATAATACTCAATCCAACACAAAGAACTTCAAAGAGTGTCCCAAGATTTCTGCCAGAGAAACAAAGACAAGATGTGCATCAATCCCTATGCATAGATTACCCCAATGTCACAGCGGGAATCCGCAAGTTGAGTGCCAAAACATATATCAAGTGAATCAATACGATACCCCATTGTAACCACGAGTATTCAATTGCAAGACATATATCAAGTGTTCTCAAATCCATTAAAGTAATCAATCCAAAGAAATCTCAAAGGAAAAACTCAATTCAACGCAACAAGATAAAAAGGGAAAACACCATATGATCCGACTATATTAACAAAGCCCACGATACATCAAGATTGTGCATCTCAAGAACATGAGAGAGGAGATTAAACACATAGCTACTGGTACAAACCCTCAGCCCCGAGGGTGGACTACTCCCTCCTCATCACGGTGGCCACCGGGATGATGAAGATGGCCACCGGTGATGGTTTCCCCCCGGCGGAGTGCTGGAAAGGGCTCTAGATTGGATCTCGTGGACTACAGAGGCCTGCGGCGGCGGAACTTCTGATCTAGGTTCACCCCGAAGGGTTTCGGAATATTTGTGAATTTATAGGGTAAAGAGAGGGTGCGGGAGGCCACCGAGGTGGGCACAACCCACCTGGGCGTGCCAGGGGGGCCTGACGCTCCCTGGTGGGTTGTGCCCCCCTTAGGGCACCCCAGGGGTGTAGCTCTGGCCGAATTGGTGTGTTCTGGCCCATAAAAATTTTCTAAAAAGTTTCGCTGTGTTTGCACTCCGTTTGATATTGATTTCCTGCGATGTAACAAACATGCAGAAAACTGCAACTGGCACTTGGCACTATGCCCATAGGTTAGTCCCAAAAATGATATAAAATGATTGTAAAACATCCAAGAATGATAATATAACAACATGGAACAATGAAAAATTATAGATAAGTTGGAGACGTATCAATAGCACACAAGGTATTCCTCCGGTATCTGGGAGTTGCATGATCTAATGGTCTAAGGAAGATGTAATTGACATACAAGAAAGCAGTAGCAATAAACTGTATGATCTTATGCTAAGCTATTGGATGGGTCTTCTCAATCAAATCATTCTCCTAATGATGTGATCCCGTTACCAAATGACAACTCATGTCCACGGTTAGGAAACCTTAACCATATTTGATCAACAAGCTAGTCTAGTAGATGCTCACTAGGGACACATTTCTTTTATGTATTCACACATGTATTTAAGTTTCCGGTCAATAAAATTCTAGCATGAATAATAAACCTTTACCATGATTAAGGAAATATAATAATAACCATTTTATCATTGCCTCTACGGCATATTTCCATCAGTGTTCCACTTGCACAAGAGTCAATAATCTAGTCCACATCGCCATGTGATTAACATCCAAATAGTTTTACTAGATTCAATAATCTAGTTCACATCACCATGTGATTAACACCCATAGTTCACATCTCCATGTGATTAACACCCAAAGAGTTTACTAGAGTCAATAATCTAGTTCACATCGTTATGTGATTAACACTCAAAGGGATCTAAGGTATGATCTTGTTTTGCTTGTGAGAGAGGTTTTAGTCAATGGGTCTGCAACATTCAGATCCATGTGTATTTTGCAAATTTCTATGTCTACAATGCTCTGCATAGAGCTACTCTAGCTAATTGCTCCTACGTTCAAGACGCATCAAGATTGATACTCAGAGTCATCTGGATTAGTGTCAAAGCTTGCATCGGCGTAACCCTTTACGACGAAGTCTTTATCACCTCCATAACCGAGAAACATTTCCTTATTTCTCTAAGGATAATTTTGACCGCTGTCCAATGATCCACTCTTGGATCACTCTTGTAGCCCCTTGCCAGAGACGTGGCAAGGCACACATTTCTTTAGGTACATAGCATGGCATGCTTTATAGAACCTATGGTTGAGTCATAGGGAATGACTTTCATTCTCCCTCTATTTTTCTGCCGTGGTCGGGCTTTGAGTCTTACTCAACTTCATACCTTACAACTCGGGCAATAACTCCTTGTTTGACTGATCCATTTTGAACTCCTTAAAAATCTTATCAAGGTATGTAATCATCAAAAGTCTTATCAAGCATCTTGATCTATCTCTATTGATCTTGATGCCCAATATGTAAGCAGCTTCACCGAGGTCTTTATTTGAAAAATTCTTATTCAAAAATACTTCTATGCTATCCAGAAATTCTACATCATTTACAATCAACAATATGTCTGTGACACCCCGAGACCGATGCGCCAGGTGTCTTCCAATTATGCGCTGTCGTTGCCATGTCAAATGCTTGCGTGTTGCATTCTGCCATGTCATCATGTGCATGTCATCAACATGTTTTAAAAACTTGCATCTGCCCAAGTCTCCTAGTCTTCTCCGTTGCCGTTCTGAGCCCAAACACACTCGCACGCGCCCGCGGCACCTCCGAATATTTATTTTATAAGTGGCCGGAAAATTTTCTCGGAATGGAATGGAACTTGGCATGTGGTCTTATTATAGTGTTGCTAGCTCGCCTGTCAAATTTCGTCGCATTCGGAGCTCGTTAGATAGCCCAACCGTTAAACTATAGTGGCACTATCACCGGTCAAATGTCGGACATTTTTGGTCTCCGAAAACCGTCGTCGGGCTGCACTCTCTTCTCTCCTCTCAGCCCACTCACCTCCTACACGGCCCACCTGCAGCCACCTAGACACCCCTCCGACCGAGGCCGTCGGATCATCATCGGAGGGCTCCGAAAGCCCCCTACACCAAACCCTAGTCTACCTTGCTATATATAGATATCCCTCCTCTCCATTTTGGGCAACCTACCCTCCCCTACCTCACAGCCGCCGCCTCCCTCATCAGAATCAGCGCCGACCAGCTCCCCGCCGCCACTTGGCGACTCGCCATAGGCCAGCCACCATCCAACCGCCACCCTCCTCCAATCACCATGAGCCACATGCCCCCTAGCCTCTCCTCCACCGCCGACGCCCGCTAGGCCCACGGGGAGCTGCCCCGGGCCATGAACGGGCCAAGCCGGGCCCGTGCCCCCACGGCGCCGCCGGAACCCCGCCTCCCGCTCCGCGTCCGCCACCGTGCCTCACCTCCAGTCGCCCCGCCGGCGTCCCTGCCTCGCTGGACCTCGCCGGATGTCGGCGCCGTCGACCACCGTCGCCTCGCGCCGGAATGCCCGCCTCCGTCCGCCGAACACCGCCCGCCCGAGCTCCGTGGTCGTCGCCGCCCCTGCTCCGGCCAGATCCGTGCCTGGCTCCCCCGGATACGATCCCCTACGCCCGGTCCCCGCCGTCCTCATCATCCTCCGCCAAGCTCGCCGCCTCGACCTCGTCCCGCCGCCGGGATGCCATCGACCCAGGACGGGCTCGTCTCGGGAACCAAACAGATCCGCTGCACCGCCTCATCCCACTGAACCACGGGGTCTAGTTTTCCTGTGAGATGTAAAAATTTGACTAAGTCCCAAGAATTCCATGTCATGTGTGCATATTGTGTGGGCCCTATCTCTGCGCATTTTTGTCCTATGGTGATATATAATATGTCAAATTGTTCATCTCTGAATGCTCTAGATGATGGTGTAGTTTGCTTGCATGTTACTGTTCATCTTGATGCCCTAACCTCTGTTGCAAAAGTGCTAAGTGTTGAAAACTAATATAACTTGCTGATTTGTCTTTTTCATATCTTCTTATGTGATTTTTGTTTGACCATCATGCCAACATGTGTTAGGAGCACAATCATGTCATCCTTGCTATGGTGCAATCCAATTTTGATGTTATGCCTTGTGTTGAGTGCAACAAGCTTGCAAAGTGGCCTACTCGGTGTTTGCTGTTTGCTGTTTCCTGAGACTTGTTAAAAACTGCTAAGTCTGAAACTGTTATATAGTGATGCCATGTTTGCTTGATGCGTCAAATTCATGCATGTTTTGGAATGTCCAGTGACCATGTCTTGAAGTCCATGTTATGATCTTTCAATCGATGTCCTTGTTTGCAATTATAGGTTGATGTAACTTGTCTCTTTATTGCTCTCAAGTTGTCATTATGATAAATCTGTTAGCCTGTCAACAGCATGTTCAATTTGGCAAAGCCTGTTGTAATTAATCCATGCATCTTATGGAGTTGTGCCAATGGAGTTATTTGGAGTATGTCAGGCCTACTACTTGTTCATGACCTTTGCTTGCAGATTATCCTTGTCATGCTTGCTGTTATGTGCCTCCAAAGTCAGCATTATAATATTGTTGTTGCATTCCCAGATTTTCACTAAGTCTGAGAATCTGCTATATTATGTTGGCATCTTATTTTGTTGAATGGCATGAACCTGCTACTACCATGTATATGTCATGATGTGTTCCTTGAGCTCCATGTTATGTACTAGCATGCCATGCTTTTGCTTGTCATGTTCTTTTGTTGTAGCTTAACTATTTCTTGCCTCCAACATGCCAACATTTTAACTCTGCTCATGTATATGCTTTGTTTTCCACTAAGTCGTAATATATGATATAGAGTTTGCTTGTTACCTTCATCATGTTAGTTTATTCTTGATGCATATGGACCTGATACTTGATGATATTGGAAGCATGCTATCTGTACTTCAAGTTCATGCTATGCTTGTGTCAATCTTGTTCTTGTAACTTCTTTGTTTGATGCTCGCAATGTGCCTAGTTGCTGTTTTAGATAGCTTGTCCTTTAAACTTGTTTTATGTGTATGTGTTGAACCGTGGCTCCGTTTGGGGCTTGCTATATATGAAACTATCTTGGTTTTGCATGTAGACACATTGTGTCATGTTGCAACCATGTTTTGAGTGTTGTGCTTGATGTTTGAATGCATTTTGCATCAATGCCATGTGTAACTTGTTTTGCTCATATCTTCTAGGTCGTAGCTCCGAATTAAATGAACATTATATGTAACTTGACTAGAATTTTGGGTAGATCATCATGGTGCATGTTAACTTGATGTTTAAAACTTTAACTTCATGTTTGTTCAGATCTGGACCAATTTTGAAATTTGCATAGGACTTACCGGAATCGTTATATGTTGTTTCCGGCCTCATTTAAACTTGCTTTGTGTGTTGATCTTGTGTGCTTCATCTCTTGCCATGTTTTGTATCATGTAGCCTTGTCATGCATCATACTTGGTTGAGAATCTTGTCTTGTTTATGTGTGGTGTGTTTACCATGTCGTTTGCTTCTTCTCGTTAGTTCCTGTTTCGTTGCGATCATGAGGATTCGTTCGACTACGCTTGGTTTGTCTTTGAGGCTTCGTCTTCTTCATGGACTCGCTCTTTTTCCTTGCGGGATCTCAGGCAAGATGACCATCACCTTGGATCTCATTACTATCATTGATATGCTAGTTGTCTCGATGCTATCGCTATATGTCGCCCTGCCTATCTTTTGTTGTCAGCCTCTCATTGTTGCCATGAAACGTCTAACCTTTGACACCATCCCAGCAAACCGTTGTTTGGCCATGTTACCGCTTCCTCAACCCCTCTTATAGCATTTTTAGTTGTAGGTGAAGATCAAGATTGCTCCATGTCGGATATTGGATGATTGGAATATCACAATATCTATTACTATAATTAATGCACCTATATACTTGGCAATGGGTGGAAGGCTTGTCCTTTTGCTCGGGGTTTTGTTCCACTCGTGCCACCTTAAGAACCGATAAACCAGTGTTATGTTCCTTGATTTTGTCTTCCTAACACGGTTGGGTTTATGGGGACCCCTTGACAGTTCACTTTGAATAAAACTCCTCCAGCAAGGCCCAACATTGGTTTTACCATTTGCCTAATAACTAAAACTTGCATAGGGAGTTAGCGCTACCCGTGGATTCTTAATTCAACCCCCGGGCCAGTGCTCCTCATGAGTATTGGTCCAAACTAGAGTCGTTTGCGGCGCCGCACCTTGGCAAATTGGGGTATTTGGTCGTTGTACGTTGTGCTCATCCGGACGTGGCCTGAGACAAGATACGTGCGGCTACTATCAAGGTGTCGGCACGCCGGGAGGTCTTGATGGACTTGTTTTACCATTGTCGAAATATCTTGTGCACCGGGATTCCGAGTCTGATCGGGTTGTCCCTAAGATAAGAGGTTTTACCTCTGCTGATCGTGAGAGCTTGTGATGGTCTAAGTTGGGACACCCCTGTAGGGTTATGATCTTTCAAGTGAGCTCGGGGGGGGGGGACTGAAATCCGGGCTCACATCTCGGAGGCATCTGATGGGTTTAGAGGGAAGAGATTAGAATAGAAATGAGGTCTAGGGGAAAATTCACTACCCATATGCACATGAGATAAACACAACAATATCACACCAAACAATTTCAATCAAGGGCATACAAAGATTCTAACTAACGTTAGAAAAGTGCTCTAAATTCTACTTTATGAGGGGGGGAAACTACTAGTCATAGGGTAGTCATCTAGAAATTTTGATCGGCGGAAGATTCCATGATATCTGCTCCAGCCTCATCTTCACAGTCTTCACCACTATCTGTCACAGCCCTAGACCAGCCCTTGCCTGCCTTGCTTGGTCCTCAGGTGTATCATGTTTACTTTCACAGAAAATTGAAATGGGAATGCTCAAACCCTAGCACTAAATGAATTTAACTAGGGTCAAATTAAAATCTTTTTCAATGAACCCAAAATGCCCTTGGAAAAGTTCATCATTTTTGGATTGATTAAAAACCTCTGCCAAAAATGTTGCACATATTTCTAGGACCATTATGGATTTTTGAATTAATCCATATTGTATTTGAATTGGAGCATTTAAATTCTATAAATAGTTTAGATGCTCTAATAATTGTGAAACTAGTTGAGGGCTATTGAAATTAATTCAATATGTGCCCACAAATGTTTTCATGAATTATGAAAATGCTCTAGCATTTTTATTAAAGCAAAACAAAGAAAGAAAATAGGAAACATAAACTAATAAAAGGAGAGAGAGAGAGCACCTAACTGGCGGCCACTTACCTGCAGCTGGCCCAGCGCTGTAGCGGCCCGGCCCACCAGGGGCAGCGCTGTCTTCTTCCTCCTGCCAGGAGGAGAAGCAGCTGTGTGTCAGGCGTGCCGCCGAGCCGCGCCAGCTCCTCCCTGCGTGCCTGCCTCCTCCTCCCCCCCTGGATGCCTCTGGACGACGCCACGGAGACGCCAGAACCCCTGCCCCTCTCCCTCTCTCCCCCCGAACGCTCTCCCCCCCCCTTTTGTTTTCCCCCACCGAACACGGTCGTCGCCGCCGTTCGCCGTTGCCGCGGCCACCAGCATCCCCACGCCCGGCCAGTTAGCCCATGAGCTCCGCCTCGGCTCCGTGAAGCTCTAAGACGACGCACGCAACGCCAGGTGCCCCGATGCCACCCCATCTTCGCCGTTTTCATCGCCACGGCCGGCGATCGCCACCGCTCGATTCGCAGCGTCAAGGACGGCCCTGAGCTCGTGGACCATCTCCTCGCCCTCGCCGTGAGCTCCACTTCGTTTCCCCTCCCTCCTTTTCGTTTGCCCCTTGCCGTAGCATCGTTCCCGCCGTGACCGGAGCTCCTCGCCGCCGAACATGGTGCCGCCATGGACAGAGCTAGCAAAGCTCGCGTCCGAGCCTTCCCTCGTGCTCAGCACGCTCCTAGGAGTCCGTACAGCCCCTGAGCTTCCCTCCCCATGCCCCGTATCACCGAAACCACCGAGGCCCGATTCCTGCCGCCGCCGTTGAGGTCGCCGCCGATGATTCCGGCCACCCCAGCTCCTCTGGCTTGCCCTACTGGATGCGCGAGTTCACTAGGTCCACGTAGATGCTCTCCGCTGCTGTTTTGGTCGCCGGAGGGCATTTTCCGAGCCCTCCATCGTGTCTGTCACCGCCGGCGACGAGCCGCCGGCGCGTTTGACTGGTTTGACCGGTGGGTTGACCCCCTCGAGTCACTGACGTATGGGCCCCATGCCCTTAGTCAACCACTAACTCGCTGACAAGTGGGGCCCACCCTGCTAATTAACCTAGTTTAGTTTCAATTAATCGGTTAATTAGTTAGTCACTGACGTGTGGGCCCTGTCATGTATAAGATTAGTTTAGAATTTAGTTAGTGCTAATTAACCCTGTTAATTAGCAGAGCCACTGACGTGTGGACCCCACACGTCAGGTTTGACCTGGACCAGTCTCTGTTGACTGATGACGTCATCCTGACGTCAAGCTGACGCAGTAACTATTTTCTGTGATTTTAAATAAATCAGAAATGATTTATTTATTTCAGAAAATAGCCAAAACTTCTAAAATTCATATAAAATCAACCGTAGCTCAGATGAAAATAATTTATATATGAAAAATGATCAGAAAAATCCAAGGAATCTGTTTATGGCATTTTCATGCATGTTTGAACAAGCTAAGCCTGCTGATCAGGTCAAATCAATTAAATGACAATTAAATAATCACATATGGAGTTTGAATTTGAACCTTTGGTTCAAACCAACTTCATTTAATTGTGTTGCTAGTTGCATTAGCTCAATCAACAGCATATTGCCATATCATGATCATGCATCATATTGTTGCATTGCATTGATTGTGTTCTTTCTCTGTTTGTCGGTTTTGTCCCCTCGCAGTAGACGACGTTCCGACGATGAGTTCGATGACACCGATGAAGACTCATTGTTATCTTCAGAAGTGCCAGGCAAGCAAAACCCCATTGAGCATTCCGACACAATCCGACTCTCTCGCTCTTGCTCTATTTTACTGCATTAGGACAACAACGCTTCAACTGTTACTTGCTGCGGTAGTTGAACCCCTTTCCACTGCATGACCCGTCATTGCCACAGTAAATAGTTGAAACCCACTAGTATGAGTAGGAGTTGTTTGAGCCATGTTGTGCCTACTCATTCATGCTTTCTGGTTATGCCTGCTATTGCTTAGAGTTGTGTCAGGTCTGATTCATCGGGGATGAATTGGAATGTGGTGAACATGTCCTACTGTTGAGAGCTAAGTGTGTGAACACGATTTGGTAAAGGTAGCAATGAGAGGCCATGTAGGAGTACATGGTGGGTTGTCTCATTGCAGCCGTCCTCAGGAACTGAGTTCTGTGTTGGTTGGTCCATGAAACAGCTACTACCACACATTGGGATCCTTAATTGACTCTCTCGACTTATTAATCAACATGATCTCTGTCCAGGAGTTGCAACTAGTTTCTGGTGTTTGTAGTTTACTGGAGGTCGTGCGCAGCGCTGACCCTCGGGGTGGGCTGTGACACGGCAGGTATGTGGCACGGTGTACCGATTGCCCGTTTGGTGATGCGGGAACACTGTACACATCGTTTGGGGCCGTGAGCGACACCCCGGCCGGATCTCCCCACGGATGGAACCCAAATAGGCGATAAACCTGGACGAGAGACTTGCGTGGTTAGTCAGGTCGTGGCCGACACCCTCGCTGGGCCTCCGCTTGAAGATTGCCGAGTACATGTCGTGTAAACGGCGGTAAGTGGTGAGAGCGTGTGTGAAGAAGTACACCCCTGCAGGGTTAAATATAATCTATTCGAATAGCCGTGTCCGCGGTAATGGACTTCTGGGTTGCCTCTACAGTTCATAGACAAGTGAAAGTGGATACTCTAAAACGCGCAAGATAAGCGTGAGTGCTATGGATGGCCTTCTCGTAGGGAGACGGGAGCGGATCCATAGTGGTGTATTGATTGGTGAATATGTGGACTCGTGTGCGCCACCTCAATAGAGTTACTTTCAGTCGTAGTCTAGGATAGCCACCGAGTCAAAGCTGGCTTGCTGCAGTCAAACTCCACCACCCCTTTGTTGATACCGATGCATATGTAGCTAGTTCTGATGTAAGTCTTGCTGAGTACCTTTGTACTCACGTTTGCTTAATTTATGTTTTTGCAGAGAGACTTTAGTCTCGCTAGTGGTTCCGCGTAGACTTCAACGTTTAGCTTGTTACCTCAGCTACGATCTTGTACCCTTGGGAGGGTCTTGTAGATAGTCAGGCTTCTTAGTCTTTTTCATTTGTAGATGTCTGTACTCAGACATGTAATGCTTCCGTTGCCTGTATGCTCTGTATGTTGGGTCATGTGACCTCTGTTTGTAATAAATGCTATGATGGCTCTTCTGGGCCTTATCTATATGAGTTGTTGAGTTATGTTGTGATGCCATGTTGTACACCACATACTTGCATGTTATGCGTACGTGTAATGTGTATTGCTATGTGTGGGATCCGACACCTAGTTGTTTACCTTTGGTATCCTATCTTACAGGGAAATGTCTCCTGGTGCTTCCACTGAGCCTTGGTAGCTTGCTACTGCTCCGGAACACTTAGGCTGGCCGGCATGTGTCCTTCTTCGTTCCTGTGTCTGTCCCTTAGGGGAAATGTCACGCGTTGTTCCTTTAAGTCCTTGTAGCTTGCTACGACTTGGGTTCATACGTTGATGACCGACACGTTCGTTGATGGGTCATGTATGCCTGTCTCTGTAATTTAGTGCCACTTCTGGTTTATAACTAGTCATGTCGGCCCGGGTTCTCTGTCATATGGATGCTAGCGACACTATCATATACGTGTGCCAAAATGTGCAAACGGTCCCGGGCCAGGTAAGGTGGCACCCGTGGGGATACCGTGCGTGAGGCCGCAAAGTGATATGATGTGTTACAGGCTAGACCTGTGTGACTTAGGATCGGGGTCCTGACACTATCATCGGGGTCTGAGTCGGTGTCGTCGATGATGATGTAGTCCTCAGAACGAATCTCCTCGGGTTCTTCTTCTTCTCCTCCTCCTGGCGCTGGATCTCCCATGAATACTCCTAGCTTCCTTGTCAAGTCATCATTCTTCTCCACAAGTATATTCATCTCCTCCTTGTATCCGTCACGTGTAGACTTGAGTTCCTCTTCTAGCTCCAAGTTCCTGGTTAACGCCTTCTTCAAATCTATCATGCCTGCGCACATCTGGTGCTCCTGTCGTCGAATGTGCTGGTTTAACTCCTGGATGAACACTGCAATGGACCTGTCCTTCCGGGTACTACTCATGAACCATTTCTCATCTCGGCGTCCACATATCTGGTAGATAGTGTCCTTCAGCTCCTTCTTGTAGACTTCTCCAATACGTCCCATGCTAATGTGAGCTGCCATACTCTTGCCTAGGCTCCAGGTTGGTGCATCGAAAGAAAACTCTATAGGCTCAGTGGATGGTGTGAATGTCCTCCCGGGAAATTGAACTTGAATACTCCATCGCTTCTCTTCTGGTAAAGTGGTGGTGTAGGTCCCGGTGAAGCTTGGTATTCCAATGTTCAGGTACCTAGTGACTTCCTTCAAGTGTCATCCAAAAGGTGTGTCTTCATCCGGTTGAGTGAACTTGTTCCTTGGGTCCACCATCCTAAAGAGTAGAAAAATGGAAAGGAGTCAGAAATGAGTAGACAAGAGTGACCTAGGGTTTATCTTAGTGGTCGTGTCCTACAGTCAGCGTGTGCTCTGATACCATCTTGTAGCGACCATGATCCGAATGGACCGAAGTCTCTGTGTTCTGTGTCATCCCTGGATCGGTAATGCTGACACACACAGTACTTGATGGGATTTATAACAGAGTGGCAATCACACTCTTATTACATCGAATGTCTCAAAAGAGAACTTATTACAAAAGTATATGGCATAAGGCCATCTAACACAATAACATCGGAAGGTTTGGAAGATAAGTGAGTCCATCAACTCCAACCGCATAGCTGAGTGCATTACAAACGACCTAGCGCACCTTACTCCTCTTCTAAAAAGTCTGCAACGTAACATGTTGCAGCCCGAAACGGGTCAGCACATGGAATATGCTGGCAATATAACACAATAGAGCAAGTAACAGAATAAAGGCTAACACTATATGCATATTTGGCTGGTGGAGGCTCTAAGGTTAATTTTTTTGCAAAAAGCCAATTTTTCCCTACAACAAAGGAATAACTTTTATTTTAACTATCATGGTAGTTGAAACATCATTGAGAAGGACCTCCAACTCAATCCCAATTAAAGTAGTCATCATTAACCCAACAAATTAGTTTTAGAGTGATGAGATCAACCAATAATTCAAGTACCAGATACTCAAGATGTCCATAACCGAGGACACGACTAATCATGATTAGTTTGTACACTCTGCAGAGGTTTGCGCACTTCTCCCTACAAGACTCGATCTCCTCCGTTGGATTTCTCGCACTGCATGGTGTTTGAGAAACGGATGACCGAGACACGGTCTTTCATAAGCATGTACTCTTTACCCCAGGTGGACTGGTACACCTACTTTCCCCTACATCTGCTAGTCCACCACGAAAGAGCTCACACAACTTACTCAAACTATGCCAGAGCCCATAATGGCATTGTGGCTGCACACGGAAGTTTCTAGCATGAATAGTTTTATGATCCCTTTGAGCCTGGGTGGCATTCCATAGGATAATCACACGGTAACCCCGGGATCTCCTTGGACAACACTGGTATCCCCAGGTGCCCTGGCAAACCACTGGTAACCCCAGGGTGCCACAACCAATCCACCGAGATGTGTATTAAAGTAGCCACCTTAAGTTGAACCATTAATTAACATCTCACATATGTCATGGATACTCTCAAACCCAAACCACGTCTACGAGCATAACATAGTGATACATCTCCAACGTGGGGACAGAGAGGTGGCCCTCGAGGGTGGGGGCGCGCCCCCATTCCCAGGGCGCACCCCCCCTACCTTGAGGCCTCCTCGTGTGGCCCCCGATGTCCTCCTTCTTCCTATATAAGTCCACGTACCCCAGAAACTCCATCTGCAGAGAGAAAACCTTAATTCCACCGCGGTAGCTTCTGTTCCCGTGGAGATCCCATCTTGGAGCCTGTTCTGGATCTCCACCGGAGGGGGATCCATCACGGAGGCCTTCATAATCATTATCATCGCCCTCACCATGAGTTGTGAGTAGTTTACCACAGACCTTCGGTCCATAGCTAGTATCTAGATGGCTTCTTCTCTCTCTCTGGATCTCAATACAAAGTTCTCCTCGATCTTCAAGGAGATCTATTCGATGTAATCTCTTTTTGCGGTGTGTTTGTCAAGATCCGATGAATTGTGAGTTTATGATCAAGGTTATCTATGAAAGATATTTGGTTCTTCTCTGAACTTTTTATGTGTGCTCATAATATCCTTGCAAGTCTCTTCGAATTATTGGTTTGGTTTGGCCTACTAGATCTATAGTTCTAACAATGGGAGAAGTGCTTGGCTTTGGGTTCAATCTTGCAGTGTCCTTTCCCAGTGACAGTAGGGGCAGCAAGGCATGTATTGTATTGTTGCCACCGAGGATAAAATAGATGGGGTTTACATCATATTGCTTGAGTTTATCCCTCTACATCATGTCATCTTGCTTAAAGTGTTACTCTGTTCTTATGAACTCAATACACTAGATGCATGTTGGATAGCGGTCGATGTGTGGAGTAATAGTAGTAGATGCAGGCAGGAGTCGGTCTACTTGTCTCGGACGTGATGCCTATATACAATGATCATGCCTAGATAGTCTCATAATTATTCGCTTTTCTATCAATTGCTCGACAGTAATTTGTTTACCCGCCGTAGAATATCGCTATCATGAGAGAAGCCACTAGAGAAAACTATGGCCCCCGGGTCTATTCTCAACATATCAATCTACATCTACTTTACTTTTACCGCTTTTATTTTCTGTTTTATTAAACCAAAAATACCAAAAATATCAACTATCATCTCTATCAGATCTCACTTTCGTAAGTGACCGTAAAGGGATTCACAACCCCTTATCGCGTTGGTTGCGAAGTTCTTATTTGTTTGTGCAGGTGCGAGGGACTGGCACATGGTCTCCTACTGGATTGATACCTTGGTTCCCAGAAACTGAGGGAAATACTTACGCTACTGTGATGCATCTCCCTTTCCTCTTCGAGGGAATACAACGCAAGCTCAAGAGGTAGCAAGAAGAATTTCTGGCCCCGTTGCCGGGGAGGCTTATGCAAAAGTCATATACCAAGTACCTATCACAAACCCTTACCCTTCACATTACATTTATTTGCCTCTCGTTTTCCTCTCCCCCACTTCACCCTTGCCGTTTTATTTGCCCTTCTTCTGCCGTGTGTTTATCATTCGCTTGCTTCTTGTTTGCTTGTGTGTGCTGCTTGCTAGCCTGTTATCATGGCTAGTCCCTTATCCGCTCCTTTGTCTCCCGAGTTTGAAGTGCTTCACTTCAAGCAAAAGCAAGGAGAAAACATAAAAGATGCTTGGTTTAGGATGATGGAATCTTATCGTAAGTGCACCTTAGAGGTGAATTTTAGAATCTTGCTTCGCAATTTTTATGTTGGATTGAATATGTCTCACAGACAACTCTTGGATTGCGTTGCCAAAGGGAATTTTCTCGAAGTTGATCCTAGTATCGCACATGAAATTATAGAGGGAAAAGTGGGAACACTACCTCCCCAAAAGGGGTCAAATTAAACCCCGGAAGGGACACAAGTTTTTGAGAAAATTTGCGAAGTAACAAAAATATTACAAAAATATCTTGAACCTCTTAAAAGTGTTAGTGGGAATCTCCACCGCATGGATATGTTGATTACTCTTTGTAACAAGCGGTTGGATGCTTTAGATCTAAAGATTTCCGAATATGAAGGGAAACATAAAGAACCTCCCGGATTCGAGCTTGACACCATCAAAAGGGTGAAGATCAAAGATGGCAATACCTAGATCTATCTTGTATCGTGCCTAACTAGGGGCGTAAAACGATAGCGCTTGTTGGGAGGCAACCCAATTTTATGTTTTTTTGTTGCTGTTAGGGAATAAATTTTGCATCTAGCCTCTGATTAGATGTGGTTTCATGTTTTGTTTAGTGTTTGTGCCAAGTAGAACCTTTGGGAAGACTTGTGTGAAGTTTATATGATCTTGCTGTGAAAAACAGAATCCTTAGCGCTGGCTAAAGTAGTCGTGGGATTTTACTGGAGCGTGATTTTTAGTTGATTCTTTTTTCTTATGATTGGTAGAAAAATTGCAAAAATTTACCAATTTAGTTTGAATTTTTTGGAGTTCCATAAGTAGGCGAACCCTGCAGATTACTACAGACTGTTCTGTCTTTGACAGATTCTGTTTTTCACGTGTTGTTTGCTTATTCCGATGCATCTATGAGTAATATTGGAGGATACGAACCATAGAGAAGTTGGAGTACAGTTGGTTTAACACCAATATAAACAAAGAATGAATTCATTGCTGTAACTTTGAGTAGTGGTTTTCTTTCTCATACTAACGGAGCTCACGAGAATTTTTGTCTAAGTTTTGTGTTGTGAAGTTTTCAAGTTTTGAGTATTGCTTTGATGAACTATGGAACAAGGAGTAGAGAAGGCCTAAGCTTGGGGATTCCCATGGCACCCCAAGTAAATTCAAGATAATCAAAATCCTAAGCTTGGGGATGCCCCAGAAAGGCATCCCCTCTTTCGTCTTCATCCATCTGTAACTATACTTGGAGCTATATTTTTATTCATAACATGTTATGTGTTTTGCTTGGAGCGTCTTGTATAATTTGAGTCTTTGCTTGTTAGTTTGCCACAATCATCCTTTCTAGACACACCTATTTTAGAGAGTTAAATATGGCCTAGAAATTATTAGAACACTCTATGTGCTTCATTTATATCTTTTGAGTTGAATAGTTTTTGCTCTAGCGCTTCACTTATATCTTTTAGAGCATGGTGGTGGTAATATTTTGTAGAAATTGTTGAACTCTCATGATTCACTTATATCTATTTGATAGTCTATTAAAACAGCATGGTAAAGTGTTTAGGCTAAAGAAACTAGTCTTCACATGATCGACATCCAATGTCAATGTAGTAAAAAATTCACACCAAGTGCATTGAATAGAATGAGATGTTGGATGCTTGATAATTGTTTTGATACATGAGGATAGTGATATTAGAGTCATGCTAGTGGAGTTATTATGAAATTGAAAAATACTTGTATTCAGGTTAGTGATTCCCGTATCATGCACGTATGGTGAACCGCTATGTGACGAAGTTAGAGCATGAGGTATTTGTAGAGTGCCAACCTTTGTGTGGAGGTCGGGGGCGCGCGATGGTTAACTCCTACCAACCTCCCCCCTAGGAGTATGAGTTGATTGCTTTGTTTTGATGACTCGTAGATTTTTGCAATAAGTATATGAGTTCTTATGACTAATGTTGAGTCCATGGATTATACGCACTCTCACCCTTCCACCATTGCTAGCCTCTCTTGTACCGCGCAACTTTCGCCGGTGTCGTAAACCCACTATATATCCTTCCTCAAAACAGCCACTATATTGTTCCTCAAAACAGCCACCATACCTACCTATCATGGCATTTCCATAGCCATTCCGAGATATATTACCATGCAACTTTCCACCGTACCGTTTATATGACACTTATCATATTGTCATATTGCCATGCATGATCATGTAGTTGACATCGTATTTGTGGCAAGGCCACCATGCATAACTTTTCATACATGTCACTCTTGTTTCATTGCACATACCGGTACACCGCCGGAGCCATTCGTATAGAGTCATACTTTGTTGTAGTATCGAGTTGTAATGAAAGTGTGATGATCGTCATTATTAGAGCATGTCCCATGGGAGGAAAGACTAAATCTATAAAGCCCCTCCGCAAAAAAAGGAAAAAAAAAAGAGAAAGGCCAAAGAAAAAGGAAAGGCCCAAAAAAAAAGAAAAAAAGGGGACAATTGTTACTATCTTTTTCCACACTTGTGCTTCAAAGTAGCACCATGTTCTTCATTGTACAGAGTCTCATGCTTAGTCACTTTCATATACTAGTGGGAAGTTTTCGTTATACAACTTGGCTTGTCTATTCCAACGATGGGCTTCCTCAAATGCCCTAGGTCTTCGTGAGCAAGCAAGTTGGATGCACACCCACTAGTCACTTTTGTTGAGCTTTCATTCATACTTAGCTCTATTGCATCCGTCGCATGGCAATCCCTACTCACTCACATTGATATATATTGATGGGCATCTCCATAGCCCGTTGATACGCCTAGTCGATGTGAGACTATCTCCCTCCTTTTTGTCTTCTCCACAACCAACTCTATTCCACCCATAGTGCTATGTCCATGGCTCACGCTCATGTATTGCGTGAAAGTTGAAAGGTTTGAAAAGATATAGTATGAAAACAAATGCTTGGCTGAAATCGGGGTTGTGCATGATATGAATATTTTTGTGTGATAACGAGGGAGCATAGCCAACACTATGTGATTTTGTAGGGATAACTTTCTTTAGCCATAGTATTTTGAGAAGACATGATTGCTTTCTTAGTATTGCTTGAAGTATTGTTATTTCTTATGTCGATATAGACTTTTATCTTGAACCTTTCAGATTTGAACATTCATGCCACAATTAAGAGAATTACATTGAAAAACTATATTGGTTAGCATTCCACATCAGAAATTCTTTCTTTATCATTTACCTACTCGAGGACGAGCGGGAATTAAGCTTGGGGATGCTTGATACGTCTCCAACATATCTATAATTTTTGATTGTTCCATGCTATTATTTATGAAGTCTTGGATGTTTAATGGGCTTTATCATTCACTTTTATATCATTTTTCGGACTAACCTACTAACCCAAAGGCCCAGTCCAGATTGTTGTTTTTTGCCTATTTCAGGGTTTTGCATAAAAGGAATATCAAACGGAGTCCAAATGGAATGAAACCTTCGCGAGAGATATTTTTGGAGAAAATCACGCACGCGGAGCTTGAGGACCAAGTCAGGGGATAGAGATGTGGCCCTCGAGGGTGGGGGGCGCGCCCCCTGCCTTGAGGCCTCCTCGTGTGGCCCCTGGTGCCCTCCTTCTTCCTATATAAGTCCACGTACCCCAGAAACTCCATACGCAGAGAGAAAACCCTAATTACACCGCCGTAGCTTCTGTTCCCATGGAGATCCCATCTTTGACCCTGTTCTGGAGATCCACCGGAGGGGGATCCATCACGGAGGCCTTCATAATCATCATCATTGCCCTCACCATGAGTTGTGAGCAGTTTACCACAGACCTTCGGGTCCATAGCTAGTATCTAGGTGGCTTCTTCTCTCTCTCTGGATCTCAATACAAAGTTCTCCTCGGTCTTCGAGGAGATCTATTCGATGTAATCTCTTTTTGCGGTGTGTTTGTCGAGATCCGATGAATTGTGAGTTTATGATCAAGGTTATCTATGAAAGATATTTGGTTCTTCTCTGAACTTTTTATGTGTGCTCATAATATCCTTGCAAGTCTCTTCGAATTACTGGTTTGGTTTGGCCTACTAGATCTATAGTTCTTGCAATGGGAGAAGTGCTTGGCTTTGGGTTCAATCTTGCGGTGTCCTTTCCCAGTGATAATAGGGGCAGCAAGGCACGTATTGTATTATTGCCATCGAGGATAAAAAGATGGGGTTTACATCATATTGCTTGAGTTTATCCCTCTACATCATGTCATCTTTCTTAAAGCGTTACTCTATTCTTATGAACTCAATACACTAGATGCATGCTGGATAGCGGTCGATGTGTGGAGTAATAGTAGTAGATGCAGGCAGGAGTCGGTCTACTTGTCTCGGAGGTGATGCCTATATACAATGATCATGCCTATATAGTCTCATAATTATTCGCTTTTCTATCAATTGCTCGATAGTAATTTGTTTACCCGCCGTAGAATATCGCTATCATTAGAGAAGCCACTAGAGAAAACTATGGCCCCCGGGTCTATTCTCAACATATCAATCTACATCTACTTTACTTTTACCTCTTTTATTTGCTGTTTTATTAAACCAAAAATACCAAAAATGTCAACTATTATCTCTATCAGATCTCACTTTCGTAAGTGACCGTAAAGGGATTGACAACCCCTTATCGCGTTGGCTGCGAAGTTCTTATTTATTTGTGCAGGTGTGAGGGACTGGCGTGTGGTCTCCTACTAGATTGATACCTTGGTTCTCTAAAACTGAGGGAAATACTTACGCTACTGTGCTGCATCTCCCTTTCCTCTTCGAGGGAATACAACGCAAGCTCAAGAGGTAGCACATAGCAACCTAAGCATTACGTAGAAGTAACTCCCAAGGGTTTGAAAATAATGCAGGTAATAGGTTCTACCTCAATCTATTTCCCAGACCCACAAGTTAAGAGATCCTACTCATGCAATGTGTGAGGGTTTGATCTAATGCATAAAAACTAGGTAATAAAGGGTATGATCAAAGTGAACTGGGTAATAAAGGGTATGATCAAAGTGTTACTTGCCTTGCTGATGATTCGCAAAACCTAGGGACTCGTAGTCGCACGCTTCGCACTCCGGAAATTCTATCGCAAGCAAACAATAGCATACATACACAACCAAGCAAAGATGCACAGGTAAAACTCCAAACAAGCAGATCTAACCAGAAAGTTCAACTTAAGAACTCCAGTTTGCAAAAATAATCAAATCAAACGGAGCAACGAAACTCAAACTACGAAAGAAACAACGCCCGTTTACTAGATTGAACTAAAGTCAAATTTTACAGTAGCAAAACCTTGTTCGAGTTGGTTAAACAGAAAGAGGGCTTCGAGACGAAGATCATGGCGCTTGAATCGCCTGATTCCGACAAACGAGCGAAAAGATAAACTAAAAAGAAGATCAGGGCAGAAATCACGATCGAAAATAATCGCGGAAAAACCTTGGAAAAGAGAAACGGACGAACAGGCTAACGAACGAACGTTTGCTGACTGTTACTAAAAGACAAAAATTGTTCGTTAAAATGAACGAACGGACGAACGTCCGCTATGTAACTAAACCGACGGAAACGAACCGATCTAATAAAAAACGATCTAGGGTTTACAACAAATAAAACCGATCGGTTTTTGAAAAAAAAACGGCGGCTACCTCGTGGAATGGGACGGCGGCGGTGGCGTATTCCGGCGGCGGCGGCGGACTCCGGCGACGGCAGTGGCGACCGGCGGCAGCGAGGCGAGGCGGCGATGGCGCGACAAGTGTAGCGGCACGGCGGGGCGGCGAAAAGCAGTGGCGGCGAAGAAAAGCGACAAGTGGCGGCGGAGGCGACTTGGTTTGGCAACGGGGTGGGCTGGCTCGGGCGGCACGGGCCTCGGCTTATAAAGGCCGGCCGGGCGGAGTCCTAGTCGGACACGGCCCGACTAGGTCGGTTGACCTTTTTTCTAAATAGTCCTGACGCGGCAAAACGGGCGAAAAAATACTAAACGACTCAAAAAATTCCGAAATAAATTTTCACCGTCCTCTAATAATATTTAGGACAAAGTGAACATTTTTCCCGGACCTAAATGCAATTTTGAAAAATGCGCATTTTTCCTATGCAAATAAATCCGAACAAAAAAATAGCAGAAGTGATTTTAATATTTTCCTCCAATATTTCTTTTATTTTGGAGAAGTCATATTATCTCCGCTCATATATTTTATTAATAAATATTTTTCGGAGAGAAAAATAATTAAAACCAAAGTGATCCTCGTACCGGTATTTGAGAAAACTCAAATACGAAAACGGTAAAATCTCCAACTCTCTCCGTGGGTCCTTGAGTTGCTTAGAATTTCGAGGATCGCAACACACGAAAATGCAATAAAATAATGCTATGCAATATGATCTATGTATAAAATTCCAAATTGAAAATTTGAGATGTTACAAACCTACCCCCCTTAGGATGAATCTCGCCCTCGAGATTCGGGTTGGCTAGAGAATAGGTGTGGGTGGTCCTTGCGTAGATCATCCTCTCGTTCCCAGGTGGCTTCATCTTCGGTGTGGTGACTCCACTGAACCTTGCAAAACTTGATAACCTTGCTGCAGGTGACTCGGCTTGCATGCTCGAGGATCTTGACTGGTTTCTCCTCGTAAGTTAGATCACTATCCAACTGAATTGCTTCTAGGGGCACTGTGTCTCTCAAAGGAATATCAACCATCTCAGCATGGCACTTCTTAAGCTGGGAAACATGAAACACGTCATGAACTCCTGACAATCCTTCGAGTAATTCTAGCTTGTAGGCAACCTCTCCCATGCGTTCCAAAACTCGGTATGGTCCTACAAATCTCGGGGCTAACTTTCCCTTAACTTCGAATCGTTTAACTCCTCGCAGAGGCGACACTCTCAGGTACGCTCTGTCTCCGATTTCATAGACTACTTCCTTGCGCTTCGAGTCTGCATAACTCTTCTGCCTGGACTGAGCTACCTTCAGTCTATCTCCAATCAGCTTAACCTTCTCTTCTGATTCTTTGATCAGATCGGGTCCGAATAACTGACGGTCTCCGACTTCATCCCACATCAACGGCGTTCGACATCTCCTTCCATATAATGCTTCGAATGGTGCCATCTTCAAACTGGCATGGTAACTGTTGTTGTACGAGAACTCCGCATAGGGCAAATTGTCCTCCCAACTAGATCCATAATCTAGAGCGCAAGCTCTCAACATGTCATCCAGAATCTGATTGACTCTCGTCTGTCCATCGGTCTGCAGGTGAAAGGTTGTACTGAACTCTAGCCTGGTTCCCAAAGTCTGGTGTAGCTGATGCCAAGACTTTGATGTGAACTGTGTTCCTCTATCTGATACGATATTCCTTGGAACTCCGTGCAGACATACGATCCTGGTCATGTATATCTTGGCCAACTTCGAAATGGTATAGGTGGTTTTCACGGGGATAAAGTGGGCTACTTTGGTCAAGCGATCCACTACTACCCAGATTGAGTCATATCCCGATTGGGTCCTGGGTAATCCGGTGATAAATTCCATGCCAAGCTTATCCCACTTCCATTCGGGTATCAGCATAGGCTGCAGTAATCCTGCTGGCTTCTGATGTTCTACCTTCACTCTTTGGCATACATCACATACGGCTACATACTCTGCAATATCCTTCTTCATTCCCGTCCACCAGAAACGTTCCTTCAAATCCAAATAAATCTTAGTGTTTCCGGGGTGTGTCGAGTATGGCGAATCATGTGCTTCCTATAATATCAACTTACTGATCTCGGCGTTGTTGGGCACATAGACTCGATCCGCAAACCACAAGGTGTCGTGTTCGTCCTCACGAAAACCTTTGGCTTTTCCTTCACTCATCTTCTCCTTTATTTCTGCAATTTCTTTGTCATCCTTCTGAGCTTCTCGTATCTTTCCCAATAGAGTTGACTGAACCTCTAAGGCTGCAACAAATCCCCTAGGAACAATCTCCAAACGAAGCTCGCTGAGATCTTCTGCTAACTCCTTTGGCAAACCTCCATTTACTAGGGTATTGGCATAACTCTTCCGGCTCAAAGCGTCTGCAATGACATTGGCCTTGCCTGGATGATAGTGCAGCTTCATATCATAATCCTTTATGAGCTCCAACCATCTCCTTTGTCTGAGGTTCAGCTCCTTCTGAGTGAAAATGTACTTTAAACTCTTGTGATCCGTGTACACATCACAACGATTCCCAATAAGGAAATGTCTCCAGGTTTTGAGCGCATGCACTACGGCTGCTAACTCCAAATCATGCGTAGCATAATTCAACTCGTGTGGTCGAAGTTGACGAGATGCATAAGAAACAACTCTTCCGTCCTGCATGAGTACTCCTCCAAGTCCTAAGCGTGAAACGTCGCAATACACTTGGAAATCCTTGCATATATCTGGCAAGATCAGCACTGGGGCTGTCGTCAAACATTTCTTCAACTTCTGGAAACTTTCTTCGCACTCTTTAGTCCAATAAAACTTGGTGTCCTTCTTCAATAATGCCGTCATAGGCTTTGCAATCTTGGAGAAATTCTCTATGAATCTCCGGTAATATCCCGTGAGTCCAAGAAAACTGCGGATTTCTCCAACTGAGGTGGGTGGCAACCACTCAGTGACTGCCTGCACCTTCATAGGATCCACTGCTATACCTTCTCCTGATATAACATGTCCTAAGAATCCAACTTCCTTCAACAAAAACTCACATTTGCTAAACTTGGCATATAATTGATGTTCTTTGAGCTTCTCCAGAACCAAATGCAAATGCTCCGCGTGTTTCTCTTTGTTCTTTGAGTATACCAGAATATCCAATGTATACCACGACAAACTTATCCAAGAACTCCATGAATACCTTATTCATCATACTAATGAAATAGGCAGGGCCGTTAGTCAATCCAAATGACATAACCGTATACTCATATAGCCCATATCTTGTGGTGAAGGCTGTCTTAGGTATATCCTTCTCTCGGATCTTCAACTGGTGGTATCCTGATCGTAGATCGATCTTGGAGAATACTTTAGCTCCTTGAAGTTGGTCGAACAAATCATTGGTCATCGGCAGTGGGTACTTATTCTTAATCGCCACTTCATTCAGTGCTCGATAATCAACGACCATCCTTAAAGATACATCCTTCTTCTCGACCAAGAGCACTGGGGATCCCCAAGGTGATGAACTTCGTCGAATAAATCCTTTCTCCAATAACTCCTTAATCGGCTTCTTGATCTCCTCCAGATCATTCGCTGGCATCTGGTATGGTCTCTTCGATATTGGTCCGGTGCCGGGCAATAGCTCTATTAAAAACTCAATGTCCCTATCCGGCGGCATGCCTGGTAGCTCCTCTAGAAATACATCCGGATAATCCTTTAATACTGGCACTTCCTCCTGAAAAACTCCCGAGAGAGAATTTACTTGTCTCCTCCTAGGTGAATGCTTAGATACATACTTGATCCTTTTTTCCCTCCGAGGTGGTAATTAAAATCGTCTTACTAGCACAATCGATGTTCCCTCCATACATCGATAGCCAGTCCATACCTAGTATCACATCCAATCCTTGTGACTCCAAAACTATCAGGTCTGAGGGGAAAACATGGCGTCCAATGGTCAATGGCACTTGAAAACATCCTTGACTGCCATATACTATGCTCCTGGGGAACTTACTAACATGGGGGTCTTAAGGACTTGGGTGGACAACTTATATCTATTCATGAATCCCCTTGAAATGTATGAATGCGATGCACCAGTATCGAAAAGAACTACAACAGTAAATGACTTAACCAAAAACTTACCGACAACTGCATCCTGCTGCTCTTCAACCTCCTCCACGGTCACGTGGTTCACTTGTCCTTCGTTGAAAGGGTTGGGCTTCTTCCCAGCGCTTCCATTGTCGTTCCCATTCTTCGCTTCAGGGCACTCTCCGGCATAGTGTCCATTATTCCCGCACTTGAAACAGGTAATGTGACTTAAATCCCTCTTGGCGGGTGTGGATGGAGTAGAGCAGTTTTGATTATTATTTGCTCCATTCCCATTCCCATTCTTGGAGCCATTGTGGTTGTGAGAACTCCCTCCATTATGGGTGTGGCTTCCATGGTTATGGGTATATCCTCCCGAGTTCGGGGTGAAACGGGGCTTCTGCTGGGCTCCAGAATTATTCTTGCCTTGTCCATACTTCCTATTGCGGCTCTCAATCTGCTCATGCTTCCCTTCAATCATAAGAGCCTTATCTACCAACTCCTAGTAGTTATTGAAGGTTGCCACCATCAACTGTATGCTCATCTCATCATTCAGCTCTTCCATAAACTTCTCCTGCTTCGCGGCATCTGTGGCCACATCATTAGGGGCATAACGAGATAGAGTACTAAACTCATCTACATACTGAGCCATAGTATGATTTCCTTGGCGCAAGTTGCGAAACTCTCTCTTCTTCATGCTCATGGCTCCAGTTGAGACATGGGCAGTGCGAAAAGCTTGCTAAAACTGATCCCAAGTGACATTGGCTATAGGGAAAGTGGTGGTGTAATTCTCCCACCATGCTGCTGCTGGTCCAGCCAATCGGTGTGCGGCAAAACGCACCTTCTCAGCATCCGTGCAATTTGCGGTGGTCAACTCCCTTACAATCTTGTGCAGCCAGTCATCAGCAACTATTGGCTCAACGCTACTAGAAAACACCGGTGGTTGCAACCTTAGGAAACGGGTCAGGTTGTCCACGGGTGGTGGTGGTGGAGGGTTCTTGTTGTTCTGATTATTCTGGACAAGAAGTTGCATCAAAGTGTTCTGCTGTTGGATCAACTGAGTGAGCTCGGGGGGACTGAAATCCGGGCTCACATCTCGGAGCCATCTGATGGGTTTGGAGGGAAGAGATTAGAATAGAAATGAGGTCTAGGGGAAAATTCACTGCCCATATGCACATGAGACAAACACAAACATATCACACCAATCAATTTCAAGCAAGGGCATACAAAGATTCTAACTAACGTTAGAAAAGTGCTCTAAATTCTACTTTATGAGGGGGGGAACTACTAGTCATAGGGTAGTCATCTAGAAATTTTGATCGGCGGAAGATTCCATGATATCTGCTCTAGCTTCATCTTCATAGTCTTCATCACTATCATCGAGGTCTGAGTCAGTGTCGTCGATGATGATGTAGTCCTTAGAACGAATCTCCTAGGGTTCTTCTTCTTCTCCTCCTCCTGGCGCTGGATCTCCCATGAATACTCCTAGCTTCCTTGTCAAGTCATCATTCTTCTCCACAAGTATAGTCATCTCCTCCTCGTATCCGTCACATGTAGACTTGAGTTCCTCTTCTAGCTCCAAGTTCCTGGTTAACGCCTTCTTCAAATCTATCATGCCTGTGCACATCTGGTGCTCCTATCGACAAATGTGCTGGTTTAACTCCTGGATGAACGCTGCAATGGACCTGTCCTTCCGGGTACTGATCATGTCCCATTGCTCATCTCGACGTCCACATATCTGGTAGATAGTGTCCTTCAGCTCCTGCTTGTAGACTTCTCCAATACACCCCATGGTAATGTGGGCTCTCTTGCCTAGGCTCTAGGTTGGTGCATCGAAAGAAAACTCTATAGGCTCAGTGGATGGTGCGAATGTCCTCCAGCGAATTGGAACTTGAATATTCCATCGCTCCTCTTCTGGTAAAGTGGCGGTGTAGCTCCCGCTGAAGCTTGGTATTCCAATGTTCAGGTACCTAGTGACTTCATTCAAGTGTCGTCCAAAAGGTGTGTCTTCATCCGGTTGAGTGAACTTGTTCCTTGGGTCCACCATCCTAAATAGTAGAAAAATGGAGAGGAGTCAGAAATGAGTAGAGAAGAGTGACCTAGGCTTTATCTTAGTGGTCGTGTCCTACAGTCAGCGTGTGCTCTGATACCATCTTGTAGCGACCACGATCCGAATGGACCGAAGTCTCTGTGTTCTGTGTCATCCCTGGATCGGTAATGCTGACACACACAGTACTTGAAGGATTTATAACAGAGTGGCAATCACACACTTATTACATCGAATGTCTCAAAAGAGAACTTATTACAAAAGTATATGGCATAAGGCCATATAACACAATAACAACGGAAGGCTTGGAAGATAAGTGAGTCCATCAACTCCAACCGCATAGCTGAGTGCATGACAAACGACCTAGCGCACCTTACTCCTCTTCTGAAAAGTCTGCAACGTAACATGTTGCAGCCCGAAATGGGCCAGCACATGGAATATGCTGGCAAGATAACACAATAGAGAAAGTAACAGAATAAAGGCTAACACTAGATGCATATTTGGCTGGGGGAGGCTCTAAGGTTAAAGTTTTTGCATAAAGCCAATTTTTCCCTCGACAAAGGAATAACTTCTATTTTAACTATCATGGTAGTTGAAACATCATTGAGAAGGTACCTCCAACTCAATCCCAATTAAAGTAGTCATCATTAACCCAGCAAATTAGTTTTAGAGTGATGAGATCAACCAATAATTCAAGTACCAGATACTCAAGATGTCCATAACCAGGGACACGGCTAATCATGATTAGTTTGTACACTCTGCAGAGGTTTGCGCACTTTTCCCCACAAGACTCGATCTCCTCCGTTGGATTTCTCGCACTGCATGGTGTTTGAGAAACGGATGACCGAGACACAGTCTTTCAGAATCATGTACTCTTTACCCCAGGTGGACCGGTACACCTACTTTCCCCTACATCTGCTAGTCCACCACGAAAGAGCTCACACAACTTACTCAAACTATGTCAGAGCCCATAATTGCATTGTGGTTGCACACGGAAGTTTCTAGCATGAATAGTTTTGTGATCCCTTTGAGCCTGGGTGGCATGCCATAGGATAATCACACGGTAACCCCGGGATCTCCTTGGACAACACTGGTATCCCCAGGTGCCCTGGCAAACCACTCGTAACCCCAGGGTGCCACAACCAATCTACCCAGATATGTATTAAAGTGGACAACTTAAGTTGAACCATTAATTAACATCTCACATCTGTCATGGATACTCTCAAACCCAAACCACGTCTACGAGCATAGCATAGCAACCTAAGCATAACGTAGAAGTAACTCCCAAGGGTTTGAAAATAATGCAGGTAATAGGAAACTACTTCCCAGACCCACAAGTTAAGAGATCCTACTCATGCAATGTGTGAGGGTTTGATCTAACGCATAAAAACAGGGTAATAAAGGGTATGATCAAAGTGTTACTTGCCTTGCTGATGATTCACAAAACCTAGGGACTCATAGTAGCACGCTTCGCACTCCGAGAACTCTATCGCAAGAAAAAATAGCATACATAAGCAACCAAGCAAAGATGCACAGGTAAAACTCCAAACAAGAAGATCTAACTAGAAAGTTCAACTTAAGAACTCTGGTTTGCAAAAATATTTATATCAAGCGGAGCAACGAAACTCAAACTACGAAAGAAACAAGGTCCGTTTACTAGATTGAACTCAAGTCAAATATTACAGTAGCAAAACCTTATTCAAGTTGGTTAAACAGAAATAGGGCTTCGAGACGAAGCTCTAGGCGCTTGAATCGCCTGATTCCAACTTACGAGCGAAAAGATAAACTAAAAAGAAGATCATGGCAGAAATCACGATCGAAAATAATCGCGGAAAAACCCTGAAAAAGAAAAACGGACAAACAGGCTAACGAACAAACGTTCGCTGTCTGTTACTAAAAGACGAAAAGCGTTCGTTAAAATGAACGAAGGGACGAACGTCCGCTATTTAACTAAACCGGCAGAAAAACCGAACCGTTCTAATAAAAAAACCGATCTAGGATTTACAACAAATAAAACCGATCGGTTTTTGAAAAAAAACGGCGGCTACCTCGTGGAACGGGATGGCGGCGGCGGTGGCGGACTTCGGCGACGGCGGCGGCGACCGGCGGCAGCGAGGCGAGGCGGCGGCGACCGGCGGCAGCGAGGCGAGGCGGCGGCGACCGGCGGCAGCGAGGCGAGGCGGCGGCGGCACGGCAAGTGGAGCGGCGCGGCGAAAAGCGGCGGCGGCGGCGAAAAGCGGCAAGTGGCGGCGGCGACGACTAGGGTTGGCGGGGGGTAGGCTCGCTCGGACGGCTCGGGCCTAGGCTTATAAAGGCCAGCCGGGCGGAGTCCTAGTCGGACACGGCCCGACTAGGTCGGTTGACCTTTTTTTCCTAAATAGTCCTGACGCGGCAAAACGGGTGAAAAATTTACTAAACGGACTCGAAAAATTCCAAAATAAAATTTCACCGTCCTCTAATAATATTTAGGACAGAGTGAACATTTTTCCCGGACCTAAATGCAATTTTGAAAAATGCATATTTTTTCTATGCAAATAAATCCGAACAAAAAAAAATACCAAAAGTGATTTTAATATTTATTTCCTCCAATATTTCTGTTATTTTGGAGAATTCATATTATCTCCGCTCATATATTTTATTAAGAAATATTTTTTGGAGAGAAAAATAATTAAAACCAAAGTGATCCTCGTACCGGTATTTGCGAAAACTCAAATACGAAAACGGTAAAATCCCCAACTCCCTCCGTGGGTCCTTGAGTTGCTTAGAATTTCGAGGATCGCAACACATGAAAATGCAATATAATAATGCTATGCAATATGATCTATGTATAACATTCCAAATTGAAAATTTGGGATGTTACATCCGAAGGCCATCATTTCAGAAATTTCTTCGTTCTCAGTTTTCAACTTCGTCCTCCAACTATTCTAATTGATGCTTCTTCGTTCGTCTACATATTCTTCCGGTGCTTCACTCAAGTTTTATTTATTCAGTTCGTGATCTCTTCATTCTCTTGTCTCGAAATTGCTTCAAGTATCTTCATTCATTCCTAATTTTGTCCGGCGATTCATTCTCTTTTCTTTGTCCAATTTCAATTTTTCCTGGTGGATTACTCTCCTTCATCACTCGGTCTCAATTCTTATGGTGGTTCGCTCAAGAGTTCTTTTCATGTGTGATAATATCAATTCTTTCGTTCTTTCCAATCTTACGGGTGGTTCATAAAGACTTTCTCAAGTTTTGTGCTATATCCCTCTTTATTCAATTTCAACACGAGTAAGTGATATGCAAAACCATTGCTTCTCGTCAATTTAATTGATCGAGGATAAGCATAACATAATTATTATTCTTATTTCATCGAGTCGAGTAATCCCTTCCTTCGGAGTTTATTCATGATGAATAAATTCTAATCCCAAGTGATTTCAACTTTTCTTTTTTGGAGTTCAAACTTTTCCCGGCCATCTTGTCGAAACCCCCCATATAAATCATCGCAAGGCTTTAATCTTATTCTTTTGATCATCTTCATTCTATCTCATCGTCCTTTTGTTACCGGAGTTCGTCGTGATGGTTCATCATGATTTATTTGGAGTATGACATGCCTACTACATGTTCATGACCTTTGCTTGCTTATTATCCTTGCCATGCTTAGTATTACGTGCCTCCAAAGTCATCATTATAATGTTGTTGTTGCATTCCCAGATTTTCACTAAGTCTGAGAATTTTTTATATTATGTTGGCATCTTGTTTTATTGAATGCCATGAACCTGTTGCTCCCATGTATATGCCATGTTGTGTTCCTTGAGCTCCATGTTATGTACTAGCATGCCATGCTTTTGCTTGCCATGTTCTTTTGTTGTAGCTTAATTATTTCTTGCCTCCAACATGCCAACATTTTAACTCTGCTCATGTATATGCTCTGTTTTCCACTAAGTCATAATCTGTGATATAGAGTGTGCTTGTTGCCTTGATCATGCTAGTTTATTCTTGATGCCTATGGACCTGATACTTGATGATATTGGAAGCATGTTATCTGTACTTCAAGTTCATGCTATGCTTGTGTCAATCTTGTTCTTGTAACTTGTTTGTTTGATGCTCGCAATGTGCCTAGTTGTTGTTTCAGATAGCTTGTCCTTTAAACTTGTTTCATGTGTATGTGTTGAACCGTGGTTCCATTTGGGGCGTGCTATATATGAAAATTGCTTGGTTTGCATGTAGATGCATCATGTCATGTTGCAACCATGTTTTGAGTGTTGTGCTTGATGTTTGAATGCATTTTGCATCAATGCCATGTGTAACTTGTTTTGCTCATGTCTTCTAGGCTGTAGCTCAGAATCAAATGAACTTTAAATATAACGGTACTAGAATTTCGTGTAGATCATCATGGTGCATGTTAACTTGATGTTTAACAAATTTAACTTAAGGAATGTTCAGATCTAGACCAATTTCGAAATTTGCATATGAGGACTTACCGGAATCGTTATATGTTGTTTCCGGCCTCATTTAAACTTGCTTTGTGTGTTGATCTTGTGTGCTTCATCGCTTGCCATGTTTTGCATCATGTAGCCTTGTCATGCATCACACTTGGTTGAGAATCTTGTTTTGTTTATGTGTGGTGTGTTTACCATGTTGTTTGCTTCTTCTCGATAGTTCCTGTTTCATTGCGATCGTGAGGATTCGTTCGACTCCGCTTGGTTTGTCTTCGCGGCTTCGTCTTCTTCATGGACTCTTTCTTCTTCCTTGCGGGATCTCAGGCAAGATGACCGTCACCTTGGATCTCATTACTATCATTGCTATGCTAGTTGTCTTGATGCTATCGCCATATGTCGCGCTGCCTATCTTTTGTTGTAGGCCTCTCATTGTTGCCATGAAACCTCTAACCTTTGACACCATCCCAGCAAACCGTTGTTTGGCTAAGTTACTACTTGCTTAGCCCCTCTTATAGCGTTGTTAGTTGAAGGCGAAGATGAAGATTGCTCCATGTCGGATCTTGGATGTTTGGAATATCACAATATCTATTACTATAATTAATGCACCTATATACTTGGCAATGCGTGGAAGGCTTGGCCTTTTGCTTGGTGTTTTGTTCCACTCATGCCACCTTAAGAACTGATAAGCTGGTGTTATGTTCCTTGATTTTGCGTTCCTAAAGCGGTTGGGTTTATGGGGACCCCTTGACAGTTCGCTTTGAATAAAACTCCTCCAACAAGGCCCAACATTGGTTTTACCATTTGCCTAATAACTAAAACTTGCATAGGGAGTTAGCGCTGCCCATGGATTCTTAATTCAACCCCCGGGCCAGTGCTCCTCATGAGTGTTGGTCCAAACTAGAGCCGTTTGCAGCGCCGCCCCTTGGCAACTTGGCGTATTTGGTCGTTGTACGCTGTGCTCATGCGGACGTGGCCTGATACGAGATACGCGCGGCTACTATCAAGGTGTCGGCATGCAGGGAGGTCTTGTCGTACTTGTTTTACCATTGTCGAAATATCTTGTGCACCGGGATTCCGAGTCTAGTCGGGTTGTCCCTAAGATAAGAGGTCTTACCACTGCTGATCGTGAGAGCTTGTGATGGGCTAAGTTGGGACACCCTACAGGGTTATGATCATTCGAAAGCCGTGCCCGCGGTTATGTGGCAGATTAGAATTTTTTAATATTCGATTGTAGTTAATTTGATAGAGGATCCGAAATAAAATACACCAACCGCGTGAGTAACCGTGACCGTCTCTTTTCACTTTGAGAAGAGAATACGGTGGGGTTATGTTTGACTCGTAGGTAGTTCAGGATCACTTAGCGATCATTACTAGTTTGCGACCGTTTGCGTAGATGCTCATCTTATTCTTGTACTTGTAATTTAGCCACCATGCAATGCCTAGCCGTTGTTGCAACCTCACCACTTAACCTCTCCATACCCATTAAGCTTTGCTAGTATTGATACCCATGGTTATGGGATTGATGAGTCCTCGTGGCACACAGATACTACAACAACAGTTGCAGGTGCAGGTTTCAATGACTTGACGTGAGAGCGAGGTTCACTTGTGTTGGAGTTCTTTCTTTTTCTTCTTCGTCAGTCTTGGGTTAGGTTCCTGGTCGGCAGCCTCGGATAGCAGGATGGATTTTGTTGTGCTTTTCATGTGTTTCCATCCATAGTCGGATGTCTTGTATATGATGTTGATATATCCAGGTGACTATTGTATGACTTGTTGTATCCCCATCTATTTGTGTAATGGTACGATGTAATGACATCCATCTTGCTAAGTGCCCAAAATGTGGTTGTGCCCCAATCATGAGTTCATCACGTGGTCTGGATATAATCGCATCTTGGGCATGACAATGACATCCACATGTACTTATCAGAAATGTTGTAGTGCTCCCACTCAAATATATGCTTCACTTTAAGTCTGTATAAAACCATATGCTTTGATCGCCGTATCAAAGCGTATATTCCTACTCCGAGATGCTTGCACCAGTCCATAGATGGATCACTGGAGTTTGCACACTTTGTTAGCACCTTTAGGATCAACAAAACCTTTTGGTTGCATCATATACAACTCTTCTTTTAGAAATCCATTAAGGAATGAAGTTTTGACATCCATTTGCCAGATTTCATAATCATAAATTGCAGCAAATGCTAACATGATTCAGGTAGACTTAAGCATCACTACGAGTGAGAAAGTCTCATCGTAGTCAACCCCTTGAACTTGTCGAAAACCTTTTGCGACAAGTCGAGCTTTGTAGATAGTAACATTACCATCACCGTCCGTCTTCCTCTTGAAGACCCATTTATTACCTATGGCTTGACAATCATCGGGCAAGTCCACCAAAGTCCATACTTTGTTCTCATACATGGATCCTATCTCAGATTTCATGGCCTCAAGCCATTTTACGGAATCTGGACTCGCCATAGCTTCTTCATAGTTCGAAGGTTCTCCGTTGTCTAACAACTTGAATTGTAGACATGATTACCGTACCACTCTAGTGTGGTGCGTGTTATGGTCAACCTTCGAGGTTCAGTAGCAACTTGTCTGAAGTTTCATGATCTTTATCATTAGCTTCTTCTCTAGTTGGTGTAGGCATCACGGGAACGGGTTTCTCTGATGATATACATTCCAATTCGAGTGAAGGTACAATTACCTCATTAAGTTCTACTTTCCTCCCACTCACTTCTTTCGAGAGGAACTCCTTCTCTAGAACAGATCCGTTTTTAGCAACAAAAATCTTGCCTTCGGATGTGTGGTAGAAGGTGTACCCAATAGTTTCTTTTGGGTATCCTATGAAGACGCACTTCTCCGATTTGGGTTTGAGCTTATCAGGCTGAAGACTTTTGACATAAGTGTCGCATCCCCAAACTTTAAGAAACGATAACTTTGGTTTCTTGCCAAACCATAGATCATACGATGTCATCTCAATGGATTTAGATGGTGCCCTATTTAACGTGAATGCAATTGCCTCTAATTCATAACCCCTAAATGATAAAGGAAAATCTGTAAGAGACATCATAGGACGCACCATATCCAATATAGTACAGTTACGACGTTCGGACACACCATTACGCTGTGGTGTTCTAGGTGGCGTGAGATGCAAAACTATTCAACATTGTTTTAAATGAAGGCCAAACTCATAACTCAAATATTCGCCTCCGTGATCATATCATAGAAACTTTATTTTCTTGTTATGATGATTCTCTACTTCACTCTAAAATTCTTTGAACTTTTCAAATGTTTCAGACTTGTGTTTCATCAAGTAGATACATCCATACTTACTCAAATCATCTGTGAAGGTGAGAAAATAACGATACCCGCCGCGTGCTTCAATACTCATTGGACCGCATACATCGGTATGTATTATTTCCAATAAGTCATTAGCTCGCCCCATTGTTCCGGAGAACGGAGTTTTAGTCATCTTGCCCATGTGGCATGGTTCGCAAGTATCAAATGTTCCATAATCAAGTGATTCCAAAAGTCCATCCGCATGGAGTTTCTTCATGCTCTTTACACCAATATGACCTAAACGGCAGTGCCACAAGTACGTTACACTATTATTATCAATTTTGCATCTTTTGGCATCAATGTTATGAATATGTGTAACACTACAATCGAGATTCAATAAACCATTTACATTGGGTGTATGACCATAGGAGGTTTTATTCATGTAAACATAACAACAATTATTCTCTGACTTAAATGAATAACTGTATTGTAATAAACACGGTCCAATCTTGTTCATGCTCAACGCAAACACCAAATGACATTTATTTATGTTTAATACTAATCCTGAAAGTATAAGGAGTGTGCGATGATGATCATATGAATCTTGGAACCACTTCCAACACACATCGTCACCTCACCCTTAACTAGTTTCCGTTTGTTCTTCAACACCTGTTTCGACTTACTAATCTTAGCAACTGAACTAGCATCAAATACCCACGGGCTTCTAGGAATAATAGTAAGGTACACATCAATAACATGTATATCAAATATACCTTTGTTCACTTTGCCATCCTTCTTATCCGCCAAGTATTTTGGGGTAGTTCCGCTTCTAGTGACAATTCCCTTTGTAGTAGAAGCACCCAGTTTCAGGCTTAGGTCCATCTATGGGCTTTGATACGTCTTCAACGTATCTAATTTTCCAAACCCTTTTGCCCTTGTTTTGGACTATAACTTGCATGATTTGAATGGAACTAACCCGGACTGACGCTGTTTTCAGCAGAACTGCCATGGTGTTGTTTTTGTGCAGAATAAAAAGTTCTCGGAATCGCCTGAAAATCAACGGAGAATTATTTTGGAAAATATAAAAAATACCTGCAAGAAGATCCACACCAGGGGGGGCCAGGGCATGTCCACGAGGGTGGGGGCACGCCCCCTGCCTTGTGGGCCCCCTGGTGCCTTAGCGACGTACCCCCAGATCATATATCTTCACTTTCGGGGAGAAAAAAATCAGGGAGAAGGAATTATCGCGTTTTACTAGACGGAGCCACCGCCAAGCCTTAATCTCTCTCGGGAGGGCTGATCTGGAGTCCGTTCGGGGCTCCGGAGAGTGGAGATCGTTGCCATCGTCATCATCAACCTTCCTCCATCACCAATTCCATGATGCTCACCGCCGTGCGTGAGTAATTCCATCGTAGGCTTGCTGGAGGGTGATGGGTTGGATGAGATCTATCATGTAATCGAGTTAGTCTTGTTAGGGTCTGATCCCTAGTATCCACTATGTTCTGAGATTGATGTTGCTATGACTTTGCTATGCTTAATGCTTGTCACTAGGGCCCGAGTGCCATGATTTCAGATCTGAACCTATTATGTTTTCATGAATATATGCGTGTTATTGATCCTATCTTGCAAGTTGCTAGGTGGCTTCTCACCCCTCGTTGGTTACCCCAAGTGGAAGGTTTGTGATGCAGTGTAGTAGAAGTTTTCCCTTGGCAATACCAAGGATCGATTTCCCTGAGACTCCCAGTTTCAACAAGAAGGTGTCAACTGCTAACGGCGCCAGATATTAGCAATCAACGTGGACCTGCACACAGATACAAATAACTTTGCTCCCAACAAGTACAGAGAGGTTGTCAATCCCTCCGGCCTTGTAGTTTACAAAGGATCAATCGCAAGTGATAATAGTGATAGGTATAATTGCAATAGTAAGTAAAAAGCGGGAAGTAAATAGCGGATGTGATCAATGATGGTAATATGGACCGGAGTCTCATGATGTTCACTAGTGATGTCTCTCTCCCAAAAGACGATAAAACAGCTATGTGAGGTAAACGAATTACAACTGGGCAATTGACAGGACCATGTGCGCAAACCAATGTTGACTAAGTTGCAAGAAAGGTAGAGGTTCAAAGCATGGGCGGTACGCCGAGGTAAGTAGACCGAAATCCATCTACATCTACTACTAATCATCCACCTTGAGATATCTATCCAGAACATCTCGCTGGTATTAAGTTGCGAGTCCCACCCATAGTGTAAACTCAAAGCAACAGACAACTGCATTAAAAGAACTTTGCGTAAAGTAAACAATCCTTGCACCCGCGGGCACAAGCACCATTGTTTTCCCCCTTGTGGCAACAGCACATCCCCTAGACTCATGTTTCTGTCACTCAAACTAGTCATCGAGGGGCATGAACCCACAATCAAGCATAACGTTCCCTCTTGGAGTCACTACCTACTACTTGGCCAAAGCAATAAATAACAACGGAGAACATGCAAGAATTACTTACGAACATAAATATAAAAGAGGTGAATCAAATATATTACTCAAACACAATCTGAACATAATCTCATAATCCATCGGATCCCAGCAAACTCATCATAGCAACAGCATAAGGATTACATATGTGCCTCGATCATGTAGGGCAGCTCACGAGGACTAATTAGTGAAGCACAAGAACGGGAGGAGAACATCACATAGCTACTGGTCATGGACCCATGGTCCAAGGGAGACTACTCACAACTCATCCGGGAGGCGTCCATGGTGGTGGAGAAGCTCCCGGTGGTGATCCTCCCCTCCGGCAGGGTGCCGGGAAGGGTTCTCCTGGTGCTTCCGATCTTGGAAGCGGCGGCGGCGGCGGAACAGAGATGAGATCGTGAAAAAGAGGGTTTCGGGAGACGCTTTAAATATATGCCAAAGGGGGGCATCAGACGAGGCTCGGGGGGCCCAGGCGCCCCCCCCCC